>JANHMN010000003.1:132599074-132631142 GCA_030674055.1 Rhabdomys pumilio
TGCCTCTCTGCCTGCCTCTCTGCCTGCCTCTCTGCCTGCCTCTCTGCGCCTCTGCCTCTCTCTCTGCCTCTCTCTCTCTGCCTCTCTCTCTCTGCCTCTCTCTCTCTGCCTCTCTGCCCCTCTGCCCCTCTGCCCCTCTGCCTCCTAAATGCTGGGATTAGAGGTATGTGCTGCCATGCCTAGCTTCATCTCTTTGGGTACTACGGATAGATTAAGAGCCTTATGCATCTTGACCAAAGTGCCTTACAGAGCCAAACTCCCCAATCCAAGGCAATCTTTGTGGCAAAGAAATGCTTCAGGGAGCTAGAGAGATGGCTCCGTAGTTAAGGGCACTGACTGCTCTTCCAGAGGTCTGGAGTTCAATTCCCAGCAACCACATGATGGCTCACAACCATCTACAACAGGACCCAATGTCCTCTCTTGTGTGCCTAAAGACAGCTATCAGTGTGCTCATATACATAAAATAAATTCTTTAAAAAAATGCTTAAATTACCCTTATTTCATCTATAAACATTATATTCAAGCATTCTGTTCCACATAAACATGTATTTATCATGGGTTAATGAAAAGGAAAGGAAAGTCAACTGACATCTTGAGAAAGCACCTATAACTGAAAGTCAAGAAGTCTGGTCAGTATTTTTGACACAATCTAAGAAAAAGCAGCTTCTCAGCCTCTACTACAGCTGAGGTCTCAACACACAGGGGCCAGGCCAGACTCCTGCCCGTTTCATAAAGTAAACATGGTGTTGAGTTTTAGCTGAACAGATATCTGGAAGATCATTTACTCTTCCAAAGTATAATAAAATTCAAAAATATAGATCAACATATACTGCTAACATCTGAGATTTCAACAATCTCAACTACTGAGTTAATCATGGAAGATCCAAGTTGATCATCAACCCTGGCAAATACTATTTTAAGAAAGAAATGCTTACTTGTAACAACACGTTTTTCTAGAAGAAACTGTCAAAATTCATCTTAAAGTAGCTAAGTAAACCCTACTTAAAGTCCTAACTTCAGTGCTATCCAATTTTTGACCAACTGTAGACTACTCCTTAAGCACTCAGTCAATGCAAACTAGCAAGCTTTGTTTTTGTAGTTGATTGGTTCTTGTGGAGTTGGACAGGGGTGCTTTTTACTTTATACAAAAGCTAAAGCATGTTAAAGCAATCAGTATATTCAAGTCTATTAAGATGGAGTCCATCAAAATATGCTTCTCCAGTGCATAAAGCAATCCAAGTAATCAGCAACTATCACCAAGAGTTGCCCTCTTTTTGAGTACCACGGAAAAGGCACAAAGCAGACATTAAAAAAGCTGAATTCAGGGATGACTGAATGAGTGAAAGGCACTAGGGTCCCTGGCCAGACACACTGAAGTGTGGAACAGGCCCCAAAGCACCCATGCACAACAGCTACTTCCCAAGCTACAAGCTGAGCACACCTTTCCCAAAGTGGTTTAGAATGACGATATCAGATTCAGATTCTGAAGTATTAGCCCAGACTAACTGCTACACAATCTAAAAGTTTGATACTGAAAAGCCATCAGGTTTCAGAGCATTTAGATATTAGGCATGTTTAACCTGCACCTTTGCTGAAGCTCTCAAGAGCTTTCAATTGCATTAACAACCAGGAAAACCTAAGAAATCCTCATGTTATGATTTGAAGCAACTACACAGAAGCAGTACCTAGAAGCAGCAGAAGAGGGGTGCTGTTTAAGTTCCTGAAGGTGCTTTCTATGCATAAGCACTGGATTAGACAAAACTCTCTCAAGTGACTTAATAGATTTTCAACATCCCTTCTCATAGAAGAATTAAAATAACTTACAGTAATTATTTTTAGCCCAGCTGATCCTTAAACACATGGCTTTCCTAATTGTACCTAAACATTTCAAAGTTAATTTTAAACTAGGTGTGGTGGTACACACCTCTACTTATAATGCTTATCAGGTAGAGGCAGCAAGATCAAGAATTTGAGGCCAGCCTTAGCTGAATAGGAAGGTTAAGAACATCCTAAACTCCAAGAGACCCTATCATCTCAAAAAATAAATAATGAGCCAGGTGTAGTGGTACAAGACTTTATTAATCCCATTTTTAAAGGCAGAAGCAGTAAAGATCTCCAGACATATAGTGAGACCCTGCCTCAAAAACAAATAAAACAAACAAGATCAAGTCGAATTTGATAAGTATGTTCACTACTACGCTGATTGTGCTAACTTATTTACGTATATACTCAGTTATAGGTCTAATACGTACATGTTAGATATAATTGGGACCTAACGTGAGATAAACTTATGGAACAAACTTGTTTTCCTGGGTCACAGGGGCAGCAAAGAGGACTAATTTGTCCAAGGTCACAGGACTAGAAAATGGCAAAGAAAGATTTAATTTTTGGGTGGCCCAAAAGAAAGTTCAAACACCATTAGCAACAGAGATCTTGCACCTTGTTGGTTCAAGGAACATTTTAGTGGGAGGAAATCTTAAGTCTCCTTCTTACCGACTGTGTCATCGGCAACATGACCTTGAGAACAAAAATCAAAGTAAACTTCACTTAAAACGAAACAGTATCCATATTAACAAGTGCTCTGATGGAAGGAAACCTTGTCTAAATGTTCCCTCCCCCTGCAAAAGCAAAACATAAACAAAGCTCTGACCCATCCTGAAGAGACCACAGCAGACAGGGCAAATGACAGATGATGCGGTGGAGAAGTCCAGGCACAGAGCTAAGCTAATCAGACCACTCAGTCTGTCCCACCTACGACTTAAAGTCCAAGTTCTAATCAAAGACAAGAAGACTGGGGCGGGGAGAAGACCTCTAAGTTAAGAGTGAGCCAAATGCTTAGAAGGGCTTAAGAAGGTGCTTAAAGCCACAAGAAACGTAACCCCTCACTTCAGCTCCAAACATCAAGGAATCTCCAATGCCCCCGTATGTATATAAGAGACTCAACAGCAGAGGCTGAAGATTCACTGCGATGGCCCCGGGAGACTCAGAACTGGTTTTTGTGTATTCCGATGACTCTGCTAATGCCCAGAAACCCACAAAACTTGTTTCTCGGAGGACGAGAGTCCAACAAAGGCCTTCGCGAAGCTTTCCAGCGAGTTGACAAGCTCCGGGAGATCCCGAGAAGTCGCTGGGAAGGCCAGGGCGCGGAAGCCGGGGAGCTCGTCCAGGACCCCCGACTTGGCTCGGGGCGCGCCTCGCCTCGCCTCGCCTGGGCTCCCGCTGAGCCAAGCTCAGAGTCACCTCGGCGTCCAAAGTTCGCAGTCGGCTCGGCTGACTGCCAACGCGCGGCCAGGCTGACAGGAGCGGGCGGCCCGGGTCCTGGCCAGGACTGGACGCCGCCTCCCGGGCCGCCGAAGCAGCCGATTCCGGGGGGGAGGGGAAAGGGGCCGGGACGCTCCCTCCCCACGCCGCCAGGACCAGACCACGGCCCCCGTCGGTCGGCCGGTCGCCCGCGCGACCTGTGCACCCCGTGCCGCTGCCCCCTCCCCTGAGTTACCTGGAGGAGCCCACGACTCGCAGCTAGTCGCGCTCAGGCGGGAAAAGGGTTCACCGACACCATCAGCGAAGCGCCCAAAATGGCGGACGTATCAAGCAGGCCTTGAGTTACCCCCGCCCTCCCTCCGGCCACCCCGCAGCCAATCACATGATAGACCCCACCCCTTCCCAAGGATCATTGGCCTGCCTCTCCCGCCCCCCACAACCTATTGGACCGCCCAGCTTCCACTTCGATTGGCTTTGAGGCCTTGTCAGTCAAATGCGAGAGGCGCATTCTTTTTCCCATGGTCTTGACGGATCCGGAACCTCTAGGACCCCGGTGTCTGAGAAACAAGTCAGAAATTGGGAGAAGCTTAGGCTGGGTCCCTCTGCCCCGTAGCAACAGCGAGGCCTCTCATGACAGACGCTTGGGACCACCAATCCTCATAATCAATGAATTTTAAAACAAATGAACCAAACCAATCCCAGCTGTATAGCTCGGATGCGAGGAAGCCAATGGGGTAGCACAATGACAGCAGGCGGTGGGACAACGGCCACGGGGGAAACCGGTGATGACGTGAGTCACAATACAACCTGCGACGGAAGCTAATTATAGTTGGGGAATTAGCTCAAATGGTAGAGCGCTCGCTTAGCATGTGAGAGGTAGCGGGATCGATGCCCGCATTCTCCATGGCATGGTTTTATGAAAGACCATCAGTTTTTAATCATCTCAGACAGAGTAAAGTAAAATGGGGTCAAAGTGTATGGTTTCCTAATACAAAGGAGATCAGGGTGTATCTTTTGTCACAGAGAAGAATTTTACACATGAATTTCTTCAAAATGCTAGTGTCTCACATCTATAATACCACACATTTGGCCCTTCCCCCTAACTAGGGTCCTGGACATCAGTGTCTCCACTCTCAAGCCCTGCACTTACCACTGTCATGATTAATCCCGGTTGTTAATTCTCCTGGGGCTATATAAAAAGGAAAAATTGAGCCGACCACAAGCTGGCTGGATGTGATGTGACCGGCAGACTCCTACACCTGCCCCCTTGACCTATAACCCTTGAACTGTGAGACAAAATGAACCCTTTTCCCTAAAGTTGCTTTTGTTAGAATATTTTATCACAGCAACAGGAAAGATGCTGCCCGTAGGCCCCTATGAATAACCTGCCTGGTTCAGCATGGCAGGACAGAAGTTCAGGTGCTGCAGCTGGCCACCATGGTCAACAAAGTCTCTGACCTTTTGGAAGTCTTTCATGAAGTAGGCCTTCCCATGCCATCTGGAAAACAAGTGACCAAGATGATCAAGCTAAGGGACAGACTCCTGGGAAAGTAGTAAGTCATAAGACAGGACAGAGCTCCAAATCCTTAGGGTGTTGGTGGCAGGGAAAGGAAAGGGTGTTACAGAGACCCTAGGGTGGGGCTTTGAAGCTTCAAAGGCAAGAATGGCCCAGGTATAATGGGAGACTGGATAGCAGAGGTAGCTGAGTCACACAGGCTTTGAGTGGCAGTGCTCACACCTCGAACAGCAGCTGCCTGCATAGCTCTTCCAGCAGGTCCTGCAATCCCAGTCCCAGGCTTCTCCAGGGATTCACTGAAGCTCAGAGAGCACACAGTGTGTCTCCTGAATGTCTTCATTAGGCTGTCCCTAGGCCTCCATCCCTGGGGAAAATGGCAGAGCCTAGCCCTTGGACTGGAGGAGACAGAACCTGCCTTGGAGGACATTTGTTGCTTTCCCCAGGTTCCCAATCTGAACCGGCCACCCCTGTCCTTTACACATGGTCCATCATGCTTGAGTCCTCTACTTTATTCGTTCTGGCTCTGAATCCCACTACCAGGGAATTCAGCAAGAGAGGGCTGTACAGTTATACACACCCACCCTGGCCTCCAGTTCACCTTCCAAGAGAGCTGTGCCTGGAGGCAGATTCCAGAAAGAGTTCATTGCTAGTAGATCCACAACATTATAGTCCCCATTACACACTAGCTAACTATGCTCCAGGTCATTCTGACACCAGAGGCCATATAGGGGTTGGGTGACCTTGGCCAGGTGACCTAACCTTTCTGACTCTCCGGTTCTCAGAAGTACAAGTGATAATATCTATCAGCCTGTGTCAAGCACACCACTCCAGGCACTTAGGCAGCAAATGTTAACACTGGAACAAAGAGGCTAGAAGGCTTGCCTGAGGCCACAAAACTAGTGACATTGCTAAAACTGAGGCCGATTGATGAAGAGTTACGGTAGCAGAAAGCTCAGGAGAGGGCAGCAGTTAAAAGTCTGGACTGTGGCGGCCACTGCCAGCTGCGAGTAGGCGGGGCCTGCCTTCTGTGCTGTCTGTGAAGGCGAAGGCCAGCTACTTCATTGACCAAACCAGCCCCTCCCACCATCTGGATGAGTTATCCAGTGGCCCACCTCACCATCATTCATTTGTAGTAGAAGCCAGACACACTGAAGTCAGGGAGGGCTTCCTAGGGAAGGAGGTACCTGAGCCCGAAGCTCATAGAAGAATGACCAGCTTGGCAAGCCTTGCATGTGACACAGATTGAGCTCTGTGTCTGAAACCTTGCAGGTTTGATGGTCCTCCTCTCCCTTGCCACCTCTCTCTCTCTCTCTCTCTCTCTCTCTCTCTCTCTCTCTCTCTCTCTCTCTCTCTCTCTCTCTACCTTTCCTTCTCTCCTTCTCCATCTCTCCCTTCTTCCCTCTCCCTCCCTCCTCTTTCTCTCCTTCCTCTCTACCTCTCTCCATCTCCCTCCCTCTCCCTTACTCCCTCTTTCTCTCCCTCTTTCCCTCTTTCTTTCTCTCTACCTCTCCCCTTCCCCTTCCCTTTCTCTCCTTCCCTCCTTCCCTCTCTCTCCCATTCCCTCACACCACCTCCTTCTGGAGTGTAACAGTTTACTTTTCAGTCCATTTTGAAGAGCACACACATTTAAGATTTTGTTTTAAGCCAGATCACTCTCTCCGACAATGGAGTAGAGAGAGAACACCTGACTGTTGCTCTTTAAACTTTAAGCAAAGACAGAGCTGCCTGGATTAAATTCATTGAAGTTATAATATAAAAGAAAGCAAACAAGCAACCCTCAGACTCCCCCAAAGGATGTTTTGACATACCCATCATATGCTGCAACAGAAAGAGGAGCTCTGCACAAAACTGTAAGTTAGGTAAGCTCGACCTGAGGAAGAATGCCTCCAGAGCCTTTCATTCTTTTCTCTTCCACTCTCTGCTTACACAGACCCAGGGGATGAAATGGGGCCATTACTGGCCTGGAAGAGGACAAGGTCCAAGAGGGCCGGGCTGGCATACAGGCTGTTGCTGGGTCAGGTCAAGAAATCCTGAGGTTCAAGAGGAGAAACCAGAATCTCCAAGGGACCCTGAACGGTCACCCACTTAGCCTTGAAGTTCACTCTCTTTCCCTCCTGTTTTTACAGTGTTACAGTGTGAGAGCTGTAACTGATTGGGTTTCTTAGTGCTATAGTTGCTTTTGAGTCACCCTGTCCTGAGTTATCCTAGTAAACTCGCTGGTTCACTAAGCAAGACAGGTGATGTTGTTTCCCACCAGTGCCTTATCTGGAGCAGAGAGTATATATATATATATATATATATATATATACATACATACATACACACACACACATTCTCCTAGGAAATTTCAAAGACTAGAGAGGAGCCCCAGCAGCTCATCAGAGGCTCCTAGAGAGCAAATGACTCAAGTGCAGAACTCTGATTGCACCAGCCTGAAGCTCCCTTGGTACCTTGTAGGTGATGACTGGACTGGCTACCAGCTTCCACTAGCCAAACACACAAACAGGAAAAGGACCAAAGATGAGGCCTCTGAGCACCAGTCAGCATCCTTAGGCATACAATAACCTACTGGTGGAACTGGATCTCTAGCCAATGTAACAGCTCTGTATGCAGGCAGTATTGCCCACAGTACTGGGAAGAGAAGGCTGCAGAATGTGACTTGACCCTTTCCCAGCTCAGGCAGGCTGCCAAGGGCCAGCAGCCCAAGTTCTCTTTTCCCACCACTTGCCTGACCCTGGGCTGGGTACATGGATGGCAGAGGGAACCAAGGATGCTTGTCACCCCCTGGCCACATGCAGGCAGCTCTTAAGTCAGCTGAGTCAGAAACAGATCAGGCTGGGAGTTGAATTTCAGTGAGTGTCTGGGACACCTGGCCCTACACAAAGACCAGCAATTCTGGGTGTTTGAGCCCCACAGGCAACTTGGTGGCAGGAGATCCGGGCTTTGGGGATAGGAGTTCAGGTGCCCCTCTGGCTCTGCCAGTCTTTGTAATAAACTTAGACCTGCCCATCACCTCTGAGCTTTAGTAGGTCACAACCTCTGTTTTACCAAGCTCCACCCCTGCCATGGACAGTCTTCTCTGGCATTGTTGCACAGAATCCTTAGGAGGACCACCAGTGACAGGTGTCAATCAGACCCATTCATGATTACCTCTGTTTACAGAGGACCCCTAGATAGGCCTTTACCTCCTAGCTGTCAGTGTCAGAACCTGCAAGTGAGCCTGCCTGTGTCAATGTCATGCTGACCATCATCCTGGAGGGCTCCTGATCAGTCTCAGCCAGGACAGCAGCTCTGGTATGTTCTAGTGAACAGTGCCTGCAGTTCCTAGGCCTCTCTCCTACAGACCTTCCCTCCTTGAGCTGCTTTTACCTCACTCCAGCCCCCTTGGAGTGGATCAAGGATTCAGTTTCAAGACTCCATTGGCAGGCCAGAGCCTCTAGATTTTCTCTTTCAGTTCTTAGGTATCATCACACCCAAAACTGAGTGTGGTCATTCTGACTTCTCTCCAATGCCACGATTGCAGGCAAGCTTGAAGCTGATGTGACAGGATATTGCCTATCCCCTTCGATTGTCAGGACACTTCAAGAGTTATCTTCTCTCCTCAATCTATGCCAAAGTTTATTTCACCTGTCAGACAGGAGACCCCTCCCCAGGGCAGAGATCAGGACTCTATACTTCAACACCAACCAGGTGAACATGTAAACAGACCTCAGGTACTACTGACTGGATGCCTCTGGCGACAAAAGGGACTGTCTATGACGTGACCAGAGCAACTACAGTCTGGTGGAGTTGAGTTCATAGCTCCATCCAATGGGGTCTGAATAGATGGGATGGTGAGAGGGCTACCTTGGCCTCTGGTCCTCATGACTGGCACCGGGATGAGCCGGAATGCCAACACAGCTTCAAGTCCAGGAACACAGCATGCAGGGTCCAATGCAGAATGGGAAATGCGCTGAGCCTTTGAGTAGCGTGTGAATGATACTCTGTACAGGTCAGGTCACAGCCTGTCT
Source organism: Rhabdomys pumilio (assembly GCA_030674055.1). Taxonomy (NCBI): domain Eukaryota; kingdom Metazoa; phylum Chordata; class Mammalia; order Rodentia; family Muridae; genus Rhabdomys; species Rhabdomys pumilio. The sequence continues at coordinate 132,607,862 of JANHMN010000003.1, forward strand.
CTGCCTGAGGGGGCTTGATAGAGGGAGCCATGCACAGGAGGATGCTCGCACAGCAGCCATCCAGTCGGGTGAAATCCATTCTTTGGGAACAGGCTCAATACTCAAATACTCACAAGGCACAAAAGAATGGCATTTTTATGTTTTAAAAAAATTAAGTTTATAAATATTTTCTCCACTGTACAAAGTTTTCCCAGCCCTGCCCACCCCTTCACCGCTCACATTTCTCACTTTTTAAAAATCCCAATTATATTTATTTTTTAAATCATAAAATATATTTTTCCTTTGTTCATATTTAAAAATATTTACAGGGAGGCAGCGAGGCCGGGGTGGACGGCCAAGGTCAGGATGAGTCTGTGCAGGGGGACGGAGGGGGCGGGAAGAGGTGGCAGTAGCTTCTCTCAGTGACTGGCGAGGGTGGGCAGCTGTCCTCTGCAGACAGGTACTGGCTGTGGGGAGTGGGCGGGGGTGGGTAGGGGTCTGAGTCCGAATTCAAGTCCAGGTAGTATTTGCTGGTCTTCCAGCGACTGGTGCTGTAGTCACTGTCACACACATCTGTGCTGCAAGGTGTTGTTGGGGGTGCCATACCTCGAATGATGTAGGGCCTAGAAGGAACAAAGAAGAAGTTCACATGTGTGCCCAGCCCTGTGTAAACAAGGACCTTTAATTGCTGGTCCTTAGCAATTTTGACAGGCAGAAGGCCTGCTGGGTGGCCTAACCTAGAATTCAGACTCTGCCTCCACAGCCAGGGCTTGGTAAGAACTAGATCCCTGGTCCTCTTTTTAGACAACAGGTCAGCAGATTAGTTAGTTTCCACTGTTGGCTAACTAACTGGCAGGAGCTCACTTAACCTCCAAACTTTTGTTTCTCAAAAGGAAACATCCTGCTTTGGTGAGTGCATATTCATATGCATGTATGAGAATGCATGTACATGTGTATGGAGGTCAGAGGTTGAACTCTGGTGTCTTTCTGTCACTCTCCACATTATCCTTTGAAGCAGGGGCTCTCACTGAACCTGGGGCTCACAAATTTAGCTATACTCGCTGGCCAGTGAGCCTCCAGGATCCTTCTGTTTCTGCCTCCCAGGCTCTGGAATTCTCAGAGTTCTCCACCATGTGTGGTTCTTTTCTCCATCCCTAATACTTGTGTGGCAAGTAATTTCCCCAGCCCCGCCTTATTTCTTAAGGGGACTGTAAAAAAGAAGTAAGATTCTATGTGGAACATGCTAGAAGCATATGTGTCTACAGGAGAAAGAGTTTAATAGCTATTGAGTACAATGCCTTTTCCTGTGACCATTGAGACTATGTGGTTCTGGGACAGTCTTATCCTAAGTTAAAGCACCCTGACCTTGGTGATGTCTCCCAGCCTCCCAGTGGCTACCTGTATCCAGGAGAGGCCCAGAAATTCTATGTCAGGCCCTGTGTCCTGAACTCACGAATCAGGGATCACAGTTTGTTTCAGAGTCTGGACCCACCATGCCGGGGTCACACCGTGACCAGGAATGAGAGGCTGAAACAGTGGCAACACACACCTCATGGAACTCTGCCTTGGCAGGGTGAGGCTGTAAAAGGAACCCAGAGCAAAGGCAGACAGGATGGAAGACTCAGGAAACGGGCTTTGCAGGCATGGATACTTCCAGTCTGAGGACAGTGGCAGACAGGGCTGTGGAGTCAATGACAACTCCAGGTTGGCAGTGCAGGCTGCACGTTATACTTTGACACTAGCAGCCACTGCAGGTGCTTGAGTAACAATCCAGAAGGGGCTGTAAGCCTGGGACAAGTCCAGTGCAAAAGTTCCCAGGAATGGCCACTAGATGGCAGGCAGGGACACCCTGCAAGACCCAGTAGGCCAAGGGCCCAGGCAGAGGCTGTGTGGCCCTCCCCTAGTGCCCTGTTCTATGTGGTAGGTGGGGCCCTGGCTCTTTTTCCAGGCTATGTGGTAGCTCCCTGTGGCTGAGGCCAGAGTACCAGAGGGTAGCCTATTAGTTATACCTACCCTTGCACCCTAGGCTCTCTAGTCACTACAACCACAGCAGTACACCACCCTCCTGCTTCCCCTGTATACTCTGGGGCCACTCTGTCATAGGAGGTGAGTTCTCTGAGCAACGTGAGCCATTTTCATCAAATCAGCTGCCTGCATACTAGAGCCATCACCTGCTGTCCTGTTAACTGGTGTTCCTTGACAGAAAATGTGGTGGCTGGATCGGAACACTAAGCCCTCACCTAACTCAAGTGGCTCCCTCCTTCTCTGCACCTCCCTGCCATTTTGTATGTAACTCCGCCCTAATTTGTTTGGCCTGGGGTCTCAGGAAGATTTCCTGAAGGAAAACTCCATCTATACCACTGGCATCTGTGGTGGGTAAAGACTTTCAAGGTGGGGCAGGTGCCACCATATCCCTCTAAGACAGACCAACAACAGACTCGCTAGTTCTCTGGTGTGAATTTTGATGCAATATCATTGGGACCTTATGAAAAACAGTAAGCTAAGTATTTATATCACCCCAATATAAGGAATGCTCTTAATACCACTCTCATGAGAATTGGCCTGAGAACCCCAATATAGGTAATTTGGGGGTTGGAGTCAGGCTGAGCCAGCTGTTGGGGTTCTCAGCTCAGATAGTCTTGAGAAAGGAGCAAAAATCATTCCTTGGCTGGAGAAATGGCTCAGTGGTTAGAAACATGTATCCTTCTTACAGAGGACCAGAGTTCGATTCCCAGAACTCACATCAGGTAGCTCACAATTGCATGTAACTCTAGCTCCTGGGGATGCCTCTGACCTCTTCAGGCACATGCACACGAACACGCACACAATTAAAAAAATCATTCCAACAGAGGTTACATTAGTCAGGTTTTGACCAGGGCCAGTACCATATCTCTTTTTAAATATACTTTAGAGGCCCTGGCACCATGGTGGTCAGGTCCGTGGCTGGGCTGAGACACAGCAGGGCCTGGAGCTTGAGCCCTGGGGCCTAAGCACTGGTTTTCCTACAATGAGACATCACTGGGGGTGAATACTTTCATATATTCCTTCAAGGCCAGCCTCCAGGTGTCCCAAGCAACAAAGAAACCCGTTAAATATGTATTCCCTTGGTGTATGAACAACACTTAGCCATCACTGAGCGCACACACAGAACAGCCCCAAGAACCCAGAGAGGAGAGGAAAACAATGCAGACAGAGCCCACGGGACACACACTAAGGAGGATGGAGACAAGGCCCTTCTCCTTACACAGGGAAGGCAAGGATGGACTCCTACCTGTATGGTCTGGCGCTGGCTGGGATGTTTGAAGAATAAAACATGTCCATGTTGTACAGGGAGGGGTCTGTGGCCGGGGATGGTGGTGGGTTCAGGATCTGTCAGGGAGAGTGAGCAGGCGTTACTCCAAGCCTCTCTTGCCTGAACCATTCATTCAGCTTGCCAGCCTGGGGTCTGGGACTCTGTTCTCTGCCTGTGGTCCCCAGAACCCTTCCAGAGCCAGTGAAACTTAGAAAGGAGAGGGGTGGCATCAGCCATCTTCCCCAAAGGTGGTGGTGGTTAGAGGCATGGAGACAGAAGTGTTTTCAACCCAGATGTCCTCGTTCCTCTCAGCATTACTTTACTGGCCAGTAGGGGGCAGTATCAACAAGAGCCTTGGTTTCCTGCATCAGCACTCCTGTTAACCCTAAGCCCAGTAGCAGTAGGTCTCTCTGCAGAGGCAGTACATCCACCTGCCTCTGTGAGCATCTCTGTGCTCACAGATACCTCCTGCTGACCGTACTTGACTTCCACTCTTGCATCTCTTGCCATTCCCCATGACCTGGCTCCTACTCAGGACTCCCCAAGTTCCTGCTGGAGCTTTACCCGATACAGAGGTGGGACAAGGAAGGATAGGTGGTGGCCCACCCCTTTCTCAAGGAGCTTTGCACAATGCCACTCGCCATGACTGTGATGGGAAGAAAACAAACTGGACTTGTGAGAGTGTGTTCTGCTGAGGGCTTGACCTCTAAGTATGGCAGACCCCTCTAAGTATGTCTCTGATTGGATCCTGAGTGCTGGGACCTAGTCAATGGACTGATTGTAGATGAAACATGGCATGAAAGCATTTGAAGTGGCAAAAAGGAGGAAACAGGGCCTACTTGGAAAAAGTAGGTCCCTGAGGAAGACCTTGCCCCAGCTCCTTTCTGTCCCCCTTTCTCTAGAGTCCTAACTCATGAAACAGTTCTGTCCCCCTCTCCTACCACTATGATGTTTAGTCCAAGACACTCCAGGCTGAAACCTTTGAATCCCTGAACCCATGAGCCAAAAAAACCACTCCTTCCCCACCCCTTCCCCACCCCTCCCTTGAAATTGTTTGTGTCAGGTATTTCCTCACAGTGACACTTTTTTTGGGGGGGGGGGGGTTTCGAGACAGGGTTTCACTGTGTTAGTCCTGGTTGTCCTGGAACTCACTCTGTAGACCAGGCTGGCCTCGAACTCAGAAAATTCGCCTGCCTCTGCCTCCCAAGTGCTGGGATTAAAGGTGTGCCCCACCACCGCCCAGTAGTGACACATATTTTTTATCCTGCACTATTTTGACAGCAAGTCTTACAAGTGTGGCCCTCTGCTGGCAGGAAGGGGAACTGTCCCCTATAACATAAGCGGTCAAAATGACAAACCAATACACCCAGATTTAGGCACTAAGATTGGGACAGCTCCCAATGACCCCACCTTGACAAGGAAGAAACAGGTATTTCATCTACACCCGTTGAGGAATAAGCCAGGCTGTGGTCATCATGCACACTCTCTCTAGGGATGTGCCACCGTGGAATATCCAAGGACACTAGCACAAGCCACAGGGGAGCTGGATAAGCATTGCTACCATCAAACGCCAGGCTCAGAGCAGACTCTTCAGGAGCAATTATCTCACTTTATCCTATTTACTTACCTGTGTATTTGTTTATTTAGGCAGTGTCTCACCACATAAGCTGACTTGGCCTGGAATTCACTATGTAAACCAAGTTGACCTCAAGCTCACTATGTAAAAGTAGGATAGCCTGGGAATCATTATGTAGGCCAGATTGGCATTGAACTCATAGATATCCAATTGTCTCTGCCTCCCAAGTACTGGATTAAAGGTGCACACAAGTTTGCTATATTTTATTTCTGAGACAGACTCTAACCATTTACCCCAGGCTGGCCTCATACAACTGACAATCTTCAGCGTCAGCCACTCAAGTGCTGGGATTAGAGGCATGAGCCACAACACTCAGGTAAAACTGTCCTGGCAACTGGCCTCGGTATGCTACTCTCTCTGTCTGTGGTACTAGAACTGAATCTGGAGCTAGAGTCATGAGATGCAAGCGCTCTACCGCTGAGCTACAGCCCCAGCCTGCACATGTGTAAACTGCTAAAATCCACATTTGAGGATCATGTCTATATCCTGCTTATGATACTAGACTGCATGACGCAGCTTCTTACCATGTGAAAAACGAGTGGGAGGTATTATTCCCCCATGGTTGAACATAAATTCACAATGACCTAAAACTGAGGTTAACAAACAAAAAGCCACTTCCTTCTTTGAGAGAATTAAGTTCATACCTTACAAACACATAAATTACAACTCAGAGCCTACATAAGGAGCCACCTACACACACCAGGAACGGGGCAGGAGCGGGGGTGCACACTTGTGACCTCAGGTGCTAGGGAGACTGTGGCAGGAAGGTGAGTTCAGGGCTGTGGTGGAGCAGATCCTGTCTCAAAACACAGTAACAATTTATTCATTGGAGGCAGGAGCACATGCCACAGCATGTGGGGAGATTGGAGGGCAGCCTGAGAGAATTGGTTTCTCTCTACCATGTGGGTTCCAGAACTGAACTCAGGCTGGCGGGTGTGTTGGCAAGCACCTTGCCCCTGCTATCCCATCCCATTAGTCCTAACCTGACTGTTCCATTCACATAACCTACTGAGGGATACTGTCATGATTATTCAGGCTTATTATTAGTCACAGACTTCTTCCTGCATCTAATATATAAATGAAATGACCACGGGTCTGTGTGAGCACGGAAAAGCCAGCATGTGTATGTCTGGCACGATCTATATTTTTGAGCACCTTTGAGGAATGGGGCAGATGCTGGCACGTGTCCCCACGGGCATGGGAGAAGTATCACACACAGAGTCATACGGTGCAACACTCTGGGTTGACGCCTGGACACGAGGTTCCTCCTCAGCTTGCCTCAGGGCGGGCATCTCCTCACAGGAGAGAGCTAGATGGTCACTCTCTACAATGCTTTCCCTGTAGAGGGTGACTGGGAGAGAGAGCCAGCCCCTCACTCTAACTCAGATTTGAAAGCTCCAGAGAATATTTAGGTACAAAACTCATGCTGCCTGGTTGTCTCCCTTTGGGGGATGAGAGTCAGTTTTCAAGAAATCAAGGCCACGGTGTGGATCACAGATACTCCAGGTAGGAACAGTGTGGGTAAGCTCACCTGGGCTAGACAGGCCCAGGAAGGCATCAAAGGCCATAGTGTAAGGCGAGACCACCACCCTAGATGGCAGAAAGTCCCAGGAATAACAGGAATTTGGTGACAGTTCTGCTTCTGTGTTTCCTTTATTCTCTGAGCTGAGCTTTGTCTTTGAATTTTTTGTTTTGTTTTAACAATGTCTTGCTACATAGTCTTAGCTGTCCTAGAACTTGTTTTATAGTCTATGCAAGCCTTGAACTCATAGAAATCCTCCTGCCTCTGCCTCTCTAGGACTAAGATTAAAAGTGTGCACCCTGACACCAGGTTGCTATTTGGGGTTTTGAGACAGACAGACATGTATCTCAGGCTGTTCTCGACCTCCTTGTGTAAACAAGGATGACCCTGGGTTCCACATCCTTCTCCCTCCATCTCTGTAGAGCTTTGGAGATACTCTAAAAACTAAGCTACATGCCCTTCTGTATCTGTGTGTTTTGTAGACCATCTTGATAGACACAGGCCACCCTCTCCTATACAGACCACAATAGCACCAGTGAGAAGTGGGGGCCTTACTCAGCACCCTTCTCTGGGGTGCTGGAATGATCGCCAGCTCTAGAAAGCCTTCATCCAAGAAGTCCCTGGAGCTGGCACTGACAGGAGAGTCTCCCACTGCCACCCGTTCACCTGCCTGCCTCACTCACCGGTGGATATAGCGTGGCCTTTGTGCTGGACGAGCTGCTGGACGAGGCTCCGGTGACGTGATTCCGGTCATAGAGGGGCACACTGCCCCGCCCCCCCACCAGACTCATGGAACTCATCATGGACTTGCTGCACGGGATGCCTGCGGGAAAGGGCAGGCAGGTCAGAATGAGCAAACTCCCACCCTGGGTCCTGATGCCCATGAAATGCCTACTCAGGTAGCTGTCTCCACTTCCTGCAGGTCTGGATTGTGGCTATACCAGGGCAAGCTATCCAAGTCTCTATAAAGCATTCAGACTCAGAATGTTCTGATTCTTGGAAAGGCTAGAGAAGGGACCCTGTAGGGGCTGAGCACAGAGCACACCACACAGACAGAGCCCAGGCATCCCAAGAGTGCAGGATAGTGATGCCGTTGCAGCCCCTGACAAGTCCTGTGCTCTATCCCTACAAACAATCAGGTCACATCAACCACTGGACAGACAGACCTAACAGGCTTAGTGACACAATAGGCCAGGAGAGGGGACCAGAGTTGCAGAGGTTTGCGCAGTCTTCATGACGGCTCCAGAGGAAACAGGTACTTTCATCCTCACGAGGTACAGATATGGACACACCATGTTACTGACAGGATTTGAAGCAAAAACCATCACCCCCGGGAACTTGCAAAACTAGACTGTATTTCTGCGGGTGGCCCTCCAGACTTTTCCCAGACAACTCAACCAAACCACCTCCATCACCAAGTGAGTGCTTCAGGCTCCTTACCTGGGAAGGGACCGTGCTGTGAGCCACCTGGGGCTATGAAGTTGAGAGGCACATGAGGGGTTCCGCTGACATACTCGTGGGGAAAGGGCCCACTGGCCCCTGTGTAGCGCTGGCACATCACACGCTGGCAGACAAAGTAAACCCCACCCATGACGAAGAGGGAGAGGATGATGCCAATGACAGGCCCAATGGCACTGCCGTGGGCTGGGATGTCATCAGAGGGGGGCTTGTTGATTTCTGTTGGATAGGGAAACATTGTTCACATTACTCCTAAAGTGATGGCCTCCCACAGGACACATGCTGTGACCCTTAGAAGGGCGACCTTTGCCTAAACCCCAGCAGCTTCAGGAAGGAGAAGATGAGCTGGGGACATGGAATATGAGTCACTTTGGGACCACTGCCAGTGTATCTGGGCCTGCCAGGAAGCTCACCCCTCTTCTCTGCTTGGTCCACCCTGCCTCCTTTCCAATGGCCCTGAACCATGCTCACATGGCATTGCCCAACATGCACTGGGTGGAAGTTGATAGCAAGTATTCCATAGTTAGCCTGTGTCATGGTGGAAGAGAGCTGGGATGGGTGGTCTGGAATCGGGAGCAGCTGGTTACAGGTCTACAGGGGTCTACTGGGGGCAGAGCCCTCATATCATCCCAATAGCAAGGCCACCAGAACAAGGACACGTCCCTGATTCAGCTGACAAGTGTGTTCAGCTTTTGGGAACTAACAGTCCCAGACTGAACTCCATTCTTTCCTGTCCACAATGTGAAGGAGCTTGAAAAAAAAAAAAAAAACCTTCTGCCTCAGAGGACAGGGCCCGAGTGTGGGGAATGTCACCAAATATACCAGCATATGGCAGTCCATGTGCTGACATCACCAGATGAGGCACCTGCCCAACAAAAGACAGGGGACATCAGCAACCCCAACTCTGCCATCTAAGCCAGGCTACTTAAGAGTCAGTGTCCAAAGTTTCTAACCTGTGATGGTGTCTGAGTCTGTGGGGAAACTGCCTTCTCCCATATACGCCTCCTCTCCAGACGCAGAAGTCTAAGCCCTGGTCCCATGCAGTGGACAGAGTAGCCACAGGTGGCAAAGCATTACGTCTCTGTGGAATTCCAGTTCCTTCCTGTCTCCACTGACAGCCTCTAGTAAGCCCTCCCTGACTGCCCAACCACCTATTATCCAGCAGTAACACCCACATGCTTGGGTATCAGTCAGTGTTACTCAAGGGACATGTATGGCATATGTGTAAGTGTCTACATCTGTAAAATGTGTACACTTCATTTTCTGGGGGGCACATGCAGTCTCAGGTCTCTCCTGCTGCGGAGCAGATTGTACCAAGTAAGATCACAGTGGCAAAAGTGTGGTTGCTACTCAGGTCTGAGGCCAACAGCTCACACGGTGAGGCAGACTAGCAAGCGGGCCAGCCTCTGTAAACCTGGCCTTGCCAGCACTCCATCCCATTAGGAAACTCCACAGCTCAGCCTCCGCTTTCTAGCTGTTGCCTTTCTCTGTTGGTTAGTGTCATCAACTTGACACAATTTAGAATCACTCGGGAAGAGTCTAGATCAGGTTGGTCTGTGGGTACATGGGAACCTAAGTTTAGGCCCTAAATTGTATAGGAGAAGAGAAAGAGAGCTGACAAGTAGGTATGCATCCCTCCATCCATCCCTCCATCCCTCCCTCCCTCCATCCCTCCCTCCCTCCATCCATCCCTCCATCCCTCCATCCATCCCTCCATCCCTCCCTCCTTCTCCCTGACTGTGGACCTCCCCACGATGATGGACTGTAACCTAGAACTGAACGCAAATAAACCCCTTGTCGCAGGATTTTCCCTGTCCAATTAAATATTAGTGTAGCAGGAGGCCTGTGATTGGACAGGGGAAAGGGAGGCGGAGCTAAGAGTTACATAGACAGGGAGTGACACAGGAGGAGGAGAGGAAGGGAATAAGATGAAGGACGAACCAGACGATTCAGATTCGGCGTGGCTTTAGGCAGACAAAAGTAGATATAATATCATATAGGGATAGAATAATTGGGGTAACTTGTCTAATCTAGGTGGGCAGCTTGTACCATTATCAATTGGCCCTGAATTTATTATGTGGTCATTTTGTGAATTGAAAATTTATTGATATATAAATCTGACTGATTAATTATAAGCTTCTAGCATTTTGTTTTACTGAGTAACTGGAATGTAGGACCGCCAAGAAGGTACAGGGGACACTGAGACAAACGGAGGCTGGGAAGACCCTGACTGCTGCTGTGAGGGTAGGGTGGGGGAAGACTAGCTAAGAGGCAGAGGTAGTGAGACAGCTATCGGGGCAGAGAGTAGCTGGATGTAGCGTGGGAACTTGACAATCTTTTCTGTATTTTCCGCAACAACCCCTTCTCCCCAAGTTACTGTGTCAGAGCTTTTCATCCCAGCAACAGAAACAAAAGTAGCACGCTCACTAAATGAAGCTTCCCGGGGCCTCAGGTCCCACAGCTCCACCAGACCTCCATACCAGAGCCCACCCCACCAGGGGACCAGCCTGAAACTACTCACCACACATGAGCTCATCAGAGCCATCAGCACAGTCGGGGAAGGAGTCGCACTGCTGCTTGATGAGCACGCACTGGCCACTGGTGCACCGGAACTGACTGGGCAGACAGACAGCTGTGGGGGAAAGGGGTGGTGCTCAGAGCAGGAATACTTTCTAGGACCCAGCTAGAAAAGATCAAGGAAAATCCAGTCTCCTCGAACATGACCCCTGTTCCTAGGCCTGTTCAATGCCAAAGGGCACAGAGACCTGATCATGACAGTAAGCAAGATACCTTGATGCCCAGCCTGTGCCCAGGAGGCATGCAGCCTGAGTCAGGCACAGTACAGAGCAAGAAGCAACAGCCTCAGCTCCGGAATGAAGCAGGACTTCCAGGAAGGTGGAGTCGGCAAGTGAGTCAGTGAAGGCAGGCCAAGTAAGTGGAGCCCAGAACTCTATGAAAGTAGACGTTGCACTTGTAGGGCCCAAGGCTGTCTCCTCTAACATCTGGGAGAGAGTGGGCAAGCAAACCTGCAGACTGCAGCACACTGAGGAAGCAGCTGGGGGCTTAGCATCCTCTCACAACCATCTACCTGGACCCTCTCCTCATATGCCCTAGGTGCCAACCTGGGAAGAGGAAACAAGAGCTCTGTCCTTCCTGGAAGTGGGGGGCTAGCACCTGCTATTGGTGGTGAGGAGAATGGGCAAGTGAGTAGGACGAGGGAAGGATTCTAAATTGACCATGTGTGACACTTTAAACTAGAAGCAGACATTCCTAGCTCTGTAACCAACCACTAAGCTCTCCTGTCTAGCCTGAGAGTGGCTCACATGAACAAAAATAACTGGACCTGGCAGAGCCAATATACCTTTATTTACAGACATAGGCAGCTAGCTGATCCCTCAGAGCGCAGATGAGCTGCAAAGCAATCACCATGGCTGCACAGAGAAACCTGCCAAGGTCACTCCAGGCCTTGTCCCCTACAGAACATCAGGTCATGCTGAATGAGGATGCAGGAGAGTGGCAGTCAGCATCTGAGTCATCGAGAACATAGCCCAGCAGCCTTGGGCAGTCACAGTAAGAATGCCACAGGAGCGGCTCAGTGCCAGATCTGGGTCTCTAGTGCTGAAGATATGTGGCAAATGACAAAGTTCAGTGCAGGTCATGTATTAAAGGGACATGCACAGCAAGTGCAAACAGATGTGGTTCGCTGGAAAGATCTATAGGAGGGTTAGTGAGGGCTGGAGACATGTCAGCAGTTAGGAGACACTGGCTGCTCTTCCAGGGGACCTGGGTTCAGTTCCCAGCACCCACATGGCAGCTTACAAGCATCTGTAATTCCAGCTCCAGGCAATCCAACACCCTCTTCTAGCCTCTGCCAGCACGAGCATGCACACACACATACACACACACACACTCACACACCATCTAAGAAAAGGCTGAGGGCCAGGTTGTGGTGGTACACACCATTAATCTCAACACTCAGCAGAAAAAGGCAGACAGATTTCTGTGAGTTCAAATCTAGCCTGGTCTACAGAGTTTCAAGACAGCCAGGGCTATATGGAGAAATCCTGTGGGGGGGCGGGGGGGGGCGCAAAGAAAAGACGGGGGGAAGAAAAGAGGCTAAGAATGTACTTCAGGTGACAGAGTGCTTGCATAGCATTCAGGAAGCCTTGGGTTTGATCCTCAACATATCACAACATATACACTACCTGTGGTAGTGTTTACCTATAATCCTAGTACGGAGGAGGCAGAGTCAGAAGTTCAAGGCCATCCTCAGCTACATTAACAAACTCAAGGTTAGCCCAAGCTACATAAGGCCCTGTCTCAAAAGAAAAAAAAAATCAGTCTGTTTATCTCTCTATATCGATAGATAGATAGATAGATAGATAGATAGATAGATAGATAGATAGATATAGTTATATCTAAATGCAGATCATGCAGGTCAGAGTGGTCCCAGGGCCAGCAGTATCCCACAGATGGCACAATGCAGCACGGCACGGCCTTTGAAGATGACACTGTACCTCATGAACCCTGGAAGCAACTAGCTAACGACTGGTTATCTTACATTCCTGCAGATGTCACTACCAAATGTGGAAATATGAGCAAGACTCTCAGCCTGTTTTTAAGTCAACTGCCCGTAGGATAGATGGGGTCATGCAGGGGCGTTTCTTCAGGCTGTGCCTAAAACTCACTTCATTTGTTCACATCAAGAGGATCTGCCAATGTAGCTGTTTTCTAACACCCCTACTTGTGGAAGGCAAACTGGAGCCCCATGTTTGGTGTATAGGAAGGAAGGACAAATGGCTTTAAGGGGACCTGGGTGAAAGATGGTAGCCAAGGTAGGCAGGGAGGGCCTCACCATCACAGTTAGCTTCATCAGAGCGATCCTGGCAGTCGGCCTCACCATCGCAGCGTAAACGCAGGTCCACACACTGGCCTCGAGCACAGGGGAACTGTGAGGCAGAGCACACTGGGCAGCCTTCCTCATCGCTCTGGTCAGCACACTCTGGGAAGCCATCACAGCGCCAGGCTCTGGGGATGCAGTCGATCTCACCAGTGGTACATGCAAACTGATCAGGGGAGCAGGTAGGAGGCTCTAGGGGAGGGAAGGAGACCACAGTCATGCAGGCTCAGCCCAGCGAGCCACACAAAGGCACAGCTGGGCTTCAGTGCACTGGCTCTGTGTCAGCAGTGCCCTGGGCACTGTCTCCTCATGTGATACCTTCAGCCCCTGCATAGATGAAGGCAGGCATGAAAAAGTTGCTTTCAAACTTGCCATATAGTCAAGGGTGACCTTGAGTTTCTGATCCTCCTGCCTCTACCTCCTTAGTACTGGGATTACATGTGTGTACCCCAATACCTGGTTAACACAGTGCAAAGGACTGAACCCAGGGCCTTGTGCATGTGCTCTACCGACTGAACCACATCCTCAATGTCTCTCTCTTATGTGTGTGTGTGTGCGAGTGTGTGTGTGTGTGTGTGTGTGTGTGTGTGGTATATGTACATGTATGTGGGGATGCATATACCTATGTAGACATGGACAGCATCTTTCTCCATCACTTCTACCTTAATGTTTTGAAAAAGGGTCTCTCCTTGAACCTGGAGCTAGGCTGGCAGTCAGCAAACTTCGGTGATGCTCTGTCTCGCTTGGCCTTTCTCCCCACAGCACTGCAGTGACAGGTGCTCAAAGAGCCACACCTGTCTCTGATGTGGCTGCTGGAGGTTTGTTTGAATTCAGGTCTTCATGCTTGCAGAGTTAAGTGTTCTTACCCATTGAGCCCCCGCATATCTCTTTTCTTTGGTAAGGAGCATGGACTAACTGCAAACTTTGGATTAAGTAGCAATCATGACATCCACCATATTCAGGGTGTTTTGAAAACCAGAGACAATCCTTGGCTTCTCAAAGCCTCCATTTCTTCCTCTCTACACCCAGGTGCCACTGCATTACTGACAGGCCTGTGGGGAAGGGACAGGTGTGTGGCTAGAGCAGGCCGCACAGAGGGAGTGGGGGGCTGTGCTACTGAAGCACTGTAGGCCCTGGCCCGCCTACCACCTGCCTGCCACCTGCCTGCCGCCTGCCTGCCTGCCTGCCAACTGTTATGTCACAGGACTCTCATTGAAGAGCCTCAGCAAACCCTTCATCCTGTGACCAGACAAGTAGCCACGGAAGATTGCAAAGTGCCTGCATAGATGATACACATCTCTCAAGCTGTGAGAAGGGACCTCAAATTCAGGACAAAGGCATGTACATCATAGTACTTGGGAGATGGAAAAGGATCTGAAGTTCAAGGTTGGCTTTAACTACATCAAAAGCCCAAGGCTAATCTGGACTGCAAGAAACACTGTCTGAAAAAACAAACAAACAAACAAACCAAAAACAACAAAAAGACAAACCAAAAGAAACTTCCAAGTCTTTGTGGTAGGCTAGGCACATGCTCCCAAGTGGAAAGCCAGGCCTGGATCAGTGGGGGCCACTCCATAGCCCCTGCTCTAGGCAGGAGGCTCAGGCATGTGCAGGAGCCACACAGACAACAGCTTCAGACCACAAATCTGTTTAAGCCACTAGAAGTGAAAAGGAATGGACAGACACAAAATGTCCTCTCTGCTCTTGGCCAAACTCTAAGGTCTGAATTGTCAGGCACTGTAAGAGATGCCAGACCAGTCTCCCAGAAGCCAGACTAGCCATTAAAAGAACAAGTGTCCAGTTGTTTAGTCAAAGCCCAAAGTATACAGGGTGATGTCATGAGCAAGAATGAAGCCTGATGCTCCCAGGAGCTCCTGGAGGACAAGCAGAGTAGAATTCTTCTCAGACTGCCCAGCACACAATAGAGAGAAAACCCTGGAAGCACACTTAATCATGGTGACATTGAAGACTGTCACTTTTACTATGGTCATTCCCCACAAGTGCTCTGTTACTTAAAGGAAAAGCAAGCCTGCCAGGTAGGTGCTCTCAGTCTCTACAGGGGGAAGCATAGGCTCACAAAAGGCATGTGTCCAGTTGAAGGTCATTCATCTTAGAAATCACAGAGTCCAGGATTTGAAACTAGGTCTTCCTTGAGGACACACCACCATAACAACCATGCAGCCCCAGGGGAAAAGGAATAGAGAGGGTGGAGGAGAAAGGTCAGAAACAGAAATCTGTTATTAGGGGGAATTGAAAGACCTTAAGAGCTCTGGCTGCTCTTGCAGAAGACCAGCATTCAGTTCCCAGCACCCATCTGGCAACTCATAATTGCTTGTAACTCTGGTTCCAAGAGATGTAACAGCCTCTTCTGGCCTCTGTACACTACGTAAACACGAATGCAGGCAAACACTTATACACTCAAAATAAAAATAAATCTTTGTTTAAATCTGTTGTAAATCCAACAAGCCTGTCAGTAACTGATAATGGACTAAGCAATCAGGAAAGATAAAAGATGAATGATCTGTACTAAATCAACTGAATCTAATAAATTTTTCTAGAATATTATACCTGACAACAGCAGGATCCCCAGTCTTGCACGAATACATGAAACATTTACCGAGACTGAGTCAAGATCACATGGAGGCCATAAAGCACACTTCAACATATTTAAAGAACAGAGATGCCACAAGCTCTCAGAACACAGTAGAAGTAAAGTAGAAATCAGAACAGAGACAGTTAGAACACTCCTAAGTACCTGGAGATCAAACAAATACTTCTAGACAAATATACTTACCATTGAGCCAACCTGCACCTCACAACACACTGCTAAATAGTGCTTGGGCTGAAGAAGTTGTCTCTTAAAGTTTTTCTAAATATTTCAGCTACTGGGTATGGGATCAGTACATGTCACACTAGAGTGAAGACCTGAGTTCAATCCTCAGCACCCAGTGTAAAAAGCCAGATGTGATGGCACATGCTAGTAACTCCAGTTCTGGGGAAGCAGAAACAGGAGCATCTTTGGGGTTACTACACAGACAGCACAGCATAATTGGCAAGCTCCAATTCCTAGTGAGAAACCTTATCTAAAAAAACAAAGTGGATAGCTGAGGAATAACAGCCATGATTAACCCCTGGCCTCCACAGCATATGTGCATGTGCTTACACACACACACACACACACACACACACACACACACACCTGAACTATCTGAAAACTAAGACACAACTTATTAAAATCTGTGAGATGCAGGAAAAGCAGTTTTTAGGGGGAAATTCATAGCACTAGATGTGTGTCCATGAGTGTTTTTACAAAAAGGCCAAAAAAGAGACAGAGACAGGCAGAGAGAGAGAGAGAGAGAAAGAGAGAGAGAGAGAGACCGGCCAGAAGTAAAAACAAAGACATGCTTTGGAGATTAGACGTTATTGGGACTGTAGTTTTAAAGCATGCAAGGCAGTGACATGGCTCCTACTCAAACTCCCAAGGTCTCACTCACCACCACAAGTCAGCAAGTTCTGCAGGAGCACGAGGTGGACTGGGCATGAGCAACGCGGTGTTCCATCCCCCTTGGCGATGCAGATGTGGGAGCAGCCGCCATTGTCCCGGGCACACGGATGGGCTGCTGTAGGGACAAAGCAAGATGAAGTCAGGTCAGCCTCTACCTTCCTCCTCAGAGATCACTCTGTATGGAATGCAAAGATCAGACTCCTATAGAAGACCATCTCATTTGATCCCAACTCTCAGCCCAGTTGATCAATACCAACATGGAACCTGATATAAAAATCGAGTCTGGCAGCAGAGCTGTACCTATGGGCGCACATCGGTCATGCCACTGAGATCAACCCAGTCACCATTCCAGCATGAGGATGGAAGGAGCTCTGGACAGCTGATGGCCCCTGTGGGGCTGGGGAGGAGTCAGACTGCTGTAAGGGTGTGGCTTCTGGTAGGCAGAACAACCATACTCCAGTGGACAGCCCCACATCTAGAAGTATATGATATAGGCAACACAAATTGGAGTTGATGGGCTGTTTAAAAAATTAAAATTAAAACATGGTGGGAAGCATTAGAGGGAAGAATAGAAATGAGTAGGGTCAAAATACATTGCATGAAATTCTCAAAGAATACAATATTTAAAAAGAAAGAGACCACAGAATCTGGAACACTCAACCTGTCTCCCTAGCCCCACACCCCTACTGTCCCATCATGGCTGGACACTATGGGTTTGCTGCTTTCTCTGCTGTTACGTGGATGTGCCCATGTCCTGACCCTATGACTCATGAGCATAAACTTAACTGAAAACAGGGCATTTGTAGATGTAACAGGTAAATAATCTCAAGATAAGGTCATTGCAGAAGACAAAGTGCACTTATGAGAAGACAGAAGAAGGCAGGTGGAGTGCTGGGACAGAATCTAAAGCTTTGCATACACTGGGCAAGCCTTACCACCTGAGCTACACCCCCAGCCCTAGCTCAGCTTTCTGTTGGTTTCATGGGTGTGTGTGTGTGTGTGTGTGTGTGTGTGTGTGTGTGTACATGTACATGTAGGGGGATAGACACATCTGTGCACATACACAAACGGACATCATTCTCTGCCTTGTTTCCTCAAAACATAATCTCTCATTGAACCTGGAGCTAGCCTGGCCCCAACAATTCTCTTGTCCACATCCCCAGAGAGTTGAGGTTACAGATTACACCAAGGTTTTTATGTGTGCACTAGGGATTTGGACTCGGAACCTCATGCTTGCACAGTGGTCTTACCAACTAAGCCATCCTTCTAGTCCCCCTCTTCTCTTCAAAGAGGTCTTAGTATATATATTCCAGGCTGGCTTCTAACTCTAGATTCTCCTGCCTCAGCATCCTGTGGCCATGTACACGCTACTGCAGGTATGTGCCTCTAGATGCCATGCCAGGGCCATGCGGTTTAAAAACCCAGGTGGTCACAGTTTACAGCAGAGGTCAGCAAGCCTGTTCTGTTAAATACCACAAAGCAAATAAATTTCCACTTCCCCAGCCAGCCTGTCTCCTGCAGTTATCCTATTATGTTAACTGTAAAGTACAGGCAGCCATAGATAACACATATGTGGACAGGCACAACTGTATACCAAAAACACTTTGCTGTGGGCTATAGGGTGCTCAAACATAAGCTTATATATAGAGAATATATGAACATATTCTATATGTTCAAGAAACATATAGAATCTAGTAAAGCATGCTCAGTACTCCACAGCCATGGAGGAGAGTTTATCTGCCCTTACCCCAAACAAGGTCACCTGGGACACCTCACATTAAGTATCCATAGGATATCCTCAGTCCTCAGCCAGCTCTATAAAGGCTACCTGGTTTTTCTGTCCCCTTAGCTACAAGGAGTTATGGCTAATGCCTGGCCTTCTGTGGAAAGAGCTGTTACCATTCCAACTACACCATGGCCATTCTGGAAGCCTGCGACCTTGCAAGAAGTCAGGAGAATGGAGAGACCCTTTTTGCTTTGTTTACTGAAACAGAGTCTCACTGTGTAGGCGGAGCTAGCCTGGAATTCATTACCTAAAGGAGGTTGACCTCAAACTTGCTATAATCCTCCTGCCCCAGCTTCCTGAGTGCTGAGATTACAAGTATGTACCAACATGCCTGGCTAGAACTCAAGTGTTCTACCTGACACCTGCAGATTATGCAAAAGCTGTTTATCAAGAGAGTTCACTTCTGCAAGACCCCAGTGACCCAGAGGACAGAAAACTTGCCTCAAGCCACACCGGGTGGCTAATTCACTGCTTCAGAGCACAATCTGGCTTCAAGCAGATTGCCCAACCTTCCCACTCCACAAAGTACTTGTATTCCACATTAGTCTATAGACATTGGTTACAGATAGGGTTGAGTGACAGAAAAGACACATGGCCAAACCAAGGACTCTGTCCTCGAACCCAAGCTGCATGAGGTGGGTGTATGAGCATGGCCAATAAACCACTTCCTTCGTGTCACAGAATTACTAGCACATGAGACAAGCTGATATGACAGGCATGCAGCCTGGGCTAACATAGTCACCCAACACAAAATCAGAAACTTAAACACCATGATAGGGTCAGAGAGATGGCTCAGAAGGTGAAAGAGCTGGCCATGCAAGCTCGGCGACCTGAATTCAACCCCTGCAACCCACTGTGCTATTTAGCTTTCTGTCACCTTGACAAAAACTAGACCCATTTGAAGAGGGAAGGAACCTCAACTGCCTCTATCAGATTGGCCTGTGGCCATGTCTCATTTTCTTGATTAGTGGTTGAAGTGGGAGGGTTCATTCTGGACACCTGGGCAGGTAGTCCTGGATAGTGTAAGAAAGCAGGCCAAGCAAGCCATGGGAACAAGCCAGTTCGCAACGCTCCTCCAAGGCCTCTGCCTCACTTCCTGCCTCCTGGTCACTTCTTACCTTGAGTCCCTGCCCTGGTTTCCTTCAATGGTGGATAGTGACCTGTCAGCCAAGTATATCCTGTCCTCCATCACTTGCTTTTGATCATCATGTTTATCATAGCAACAGGAAAAGTATCCAGGACACCCAAAGAAGGGATAAGGAGAGAAACTCCGGAGTTGCTCTCTGACCTCCACATGCTCCATGACATACATGCTTCCATCCCTACAAACACTACACATGTATGATAAAAACAAGTTTAAGACTTTTTTATCACTGGGCGGTGGTGGCTCACGCCTTTAATCCCAGCACTTGGGAGGCAGAGGCAGGCGGATTTCTGAGTTCAAGGTCAGTCTGGTCTACAGAGTGAGTTCCAGGACAGCCAGAGCTATATAGAGAAACTCTGTGTTGAAGAAAAAAAAAAAATCTAAACCTACACATACCCACATAAATGTACAACTACACACATGCAAAAACAGGTGGAACTGGCAAGTAGCAGAAGGGACTCCAGCAAAGAGAGCAGGAGAAAAGTGGGCTCCAGATACAGACCTGCTCAGCACTAAGGGCCTGGGGGAAGGAGAGGACTGACTGGCAGCATGGAGGAGTAGCCACAGTTCTGAACCCTGAAAAACCAGAATATGCTCCTAGGGCTTCCCAGGAGAGGTATACTCTTGCCACTGAGGCACTACTGAGAAGCAGCAGGACCTTTAGAGTGGGACCTAGCTGGAGGTGTAGCTCAAGGGTACAGTATTTATCTAGCATGTGTGAGAGACCTGAAATCACTCTGAGGACTGCAAAAACAAAACAGCTGGAGCCTAGTGGAGAGCTTTTGGATCACTGGAGGGAAGGGTGTCCTCACAGGAGACGGTGGGATCCCTCCTCTCTCCTCTGTGCTTGGGTTCCTAGCAGTGAAGCATGCAGCCTTCTTCATCATACAATCATCGTGCACTGCCCCTCCCCCCACAGCTCAGAGAATTCCACCACTCAGGAGGACTATCAAGTATCCCAGGCTGCTCTGAGCCGAGCAACCCAGAGACTATGTCTCAAAAGTAAACAGATAAATAGATGATAACTATAGGCAAATGACAGATGGATGGATGGACGACCAGACGGATGGACAGAATGAGATTGGTAGAAGAAAGTTGGGTAGGTGGCTGGGTGGCTGGGTAGAAAAAGAGAGAGAGAGAGAGAGAGAGAGAG
Source organism: Rhabdomys pumilio (assembly GCA_030674055.1). Taxonomy (NCBI): domain Eukaryota; kingdom Metazoa; phylum Chordata; class Mammalia; order Rodentia; family Muridae; genus Rhabdomys; species Rhabdomys pumilio. The sequence goes on from JANHMN010000003.1 coordinate 132,628,237, forward strand.
AGAGAGAGAGAGAGAGAGAAAGAAAGAGAGAGAGAGAAAGAGACAGACAGACAGACAGACAGGCAGACAGAACTTTTTTTAAAAAGCAGGTTTGTGTACTTCTGCATCAGCAAACAAAATAACCACAGAGGGAGACATCTGGACATGCACTGGCCTACGATGCTGAACCCATGAGCTCCTTGGGCACATGGCTCTTGCACCAACAGCCCATCTGGTGTCAGCAGAGCTGATTCACCTTCTCCCAGGAGACCCCCCCACCACAAATGCTGTCCCCTCTCACATACAGAACTCCTCCAGGCTGACTTCCTCCACAGCATGGATGCCCGTCAGGTGGGTGACACGGCCCTGAACCCTAGTCCGCTTGTCCCCAGTGGTCTTCTCCACACGCTCAATCATCTGCTGCTGGCGGTCAATCCAGTAGAGGTGCTTGCCCAGCACCGTCAGACCTACTGGCTGCACGATGTTGGCATCTTCCAGGGTCAGGCGGTTGGCCCCTGTGGTTAGCAAAAAGCTTCATGAGTGGCAGCCAAGTGAAGAGCCAGACTCACTAGGCTCAGGAGAATGCAGATTTAAAGAAGGGACCATTAGAGAGTCTGGGGCATGTCTATACTCTCCAGGGCTGGGAGCTGGAACGGATACCATAGAAGCAGGCTGCTCATAGTAGGGCTAGCCTAGGGTTCAGGATCATACCATCTAACTGTGCACCATGGTCACTGGGTCTGAAGCATGGTACTTTCTCTCCTCACCCATCACTAGTGTGTGTGTGTGTGTGTGTGTGTGTGTCCATCAGCCCAGTATTTATGTGGACATATTCATCTATATATGTGTACATACATATGAAGGCCAGAAATCTCAATCTCATTTATTTCCTTAAGGTATGTATGTATGTATGTATGTATGTATGTATGTATGAAAGACAGAGCCTCTCTGTGTAGCCTCGGCTGTCCTGGAACTCTCTTTGTAGACCAGGCTGGCCTCAAACTCATAGAGATTCATCTGCCTCTGCCTCCAAGTTCTCTGATTAAAGCATGTATCACTACACCTGAACTTTTAAAGTATTTTTAAATATTTATTTTATGTGATTGGGTATTTTGTTCACATGTATGTTTGTGTACCATATGCCTACAGTACCCAAGGAACCCAGAAAAGGGCATTGGATGCCCTGGAACTGGAGTTAGAGATGGTTGTGAGCTGCCATGTGGGTGCTGGGAACTGAACTGAGGGCCTCTGTGAGAGGAACCGTCCTCTTAACCACTGAGCCATCTCTCCAGCTCCCTTAGTTTTTATTTTTATTTTTATTTTTATTCATGGGGCAGGGGCCATGCCACAGCAATCTCATCTTCCATCATGTCGGTCCTAGGGATCAAACTCCTGTCTTCAGGCTTGGAGGCCAGGGCCTCTACCCAGGGCCTCTACCCAGGGCCTCTACCCAGGGCCTCTACCCACTGAGGCATCTGGCCAGGGCCTTTACCCACTGAGGCATCTGGCTGGCTCTCCACTTTAGTTCTTGAGACAGGATCTCTTACTGAAAACTGGAACTCACAGATTTGGCTAGACTGGCTGGCCAGAAAGCGTCAGGAATCCTCCTGACTCTGCCTACCCAACACTGTGGTTCCAGGCATGTGCCACAGTCCTTGGCTTTTTACACAGGTGCTGGGGATCAGAATTCAGATGCTAATGTTGTATAGGAAGATCTTTACCCATGGAGCTGCTGCTCCAGTCACACAGCTTTTATTAAAAGAGAAGTTGCTAGGATCCAGCCCCGCCCCCAAGCACTGAATCTCGCTTCTCCATAGTCCAGGGGCTCACAGTCAGGCCTCCATGGACTTTGGATTACGTATGAACACACAGAGCTGCAGCACAATGCCAGGCTCGCAGCAAGCCCAGGCAAGATGATGATAGCTGCTACCCCTATTGGTAGCAAGGAAGGATAGGGCCTCATGGGAGGGTCACCCATAACAGTTGCAGAGGACCCAGTGACATCTAGGGTGCATACCTGAGAGGTCACAGCTTTCAATGCGCTTTAGGTCTGCATCCACCCAGAAGAGCTTGCCCAGAGTATTGTCCACCACGAGGGCCACGGGACGGATGAGGCCTGTGGTAAAGAGGACCTCACGCTCTGTGCCATCCAGGGAGGCTCGCTCAATCTTGGCAGCATGGTCCTGCATGTTGGTAAAGTACATGTACCTGTGGAAATGCAGCACGTGGAAGATGCAGGTAAGGAGTACATGCTGTAAGCTCCCACCACACCCTCATCCACAGCACCAGCGCAACCCCTGCCCCTCACAGTTGGTCCTAAAGGCTGCCGGGTCACACCTCATGGGGGGGAGGGAAAAGTGTCTCTCAAATCCATGCCACCCTGGAACTCAGGGTGTGAGCTTCTTTGGAAATGGGGTTTTTGAAAATATTAGGATTGAGATAAAATCCTTGTGTGTGAGGATGGGCCCCAAATCCAGTAAGAGCTGTTGAAGAGAAACAGAGAAGGCCATGAAGCAAAAAAAGGCAACATGGTCAGAGGGAAAACCTGAAGTGATGAGACCACATTTCAAAGACAGTAAGCGTCTGAGACAGTGTGTGGATAAACACTGTAGCCACAGGACACTTGTCTCCCACCCTGCCCAACTGCCAAGGAGCATCTCCATGCCCGCCTCCTCAGAGGCGTTCACTCAGCTCCTGAACTAGCTCCTGCTGTCCTCCAGCAGCTAGGGCTCAACTATGAGCTGAAAGACTGACATCACCATCACAGTCACAGAAAGGGACACCAGGCTTCTGAGGGCTGCATCAGCTGCCCGCCATCACTGGGGTAGCTAAGTGCAGGAGTCAGGATTTGAACACTGGCACATCAGGCCCTGATCATCATCAGGAACCCCACAGACAACACCCTGTCAGGCTCTGATCATCGTCAG
>JANHMN010000003.1:132631152-132655197 GCA_030674055.1 Rhabdomys pumilio
CCTGTCAGGCTCTGATCATCGTCAGGAACCCCACAGACAACACCCTGCCAATCTAACACCTGCTTCACATGTCTGCCCCACAGGACTTAAAGGCCAGCATGCTCCGGTCTGAGCCTGCAAGCTTTGTTCTTGAGCCTCACGGGCACCTGTTCAAGGCTCTCTCACCAACAAGGCATCGTGAGGACCAACAGGTAAGGGTGCTGGGAGATACCAGGAAGGACACATTCTGAGTTGTGTCTGGGGCAGAATCGTGCAGCCCCAAAGATCAAGTTGAACAGACTAGTACAAGGCCCATGCAGCAGGCTTGACCTCCCCAGGGTCCCCAAACAGCCATCTAGACTTCACCTTCTGTTTATACAGCTAGGGATCCTGGGTACTACACTGGGAACACTGGCTAGCCCCCAAGAGGCCAGAAGTACAAGTACACAGGGGCCAGCAAATGACCACATGGCCTGAGCAGGTTGCAGCCCTCACCTGTCCCACCCTGGGCCCACCTACCCTCGCTCAGCATTGACAGTAATGGCCCTTGGTTTGTCACGGTCCCCTCGAAGCACCACTCCCATGGCATCCCCGTCCAGCCGGTGAACATTGATTGTGTTGGTGGCCTCACAGGTCCAGAACAGTGTCCGGCTGTAGATGTCAATGCTGAGGTCATGTGGCTGTCTGTCTGGGCTCAGGCTTTGGCTGGGAGAGGTCAGTATGGAGGGCTGTGAGAAAGAAGCAAACCAAGCTTGCACCATACTATCACGTGCTGTGAACCCCCAGGGAAAGCGGAAGTTCCAAGTTCAGCCTCAAGGTTGATTTCAACAGATGTGAGGCATCGGTTCTAGACCTGGCTCTTTTAAAAACAAACGTTTGCTTATTTGGTTGGTTTTGTGCATATCTGTGTGTGCAAACACCTTTCACAGCACAGTGAGAAGCTCAGAGGACAATTTGTGAGAGCCCGTTCTCTCCTCCCACCGTGTGCAACCCAGGATTTGAAGTCAGGTCATCCATCAGGCATGATCTCAAGCGTCTTTAGCCGCTGAGTCATCATGGTAGCCCTCAACTTAGATCTCAGTGGTATGTCCATTTAAGAACACACAGAACAAACTAGAAAGAGTCCCAACAGGACACAGACTCTAGGTCTCATGAGGGAATCCACCAGAGGACACTGGCTGGCTGTCAACTAGATAGACACGAGATCTGAAGCCCAACCTCTCTCCCTTCATTCCCACTGTTTAGGACTCAGGCTCTTGGCTTTCAATGTTCAAGCCTTGTTCTTTTAATTCAGTGGCCAGGAGAGTAGGAATGCAGAGCAGGGGGATACCTCTCGTCTTGTACGCTCTTTGTATGGAGAGGGGACCCAGGCTACAGAGCCAGGCAAGGGGCATAGGGCAGGTGCTGGGCAAGTGGGTAGAAGAGTGGAGCGAGGCAAGGATGCACAGTAAGTGATGGGTAGGCAGAGATGTGGGCAGACACGGAAACAGGGTAGGAAAAAACAGGAAGAACTGGGTGCCTGCAGAAGATGTCTGAGGAAGGCGAGGGGAGTAGGGCAGGTGGGGTCTGAAAGTCACAGGGACTTTAAGAAGATTTGTATTGCAGGGCTTTCTTGTACAGAAGCTATAGTCACCAGTTAGTACTCAAGGTGACTGTCTGGGAGATGACAGCCTAGAGCCACTGGCCCAGCCTGAGGTTGAAGAACCAGTGACTTATCTTTACTTCCAACAGAGGAGGAGGGGGAAAAAGGAGAGGAAGAAGAGGAAGAGGAAGAAGTGGAAGGGGAGAAGAAGGGGAAAGAGGAGGAGAAGGAGGAGGGGGAGAAGGGGAGGAAGAGGAGGATAAAGAGAAGAGTCTGACCTCTAGCTGTGACTTGTTAACCTACCAGGCCAGTGAGGGTTTTTATCGTATGGACTTTGTGGTGGCTTGTCTAAATGGTCAACCTGATGACATCTAGAATTCCCTGGGAGACCACCTGGTTTCTGGACACACTGGTGGGAGATTATCTTGATTGGGTTCATCTAGATGGGAAAGCCTACTGTGGGTAGCACCATTCCCTGTTTGGGATCCTAGTTGCATAAAAGAAGTCTCTGCTAAGTCTGATTATCTGAGCTTGCTCTCTGGAACCCACGTAGGAGAAGGAGAGAATAGACTCTAACAAGTTACCCTGTGACCCTGCCCCCAAGCATGTATGCTATGGCACATACCTCAATAAAGAAATAAATGCAAAAAATATTTAAAAAAAAAAAAAAAAAGAAAGAAAGAAGAAAAGAAAGAGAGAAACAGAAGGGGTGGAGAGAAGCATCCATTGCTCTCTGCTAATGCATTGTCGTTTTGAGACATATCTCACAAAGTAGTCCAGGCTGGTCTAGAACCACTCACAGAGGTCTATCTGCCTCCCAAGCACAGGGATTAGAAGTGTGCCACCACACCTGGCAGTCTGCTTCTTAACTATGGATACAATGTGACCAGCTGCCTGGTTCTGCGTCTGCTTCCTTAGCTTCTTAATTATGGATACAATGTAACCAGTTGCCTGGTTCTGCTTTCTTAGCTTCTTAACTATGGATACAATGTAACCAGCTGCCTGGTTCTGCTTCTGCTTCCTTAGTTTGAGCCCTAACAGCCTGAACTTTGAACTGTGAGACAATCCTTTCTTGTGCAAGGTATTTTCATCAGGGTGTTTCATCACAGCAACAGAAAAGTAACTAAAACAGTCATTCAGCTCAAAGGGATCAAACTAGTGTCCAGTCACAGCTACACATGCACCCACGCACGCACACAGGCACACACATGCACACAAATTAATTTATTAATTAAAAATATCTTTTTAAAAAAGTCTACATTTCCAGAGAAGATCTGTAAACCAGCCCATGGGAGTGAGCTCTCCTCCACTTAGCTGTCACATGGCATACACTAGGAAAGGGGCCACTGGGTTATTTTGTGAAAGGCCTCCTAAGGCAGGACCTTCCTGGACTGGTCACTAGGCTGGTGGTGCATACCTTTAATCCCAGCACTAAAGAGGCAGAGGCAGGGGGATATTTGTGAGTTCTGGGCCAGTCTAGCGTCCATAGAAAGTCCCAAGACATCCAGGGCTACAGAGAGGGGACTGAGGTGGGGGTTAAGACAGGAAGACAGAGATGGAGAGACAAACAGAGACAGGGAGTGGGGAGAGGAAGAGAGAAAGAACACTAGACTGGCAAAAGGCTCACTGGGTAAAGATGACTGCTGCTAAGCTTGACACTGGAGCTTGACCACCAGGATTCACGTATTGAACACAAATTCCCCTGACCTCCACACTTGAACCATGTCACTTGCTCACACACATAAATTTATAACAAAATAGGTAAATAAACATAATAAAAATTTAAAGAAAATTCGGGCTTAGCACTCAATAATACACAATTTCATTTAAGGGAAACAAAAAGAATAAAAAAGCCAGGAGAGGTAACCCGCAACTACAGCAGTCCCAGTACCTGGGAGACAGGAAGCAGGATGATGAGGAGCCAGCCTATGCTACATACTGAGTTAGAGGCCAGCCTGGGATACAGAAAAACCTGTCTCCCAAAACAAAACAAGCCTGTAGGAGGCAGCTCAAGGGTTAAAGAGCTTGCTGCCCATGTAGGTGAGGGGCTCAGAAATTCACACAGGCTGAGCATGACAGCCCTAAAGACAGAGATGGGGTCCCAGAGCAAGTGCACCAGCAAGACTATTGGTTTGACTGTGAGACCCTGCCTCAGTAGGATGGAAGACTCCCAACATCAGTCAAGAATACACGCATACACATGCATGTGCACAGAAAGATACACCCTAAACATGCAAAAAGGACATACACATGTGCACATCACACACACACACACACACAAAATGGAAAAAAAAGTGAGGGTAGACACTTGTCCTGGCTTGTGGCTCCAGGAAGACTGGATGACGCACACATCTCCATTCATATGTGATGAGCCACATCCAGCCACACCTGCAGCTAGAACTTTTCTGCCCTGCTTCCAAGACAGCTCACAGACTGAGTCCCTGGTGTTTCCACACCCACAGATGCAGGAGTGACTGACTGGCCAGGCAAAGGGGTTCTAACACTTTCTACACCCCAACCTGCTTTCTATGTGTCACTGGGGGCAGGGGTATTATTACTATTATTTATTTTAATATGTATGGGTGTTTTGCCTCTATACATTTCTCTGTACCATGGGCATGCCCAAGAAGGCAGAAGAGGGCACTGGATCCCCCTAGGACTGGACTTACAGGTATTTGTGAGCCACCTCGTGGTGCTGGAAATCAAACTGTCTTCTAGAAGAGCAGCCAGTGCTCTTAACCACTGAGTCCTCTCTCCAGCCCTACCAGGCTCTTTGTCTCACAAGCCCAACAGTTTCTGTTTGGTAATTTGCACAGGCTTGTGACTTTTTATCACAGAATTAACTGCATAAGGCCTTGCCCTGCAAGCATGAGGAGCAGGTCCCACATTGGAAAGCTGCACACAGTGGCACACACTTGCAATCCCAGCCCTAGAGGTGGAGACAGGCAGATCTCTGTGGCCTGCCAGCCAGCATCCCACCCTCATCAGTGAGTCCCAGGTCCCAATGAGAAGCCCTGTGGACTGCTCCTGAGGATCAACACCCGACACTGCTGTCTCACTTCCCCACACGCACACACAACATGTGCACAAACAGACACACACAAAGACTGATTGCATGAATATTATAAAATAAAGCAAGCATATAGCGTTTCTAAGCAACAGAAAATCACACTGGACAAAAGATCCGCAAGCCTGACCCACTACTACCCAACCCTCTACCCATAGCGACAACTGGGAAATCCAGTTTCTCTTAACCACAGTCCAGGGCTTCACATGGCCAGGATCACACCTATAATTACATAACTGGAGTCCGAATCCTTGTTTGCCACAAGCCCTGCCCAGAAAAGGGGAGCAGCCTGGAAGCCAGCAGGGCAAGCTCTGGGCGGAGCATGTCGCACACCCTGCCCGCAGGAGCACCTGCCTGGGTACCGTCGTCCTTGGTCCTCTTGATGTTCTGGCGCCCATCCACCCAGTAGATGAACTTGTCCAGCGGGTCGTAGTTGATGGCTTTGACATTCCTCAGCCCATGTAGGGGTAGGACAAGGTCCGGACTGAGCTGGTCATCGGGGATCATCCGGCTGATGGCAAATTTCTGGCTGAACAGCAAGAAGGTGGAGGGCGCTGGAGTGGGACAAACAGACCAAGCGCAGAGCATCAGCAAGCTGAGGGCACTGGAGCCGGACAGACAGACCGAGCGCAGAGCATCAGCAAGCTGAGGGCACTGGAGCTGGACAGACAGACTGAGCGCAGAGCATCAGCAAGCTAAGGGCGCTGGAGCCAGTCAGCCAGACTGAGCAGAGAGCATCAGCAAGCTGAGGGCACTGGAGCCGGATAGACAGACAGAGCAGAGAGCATTAGCAAGTGAAAGCTAAGGGACTGAACAAACAGATGGAGTGGAAAGCATAGCAAGCTAAGGCCTCTGGACAGACAGACCAAGCATCAAACATCAGCAAGCTGAAAAGCTGGACAAACAGACCTAGCAGAGAACACCAGCAAGCTGAGGGTGCTGGACAAACAGACTGAGCAGAAAGCATCAGTTAGTGGGAGATGAGAGGCTGGGGCCATGGATACAGCAGCCAGAGTGGTTACAGACCAGCCCTTGTTCTCACTGGACCCCTTAGAGAAGAGCAGACACAGAGCTGTCAGTTGGCATGGGTGATGGGCTGCATCTCAAAGTCTGTATGGCTGTTCTGAATAAATACCATTTTTTTCTTTTCTTTCTTTTTATTTTTAGCTAGGGTATCTTGTAGCCTAGAGTGGCCTTGAACTTGTCCAAGCTGTCAAGGATGGTCTCGAACTCTTTACTCTTCATCCTCCTCAAGTACTGAAAGCCTCTATCTCTCAAGTACTGGGGCCACAGGCATGTTCCACCACACCCAGTTTATGCCATGCTAGGATTGCTTTGCTCATGCTAGGTCAGCACTCTACCAACTGAGCTACCACCCCAGTCCCAGGGATTATCTTAAGATTTGCTTTTATTATTTTTTAAATTGTGTGCATGGGGCAAGGAGTATGGGAGTGTGAATGTGAATACAGGTGCTCCAGAGAGCACAACGGTTGGGGGGTGGGGGTGGGGACGGTTCTCGGAGAGATTAGAAAGCAGGCTCTCCTTCCTGGCAGGGAGCCCAGGTCCTGAGGCCCAAGGCCAGCAGCCCAGATTCAGGAACTGTGATTCTCAGAAGTGTGCCAGGCAGTCTCCAGGATCAGTGTGTTACAGTGGGTGGTTTGAAACCCAAGCCACAGTTCCAAGAATCTAGGAAGTAAGCATTCTTGCTTCTGCTCCCTGCCTGCCCTACAAGAATAGCCACAGCTGAGCATGGTGGACACACAGCACTCAGAAAAGCAGAGGCAGGTGGATCTCCATGAGTTCAACGTCAGTCTTGTCTATATTTCAAGTTGCAGGCCAGCTACATAGTAAGACTCTATCTCAAAAATAAATAAATTAATTATTAATTAATTAATAATGGAGAGAAGGCTCAGCAGTTAAGAGCACTGACTGCTCTTCCACAGGACCTGGGGTTATATTCCCAGCACCTATGTGGTGTCTCACAAGTGTATCTCCAGTTCCAGAGCATCCAAGGCTTCTTGCTTCTCTGGGCACCACACACATGTGGTGCACAGACATACAGGTAATAAAAGTTAATAAAATAACATAAACCAAAAATTTAAAAACAATCTCAAGGAAGTGACTCTGGACCTGGCCCACTGTAGCCCAGCTCAGGATGAGGTACATTTCCCACCCTTTGAAATCTCAGGGTCCTCACCGGCTCAACAGGGAATGGCAGGAGAGCCATGCTGTGAGTGACGCACAAGGCCCAGATGACAGATGCCCCAAGAACTGTCCAGTTCTAGTTGGAGGCCAGTCGGTATCTGGCTTTCTGCCAACATCACATCACCACAGAGCCTGCTGACAGGACACACCTGTGCTCACACAGGGCTATTGGGAAGTCATCCTCTGGCCTCCTAAACTACACTTTCCCTGCCACAGCCACACCTACTGGGTGTCAGTCAGCATGGGCTTACAGCATCAAGAACACAGACTCGGGAGCCATTCTGGTGGCTCCAAGTATCTCAGCTGTGTAGCCTTGAGCAGGTCACTACACACCTCAGGTCCTCAGATTCTATGACTGAGAAATAATTGTCACCGTGGGAAGCACTCAGGACAGCGCTGGCAGTACATCAAGATGTCCCCCTCCCACAGCTCCTAAATGATTTCTACATCCAAAGAACCTCCTACAGAACCAGCCAGCTAAAGGGCTTTGGCCTCACCCAGGCTGGTCACCAGGCGATACCATGAAGCCTGTGCAGTGTACGATCTGCCCAACCATCCAGGTACACAAGACACTCTGACTCAAGAAGCTCTCTTCCACCACAGCCCATAGTGGTGGCTAAAGGGCTAAGGCCTGGTGCATGCAGCAGGGGGCAAGGCACTTACGGCTGCAGTTACGGCTGCTGGGGTCTAGGGTGTAGTGAGAAGCGCAGCCACAGCGGTGGCCCCCAGGGATGGCGAGGCACAGCTGCCCACACTGGCCATTGTTGTGCACGCAGTCGTTGAGGCCATCCTGACGGGAGGAGTGGAACACCAGGATGTCCATGACGAAGTCCAGGTGACCCTGGATGAGGGTGCGGTTTCGCCCGCTGGTCTTGTCGGCCCGTTCAATGCTATGCAGGTTCCAGTCAGTCCAGTAGATGTAATCGCTATACTGAGTCAGGCCAAAGGGGTAAGGCAGATCATCGGCTATCACCATGCGCTCCTGACCTGTGTGGGGACACAGCATGCAGGTCAGTAAGAGAGCTATCAGGCCGATGAGCTGAGGAAGCTTCTGGGAGAGTCAGTCAATCTTGATTTACCGGACTGTCAGCCAAGCAGAGAAGCCTGCGTGGCTTCGTGTAGCTGACTGGTTGCCAACCTATGTGGCAAGCCCACCCGGCATCCTCAGGAGAAACCTACACATCAACCAAAAGATACTCACAGGAGAGCTTTCAGTAGACATTACCTTTGTTTATTCCAATAGTATTTCAATTCTGAAGCCCAGGAAAGCCTAGAAAACCCACTGTGTAGCCTCGGTTGGCCTCAAACCCATAATGATCCTCTTGCCTCAGTCTCCCAACTGCTGGGACTCCAGGTATGAGTCAGCATGCCTAACTCCATCCTATCTATTTGAGCACACTGGCCATTTTACCTGAATCCCACAGTCACGTGGCTATAACATCCCCATGGAGACTCAGAGCAATGGAAAACAACAAATGTCTGAGATTTCCAGGGTAAGGCCCGGCCTCTCCAAGAGCAGATGACACAGAGTAGACTGGGCAGACCTGTCTTCCTCTGCTGCCTGTTGGTCAGGGCGCAGCACACCGATGCATCCAGCATACAACAGGCATGCCAGGGAGAGACAGGGAACAGGTCAGGCAGAGCCGGACAGCATAAGGTCACATCCAAGGAAGAAGCCTAAAGGATCTCAGAGCCTCTGGACCAGGCACCGGTCCAGCCCTGCACATCTACACATTACAGCTTGTGAGCTGCAAGTCCGTGTCTCCTTATATGTTCTAATCATGGCACATATGGTACTAGCAAAAACAAGCTTGTGACATGAGAACATGCTTGTTTCATATGGGGATCACAAAAAAGCAGAAAAATTGAATACAGTGTAACTTAAAGGAAAGTTAAATTTCAACAACAGCTCATCCATCCATCCATCCACCCATCCATCCATCCATCTATCCTAGACTAAATTCAATTCCTCATGTATCCAAGGATGACTTTGGCCTTCTGACCTGCCTCCACCTCCTGAGTGCTGGGTTTACAGGCTATCCCACCACACCTAGCTGATGTGCTGGGGATTGAACCCATGGGCTTTATGCATGGTGGGCAAGAATTCTACTAGCTGAGCCACAGCCCAACCAAAAACTATTTCTAAAAAGTAAAAACATGTACAAAAATATCCAGATTTTTAAAATATCATGTATTTAAAGCTAGTTTTTAAATACAGAGGTTAGAAAGGGATCTGTTTGCAGGAGGAATTTGTGCTACCAGCAGGTGGACGCCAAATCTGGCCCTGGGAACTCTAAAACTCCCTTACTGGGTGATCTCAAGCAAGCCCTACTACATACCTAGCCTCAGTTTCCCCACCAATGAAAAGCACTACCATGTGAGAGAGGGTGAAATATCAGTCCTGGCTCAGGGGTTGGCTGAGACCCGGAGCCCAGAAATCCATTCCCAACACTACAATAAGGGTACCAGGGTACCATGGGGACATGCCGCAGGGGAGGGCAAGTGCTGTACCTGTGCCTTTGTGGTGCCAAGGGGCTCACTGGGCAGAGCAGGCTAGCATGCATAAGGAGACGGAAGCAAAAGCCTGCCACTCAGCCCTCACCTCACCCCCGAGGTCACCAGCCCTCACCCAGCATGTTGGAGGACTCAATCATGTTGGTGTCCAGGTCAGTCCAGTACAGTCGCTGGTCGGCGTAATCAATGGTGAGGTCGTTGGCCCGGCCCACCTTGTCTACCAGTGTCATACAATTGGTCCCATCCATGAAGGCCCGCACGATCCTTGGTTTGCCACCCCACTCGGTCCAGTAGATATAGCTGGAAGGGGAGAGGGGCTAGGCTTAGTTGAATCCTGGCTTAACACAGAGTATAAGGCAGAGAGGAACCACAACCTCCTAGACTTAACCCTCTTGCCCTGGCGGAAGTTGGTCAGTGACATCTCCCAAGTAAGAAGGAGCTAGCTCTCAGCTAAGCTTCTGCCACACTGCTGACTCTCCCCAGGGGACGGGAAGAACCCAAGTGTAGCCAAACAGGACATGCAGAAAAGCCATCAGAAAAGACTGCCAAAGCAGGCAACATCTTAACTAAGCAGGCTGAGTGTTGGTGTGTCCCCTGAATCAAGAGAGATGTGGGCAAATACAGATGCATGGTCTCTTCTCTCAAGAGTGAAAAAACTGACTGTGCTAAAGTAGGACAGAGGGGTCCCTCCTCCCCTTCCCCTGCACATTTGGGAAGATTGCTCACACCCTCATTCTAAGGTTTGGAAGATTTTCTTGGCCTTTGCTAGCACCTGGGCCTTTCTCTTCCTCCTGTCATCCTGAGCTCACAGCATCTGTGCCAGGCAGGATTCAGTTGTTCCCAGGGCAGCGTGGATGCTCTATAGAGTATGTGCCCTGCACCAAAAGGGACACTTGACACCAGAAAACACCATACCTGGCCCACCAGGCCTCAGCTCCCAAGGGGGGAATTCCTTAGGTTGATCTTAGGTCAAGGCCCAGGGGGTTATAAACCAACATTTCTGAACAGCCATAAATCCAAGTGCCTCAAAGCCATCTCTGAAGGGCTATCTGGTCACTGCGGAAAGGAGGCCCGAGACAGCATCAGATGGGCCAAGATGATCTAAGCGGCCACAGGACATTAGTTGCTTTGAACTCTGTGTGTGTGTGTCCATCCAGAAGTTAACACTGAGTTTCTTCCTCACTGGTTTTCCATCATATTTTTAGTTAGGGTTTCTCACTGAGCCTGGAGCTTGCTGTTTGACTAGACTGGCTAGCCAGCAAACCTCATCTGCATGTCCCTGGCTCACCAATGCTTGTGTTACAGGCGATGTTGTCTCTGCCTTTCAACGTTAGTTCTGGGGACCCAACTCAGATCCTCATGTATATAGGGTAAGCACTTTGCAGTGAAGACACCACCCTAATTCCCTCTGAGCCTGTTCCTATGTGTGTAAAATCAGACACCAAGATACTGGCCCGAGTGACATTTAAGACAGCCCTTATGAGAGCAGCCAGAGTTCAGTGTCTGACAGCAGCATCAATGCTAGCCTCAGTTTCCCCTCTTTGAATTAGAAAGATAATCTTCTAGGGTTCTGCCAGCCCTAGGACCTGTGAGGCTAGTGGCAAGCAGCACAGCCGTTAGCACCAAGTGCTTGGTGGGGCCAGTCACTCGAAGGCAGAGGCCTGTGAACAGACAAAAGGGCTGCATCATGTGACAGACAAAAGCAGTCCTCACCCTTTAGTAGGATCCAGAGCCAGAGACCTGGGGTTGTCGAGGTCTCTCCACACAAGCACCTGCCGGAACTGCCCATCCAGCCGGGCTACCTCAATCCTGTTGGTCCCCGTGTCAGCCCAGTAGAGGTTCTTGCCCATCCAGTCCACAGCCATTCCTTCAGGGTAGTCGAGGCCAAACTCAATCACGTGCTCCACTGAGCTCCCATTCATGAAGGCTCGGCTGATAGTCTGGGAGGGTGAGGAAAGAAAAAGTCATGTTAGGCTCCAATATCAACCCAGGAGACAGAGCGGCGTCTCCAAACAGACGACTGTAACACAGGAAAAGATGACCTTTATCACGAGTCTTAAATGGAAACACTTGCAATAATCACACCTGAATCTGGGAGTGAATAAGACTATAAAGAGCTGGAGCAGGGAGATGGTTCGGCAGCTTAGAGCACTTGCTGCTCAGTCATGCGAACTAGAGGCCAAGTGCTGCACCTACCTCAGAGAGCTCACAAACTCATGCAATCTACTTCAGAGGGATCCGACGCTGTCTCTGGCCACCGGGAGCACTGACCATCCATGCTCATATAGTCATGTGACTATACACATACATATAAGTAAAACCAAGTTCTGCGTGTGCGTGTGCATGTATGGCAAGGAACTTTTCAAACAACAAGAAAATGCTCTAGGAACTGTTTGGAGCGATTAGGGAAGGGGGCGTGGCTGGAGCGGGCTCAGGGGTCAGGTGCCCATGGTCAGTTCCCAGCACCTACATGATGGATGACATTCAACCATCTACAAGTCTAGTTCAGAGAATCCAGCACGCTCTTTTGACCTCCAAGGGCACTGCACACATGTGGTGCACACACATACAAATAGGCAAAACACTCATACACACAAAATAAATATATCTCTAAAAATTAAAAACCTGGGGGCTGGAGAGATGGCTCGGTGATTAAATGCACTGACTGCTCTTCCAGAGGTCCTGAGTTCAATTCCCAGCAACCACATGGTGACTCACAACCATCTGTAATGGGATCTGATCCCCTCTTCTGGTGTGTCTGAAGACAGCGACAGTGTACTCACAGACATGAAATAAATCTTTAAAAAATAAAAATAAATAAAAAACTGCCTGATGTGGTGGTACACACCTTTAGTCCCAGCATAGGGAGACAGAGGCAGGAGGATCTCTAATTTTGAGTCTAGCCTGGTCTATAGCTCGAGTTCTAAGACAGCAAGAGTACATAGATAAATCCCACCACAAAAAATAAATAAATAAATAAATAAATAAATAAATAAATAAATAAGAATTAGGAAAAGACCTGACAGAAGGTCAGGAGTGCCTGCTGCTCTTGCAGAGGACCTGAACTGGGTTCCCAGTACCTACATCGGACATCTCATAACTACCCATAATTCCAGCTTCAGCGGATCTGACACCGTTTTCTGGTCTCCACAGATATCAGTGTATATAACACAGACAAGCATAAATAAAAATAAGCATTAAAAAATTAAGTAAATAACCACAAGAAATAAATAGTAACATAAGATATGCATGATCACCTTTCTTGGCCGCCTCCCTGGCCCCACACGCCTTTGTTGGAACAAGACAGTCCAGGCTGGTCTCAAATTCACCACAGTTCTCTTGCCTCAGACTCCCAACAGTTTCAGGCATGTACCACTATACCCAACGATAAGCGATTTGTTTGTTGTTTTTTGAAGAAAGGTAACTGAAGTGTGTTAGTGACCCAGTGCATTAGGACAGGGATCAGCTGACTTTTACAAAGGACGGAGAGCTTTCAGCTTCTCACATCTCCCAGATGTAGCCGCTGTCCTCAAGAACAGCCATGGGCAACTCCTAAACACATAGGCATCACTATATTCCAGAACCATTTGCAGAATCAGCACGTTCCACGAGTCCTGTTTAGGACACAGGTTTCCTCCCCATCCAGAACAAAAACAGCTACACTGTGCGTGGAAACAGTCATGAGGTAAATGGGCTGTGGGAGAGCACGGGGCAATGCCAAGTCTCACCAAGCATTTCCCACAGCACTCTGCAAAAGCCCTGGGCATGCCACCTGGACCTACAGCACAGCCACTCATATTTGCTTATTAAATTGTGGGCACTACACCTTTAGAGTCAAGAGGCAGAGGCAAATGGATCTCTGTGAGTTCAAGGATGGCCAGTCTACATAGCAAGTTCTAGGCCAGCTAGAGCTCCACAAAGAGATTGTATCCCAAAACATAAAAAACAGAGAAACAAACAAAAGGAGGTGTACTAATATTTTATCAGCCTGAACTGAGTTATGTTCAATACTATAATTCCTCTGTGTGTGTGTGTTTCCATGTATACATGCATGTACAGAGAGGCTCAAGGATGGTGTTAGGAGTCTTTTCCAATCATTCTTCCACCTTACTCATGACACAGGATCTCTTAACTAAACCCAAAGCAGACACATACAACCAGTCTAGCTAGCCAGCTTGCAACAGGGATCCCTTGCCGTAGTGACAATTTTGGTTTCTTTTAAAAACACAGAAATGTTATAATATGTTTTTGTCTTAATTAGGTGTGGGATATGGGGCTGCTTCAGACTGTCCACAGCAGCTGACTATGATTTGCCTCATGCTCTAGCAGGGGTGTGATTCTGCCAGCTACAGTTAATTTCTATGATTGTATGACATTTGGAATTCTGGGAACTTTTTAATGGGTATATTAATGCTAGGGCCCCAAGAGGTAGAGTGGGTTGTTGGTCACTGTTAATTGTGGTTTATTAAGTATTCACAAAGAAGAAATTTGACAGAGGTCAAAAATGCACCAAGAAACTCACTGTCCCTAATCAGCAGGAGGTAGTCAAATGCAACGAACCCTCCTTTCCAGCCTCTGACTTATTCAGGAATCTCTTTCCTCTCCCTTTTTTTCCCCCCCTATCTAGTGTTAGGGGTTGAAAGGGTAGAAAGAGTAAAAGAAGGAAAAAACATAAAGTAGCCAAAAACAGCTATACCCTGTCTCTGCCTTCAGTGACTGGGATTTCAGGCAAGCTGCCACACCCACCAGAAGATCCCAACCCTGGTTCTTATATTTGCTGTTTGCAAGGCAAGCTCTTTGACCACTAAAATACATTCTTAGTCCCAATACTCTAATTTTTAAAAAGTAATTATTTTTATTTTATGTGTATTGTGTTTTGCTTGCATGTATGTTGTGTGAGGGTGTCAGATCTTAAAAGTTACATACAGTTGTGAGCTGCCATGTGGTTACTGGGAATTGAACCCTGGTCCTCTAGAAGAGCAGTCAGTGTTCTTAACCACTGAACCATCTCTCCAGCCCCCATATACTCTAATAGTTTTAAGTTTAAAAAATGGAGTTGGGCAGTGGTGATACACACCCAGCACTCAGGAGGCAGAGGCAGGTAGATCTCTGAGTTCAAGGCCAGCCTGATCTACAGAACGAGTTCCAGGATAGCCAGGCTTACACAGAGAAACTTCATTTCAGGAAAAAAACAAAAACAAAAACCTAAAAAATGTTTTTTAGATTGACTTTTACTTCGTGTTGGGGTGTTTTGTCTGAATGTGTCTGTGCATGCAGTACCTGCTAAAGCCAGAGGAGGGCACTAGATCCCTTGGAACTGGACTTACAGACCATCAGGAAACAATGTGGGTGCTGGGAATCACACACAAACCTGGATCCTCTGGAAGAGCAGCCAATGCTCTTAACCACAGAGCCATTCCTTAGGCCCCTAATTTTTAAAAGCATTTGATATGTACCTGTGTGTGCCCAAGTACATTTAAGTGCACTGTGTATACATAGTACCCGCAAAGGCCAGAAGAGGAGAACAGATCCCTTCGAGCTGGAGGCACAGGATATAGTGAGCCTCCTGAGGTGAATGTTAGAAACTAAATTCAGACCCTCCGGAAGAGAAGAAAGCATTCTTAGGTACTGAGTCATCTCTCTAGCCCTAATAGTTCTAAAAAAAAAAAGGAAGGAAGGAAGGAGGGAAGGAAGGAAGGAAGGAAGGAAGGAAGGAAGGAAGGAAGGAAGGAAGAAGAAAATCAGCCGTGGAGGGCTGACTTCACAGAAAGCTGCAGGCGTCTGCAGCCTCACACTGGGTACCTTGAGGCTGACATCAGTCCAGTAGATGTGATTGTTGGACACATCGAAGTCCAGTGCAGAGGCCTCCTTGACACCTGTGAGTGGGATGGCCACATCATTGTTGTTAGTCTCCAGGGAGATCCTGTGGATGGTGGCTCTGCTGGTGAACACCAGGAAGGCCTCTGGGATTATGCAGGTCTTCATGTCACTCAACAGCTCCAGGCCAATGGGGCAGCCGCACTTGGTGGCATGAGGGGTGAAGAAGCAGAGATGGCTGCACCCTCCATTTCTGTCCGCACATGGGTTGGTTCCTGTGAGGCAAACACACAGCTCTGAACAGCAGCAGTCTGTCGAAGGGGAGGAGCACCCAGCTCGCAGTTGTGTGTGCCTGTATTCCCACCACCCACCAAAAAAGGGACCCCAGAAGGAAGAGTTAAAGCCTGGACGGTGGCAGCCAAAGCCTTCTCTACTATGGTCAATTAGCAGCGACAACACAACAGGACTCAGGTGGTGACACAGCAGGTCTCAGGGTGTCACACCTGTTATTAGTGGAAACTGCATACAGGTTTCAAGGTACCATTATCTGCAAACGAGGGGTGGCCCAGCCTGAGCTACATCAAGCAATGGTGCCACAACTCAACGACTGGTCAATTGCTCCTCCTCAACGCCTAACCTAACGACACTGGTTCTTGTTGTTCTTCCAGAATGTTCCTTAATTCACTGACTGCCTTAGTAGCCTCTAAAACTCAGGTTTGCCATGGCCAGCCAACGACATCTATCTTTGATTAGAGCACTCAGAAGGTATCATTCATTTATGTTGGGCCAGCCTGTTACCTCACTCTGCTTCCAAATTGCACCCTTAGCAACTTAGTGTTAAGAATTTAAACTAAAAAAAGGAATGTTCTTCCCCTCATCACAGATGGGGGTGGGGGCAGTTTCTCAATTTTACTTGTCAGCCATTGCTTTATTCTCTCATCGGCTGCCTAACAGACGAAGGTGGGCCTGGCCTTCTGTGTCCCGAGCATGGCAGGTGTATTTTCACAGGTGGCTGGTGAAATGAAGCCTGTCAGTCCTGCAGGTTGCCATGTGGTCTACCACAGTGACAGGAGACATAAGCCATGCCTGTGGTCACCCATGCTGCCTCCCTGCTGGGCCTTGGTTCAGCTGTCTCTCTTGTGCCAGGCACACCCTGGCTGATCCTACAGATCCAAGTTTAACCATCTGCCTCCTACTGGTAAAGCTGGGCACCTCAGTCATGTTTACTGTGTGTGTATATGTGTGACATGTATGAGTGTATGTGTTTGTGCCTGTGTGTGTGCACATGTGTATAAGTGTGTGTTGTATGTATGGGTGTGTGTACATGTGTGTGTGCATGTGAATGCAATATGTATGGGTGTGCATGTGCCTGCATGTGTGTGTGTGTGTGTGCTTGTGTGCCTACATATATATGTATGTATGACATGCATACACACATAAACACACATACTATAGCTCATACGTAAAGGTAAGAGAACAACTTTTAGGTATGGTGTCCTTTTCCACCATGTGGGACCTGAGCACTGAACTCAGGGTATCAGGCTTGGCAGCAAGCACCTCTACCCACTGAACCATCTCACCAGCCCAAAGATTTGGTTTTTCTTTTTTGTTTTGTTTTCTTGTTTTATTATTTGTGTGTGTGTGTATGTATTTGTGTCACATGTGTACAAATGGTAGAGACGGTCAGAGAGGACATCAGATACCCCTGGAGCTGAAGTTCCAGGTGGCTGGGTTGGGAACAGAGCCTGGGTCCTCCGGAAGGACCAGGAGGCACTCAGTTCCTGAGCTGCAGCTCCAGCCTGAGGCAGCTCTCTAACCTCACACCTACCCGCTGACTGCAAACAAGTGGCCCAAACCACTGCAGGCTCTTCTTGCATTTATTTACTAGACAAAGCCTGCCTGAGACCGCAGGCATGGCCCAGGCGTGGCACCAAGCATGGGAGTGGCAGATGGGAACAGCACCCATGCTTTGTGGAACAGTCCTTGGTCCCCACCTAGAACTTACGGTCAGAGTGTAACTTACAGACTGCGACTGGAGTCCTCAGAAAGTACACTCTTTTACCATCCTGCTTGTCAGGTAAAAAGTGTGTGTTTGAGAGGCACAGCTGGGCTCAGCCACAAACGCAAGGTAGATACAGCGAGTCCCAGGTTTCCACCTATTCCTCACATGGCTTCTCCCTTCATTCCTAGTGTTCTTGAGGTGGAGCTAAAATTACCACACAGCTGGCCTGAGGCACCGCAGCTCTTACCAAGGCCTGGCATATAGCAAGAAGTCCCATGTCAGCCTCAGCTACTCTTATCTAATCTGATCCTTGACTGATACCTGTTTATCCCTGGGGAATGCGCCACTCCCACTCCCACCTATCCTTAACCAGACACAGTCACCACTTCCTGTCTTGTCCATCCTTGGAGTGGAATACCCTTCTGGACACCAAGCCCAAGTCTGAACCTGTCGCCTTTCCTGGTGCCGACTGGCCAAGCGGAGGTTCAGGACTCACCGACAACCTTGGCCACGTTCACCGCTTTGAGTCCCATCAGGTCTGGGAGTTGGTCAATGATGACATCCCGGCTGGCCTTGACCTTGTGTACCCTCTCAATACTGCGTCTCTGCCAGTCGGTCCAGTAGATGAAGTCCCCCAGCAGCGTGAACCCAAAAATGTGTGGGAGCTTGTCCTCTAGCAGAGTCTGCCGCTTTGTCCCATCTATGTTGATCACCTGTGTGTGGGCACAAACAGGAGTCTGGATAGGCAGGGGCTACACCAACCAAGAACCAACCTGGGGCCTGCCTCAGGCTTGAGCTAGCACCTAACCAGGTGCCACGAGATGCCAGGTTTTACTGAAAAAATGACACCCCCCCCCACGTCCTTGGCTGATGGAGGAGAGGCTGCTCCTACACCCTCTACAGCCTGGGTGTGGACACTGTGAACAGGCAGAGTTCTCTTTCCCTAGTGCTACTGAGGCACACGTGTGGGGGCTGGAGTACCAATGAGGGGATCACAGAACAGGGTGGGCACCGTGGGAAGGCTTCCTGGGATCCATTAGCAACGTCTGCTAAGGCACTGGGGTGGGCATACGATACAGTTTCAAAGGGCCAAGCCAAACCACAGTCTGGGCAAGGTCTGTCCCTTCTGGGCACCTCTAGTTATAAATCGAGCCCTGCAGGCCTGTGGTACTTTTCCTTCCCTGTCTATGCTGGCACACAAGAGCCAAGTCTTCTTCTAGAAAACGATATGCCAGTTAAAACAAACATTTAGGCTGGGGGTGTGGCTCAGCTGGTACAGTGCACACCTGGCATGATCCCAAGCACCAGTGAGCTAGGCTTGGCAGGGCATGCGGACGATCCTAGCACTCAGGAGGGGAAGAAAGGGAAGGGTTGAGATCATTCTCAGCTACACAGTGATCAAGACCAGTACAAGCCCCAGTATTCTCATTTTGTTGGGGCTTTGTTGTTTTTCTTTATTTTATGTATGAGCGCTCTATCTGCATTTACACCTGTGTGCCAGAAGAGGGCATCAGATGCCATTACAGATGGTTGTGAGCCACCCTATGGCTGCTGGGAACTGAGCTCAGGACCTCTGGAAGAGCAGCCAGTGCTCTTAACTGCCGAGCCCCTTGTTGGCAGTTTTTAAAGTCACAGGATGAGTGGCACCCTGGTGACCCATAAAGATCATCATGGCAATGGCATCCCAGGCACAGAGAAAGGGATGAAGAAACACACCAGGTATTTACAGACAAGCCTTGGCTACTCTCCTGAGAAAGGCTGTACTTCCTGCTCATCAGGAGAACAGACAGCAAAAACTACAAGACAGGCACTGACTACTGAACTGCTACCGTTCACAGCAAGAGGTGAAATGCAGCAGGGAAGACAGTGCAATTCGACCGCCTACCACCAGGGGTCGCCCCACTCTACCCCATGATCTTTTAATGAGTGTCCTTGAATGAGTTCTTGCAGCTCAGGGGCCTCAGTCTCCTCCTGCATCAGAAGACCAAACTAATCAGCAGGTGACCCACCCTGGAAATATAATAAAACAAAAAGCCAAAGCTGAGCTCCAATCTAAAGCCATTCAGAGTTGGAGGCCATCGGAGATGCTGAGAACCAGGTAAGGGCAGGTGCTTGGGGAGGTTTGGGGGTGGGGGAGAGTCCTAGGCTGGAGGCTGCAGCTAGGGCTGAGCTAGCTGGCTCAATGGTGTTAAGTGAGCAGCAGAGGGCAGTAACAGACAGCTTCAGTTCACACAGCCCAGAGTCCATTCTTCTTTGTTTTGTTTTCCAAGACAGAGTTTTGGGCTAGAGAGATGGCTCAGCAGTTAAGAGCACCGACTACTCTTCCAGAGGTCCTGAGTTCAATTCCCAGCAACCACATGGTGGCTCACAACCATCTGCAATGGGGTCTGATGCCCTCTTTTAGTGTGTCTGAAGAGAGCAATGGTGAATATACAAAATTTTTTAAAAGACAAGGATTCTCTTTCGTAACCTTAGCTGCCCTAGAACTCCCTCTGTAGACCAGGCTAGCCTCAAACTCAGAGATCCCCCTGCCTCTGCCTCCCGAATGCATGGACCACCACTTCCCTGCTAGAGTTCATTCTTTCATTCCCATTACAAGACACACAGGTGGTGCATAGGCCAACAGCTATGAGTTAAACATCTGGGGAAGTGGTTGAACCCCAGCACAAACCATTAGCACAGGGAGCTCCCCCTCCTGGGGAGAAAAGCTCAGGAAGAGCAGGTGAGAGAAGAGACAATGACAAGCAGGGCTCCGGGTTACCTAGCGACTCTAATTCCTCAGTACTGGCCAAGCCTGGGAAGGATGCCAGAAGAAAATAGTCCTCAGGTGAGGAAAGACAAGACAGCAGTTTTAACCTACCAGAGGTCAGACCATCGCCCCCACCCCACATGTGCATGTGCCACAGCGTGAGTCAGAGGAGAAGCTGCAGGAACCAGCCCTCACCTTCCATCATGTGGGTCCCAAGGCTCTGAACATAATCATCACAGGCTTGGTCACAAGCAGCTTCGCCTGCTGAGCCATCTGGCTAGCCCCTTGTTCTGTTCATATTTTCTTCCTTCCTTATTATCTTTCTTGAGATAGGATCTCATATAGCCCATGCTGGCTCCAAATTCACTTCTGTTCCTCCTGCCTCTGCCTCCTGATGCTGGAATTACAGGAGTACACCACCATGTTTGGTTTATGCCATGTTTTGGGATGGAACCCTGGGTCTCATGCACGATAGACAAGCATCCTACCACCCGAGCTACATTCCTAGTCCTACTGATAAGACTAAACTTTGCAAACATGGTAATGTGAGCCACAGTGCGGACACAGTTTCCCTGGATCCATTCTATAACAGTAAAAGAAGACCACAGAGAAACCAGGGAAAAGGGTGGTGCACACCAGGTGGCTCCGCCTTGGCTCCCACTCCTGGGTTGCCCTGAAGCAAAATGAGAGAAGGCCAGAGCTTTCCTGGCTAGGTCCAGCCACACCCAGGGTGAGAACAAGATTGGATCTGGGCTAGCACAGTGGCAGAGCTTCCCAGGTGACTCCTCCCTGTGACAGAGAAAGAAAATGAAAATGGCAATATGTAGTTCTTACCTGCTCTAACGGGTGGGAATAGAAATTACAGAAATGTGCTATGGTGGCTGTGTGTGTGTGTGTGTGTGTGTGTTGTACATGCTAAGGCCATACTCTAAGAAGTTACATCCATCCCCAGCTCCCCGTTACAGCATACTGACTGACTGGCACACATCTGCACAATTAGCTCAGCAGCTCTCTGGCCTTAACCAGACCCTTGAACCAAAGGAGGAGCTGTCATTCAAGTTTCCTGTGGGACCAATTCTGCAGCTGCCACCTTCCCTAAGGTCACACACTTCCAAGAATTCCCAAACCATGGGCGGGGTGTGGTAGGATTCAGAGAACATCGTATTCTGACCCAAAAGGAGGACACAGACCCAAGTAGAGTTCAGGAAACCCAGACCCAGGAATGCTAGGGTCAGGAGAAGACCCCAGAGATGGGTTTTCTGAGAAGGGGCAGCAGGCTGCACAGGACAAAAAAGCATGGCCAGCTTGGAGCCTGTCATGGTAGCTGGTCTCAGGAGGACAGAGGCAGGCAGGTAGAGTTTAACAACTAGAGATTCTACTTGGATTGGTGCAAAGAGAAGGAAAATGCCTAATATGAACCTATGGCTTACACACACACAGAGAGAGAGAGAGAGAGAGAGAGAGAGATATCAGCAAGTAGAGAATTCAGACTCTCACAGACTTATGACAGGATCATGAACTCCTGCATCACTATGAAGAGTTTAATAGTCCTTGGTATATCACACTTTAAATGCCACCTGACCCACAATTCCTCTACCAAACATACACTCAAGGGAGGGAAGAAACCGTATTCAGACAAAAATGTGTACATGAATATTGACAGGAATCTCATTCCTGACAGATGGACAGGAGTGAAGGGCTGAGGAGACACTGAAAGGCGTGTCCCACACACGAGCATGTGACCAGCTACAGAAGAGGAGGAAGTATTTGTGCAGGGACAGCACAGAGCCTGAATATGGTATGTCCCCAACAAAACCAGACATAAAAGGCCATATCGAGAAGTCTAGTTATAGAAAATATACCCATAAAACCAAGTCACAGAGACAGAAAGAAGAAGAGTGTTCCCAGAGGCTAGGGACAGAAACATGGGAGTAGCCACGACTGAACGAACTAAAGACCACTCTGCTGGGAGCACAGAGCAACAGGTCTGTGGTCCAGCATCTCTGGGTGCCATGTGTCCCTGTCAGGCTCCCATTGACAGCTAGGGTACCAAAGACCAAGATGACTTAGCTGCCCTGGAGGAAGAAGCTGGCTTTGGCTCACTGGTCCAGGAGACACAAGCTCACAAGAAACAAAATGGCTTCTTTTTTGAAAAAGAGACTATCAATGGGGAAGTCCATGATAAACAAGGCAGCTCCCTGCATCCCTAAGAGAAGGATAGCTCCCCATTCTGACCCTGAGCTCATGTTCCGCCGGCACTGAAGACTCTCCTTCCCCAGGAAACAAAATTTCAGACAACCTCTTCTCCAGCTCTTTATCCTCTCAGAAGCCACTCAGCTCTGGCCACTCCAGAACCATAAGGAGAGTGTCCTCAGTGGTGGTTTCAACAAATCATGGTACCCACAAACACGGAGCAACAAGAAGTTACCAGAAAAAGCAGGAAGCTGTCCACCCTGAGGAAAGGCACCAAGCAGGGTAAAGGAGTGCTCATGATGCTGACAGGGTCACCAGGCCCTGAGAGCCCATCAAAAGTACCCGAGCAGCTCTGCCAAAGACACACAGGCACTGAGGAACAAGGCAGCTGCTCAGGGAACCTGGACTGTTAATCCCAACCCCACCAACTGCTGTGGTACAGCCTGCCACACTCACAGCGGTACAGCCACTGGCTGCAACAGTTTTCAGTTTTATCTCCTAAGCTGCATGGAGGATACCTGAGGACCCAGTATTTTTGGGTTGTTTCGTTTTGAGACAGGGTCCTACTATGTAGCCCAAGAAGACCTAGGATTCACCATGTAACTCAGCTGATCTCAAATTCATACCAACCCTCCTGCCTCATGCTTCAAAGCCAGCACAGACCTCCCCGAGGCCTTTCAGACTGTCAGAATGAGACCTCGAAAACCGTTTTTTAAGAAATTGCATATTTAATTTGATTTTTAAACTTTAAAATTTTTTTCATTATGTGAGAGAGACAGAGACAGACACGGGACGGAGGACACGCATGTGCAGCACAGCTCATATGTAGAGGTTAAAACACACTTACAGGAGTTGATCCTCTTCTTCTCGCGTGTGGGTTCCAAGACTAGAACTCACAGCAACCACATTCCCCACCGAACCAGTTCCCATAAACCATTTTGTTTTTCTTTTTGAGATGGGGCTCAGTATGCAGCCCTGGCTAGCCTGGAACTTACTATTTAGACCAGGCTAGCCTCAGTCTCACAAAAGATCCATCTGTCTCTTTCCATGTACTAGAATTAAAAACATGTGTAACCATATCCCTTTTGCTTGTTTTGGGGGAGGGGTTATTGGTTATTTTGTTTCTTTCTTTTATGAGACAATATCCTAATATCCCAGGTTCTCAGACTCACTATGAAGTCAAAGACCCCAGTCCTTCTACCTCCCCCTCCTGAGTGCTCAGATTATATAAGCATGCACTACCACACCCTGTGTGTGATACTGGAGACTGAACCCAGGGCTCTTCCACACATGCTAGGTAAGCATTCTACCAGCTAAGCCATATGCCCAAACCCCTCACGATTTCCCTGAGGATTCTATTTGGCCATATAGCAGGGCACAGCCATCCACTGATGTCCATGGCAAACACATGGGATGGGCTGAAGGGTGTCCAGGCCTGGCCTCTGCATAAAATTTTGGGCTTCAGGACAACATTGAAGAATCTGGTCACATAATGCCACTATACAGGGTGGCTTCTTATACTTGCATGTTTCTTCACAGACATCTGTGCCCCAGAGGCCTCACTCACCTCGATTTTATCCGTTTTGGCGTCCCCCCAGTACAGCTTGCCCTCCTGCAGGTCCAGGGCCAGTCCGTTGGGCCACCCAAGGGAGGTGTTCACTAGGACATGCCGATCTCGCCCATCTAGGTTGGCACATTCAATTTTGGGGTTCTCCCCCCAGTCTGTCCAGTACATGAGGCTAGAGAAAAAGCAAATGGCCATGATAGTGTCTGCTCTGCCCTTACTATACCCCAATTCTGAGGGACACACCTACCCTAGTCTGTTATCCAACACCGCCTACAGCTCGAGAGGATCATCAGTGCACCCTACAGCGCAGGACAGCGCTGGGCGTGCACCCCCACAGCACAGGACAGCACTGAGTGTGCACCCCCACAGC
>JANHMN010000003.1:132661118-132740405 GCA_030674055.1 Rhabdomys pumilio
TGTGTGTGTGTGTGTGTGTGTGTGTGTGTGTGTGTGTGTGTGTGTGTTTGCATGTGCCCACATGCACACATGTGTATGTGTGTATAGAGCAAAAGACAACGTGGGTTCCCAGGATCAAACTCAGGTGGTCATGATTGGTAACAAAGCCCTTTACCTAAGGTGAAGCCTTCCCCTCTCCTGAAGCACTGACAGCCACTGGGCCTAGCTGTGTGGACACCCAGCTTCTCTCTCCATTTCCCCCAGGAACACACAGGTAAGGCCAGGTACCAGGCACAGGGCACTGCCTTCACACCCTAAACCTGTGACTTTACCAAGGTAAGTTCTTCCTTGATCTGGGGTTCAGAAGTCAAGAGTCAAGGTGCGGCAGGGCCAGCTCCCTCCCTGGGCTCTAAGGGAGGGGTCCTTCCTGACTCCTTCAGCTCCTGGTATTGCCGGAAATACTTGGCGTTCCTTGGTTCATTGCCAATCACTCTGATCCCTGCCTCCAGCTTCACACAGTCAACTGCACTGTGTGTCTTCCTCACAGAAGGATACTGCTTTGTGGATCCACCAAACCCACCATGCCTCCACCTCAGTTCATTACTTCAAGAAAGGCATGGTGTCCAAACCGGATCTCAAACATAAGAGGCTAGGATAAAAGTTTTCAGAAGGAGGCTCAGGGCAATGTTGAAAGGCAGGGACTCCAAGCAGAAGGGACAGCTGGACAGTGACACAGTAGTCACTCTGAAGCATGGGTGAACAGTACATGCTGTTAATATATGCTGAGCTCAGAGACCAGCATGCTCACCATGGGAGAGAGCCATTGGATAGGACACACTCTGCTGAGGACCCGCCACACACAGGGCACTAGGCAGCTCCAAACCCAGTCTGTCCTTAAGAAAGCCACAAGCAAATAGCTTGCTGTGTATGCAGCAGGATTCCAACCACAGACGCAGACAGCCGGACAGACTGCCGCACTCAGATAAAAGCCTGAAGGGAAACAAGCTCAAAGGGCCACAGGGTTGATCTGGGGTTATCTAATAAGGTTGGCAAATGTTTCTCAAGAGGGACCAGGAAGAGCCAAACAACCCAGGGAAAGAGTCTAGTCACAGCACTGAAACAAGAAGGCGTGGCTACACACGGCCAGTCACATTTAGAAACACTGACACCTGAAGCTCCCTTCATTCTACAAGTCAAAGCATAATTCTGATTTTCTTATTATCTGTGTAAAAGGGCATATGTCATTCTGAGTCCTCAGGCTGTGTGGGGACCTGCAGTGAGCACTGTGGTCATGGCTGGGAGGGTTAGCCCTTGTAAAAGAAGTATGCCTGGGGCCAGCGAGACAGCACATCGAAAGACAAGTCCAGTTCCTGGAACCCATGTAAATGGGAAAGGAGAGAATGAAGCTGTCCATGATGGTGTCCACATGGTGCCATGGTGTACATGGGCCCACACGCATGTACAATGATAAAATAAAAAGGAGAAGCAGAAGAGAGGACTCAGTGGTTATGAGCACGTGCTGGTGGTACTTATGAGGACTTATGCTCAGGTCCCAGAACCCACACAGTGATCACAATGGTGGGAGTTCCGGGCATTGATGCAAACATGGGGTGCACATAATGCAGGCACACACGGGGTGCACATAATGCAGGCATACATGGGGTGCACATAATGCAGGCATACATGGGGTGCACATAATGCAGGCACACACAGGGTGCACATAATGCAGGCATACATGGGGTGCACATAATGCAGGCACACACGAGGTGCACATAATGCAGGCATACATGGGGTGCACATAATGCAGGCAAACAAACACATAAAATAAGATCTTTTGTTTAACAAGAAAAGGAAGGGATAGAAAGGGAAAGGGAGGGAGGGGGAGGGGAAGACACAGTCAAGAACTATAGAAACAGTGGCTTCTAGTGCCTGGCACCTTGACTGAGTCCTGGGGACATCTGTTTGAGTTCTAGTGTGTCACAGCTTCTTCAAGTGTTGCCATCAGCTCAGGCAGTCTGGACAGCAGGCTGGGACCTTCTCCCCGTGGAACACAGCACAAAGCCTGTGCTGCAGTGCACAGACACAAATCCAGACACACATCTCCAGAACAGCAAAAATCCAATACCTGATAGGAGAACCTGCCAACAGGCCAGACATCCCATAATACACAGGAGGAAGAGAGGGAGGAAAGGGGTTCATTTTACATCTCATGGGGCATTTGTGCCTACAGGTGTTTACAGAGACACAGAACACCAGGTCCTGGAGAAGACGTAAAGACTCAGGAAACACTCTTCAACTATAAAAAATAACATTCGAGTCTGCATCTACATGTGGACTTGAATGCATGGGGAAAGTGAAGATCATGCCAGCCAGATGGCTCAGTGGGTGAAGGCGCCTCCCACCAAGCCTGCTAACCTCGGACAAGCTCCAGGACCAGAGTGGCCAACTCCTTTGAGACCAGAGTGGCCAACTCCTTTGAGACCAGAGTGGCCAACTCCTTTGAGTTGCTCTCTGACCTCCACACACGCACTGTGGCACATGTACACACACAAAATGAATAAAATAATAAATAAATACCCAATAAAAACTTGTTAGAGAGAAGTGGAAACATGTGGACCTGTTACAAGCAGCTTCGGCCGGAAAACAGGCTTCTCGGTCATTTAAATGTTGCTATTTATCAGGCTGCAGAGAAGGCTCAGCAGTTAGAGCACTGGCTGCTCTTACAGAAAGTCCTGGGTTTCACTCCCAGTGCCCAACGGTGGCTCACAAACACCCGGAGCTCCAGTTCCAGGGGATCTGACACCCTCTTCCTACCTCTGAGAGTACCAGGCATGCACATGGTACACACACACACACACACACACACAGGAAAAACACTGATACTGATGCAGAATACTATAAATTTCCTTCCTAGTTTACACTGATGGTTTCCTCTCTGAAGTAAACATAAATTTTTCTTTATAAGAGAAAAAAGGCTTCTGAACTGGGGTCAGCTGTAGACTGGAAAGGCTTTCAGACTAGGAGGGATGTGACCAGGGTGCAGGCTTCTTTCCCTGGAGCCAGAACTGAGGACAGGCAGCTTAGGTTCTGCGGTCGTGGTATGGTGAAGGGAAGAACAGGGTGATAAGCAGAGCGGAGATAAAATCCTCATCACCTACAGATGTGGCCCATGCTCATCAGTACCTTTGCTGAAGCATGGAAGGTAGATCCACTGGCAACCCACTCAACACGTGGGAACTGAAAAGCTAATCTCTCCACAGAAAAGCTTTTTTTTTTCTCTAATAATCTCTCTTGGGGAGAAAACTAATAATCTCTCTTGGGGATGTGGCAAGATGCAATCAATACAAGAAAGAAGGCAGGTACCCCAGGAAGAGCTCATGGCTATAGCGGACAGCCTAACCCTCCCACACTGTCTACCATAATCGCAAGGTAACAGGCTGCACGCAGCCTGGGAGGCATCCATGACCCCTGTGACTCTATCCTGCCAACTCCTTTCTTATCAAGACACAAAGCCCAGATCCAGTCCTTCTCTGTCCCCATGATTCCTGCCCTGGTCTTCTCCTCGGCTACCCCTGTTCTACCCTCAGAGCAGGCATGGACAACGTCTTCCTTAGCTCTAAAGCCTGAAGCGCATGGGCAGCTCAGCGACTGAGCAAGTCTCCATTCACTCCGCAGTCTAAAAGGCCGTAAACAGCCTGGGCCTGCGGCTTCCCAGCTGGCAGGTGGCCAAAATCTTTTTGTTTTTTTTAGCAATTGATTAAGTTTCTCCACTGTTCCCTTAGGGGGTAAGTGGTTAAACAAATGCCAAGAGAAGTACCTTGGCCTGGGAAACCCTGCCTAATGACCACAAGGTCACAGGCCCAAAGGAAGTGGCCAGAGCTGTCTTGGGCTCTGCTCATAACCTGAGACTCAAGTGACTGCTTGACTAGCTCACCCCAAGACCAACAAGCATGCATAGGAAGGCTGAGCTCATGAGGAATGAATGGCCTGAGTTCTGGGCTGAGAGCAGAGCTCTCAACTAAGTCACTTGCTGCCCAGCACAGTGTGAAGTCAGAGCCAATCTTAGGCCTCTTCCACGTCTTTCTCTTCCATTTCCCATCAGCCTCTCACTGGTTCCCTGCTTTCCCTCTCTACCCTGACCCTCAGGCCACTGAGCGGGTACTCACACCAGCAGTATGGTCTAGTGGTCAGCATAAGCTTCAATGATAACAGGCCTGAAGTCAGTGCCCAATTACACTGTCTACTGTACAGCCTTGAACAAGCTACGATCTCAGCCCCAGCACAGACCCCCCCCCCAAACCCCTGTGGCAATGAACACTCCTCCCTCTTCTGAAGGTCACAGGTAACACAGAAAGTATGGCTTTCCTTGGCAAATTAAAGGTTGGGGCAGAGGGCTGGGAGACTCCAACCCAGGATGAGGTGGCTGCAAAAGGCTACACCTGGCCATGCCACGTTCCTCATAGTCAGCTCGACAGGATTAGGAATCACCTGGGAGACACAACTCTATGTGTGTTGTGAGGTGTTTCCAGAAAGGCTTAGTGGAGGAAAAAAGACCCATCCTGAATATGGCAGCACCATCCCTTGGACTGGGGTCTCGGACAAATAACTAAGCTCCAGCATCCATCTGCTTCCTGGCTGTAATTCCGCAACGGCCTCACAGCCCTGCAGCCATCCATCCCTGCCATGATGGACTGTGCCCTCCAGCTGGGAACCAGAATAAACCAAACCCTTCTTTACATTGCTTTTGTCCAGCATTCTGTCACAGTGACAAGGAAAAGTCTAGTACACACTGCTCTGGGCTCAAGGCTCAGTTCTTCCAAAAAAAAGCCTTGTGTCTAGGAACATAGTAGGCATTCTATACATGGCAGTCTGTGCGTGCGTGCGTGCGTGCGTGCGTGCGTGCGTGCGTGCGTGCGTGCGTGCGTGCGTGCGTGCGTGCGTGCGTGAATGTAAGGGCAGTTGCTCACATAGGTCAGAATAGCATCAGATATCCTCGGGCTGGAGTTTGAGGCTGTTTAGAGCCACCAGACATGGGTGCTGGGAGCTGAACTGAGGTTCTCCATCCGTACAAAGTGTCAACCTCTGAGCCATCCCTCTAGCTCCAGCCGTAGTTATTTCTACCACTGGTCACACACTGTCTGTCCTGCAGCTCCTGGAGCTGACTGTGACACAACGGACAGCTGTGCATTCTGTGTCAAGAGTCCACACCCCAGGAAGGATGGTCCCATCAGCGCTGTGAGCATGCTCTGACTTTTGTGCACGGTTCCCCATCTGAGAAGCAGGACCACCCCAAATACCCTCAAGCAGCTCCAGGAAGAAGTGAATGAAAACAAGGCTGAGACCATGGCAGCTATCTCCACCCTGAGGGGATGGGACACTGTTACTGCCATCCATGGTGGCCGGCCATCGTCCAAATAATCAACTACACTTAGCTGTGTGAAAACATTTTTCCTTAGGTCAAAGATGACTATCAGCAGCCCACGTGGTTCACTGAAACCAGGTTGGCACATGTCTGTAATCAGAGTACTCTCGAGGCAGAGGCAGGAAGACCATCACAAGCTTGAGGTCAGCCTGATCTCACAAAATCAAAATAAATAAATTTAAACACAGCTGAAAAGTTCAGAGGCAGGATCTCAGGTGACATTCCCAAGTGGATAAATCGCAAACCCAGACTTCACAGTCATATGAGGAGGCCCTGAGGAGACCATATGCTCCCACACCATGTCCCTGAGGGATGTAGAGAGGATAAAGCAGCCCCATTAGATGCAGCCCAGCTAGTTGCTAAAAATCCCAGACATAACCAGAGATCCTCAGCTCTTGCCACAACACTAACAATGTAACCAGCTTCCCGGGCCCTGACCCTGGTCTACTGGGAAGCTACAAATGAGGAAGCTAAATCCATTTGTCCTTCACGGCAGAGTTGGAAGCATAACCTAAGGCACATGCCATCCCTCAGAGGGCCTACAGTGAAGTCAAGGAGACATGGCATCAGAGCAAGCCTCTGAGGGCAAGCCTGGAGCAATGGCAACCAGGCAAGCACAGAAGTGTGTGTGTATGGGGTTGGGGGAGGTCCAGGCAGCACGGCCAGAAAGGAGCTAACTTATTTCCAGGAAACAGAAGTACAAGATGAACAGAGACTGGAGGCCAGAAGGAGCTGGAACCTACACACTTCTCTGAAAACAAGCAGGAGGCCCATGTGTCAGCTGAGTACTTTGGACCTGGCAAGATTCCTTCTAAGTGGTGGAGAACAGAATACAGAAAATCTCATGCTCAAAGAGTATGTGTATGAGTGTGTGTGTGTGTGTGTGTGTGTGTGTGTATGTATGTATGTGGTGGGGGTTCCTCTGGGCAGCTTAGAGGACTCTATAGGACCCTACCAACTCATAATTGTTCTCCAAAGACAAAGGGGCCTCAGGTAAGTCCAGGGCCAGGCTGGAGTTGCGAGTGGGCTAGAGGAGCAAGGAGAACATGAAGCAAAAGGGGGTCATGGCACGATTGTCAGTCTGTGGAAGATGCCTCACACTGATCACCACAGCCAGAAAGCATCACCTGGTAGCTGGCCTGTGCCCTGACCTCAAGGAAAGTTTTCCTTTCTAAGAATATGGCATGTGCCCCTCTCAGGACAGGGAGGAGCTCCTGTCAGTGACAGGACAGTGGGATGAGAGGTAGGAGCCTGGAGGCCTTTTCTGCACGATGAAAACAGTCTCTAGCCGGGTGGCAGTTACACACATGGAACAGCTGTCAGAGCTGATTTGACCCGACACTCACCAAGTGTGTGTTTCTGATGCAGTTACGCCTCAGTTACACAGACGCACAACACGATAGCATACAGGCTTACCACGCAGTCTCCTGGACCGTGCGAGCCAATTTTCTTGCTATTAAAAATTCACGGTCCATGGTTGAGAACAGCAGCTGCCTTCTGTTTGCAAAGTCAATGCCAATCAAGGCTGCGGTGCAGACTCCCCCACAGGGCCTCCTTTCTTTTCCCTTTGACCTACTTCCCTGATAAGTGACTAGCCAGCCAGACTCTGGGAACAAACACACCCATTATTCTTGGCCCTGGCGGAGGGCTGCCTGCCCATCTGGCTAATATGTCCGGGTGGGTGGGTGGAAAGATGGATGGATGGATGGATGGATGGATGGATGGATGGATGGATGGATATGAGGGTTAGTCAAAGTAGCTCCAGTTGTTCCACCTACCCATCAGACCCAACAGTGGGGCCCTCTGTTCTTTCAGCAGCTCCCATCCAGACTATCCCTGACAGTCAAGCATCTGTTAAAACTATGTCTTAAAGGAGTGTTGGGGAGGGCGAGGCTTAGGGGGAGGGGGGAGAACTGTACTCAATCCATGCCCATCCTGTGACTTGCTAGGCCTTGTCCAGATGACCCACAGCAATAGGTCCGGTGGCCAGCTTTGCCTGGTCAGAATCCTCTGGTCTGGTGATTCGTGGCCTACACAGTAGGATACATGTTGTTAAGTCACTGTCCCAAAGTCTAGGTGACAAAAGCCAGAACACCAGGGTGAAGGGTCCACAAAGAACAGGACACAGAGACGCTGACAGTGACGGAGCTGCAGGCTGCGGAGGACAGACAGCGGTGGCAACTCCCAAATAAGGCCCCTGCTACTGCTGTTTTTAGACCATTCCACATAATTGGAAAAACATGGGGGAAACCAAAGCCAGCTGCCTGTGGAGGCTGCTCCAGAGGGGGCAGGGAGGGAGGCTAGCCTAAGCCAAGCACACAGGGCTCTCAGCTTCCAGCTTCCTAGGGCTGACAGTCACCCTGCTCTATGGGAATCCACAACACAACCATTCAGGCCCCTCAGCTCGGCTGAGCTGCAGGGAATAGACTGGTCTCCCTACAGCCACCTCAGAAGAGCTGGGGGGACAGGAAGCAGAGACTCAAAGGCAAAGGTCCCCAGCCCATAGAGCCTCAGGACTCAATGCTCCTGAGCTCAAAGTACAGGTATGCAGTCTGTGCTCACATAAGCAGTATGAGAAGCTCCTTTTAACATGATGGCACATGCCTGTAATCCCAGTACTTGAGAAGCAGTGTCAGAAGAAATGAATGTGAGGCCAGCCTGGGCTACATACTGGGTTCCAGGCTAGCCTAGGCTATATAGGAAGATTTTAAAAAGAGTTTTCATGAGCTGGGGAAATGGTTCAATGGTTGCCTTGTTCTGTGTGAGAACTGGAGTTCAGACCCCCAGAACCCATATAAAAATGCCAGGCAGCTGTAGTAGCCCCAAAATTTAGGAGTCAGAGACAGGGTCCCCAGACCAACCTAACTATCTAGACTAGATGAATCATGGATTCAGATGAGAACTCCACCTCAATTCAGAAAGGAGAGAGTGACAAAGAAAAATACTATGTCAAATGGTGGCCTCCACGTGAACCAGGCCTCCCATTCAATCTCCAGTTATCTAAAGGGGAGGTCTGCTCTCTTCACCTCTCAGAGATGGAGGAAGCGGCTCAGGATCTTGAGGGATACCACTCCACTTGGTAATGGCCACACAAGCATCTGACCCTTCTGACCCCAGTTTATAGGACACCTCCACTCTCCCATTAACTGAGGTCCTGCCAGGGATACCATCTCAGGCCGTACTTCAAGGTAGACTCCAAGCTGGCTTTCATTTGCTCAAACTGAGGTCAGAACAGGACTCTCTCATCTCCAACTTCATGAAGTCCAGGAATCCAGCAGTCATGCCAAGGGTTCAAAGACCAAACTGGGAGGAGGGGGAAGCTATGGCAGTGGCTCCTACCTACTCTGTGTCCACTTAGAGGAGCAGACTCAGGCATATCCATCAGGCCTGAAGGTAGCTAGGACATCTATTGTATCACAGGAGTCTAGTGACAGCCAGGCCACTGTCCCTGCCCTTAGGTCAACACTGGCCCTGAAACCATGAAAATGGGAAGCAAGCATATTCAAAATCTGCAAGGTAAACACGCACTTCTGCAGCCTGTCTGTCTACTCACTGAGATCTCTCCAGCCCCATCAACCACAACCTGGCACCAGCTAGCCTTGGCATCTATTTGATTCCAAATGTTCTGGGAAGAATTGTTCTCTTGGTCTCAAATCAGAGTGTCTGCCTGGTTCCCAGATCAAGTTCATATTCGAGTCCAGTTCCTACTTGCCAAGCAGTCAATCCTTCCTTCAACCACCCCAGAGTGCTGCTCTTGCTTCCTTTCTGCAAATAAAGGAACTGGAGCCCAAGGAGGCTGTGTTTGTCTCAAAGAAGACAGCCAGGACACAGACTAAAACCTAATATGATGGCTAGGAGAGGCTGAATTTAGGTGCCCTAAGGTACCCAGTGAGTTTCCTTACCACCAAGGAGAAATTGGGATCAGAGCAAGACATGCTACCTACCCTGGTCCCCATGTTCTCCATGTCCATCACTTCCAAAGCTCCCACTGAGAAAGCCATGACATCTCCCCAACACATTCCTGCTCCAAATCTTCATTTCTGTTCCCCTATAGATCTGTCCTCTGGGCAGGGCTAGCTACTCATCCAGCTTTCCCTTATGGGACAGTCTTCCCCATATGGCCTGAAATGGACAACACTGGAGATCTCACAGATGCCATAGCCACAAGGAGATCCTTAGGTAGCTCCTGGCCACTCCCAACTCTAGAGCTCTTGTCTCCACTTGACACCATGAGGACTCTCCAGGTGCTGGTAGCTACCCACTGGCATCACTCTGCCCTTCGAGCCATCCCTGACCTCCCACTGGGGAGACACCCGAAGAAAGCTTCTGGTCACCAGGACCTCAAGGCCACAGCACTTAGCCAAGGATGACCTTGAACTTTTGATCCTCCTGCCTCCACTCCTGGGTGCTGGTATTAATTATGTATACCACTGCCAACACACCTGATTTGTATGGTGTTAGGATTGAAGCCAAGCCTTCATGCATGCTGGGCAAGCAGACTGTGAACTGAGGTACACTCCCAGCCTAATTCTGAATTCTTGACTCTTTCTCCAACCTCGAAGCCTAGGAACTGTCCAAGGGATGAGGACACAGAGGAAGTGCTGAAGGAGGCAAGGCTGGGAATTCCTGCCTTAGAGAAAACAGCAGTCTCTCAGTCTCATCTCAGACTAGACAAAATTCTGGGACACAAAAACTAGGGTCATCCTGAGAAAAGGGAATTTCAATTGAGAAAAATGTCTCCAATGTTGGAGCACTGGACCCTAAACTGGGTGTCTTTATTACACCCTCCTCTCAAAACTCGGGGATTTATGTAGACAAGGAGGCGGGAAGACAGCAGGAGCCAGAGATGCTGCAGACAGCACTGTCCAGACCCAACAGGTTAGATGCACATATGCACTGATGGCACACGCAGGACGCGTCAGACAAATCCCAGCACAGAGAAGGGGGAGCAGGTGTGAGGCCCACCCTAGGCAAGAAGTGCATTGTAGCTGATAGCTTCTGGGGGAGGGAAAATCGTTTTCCTTAGTGGACTGACACTGGGTATATCAACCACACACCAGGGAAGCCCTCAAGCTCAGGAGTAGTTGGCCAAGATAAACCAGACTCAATAACTGTGTGTGTACGTGTGTGCGTGTGCGTGTGCATGTGTGTGTTATTTTGTTTTGAATAAAAAGAAAGAATATGCATTAGGGTGGGTAGGGAGGTGGGGAGGTCCTGGGAAGAGCTACAAGAAGAGAAATATTATCAAAATGTATTAAATAAGATTTTTAAAAGTAAAAAAAAAAAAGCTCCATTTGAGGCAAATGTATGGGGCATTTTCTTAATGACTGGTGTGGGAGGGCCCAGCCCACTGTGGCTGGTTCTATCCCTGCACAGGTGGTCCTCAGATATATAAGAAAGCAGGCTGGGCAAGCATGAGACTCCTGTCCTGATTTCCTTCCCATCTAAGACAAATAAACCTTTCCTCTCTAAGTTGCTTTTGATAGTGGTGTTTATCACAGCCATAGAAGCCTAACTAGGATACATGCCTTTTCTCTAATCTGGAAACATCTCCCTCCTTTGAACACAATACCATAGTCAGAGCATCTGCAGCCAAAGTGGAAAAAATATAGATTTAGCATGCTGAAGTCTACAGGGGTGCCCTCTGCCTGCTGCACACTCCCACAGAGGGCTCTGCATGCACAAATCTTTGTCCTGTGTGCCTGGCATTCTCCAACAGTCTTTCTAGGAGTACTTTTCACAGCTAGCGGACACAGGTCAGGAAAGTAGAACACGTGACCCCTGGACATCGGAGTCACTGAGGAACCTGACTCCCACAGGAAGGCCAGGGCCAGCTACTCATCCTGACCTCCAGTACCACAGGTATCTATGATCTAAGTTCCACACTGCAGAGCACACCGCAGGGACCAGGAAACCCCCAGAGTCACACCCCATGCCTGAACAGCAGCTGGAGCTGAGCAAGGACATCCCTTCAACCCCACACACACAGACATCAGAAAATGGTCTCGAGGAAGCTGCTTAGACCAGGCAAGGTGGAAGGCAGCTGCCTCCCTGACCTTGAGGGAAGCAGGCTCTGTCCCCAGAAGGAAAAAAGGAAGAACCAGCCTCAGGATGGCTGTGTTCCTCACACTTGATAGGATAAGCCCCAAAATCAACCTGGAGAACTCTAGGTACCAGAAGGGGTGACCCAAAGCACCACAGCAGAAGTACACTTCCTGGAGGTGACGATGCTGCCCATACCTAATCCAGAAACAGCCAGTGCTAAAAAGTGAAGCCAGAGCCAAAAGGTGTATAAATCAAGCTGGAAACCAGAGGGCTCACACCTTTGAGCCCAACACTCAAGGAAGTGGAGACAGGCAGATTTCCATGATTTTGAAGCCAGCCTAGTTTACGTTAACAAATTCCAGGACAGCCAGACGTAAACAGAGACCCCATCTTAAAGACAGTAGATATGCTAAAATTGATGGGGGAAAGCCCCAGAGCCAGGGATTTCAAAGTGAACGGGATTGGTAGATGGAAGGGTTTAGAGGGAGAAAAGAGAAAAGGAAATTATGTAATTATGTTATAATCTCAACAAAAAAAAAAAAAAAATTTAACAAAGAGGGAAACCAGCTCTTTGAGTCAGAAAGAAAACTTTCAACAAGGCTGATTTGGGACCCACACAGGAGCATTAACAGAGAGGTAAGACTTGAGGCAACTGAAACACAAGAAGAAAAATAAACAACACAGTCTCAGGCAAGCCAAACCAAATCCATGTCTGCACTCAACAGTGCCATGGCTCTTGTGCCCCAGAGGGTAAAACTGACACAGAAAGGGAAAGTTCAGTTGGGGCGCCGCACTGCGGGCTAGCTCCCTGGACGCCCACAAATGCCTCCATTCTTTGATTTTTACAGTAAATAGCTTTTGGATAAAAACTCAGGACAGCAAACTTTTAGGGTGTGACCCTATGTTGACATGCTCAGCACTTTGAAGACGCTACTAAGTCAGGACATCATTTCTTTGATGAGGGGCCCATGACTCCCAAAGAGAGCTCATCCATGGGTTGAACCCAGCTCCAGAGGTAGCAATGCTCAGAGTCTCTGCTAAATCGAGCAGACCCTTGTGAAGAGGCTGCCATGTTTGTTTACACCCCTACCAGGCCAGGCCCCGCCTGTCCCTGCCAGTGCCAACGCTCCACCTCACCTGCCTTACACGTCTTGCCATTGTCCTGCAACTGCACACCAGTAGGGCAGGCACAGGAGTAGAAAGGCTCCCTCGGGGACAGCAGGCACAGGTGGGAGCAGCCGCCGTTGTCCTCCTCACATGGCGTGTGGACTGGTGGGAACAGGACAGGATAGAAGGAATTTGCAGTGCAAGCTGTGAGCTCACCATTGCCCAGCCACTCACTCTCATATGGCCTGGCATCTCACCACGTCCTCGTGTGTCCTGCAGGACAGCTGTCAGGTGTCCCCCTAGCCCTACACCATGCCACTGTCTCATGATACCATGACTCATCCCCACAGGCCCTCCTAGTCCTACCTCACCGCTGACCACCCACGTGGTGGCTTCAGCCTCAGCAGCAGTTCTGTAATTTCTCAGAGACTATCCCAGACCTGCCCTGCCCCTGCAGGGAACATCCCCATCCTACGCTTTCTCCAACAAGAAGGCAAACTCTCAAAGTATGGTAACTTTCCCCAGAAAAGTCACCCGCCATGCTTCCATGGAAATTCTCAGGACTGGGTAACAGTAATGCCTGGAAACCCTGGGTTAGTGGACTCCTGAGCACACTTTGTCTCTTTAGTCTGCCTGGACCCTGCAGGCTCCATTCACACTGGGTGACCAAACTTAGACCCCTCCCCTAGGCCGTTCTAGGACCAACGTACAGCTGACTCTAACAAAGGTTCCCAGACTCCCTTCTACCTCTGGAATGTGGGGCTCAGCACCCCTGAAGCACTGTCAACTGGAACCGAGTTTCCTGCAATTGACCTTTGCCCCCTGATACTCTCAATGAACAGTGGGCTGCTCCAAGAGTAGACGAGTTCAAGAACTGTGATGCTATCGCCAAGATCAGAGACCACCCCACCTACTCATCCTACACTAACTTTTGTGGCTTAAGTTCTAAGCCCCAAGTTCAAACCTTCTATAAAGTGTGGCCAGAAATATTGATCCTTGGTGCCTGTCCAACTGGATGAGCCTAGAACAGCGCCTTCCTGCCTCCCATCCAACCCCCATAGTCTGTCACAGAATCTCAGTGTCTCCATCAGGGACTTCTGCTAAGACTCTACCATATAGGACCCCAGGCTGAGAGGTGATGACTCCAAGCAAGTATTTCACACATCAGGACTCCACTGGGCCTTCACAATGGGACCATCTGCCCTAGAAAGCCTGAAACAGCTCTAGAGAGGCCCTGTCCACCATACTAGCCTGCCTAGACTGTCACACGCAGAAGCACCATACATGTACAAGCATACTCACAGATACCATGTACATATATACATACACACACACACACACACTCAGGCTCCTCTGTCTATCCTAGCATGCACTTTTCTGGAGGGGTGCCTCCCTGCAGGTGTTTTTGTAGGATAGAGGCCTGGTTTGGTCTCTCCTTAGCCTAGTCTACCTGCTTCCTACTGCATTGCCTGGACCCACTCTGACTCACTGCTTGACCCTATACTGCCCCACTGACCTGGCTAAGCCTCCCATCCAGGCTATGTTCATCTCATCTACACCCTGTCCTACCCATACCAGCTGATCTGCCTGATGTAGCCTGTCTCCTACCTGCCAGCCCTACTCTGTCACACTTATCCCCTGCCCTTCCCACCCCATCCCCCAAACTTGCCCCTCCTATCCCCTGCCCCACCCCATCCCCAACGCCTGTTCGCACTTACAGGGAGGCTGCCGCTCCTGGCTCAGCACCTGAATGTCCATGGGTGAGTACAGAGCACTGAGGATCTCCTTCCTCTTCTCCCCTGTCCATTTGTTGCAGGCATGGATGGAGCGGGTCTGCCAGTCCGTCCAGTAGAGTGTGTCCCCAGAGAGCGTCAGGGCAAAGGGGTGAGTGAGGCTGCCCTCCACTACCTTCTGCCTGCAGCAGGTAAGAAACAGGCAAAGTGGTTAGGAGAAGACCTCTTAGGCCAACTCTGCCCCATGCTGGAGGCCCTTGGGCCACCACAGACCCGCTATGTCTGTCAGATCAAAGGGAAGCAGCTGCAAGCACACTCTGCTCATTCGTCCACTCCAGTCAGCCCTTCCAGGTATGCATAGGCACTGCCCACCCAGCCAGCTTTCCATGTCTGTGACAGAAACGTTAAGTGCCTCTGGACAAAGGACAAAGTGGCCCTAGAAAAGAAAAAAGCGTAGAGCCACACCTGGAGACAAAGAGTTTCTGAGAACCCTGGTGTGCAAACAACTTCCTGCTGCTTCAGCCAGATGTGTTCTGTCCTACAGTCCACACCGACAGCAGGGAAACACTGTCAGTCATCTGTGCTCAGAATCTCACACACAGTGGACGTCTAATGGAATTATGAACACTGGTAATAGGACTGGAAGTGAACAGAGCCAGCAACGTGTGGTTGTTTAAGGACCATTCCTGCTGCAGTAGGCTCTGACCAGCTGTATGGCCATGGGACTCTGCCTATCATCATACAGGAGGTGGTGTGGGGTTTGCTGTGAACATCAAATGAACTGGTAAATGTCCCTGGACACTGATGCTAGGGAAGAGTTATCACTACCTCTGTTATATTAACTGCCACCCTCTTGTCATGACTGCTTGCCCAAGGCTCCCAGGCTAGCAGCTTTCCAGCTTCTGGCAGTTGTTGGAACTGGTTCTGAGGCTGGGTGTGGTGGTATAACGCTCTAATCCCAGTACTTGGGAGGCAGATGCAGGCAGATCTCTGTGACTTCAACATCAGCCTGGTCTACAAAGGAAGTTCAGGGCAGCCAGGGCTATTACACAGAGAAACCATATCTAGAAAACCCAAAAACCAAAAGAAATAGTCCTCTACCTCTACCACGTGGGTTCCAGGGATTGAACTCAGACATAGCCAGCCATCTTGGAGGGCTATATATGTTCCTCTCACACAGTTTAGAAGGAATTTTCAACATATTGCTATGGAAACAGTCACATCAACTGTGATATCAGGCGTGGTACCTATGCTCTGTTCCCAAAGTCATCTAGAAATCCTTGGGGGCTTCACGGAAGAACCTAAGGAGCCTCAATTCCCAATGGACAACAGATATAGTGGGGACAGTACCTCGGCCACCATGTACTCACCGGAAGGAGCCGTCCAGGTTGGCACGATGGATGAAGCTAAGCTTGGCGTCAGCCCAGTACAGTTTCTGCTCTTCCAGATCAATGGTCAGCCCATTGGGCCAATAAATGTCAGAGTCTACAATGATCTTCCGGGTACTGCCATCCATCCCTGCCCGCTCGATTCGGGGTGCTTCCCCCCAGTCAGTCCAGTACATGTACCTAATGAAGAGGCAGGGGTAAAAGGAAAGACACAAACGGATCTGAGGATTGGTTCCAATCCCTAACACAGGCATGAAAGCTCATCCCCAGACCTGTGAGAAATAATGGGTTTGAGAGACCCAAACTTTAGGTTTTGATGTTAATGAATTAAAATAGAGACAGATATTACTTGAAATGCTTGAAACAGAAGCATACCTTTGCCACCACCTCCATCTCCTGTAGCTAAGGCTAGCCTCGTGCCCCACTCCACCTCCCAAGTGCTAGGATTACAACCATGTACATCATGCCCAGGTTTTTTTTTTAAAAATACATTTATTTATTTATTTATTTATTTATTTATTTATTTATTTATTTATTTATGTGTGTGTATGTATATATGTATGCATGCATGTATGTGTATGTGTGAGTACAGGTATCCATAGCGTCCAGAAGAAGGTACTGGGTCTCCTGGAGCTGGTTGTAAACTGTGAAAGTAGTTTCTAAGAACCAAACTGGGGCACTTGAAAAGAGAAGTGCTGAGTCATGTCTCCAGCCCTGAGGAGCATGTCCTTTAGAATATAAACTGCAAGCTAGAGAGATGCTTCAGCAGCTGTAAGAGCACTGGCTGCTCTTGCAGGTTCAGTTCTCAGCACCCAAATGAAGGTTCACAGCCCTCTAGACTCCAATTCCAGGAGATCTGACACCTTCTTATGAACTCAATAGGCACTGCACATATACATGGTGTACTTACATGAACACAGGCAAAGCACTCATACACGTAAGATAAAGATAAAATGTTCAAATATATATACATTTATACATACATATACATATATATGTATAAAACACATATATACATATATATGTACACACGCATATACACACATACGTTTGAATTGACAAGAGATCTCACCAGGTAAAGGCACTTGCTGCACAGCCATACAAGTCTGAATTACTAAGTTAAATCCCAGAGCCTACATTAAAAAAAAAAAAAAAAAAAAAAAAAAAGCAGGTGGTGGCACACTCCTTTAATCCCAGCACTTGGGAGGCAGAGGCAGGTAGATTTCTGAGTTCAAGGCCAGCCTGGTCTACAGAGTGAGATCCAGGGCAGCCAAGGCTACACAGAGAAACCCTGTCTCGAAAACAAAACAAAACAAGCAGGATGTGTTGGCAAGGCACCTGGAACCACCTGGAAGCTTGCAGGCCAGGTATCCTGGGTGCTGCACAGAAGAAGTAGCAAAGGGAGACGCTGCTTCTATAAGTGGGAAGAAAACTGATTCATGAAAGTTGTCATGTGACTCCATATGTGTGCCACAACACACACACACAACTCCCAATCATCACCTAGGGACAGAGGGCTGGGCTGTAGCTCAGTAATAAAGCTCCCGCCTAACATGCACGAAGCCCTGGACGCCAACCCCAAACCTACAGAAAAGAACAGAGACTAAGAAGAGCATATAGTCTGCACTGGGCATCACTGACCAAATGTCACTGCATTGCCCACGGCTGTATGCACTTCCAACTCGCTCTCCATTAAGACTATGCTGAGTACTTTGGCTCTCACTATTAGAAACGCTTCTCACTGAGCACAGTGTGGCAGTGCACACTTAATTATCCTTAGCACCAAAGACACTGAAGCAGGTTATCACTGGTTCAAAGCCAGCCTGGATTACACAGTGCACTGGGACCTGCCTGGGATATAGGAGACAAAACAAGCCTCAGCGGGTATGCACAGAGACAGCAATGACTCCCAGGGTCTGTGAAGTAGAGGCTTTCAGAGAGCTATGTGGAGAAGCTGCAACAAGGGGGCCATGTCATATATGCATAAGACACTCCATTATACTCCTTACTGTGCCTTTACGTGTGCTGTGCCCAGATACCAGTATTAAAGATGACAGGAGCCAACCCAGCAGTGCTGTAAGAACATAACCAGAGGTGTGTGCGTGGACTGTACAGCAGAGCCCATGGAGAGTCACATCGACTTTGAGGACACAGGTTCCTATCCTGAG
Source organism: Rhabdomys pumilio (assembly GCA_030674055.1). Classification (NCBI taxonomy): domain Eukaryota; kingdom Metazoa; phylum Chordata; class Mammalia; order Rodentia; family Muridae; genus Rhabdomys; species Rhabdomys pumilio. The sequence goes on from JANHMN010000003.1 coordinate 132,678,961, forward strand.
AGCCCACGGGTGAGGCACAGGACACAAAAGTGGACACAGTTTATACTGTCCATCCCTCTACAGACTGGTTCCTAGCTGAGCCTGCATCCTGCCCATGGCCCTTGTAAGGTGGAGAACTGTGACACTCCTTGGCACACTCCAGGCTCAAGGGCTCACAAGTCTTCCTTCATCTGTTACACATACTTTCTCTGGTGTCAGGCTAGTCTCCATGTACTTGTCCCCCATTTCCTCTGACATGAAACATCACTGATGTAGGCCAAACCCAAGCTGATCCAGGGAGTTGAGTGACCGAAAGCATGAGCAATACGCTCAGCTGGGACCCTCGTGGGGCCTCCACTACTGTGAGAGGAAAACGAGAGATATGAGCTAGACACAGCAGCTTTTGCCTGAAATTCCAGCACTTGGAAGTCTGAGACAGAAGAATTGCCATGGGTTTTGGACCAGCCTGAGCTACAAAGATCTGGAGTGGAGACCATTTCTCTTGCAGTAATGGGCACAGGGGTTTCAGCTATCTTACTGCTGTGCCACGACCCCTGTCTCCCCAGCAGGGGTCCTATGTGAGCCAGAACCATCACCACCTTCTAGAAGGACTTAGAGGACATCATCTAGAAGGGTAGGCATAGGAGCATCATGAAAATACCCCCTTCTCTGCCCTGCTTAATGGCCAAGCACCCCACATAGGTAGGGTAACTCCTGTTTGTCCTGTACCACCTTCTGTGCCAGCCAGTTCTGGGAAAGCCAGCCTGCTGCCCCCATTAGACAGACAGGAAGTGTGGGTTCTGGCAAGTGGACTTCTCTCTCTCTCTCTCTCTCTCTCTCTCTCTCTCTCTCTCTCACACACACACACACACACACACACACACACACACACACACACACACGGCAAGCAGCAGCTCTGGACAGCATTCTGGATGGGCAGGCAAAGCCCAAGCTTTGTGCAGGTTTCACCCTGCATTAGCAGGGCCATAACTGGGATGATTCTCTGGGCACCTGGAGGTAGGTCAGCCTCAGCCTCAGCTGATGTACCCTGGGCACTGCCTTCTTTCCCTGTGCTTCCCCACTCCTACAGGCCTGGAATTAGCCCAGGGCCTCGCCACCCACTGAGAAGGTGAAGTGTTTCTAGCTTCCCACTTGGTGCTGTGGCCCAGCCAGAGCTGAGGCCCAGCAGGGAAATGAGGTTAGTACACCACATTTCTTCCCCAGTTCCTGAGGCCTGCAGGTTTCCTTAAATGGGGAACAGGAGAGCTGCTGGCTCAGTGGGGACAGGCCCAGGCCAGCTCCAGTACTGCTGCAGGGCAAGCTGGCAGGATTGAGGCCATCCTCCTTCTCAGTGAAGCAAGGCAGAAGCCGGTTCAGGGCCAAGGTGCAGGGCTGCAGTGTTGGGCTGTTGCTTCAAGACAGTACCAGCTGCATTTCTCTACCAGGAGGCCCAGGAGGCCTTGTAGCCCATCCAGATATGCAGCAGGGATTCCCTAGACTGAGCCAGGTTCTTCCCAGCTTCAGAGCCCTCTCTGCCACTGCTGGCCACCCAGTCCTGAGCTGAGCACATGAGGGTGGGCATTTTGACAAAGCTGCTTTTCTCAATGGTAGCTGGGACAGGATCCCCTCATCTAAGGAAGTCTCCAGAGGAGACAATGGCACAGGAAGGACTCGGGCATAACAGAGGCTCCATAGTGCTGAGGGGGGAGCCACACTGCATTTCACTGTCCCCACTCCGAGCTGCACCCCAAAGCTTGCACGCCCTTATTTATCTAGGGCAGAGGAAGGAAGCTTGAGATGTCCTGTCCATGGCAGCAATGCCAAGGTCAACACTGGTCCAGGGGCAGGATCTGAAAGGAAGAGCCACCCAGGTGACCCTGTGGAGAGCTTCTAGGGAAAGGTCAGAAGCAAGTGCACTTGAGCCACTCGGACACTTAATAAGGCCAAGAAGGCTGACTGATCCCAGAGATAATATAGGCCACAGCAGCCGAGGTGAGAACAGAGAGCTGGGTTCCCAACCTCTACACAAACACAGAGTACCCGCCCAGTCCACCATGTCTCTCAGCCACCGTGGCTAAGAGTAAAAAGATAAGGGCTGAAGAGATGGCTCAACGGCTACAACACTGAGGGCCCAGGTTCACTTAGCAGCACCCACACAGCAGCTTGCAACCCTCCCAAATTCAGTTCCAGGGATTCAATGCCTTCTTCTGGCCTCTGCAGGTACCAAGCATGTACATGGTACTTACACATACCTATACATTAATTAGAAAGGAAGGAAGAAAGGAAAGAAGGAAGGAAGGAAGGAAAGAAGGAAGGAAGGAAGGAAGGAAGGAGGGAAGGGTGCACACATGCAGTCTTTTATGTGGTAGAGTATGAGGATGTGTGTTATAGCACATTATAGCAGTGGCATTTAACCAACCCAGGGTGGCTCTTAGTGTTTTCATGTGGCATGACAAGGTGACAGCATACCTCTGTATATCTGTGTAGATGGGGACACAGACATGGCACCATGCCACCCTTGGCAGCTGCTTCAGAATAGAACTCAACCCTAGACACTGTCTACCCCGAGCTGCTACAAGCCTGGGCCAAGCTGCTGTCCTCCACTGCCGTCTTCAACTGCCATAGGAAGCCAGGCTCAACCCAAGCCAAGGGAGCCTGGTGAACTTGAGTTATCCTCTTCCACAGAGCTACTCCTCTCTACCCCAGGGCCTTTGCACTGATTATTCCATCTCTACAGCCAGGAGCCTAGAATACTGCCCTGCCCTTACTCTCCTGGTAGCACTCATTCGCTCAAACACACTGCGCCTATGTCATTTTCTCCCCAACCCCACCAGTACTCTGTAAGGGCACTAGGGCAATGGTGAAACCCACAGCTTAAGAATGGACCTTCCTGCTCATGTTCGAATCTGGGCATGTGGTAGGGTAGTGCTGTGGCATTCTGTCCCAGGAGGACTGGGAAACCAGGGTAGAGAAAAAGACAAAAGCATAGAGGGGTCCTGTTGAGAAGTGAGGTGCTAGTCCTGAGCCCATTTTATCAGACTCTCACACAGACCAATCCCTCTTAGCCACAGAGACTCTCCTGGGACGACTGTCAGGGTACTGATGTCCCTGGGGATATGAGGTCTGAGATTGTTCATCAGGTAACAGAGTTAGTCCTAGGAAGATGAACTAAGTCTGTGCAGGTGGGGAGTGAGGGACCCACGGGAGATAGCTGCTAGTCTGTCATCCCAGACCCCTCCAAAAACATCCACTTACTTCTGGTATGTATGAACTTACACACCTGCATGCATGCTTCTTTACAAACACATGTGCTCATCCACAGGTGCTCTATCACACACTCAGTCACATGTACATGCTCTCCGGTGCACATGCACACATACACAATTATATACACTTGCATACATGTAACAAGTCACATAGATTCGTGTGCACAAACTCAATAACCCTTACATATAATAATGTACACAAAAACACGTATACATTCTAACATAAAAAGCACATTCACATATGTGCACAGACTCTCCTGCATACACTCATGTATGTGCACATATACTCTCATAAACACACACAAACAAGCACAAGCAGGCACAGTTACACTTGCACACAATCACCCTTGCACACACTTATGCATGTGCATAGACTTCCTCACATAAAACATTCACACACATCATGTAACATTTGCACACAGGTCTCTCATACATACTCTGATATATACCCAGGCAGCATGTATACACACACACACACACACACACACACCACACCACTTCCTGGGCCTTTGCACAAAGTATTGGCTTCCGAAGCCACACACTTTGGTTCTTACATACTCAAAGGCCAGCTCTGGGACAAACAGATGACTTCAGCCACATAGCTTACCCTCACCTAGTCTGCAATTCAAACTCCCTAGACCAAGCAGTGGCAAACCCTCCAGTCAAGCCCAGAAGCATAGGCACAGGCCATACCAGCTCTCCCCACCCATTTCTGTTCAGTCCATAGCCAGGGCAGCTAAAGTCAGCAAGAGTAGCTCACTGAGAAGGGTCACAATAAGGTGGTACCATCAGGATCCATTGCTACAGACAGCCAGAAGATGGGCTCAGGATCCCCCGCAGTGGAAGAAAGCAGTGCATGGGTCATTTGGAGCCTAACCCACATGGGCACCGGCTGCACAGAGCTCCTACAAGGTTTATAGCACAAACACGCAGGCAAGGTTCACAGCCACATGGTGCTTCCTCATCTGGGAGATCCTGGCTGGCATTTCTCAGAAGCTCTGGGGACATTTAAAAAAGCTAAAATGTTGGGGGAAAGGACTGGGGGGAGAAGGGAGAGGGGAAACTACGATCAGGATATAAAGTAAATTAATTAATTAGTTAATTAATTAAAAGCTAAAATGCCAAGTGAGTACAACACTTGGCAAAAAACAAAACCAGGACATGTGCTTTGCCCAAGACATCAGTTTGACAGTCTGTCTGGTTGTTCTCACAACTGAGCCAGCACAGAACTTCAGGATCATGGCCATACAAGGGTCTGTGTGTCCCAGCCCAGGGTCAACCCTGAGAAAAGAAGGATGGAGGAATGGCAAGGAGTGGATGAAGACACTGCCTACCTAGAAAACTCTAGAGTGTGGTCTGATGTTGAAGCCAACAAGGCCCCCTGGGCTGCAGCTGAAGGACATTTATGGTTTGACTGTTGGTCCCTCCCAAAGTGGCCTTCGTTGTTTTCCTGCTTCCCAGGGTCAGAGTAAGTTTGGCAACACCAATAGGCAGAATACACAGAGCAGGTGCTACATCCACACATGGAGCCACCTCAGCCAACAGTCATAAAAAGGATGCAAGGTCCCTAACTCCCCTGGGTCACCTGACCTAGGGTAGAAAAAGCTTCAAATCCAAGCATCATTCTTCACCTGCCCTTTTTTTGAGACCAATATACTGCTTAGTTTTATTTCAACTGGACACAAGCTACAGTCGGTTTGAACTGGCCTCTAATCAAGCCTGTGAAGGATCTTCTTGGTGGGTAATTGGTGTGGGAGGGTGCCGGTCACTGTGGACAGTGCCATGCCTGGGCTAATGGTCCTGAGTGCTATACGAGTTAGTTCTTGATTCTGGGCTCCTGCCTTGAGGTCCTGCCCTGACTTTTACTCAGAGATGGGGCAGGACTTGAGTTTTGTAAGATCGAGTACTGTTTTACCCCAAGTTGTTCTTGGTCATGGTGTTTTTAAGACAGCAATAAAAATACTAAGACATATTGTCTCTCACTGGGACTGAGGGCTGAGCAATTTGACTGCAGACGGCCAGCAAGCTTCACAGAGCCCCATGCCTCTAAGTCCACGGTGCTGGGATTACAGACATGTGCAGCCACATCTAACTTTTTTCATGGATGGCAGTCAAATCCTCATAGTTACAAGGCAAGTACTTCACCAATGGAGGCATATCCCCAGTTCCTGTGTATTTTTAAGATGGTCTTTATAGCTCAGGTTGTCCTGGAACTTATGACAACACTCCTGCCTCAGCCTCCAGAATGCTAGGACCATAGGTGTGAGCCACCATCCCTGGCTAAACATGACATGTTTTACAGTTCAGGATCTGGAAGGGAGGTGATTCCTAGCAAGGGTTGCTCCCCAGGGCATCTCATCATCCCGCCGTGTGTGCTCTACAGAAGAAAGTCTGGTCCCCACGCCTACCCATAGGGGCAAGAGAAAAACAGAGGTTTACCCATGTGCAGGATCCAGGGCAATGGCCCTTGGCTGGTCCAGGTCCTGCCAGAAGAGAACCTTACGGGACGTCCCATTGAGGTTGGCCACCTCGATGCGGTTGGTCTCTGAGTCTGTCCAGTACAGCTTCTTGCCAACCCAGTCACAGGCCAGGCCATCAGGTGACACGAGGCCAGAGATGACAATGCTCTGTGCAGCAGCTCCAGTCTGGTTCAGGTAGGTCTGTTTGATGGCCTCCTCACTCACATCTGTCCAGTACACAGCACCCTTGGAGAACTGGAAGTCTACAGCGGCTGCATCCTCCAGACCACTGGCCACAATGGTGGACTCCAGCTTCACCCCGCCGGCATCCACGAGCCGCACATCCCGGCGGTTGGCAAACAACAGGAGCGGTGAGGCTGTGGGCAGAGCAGAGTTGGGATGGCTAGCTGAGCAGGAGAGGAACCAGGTCCCAGGGACAACGGGACTCTGATACCCACCTCCCCAGGTCCAACACCCTTCATCTTGTCCCCTGCTCCCAAGTCCCCTTCCTTTCAGTTGTCCAACGGCTCCCTTAGCGATAGGCCAGTATAGAGAGAGTCAGGACGGTTCCCCAAATCCCCAAACTGGAACAGTCAAGCTCTGGCTCCCCAAACTGGAAAGACCACTTCCTCACCTCAACTTGCTCTCAGGAGTTCAGGTGTGTTCTTCAAAGGTACATGGGAGGGGAGGGGGCAGGGACAGGAAGGCTGGGGGTGGATTTGTAACCTAGGATTTTTTTTTTCCTCCAACCCTCACTAAGAGCTGGTGGGGCAGTGCTCCCAACTCTGAACCACTGAGGAAAGAAACCACACACTTAATCCCCGAGTTTTAAGGGGAACCCACAGCACACTCCTGGGAAGCTAGCTTTCCCTCTAAGAGGCCTGGCAGTAGCCCCAGGGGCCCACAGTGAGGCAGGCCAGAATGTGGGTGGCTCCCCACCCTTACCTGGAGCAGGCTCCTTCTCCTCCCTTCCCCCAACTGGGTAACCCTAGATAACATGGGCACTGTATCCCAAGGCTTCCTGAGCCCCTCCTTTCCAAAGGCAGAAGCAGCAAAAAAAAAAGCTCAGAGGAGGAGAAAAAGAAAGTTCTGGAGAGACTTGGGAGTGAAAGAAAAAGAGCCACAGTGGCAAAACCAGGATGCCTTCATAGGCGGGCAAGCAGAGACTGCTTGTACCAGAGGCCTCCAGGGTTCTTGTTTCAGTGGGGAAACAGACCCTGAGCAAGACATAACCAAGAGCTTATAGTGATATCTTTCAGGTTAATGTTGTGAGTGGGCCAGAGTGGAGAATAGGATGGGAATGGGGACTAGCACAGGAAAAGGCTGCATACTATGTAAGGTGGTCAGGACCCGTGCAAAGTTTGCAGGGTAGAAACACACAGTGGCAGCATTAGTGAGGATGCTGGTCCTATGGGTTCCTTCCCTACCTGGTGACTTGCCCATGTGCCCAACACCTCTCAATGCACAGCCCATGGCAGATTAGGGGTCCTGGCTGTACATTCTTCAGGCTCATAACTACAGCCTTCATTTAAAAAAAAAAAAAAAAGCATAGACTTGTCCCAAGTTGCACCAAGAGTGACCAGGGTTACGCCCTGTGGCCCAGCTTGAGCCACACCTGGGACCCTTAAGAGATCACTAGGAAACGCTCATGAAAAATCCTTTAGGAGACAAACCTCTTGTATTATGGATCATAAAATAAGTGGCTTAGCAGTTAAGAGCATGTGCTACTCCTGTAGAGGACGCAGGTGTAGTTCCTAGCATCCACACAGTGGCTCCCAATGGCCTGTAGCTCCAGCTCCAAGGGACCAAGACCTCTGGTCCCTGTACTTATGCACATACCCACAAATAGGCAGACACATAAGCACACAACTTAATAAATCTTAAAAACAAGATGATGACTCCTGAGGAATGATTTCCAATGTTGAGTTCTGGTCTCTACACTAACATGTAACTGCACACGTGTGTATGTGTGTGGACACACACCCTACATCACTATGAATCTATGTGTTTTGTCTGGCACTGAGGGCATGAAAGAACACCAACTGGTGACAAAGGCTAATAAAGGCTTAGTCAATTAGAAGAGTCTCTGCCTCAAGATTGGTAACTATGTATTTTCAAATGTTAATTCTGGTTCCACTTCTGTTGCTAGGAGGCTATCTGTGCAAGTATTATTTTTGAAGATGAATATGATAAGGCAAGAATCCAGACCTCTAGGGAGGGCACTGGTGGGCTCAGGGTATGCACCACACAGGGACCCAGGGTCAGCAGTATTTTCCCTGTGAAATGAGGGGAGTTCAGGTCACAAATATGAGGATGCTCTCCTGGAAGCTGCTAGTGGTAAGCACTCCCCAGGCTAAAGTCAGTCAGCTCCATTAAACGTGGGGTCCTGGGCTTCACTCTGGCCTGGTTCCCAGTTGGGAGATCCAGAGCAAGAAATGTTACCATTCTGCTGAGCCTTAGTCTCTACACACACACACACACACACACACACACACACACACACACACACACACCCCTACCTACCTACCTACCTACCTACACCTAAAACTAATGTTTTGACTTGGCATGATGGTACATGCCCAGGGCATGGACTTGAGAAGCAGAAGGATCTGAAGTTCAAGGCCAGGCTGGACTACATTGTCTCAAAACAATAACAGCAAAAAGACGCAGCTGACAGCTGAATAGGCCAAATTCCCTATGACATATGACAGCTCCCTTGGTCCACCCTGATGTCCCTATCAGTTTAGTTTTGTATATACCCCTTCAAAGCAAGAACACAGACGTCCCAGATCCCCAGAGATTTTCAGCACCCACAATCAGAAAGGGGAGGCAATCGCTCAGAATTATCCCTGACGGGTACACAACAATTGTTCCCAGGACCCTATCAAATCAGTGTCAAAGAAAAACACCAGCCCTGGACCCCTTCTGCCTTGGCCACCAGGCCTTGTGGTTAGTTTATCGTCCCTACCACAGCAGAATTGAGACTCTGAAAACCCCAGTGCCAACAATCCCATTTTAACCCATGTAAGTATATCCAATATTTATATATAGAATTCATAACAGATGGTTTGCCTTCCACTCCAATAGCCCATGTTTTACACTGTTTACGTGGTTACCCTAAACAAGGCCCAATTCCAGGTAATTCAACCCTTTGCTGAGACCCCAAAATAAGGAGCAATCTTGGTCCATGCCTTATTTATAATCACAAAGCGTTACATTGGGACTCTGAGTGCTTGAGGAGTGGGCGGGAGCCTGTGCACACATGGTGTGAGGGGGTGGGGAGGAGATTCTATCTATCGCCAATCCAATGGGAAAGGCCAAGCCACAGAAAGAATAAGGGTTCACACACAAGAAGCTACAACTTAGTTGAAAAGCATATATGCACATTCATAGTTCACATGGTCACACCTAAGCCAGGAGCTCCAAGGTGGTGTGCCAGGAGTGGGTATACGGTGCAAGCTTTCTGGAAGGGAGCTGGAGTCTCAAAGAAGGAAGACAACACAGGAAATAGAGATCACACCCCAGAAAGACATCAGGCTACAGCTATGCATCTCAAATACATGATTTCTACTAACGGGACACACCTCAGCCTCCTCAGCACCTGAACATCGGATATCTACCCACTTAGGATACGCACAGATCACTTGTACACAGGACCAGAACGCCACACGGACCAGGACTCCTTATTCTCGCTCCACTCACCTTCCATCTGATACCCACCCGACGCTGCCCAGCCAGCGCTTCCCACTGCCTCCACTGCCCAGAGAACTCAACTGAGACGCTTCGTTTTTAATGCATATGGATACATGTGTGTGTGTGTGTGTGTGTGTGTGTGTGTGTGTGTGTGTAGACATGTGTGTATATTGGAGGCCAGAGACTGGTGTTAGTGTCTTCCCCAATCATAGTTTTTTTAGGAAGGGTCTCTTGAATCCTAGAACTTACTGATTTGCCCAGACTAGTCCCAACTGACCAGTGAGTCCCAGGGTCCTCCTGTCTCTACCTCCCTGGGATTACAGGAGTACAGCTTTCTATTCATTTACTTCATTTACATGTATGTTTACTGATTTATTATTCTGTGTGAGTTTATGTGCACCTTGTGTGTGCAGTACCACATGGAGGCCAGAAGAGAGCATTAGGTCCCCTGGAACCAGAGTCGCAGGTGTTTGTGCATGGTGATGCAAGTCCCAGAAACCAAACCTGAGTCCTCTGCAAGAGCAGCCAAGGGCTGCTAGCCTCAAACTCAGGATCCTCCTGCCTCAGTATCCTCAGGGCTAGGATCATAAGCTTGTGCTGCCACACCAGCCTATGTGAATAATATTCTTAATGCCACTAAACTATATCCCTAAAAACGGAGGGCCAGAGTCTAGAAGGACAGACAGCTCAGCGAGTGCCTGTCACATAAGCATGACCTGAGTTCAAATCTCAGTGACCATGTAAAAAGCTTCTGGGAAGCACACAGAAACTGCAGGTGAAGTTAGGGAAAACACCTGCCAAGGCTTGCCTTTCTATCCACAGACAAGTATCTCAGTTCTCTTTCATGTCTTTCTGTATTTTCTGTATTTGTCTGTGTGTTCAATACATTATTTCCCCAGACATAATCATACAAATTTTATAAAATACATGTTTGAAATCTGAACATGTGGGTGTGTGTGTTCAGGTATACAGGTGACCCCAAAGGCTAGAAAAGGGCATCAGATCTGGAGCTTGGGTCACAGGTGGCTGTGAGCTTCCTGCTATGGATGCTAAGAACTAAAGTCCCAGTCCTCTGAAAGAGCATCCAGCACCTGACTGCTGAACCACCTCTCCAGCCCAGAATATTTTTTAATAGTACCAGCAGAACAATGATAGTCTACAAAACTCCCAGGAATGTCACTGTGACATTGGGAGGCTGTGCTGCACAAGCCAGGAAGCCTTATGCTTTTCTAAAAGGCATCTTCAGATAAATGAGGGACCAAAGAAAAAGCTCAACAGAAACAATGAGGGCTGGCACCTCTTCTCTAGTCGCCAAGAACAAAGGTAAGCCACCTTGAAGCACAGAAAATGCCCATTGCTGTGCCACTGACAACATCCCTAATCAAGTAAAACAAAGTGCCAACAGGCCTTTAATCCCAGCTCTGGGGGAGGCAGAGGCAGGCAAATCTTTGGGAGTTCAAGGCCAGCCTACTCTATATAGTTCCAGGACAGCCTAGGCTATGTAGAGAGATCCTATCTCTAACAACAACAAAATAATTAACTAATTAAAATAAAAGGAAGAAGCAACACTCACTAACCCACAGTTCCAAAGTCCCAGGCCTTCCCCTCCATATTTTGCCCCTGGGACCCAGCACACAGCAGGAGATGGACCACTATACTTGTCTCCTGACCGGTGGTAGGGCCACTCAAACCCAAGCAACTATGACAGCCATGTCCTCAGCCAGAATCTTCCATCTTCACAGGGACTCTGTCCCAGCTAAGGCTACTCTTGGTGACAACTGACTGTTGTGCTGATGAAAATGAGCAGCTCGACACTTACAAAGAATCAGAACTTATGTCTGCTGGAATCCCCTTACCCTACCTCAGACCTACCTTTAATGGAAACATCAACAAACATGGGAGATGGCTCTTAGCCCACCTCCTCCTCCTGAGCCCTTCCTATAGCCCTCCCTAACCAACCATCCATCCATCCATCCATCCATCCATCCATCCATCCATCTATCCATCCATCCATCCATCCTTCAACAAGCCTTTGGACTCACTGAGTCAGAAAAACTCATCTTGCTTACAGCACCCATTCCACACCTCCCAGAACAGCCCCAGTCCCCAACATATTCTCTCAGGCCACCTCTGGGCCATTAGCCATTCCCACTCTATAGTCCTTGACATCAGGCTGATGGACACCTAGCTTGATGCTACCTGGTTTCCAAGGTCTGGGGGAAACCCCTGTCATCCACACCTTCCCCAGTACAGCCCAACTCACCTCTTGGAGGTACACATAGCTGATAAGTCCAGCAGAGCACAAATCACAGCTGGCCAATATCATCATTTGTGTCAAAATCAGAACAGCCATGGCCAGGCTGCACATGAAGAAATGTGACCACAACACATTCAGAAAGACAGTGTACATCTCCCACAACAGAGACTGATGGGATTCTGAAAGCTCTTATTGTAACAGAGTTAGGGAAACCTCAGGAGCACACAGAACACAAGAGCAGTGCCTGCTATACTAGCAAGGCAATGGGAAGAAGCTTCCAGAATATCACAATCTCTACCTACCTTGTACTGGCCAGAATGGTAAGCTGGCCACACTTACAGAATTACATCAGAAGGTCTGTGCAGGCCTCTGGTTATAGAACAAGGTCAACTCTTCACACCAAGTCCTCACACCTCCAGTTCCAACCCTCTCTGTTCCAGCAGAGAACACTGGCTCCCCACACCTCTGCATCCAGACACTCCCATTGAAGGTTGCAGCTTGCCCTCTGCCTCTCAGCACAGGCACATCAATTTCTGCTGCCTCTCAGTACCTCATCCAGTGTCTCCAACCCCAACACCAACACATTCTTACACTCACACATGAGAATCGTGTTCATACACTCAAATGCACACATCCAAAAGCATGCCAGTGCACACACAGACAAGAGTATTCGTGTGCATGCATACTCACAGCACCAGAGGAAGCCTTCATTAACTCTGAGGTTTAGGCAAGCTTCCCGGGCAGGAACCACATTTCAAAGGTCAGGGAAGCAGGCAAGCAGGAAATGTATAGGGGGCAGGTTTGGGGGGGGGGGGGTAGAACAGGAAATAAGAAATCATTTGCAAAAGATAGGAGAGACCTGACTCCACAACATTGTCCTCTTGCCTCTACACATGCGCAGCGCCACACACATGCCTGCACATATGCATAATAATAATAAATGTAGTTTTAGAAAGAGATGGCCCAGAAGTTAAGAACACTGGCTATTCTTTCAGAGGACTGGGTTCAATTCCCAACACCCACATAGTGGCTTACAACCATCTGTGACTCTAACCTCAGAGATCTGACACCCTCCTTCTGGCCTCCATGGACACCTAGCATGCACATGGTACAGAGACATACATGCATACAAAACACTCATACACATAAAATACATAAAGAAAAATTTAAAGAGAGAGAACAAAGCTGCTGGCTTGACACCCTGGAGTGCAGGGAAAGAGGATGAGGCCTCCCAGTCTTCGCTAAAGAATGATGTAGGCTAAAGGGTCTCTACTGTGCCACAGCAGAATGAAGGGCTGTGTCTGACATGAGGCCACCAAGGATCTGGAAGAGACAGGGTTTGTGTGGCCTTGGCTGAGGACAGGAAGCAATTGTCCTTATACCCTCTGCTTGTAGCAAACCATGGGCTCTGTTGCACAAAAGAGCTGGCCTAGGACAATGCTCACTCACCTTTGAATGTCCTAAGACAAGCAAAACTCAGGACCAGAAAGGGGCTCACTGCAGGCCTGCCAAGGTAGCTGTTGGGAGTCTGACTAGAAACTCTCTGAGAGATCTTACAGTGGCCTGGGCCCCTTGCAGAACTATGTAGTCCTCATTCCCACACATCAGAGGGTCACTCCTACCAAGGACATCTCCAAGAATGACCATCAGATTGCCATGGGTGAAAGTCCCAGCTACCTGCTCTCAACTGCAGCCAGCCACCCAACACTGGGTCCTTAGACCAACACTCACAGCAGAACCAGCACCAGCTCAGCCACGAGGGAAACATTCCCTTCCACAGGTGAGCACCCATGGTCTACTGCCAAGCAGCTGACCAAGGTCATGCTGTGTTCACAAGGAGGCAGGTCCAGCTTCCAATCCTAGACACATTTTCCTCCATGTCTCGCTTATGCAATGCTGGGGAAATCAACCCCAGGGTTTCATGCACATTAGGCAAACACTCAACTGACATTCTTTGTCCTTATTTTTTTGGTTTTAAACCAGGAAACACATTTTGAAAAGCACTGGCCTGGAGTCAGAAATAAAATAGAGTGAGAAGAGCCAGGAGAGACTGGGCAGAGGCACATGGAATCCAGAAAGGGGGAGATGCCCAGTCTGGCTTGCTCTGCTGCCAGCAGCCAGCCCACCTCCTGCTCCTTTCACAGATCAAAACCCTGATGTGCAACAGGCTCACCTATGTCCCACACAGCACTCTGCTCACATCCTGGCTGCTAGGCCAGTGACTGTCTTATTGGGCCACCATAGGACTGTTGGCAAGTAATTCCCCTAGTATAGATTAGATGACACTAGAAAGAGAACTAACAGGTGGCCAACAGCCTCTACAGAATCCTGGATCTAGCTACTGACACCCTGAAGTAGAAGTTTCCAGAAAGGAAGTCCTTTACCATGAAAGTCATTTCCCCTGTTAATCAGTTTAACTTGGTGACATCTGCACTCAAAAACTGTAACAGTGTACATGTGTTGGGGGGGGCAGTGTGCTAGGTAGCACAAAGGAAGGATTCCAGGATTTCTCTGGGAAACTCGGCTTCTCCTGAACCTTCACCCTCTGACACACACGTGCACATGTGCATGCACACACAAGCTTGTGCACACTCCCAAGGCCCCAATTTAGCAACCACATAATGTTACCAGCTCAGGGATACCCAGGACAAATCGTGACATTGATTTATGTCTGCAAATGTGCGTTTTCACTAATTAGAAGGTTTAGGACAGAGTAGAGAAAAATATGTATTTCAGAGTCCCAGTTTGACTTGCCAGAAACCAGCCCATTACTAACATTCTTATTTTCGACAAAATATAGCATTCTGATTACACACCATCTTGGTCCCATGGCTCCCAGCCTGCCAGGCTCCCGGAAGTGGCCCACGACCACGGCAAAGAGCAGGACAGCAATCCCAAGATGGAGATGCACTCAGAGCCCCTGGGGATTGAGTGCTAGGACACTCTGACTGAGACAAGTTCTTCCATAGGACAGCGGCAGCTTTCTCCCAAGGTCTCATAGCTTGTTCTACCAGGTATAGGACAGTCACTCAGGTTCAAGTATATAGGAAGAGCAGCCCATCAGATAACTCCCCCAGGAGGATAACTGTGACATTGCAGCCTGTTTCTGGGTCTGTTTCACATGTGTTAAACATGTCTCAGCCACCAAGGAGCAGAACCCAGGGCTCCTTTGGCAATTCTGCTTGTGTGGATTTGGAGAGCGAGAGAGCACATGCAGGCATTTAGACTATATGTACGTCAATGTACAAGACATACAATGTGCATGTCTAGGGCCTGCAGAGGTCAGAAGAAGGTGTTAGATCCTCAGGACCCGGAGTGAGAGAGTATTGTGAGCATGTGGGTGCTGGGAATAGAACCTAACCTTAACCATTGAGCCCTCCTTCCAGCCCGTGTCAGCTTTTTCAGACTGGTATCTTGTATATAACCTAGGATGGCTTCAAACTCTGCTTCCCAAGTGCTGAGATTATAGACATAAGCCACCAGACCCAGACCCTTAAAGCAATTTCAAAGAAACCATTTACAATGCAAAGAGGCTTCCACTCTCTCTGCTTCTTTGAGCTTCAGTTTCCCCATCTCTCATCCTGGGGTTGTGGTGGTTCCATCATAAGGCAGTGGCCCGCACAAGCCTCGGTTGTTTTTAATCTGTTGTTTTCTGGCTGTTCCAAAGGAGGATGCATTCATTTACAAAGGAAATCTTCACTAGCCACACCTAGTATAAGAAGCACACACACCCAGGAATTGTTCTGATCAGACCAGTGTCTAAGTATCAAAGAAGCGCAAGCACAAGCTGCATGGAGGACTGGCTGAGGCCTCCTGCGGTGCCATGTTTACCCTGTAAGTGGCCTGTGACCCTCACTCATCTTTAGCAGAGAACTAACAAGCTGAGCAGGGGACTCTCTGGACACAGGGATTTTCCTGGTGCCGAGGTACATCTGCACAATGACCTAAGCCCAGTCACTGACCTGAGGGGTGACTGAGTCCTCCCCTTTAGCTGAGGACCAGCACTAGATACAAAGGCTTAGAACTGAAATGCTTGTTCAGTATATATGAAGTCCTGGATTGGGTCCCCAGCACCTGGAAAGAGGGACATACACAGACAGCCAAGTGTCCCCAAGAGTGATGTAGATTAAGAATTCAGCACAGATGAACTCAGGGACCCAGGACTGGAGCTGCTGTCCAGCTGTGGTGCCTCTGTGCCACGCCCTGAGAGTTACCGCCAACCCCGCAACAGTCCGAGACCTGCCAGCCAGCCCGCTTGGCACTGAGGAATTTCCACAGAGGTGGGAGAAGGTGGGATGGCCCAGGCCCTCCCCTGCGGGCCAGAGAGGGAAGTGGTTCCCGTGTGGCCACAAAGATCACATTGTTCTGTCCTCAGAGAGGAAACTGGAGAACCAATTTCAGAAACAAGCCTACCTTTGTACCAGCGCCTGTTTCCTTTAAGTGCTGCAGAAACAGTCAGAAAACCCGCCAAATTTATCATCTCTCTCCAAAATCTGTTTATTGAGCCAAACTTGCAAGCTTCTGCTTTCAAACAAGTCATAGCTCCTGGAAAAAAGTAGGAACCCAGGTGCCAAGGCACAGGGGCCACCGCCCAAAATGGTGACAGGCGCCAACTCAGAATCCAATGACAACTCTGTCCACCATGCGGCTAACTGGACAGACAAAAACAATGAAGGGAAAGACACAAACCACCTCTGGGGACATAGAGATGACATTCCAACCCCTGGCCTTCCGGCCTCAACCAAGCTTATCAGGGCACAGTCATGCTTGGAGGATTGTTTGTGAGTTTGGACTCTGGCTGTCTTGGAGCCTTACTGGGGGGGGGGGGTCCAGAAGTTTGTGGGGATACAGAAGAGCCCAGGAGTCCTTCCCACAGTGCCTGCTATGAATACCAGGACACATGGACACTGCAACAGGAACCCAAGGATAACCCAAATTCACTATTGAAGAAATCCAGAGAAGCTCTAGTCTGGGACAGGCCCTGGCTTGGTGACCCCACGGATCCCATGCCTGCCCATCTTCCTAGACTGTTGTCTGCCAGATGGCACTTAGTCCCCATAGGAGGTGGATTTGCAGTCACCTATGTTACAGATGAGAAGACTGAGGCCTAATGAAGGCAAGGAACCTTGCAAAGTACCACCTGGGGCAACTCAGCCCAGGGGACTCAGGTGCCTGGTGGGGGAGGGGACTGTCTTTCTACAACATTTAGGTCGATTCATTACAGAACTAGGTATGGAATTCAAACCTACAACCTCAGCACTGCAGCAGCTGAAGCTGCAGATTCACAAGTCAAGATAGTCTAGGTGAACTAGTAAGACCATGTCTCAAAAAAAAAAAAAAAGGCGGGGGAGTGTTTGCTGGAGAGACAGCTTGGGGATTAAGAGCACCAGCGGACCTGAGTTCCATTCCCAGCATCCACATGACTGCTCACAATCATGTGACTCCATGTCCATGGGATCTGGCTATGCACAGCCATACATGCAGTCAAAACACTCACACATATAAAAATAAACCTCGAAAAAAAAAAAAGTGTGCATTGTGCTCAGTGCCCAGTCTGTTGTGTAAAAGATGTGTGAACAACATCCAACCGTTTGGCAGTGTTCCTCATCTTCCCCACTACGCAGGAAGTCTAGAAGACAGGCCTCTCCACGTGCTTGTGTGGGGTCCACCTGCCATGCAGGACAAGACCAGACAGCAGAGCATGACCAGGCAGTGAAGGTAAGAAGCCCTGAGCGTTTGGATCAGACCTCCAGCCTAGCCTGCTCCCTACATAAAACTAGGCAGGATCCATGATCCCCTCAGCCTCAGCAGAGAGCTGTGAATATAGCAGATATGGAGACCACACAACAATAGACGGTAAGGCCCTGTGCTGCCTACTCTTATGTCAACATGACACAAGCTAGAGTTATCTAAAAGGAGAGAACCTCAGTTAAGAAAATGCCTCCATAAAATCCAGCCACAGGGCATTTTTTTAAATTAATTAATTTAGTTAGTCAGTCAGAATCTTTTCAAGACAGGGGTTCTTTGTGTACGTCTGGCTCTTCTGGAACTTACTCTGCAGACCAAGCTGGCCTCAAACTAACAGAGATCTGCCTGCCTCTGCCTCCTGAGTGCTGGGATTAAAGGTGTGGGCCACCACCACCTAGCTAGGGTATTTTCTTAATTAGTGATTGATGGGGGAGAGCCAGCCCACTGTATGTGGGGCCCCCACAGGCTAGTGGTCCTATGCAAGCCATGGGAAACAAGCCAGTAAGTGGCACCCAACCTGGCCTCTGCATGGGCTCCTGCTTCCAGGTTCCAGTCCTGACTTCCTTTGGTGATGAACAGCAATGTGGAAGTGTGAGCCAAATAAACCTTTTTCTCCCCAACTTGCTTTTTGGTCACGGTGTTTCATCACAGCAATAGAAACCCTGACCAGGACAGGTCGCATGTGTCACCTCCTCATATCGACTACCAAGGCTTTATGGGTACCTGACGGCCTGCAGATAGGAGACAGACATCTTCCATAAGACCAAACTAAAGCTCCTGCAATTGGGAGAAAGCACCCAGAGGCTTCAGCCTGCAGGCTCTACTCTGCTCAGCCGTCTGGCTCTACTCGGTGAACACAGACCTCAAGAAGAGCAGATTTTCCCTAACAGACAGTGTCCTCAAGATTGAAGTGAGCGTGGTCTGGATGCCACCTTCCCTCAGTTCTCACTGAGTAAACTTACTGTGTGTCCGTCCACCTCCCTGCTGGTCTCAAGCCTTCCGACAGTGCGGGGACACTACGAAGATCCAAACCCTCCACAGCTCTTGTGTCTGTATCAGCCATAAGGACAAAGGCAGCACAGTCCTGGGCCCATGGCAGAGATCACACCAGGCAGCTGAGCCTTGTCTCATCTCCAGCTCCAACCCCAGTTTTCTGACGGCTTCCTCCCGCGCCCCCCCCCCCCCCCCCGCCTTTTAAGGCAAGTCCCATGTAGCCCAGGCTGGCCTCAAATGTACTATGTAACTGAGGATGAGCTTAAATTTCTGATCACCCAGTTTCTACTGCCTGAGTCCTGGGATTGCACGTGTGTCACGATGCTCCGTTGTACGATACCCAGTTTTAATGCCACCCCAGAGCCCTCTGGGCTGACCAGCAGGAAAACAGGAGGAGGGAGAGTGAGGCAAAACCAGAACTCAGGCACACAGACTCCTGGAGGATACAACCAGAAATCGTAACACAGGCAACATGTTTCTCATTAAAGCTCCGACATTCTAAATACCACAGGCAAAGCCCGGAACGATGGCTCAGCCACTAAGAGCACTGGCTGCTCTCGAAGAGGACCTGACTCAGTTCCCAGCACCCACATGGCAGCTCACAACACTTCTAGCTCCAGCTCCAGAGGACCCACTCCCTCTTCTGCAGACTCCTGCATGCACAGCATACATTCAGACACACACATAAAGAAAATGAAAAACTTGTTCTATTATTTAATTTTCCCAAAATGAAAAGGGCCACAGAGGTGTCACATACCCGTGGTCCCAGGATTCAAGAGGTAGAGGCAAGAAGATAGAAGTTCAAGACCTCAGCTACACAGAAGTCTGAGTCCAACCTAAGCTTCATAAGATGCTGTCTTTTAAATAAATGCAGCCTGGGATAAAAGAGATCCTGTCTAAACACACATACACACACCAAATTATTTTGTCTAAAACAGAAGATAAATCTACAAGAAGAAGGTTCCAGAAAGCATGACTAACATCAACACATGGTTGATATCACCGGTGCATCCGACCTTTTATCAAATGTACACTGTGGGCCATGGGTAAAGCCTCAGAGCCTGGATGGTTTAAGTGAGGGGAAGGGAATGACATCCATGGAGCTTCCAACATGGGCAGAGGCTGAGGTGGTGTGGCCACACCCTAACTCACACCATTCAGTCTCCTGGAGAAAACAAGTTGGGTTGGGGACAACATGGAGAGGTTGCCTTGCCTCCCAAAGCAAATGGAGAGCATATCTTGCCCAAAGCCACCTGGTATGCATTATGTCTGGCTCCAGTCCCAGGCCCCGCCTACCCCCTGTAGATGCAAGGAGCTGACAGGGACAAAGGCTGGAGGGCACCCAGGCTGAGCTCTGGCTAGGCCACACTGGGCAGCTATTAATGGCCCCATTGAGCAATTTCCTGAGAGCTCTGCCAGGCAGGAGCAGCCTTCCCATCCGAGCTAGCAGAGAGGCACAGCCCAGGGAAGTGCCGGGAGCCACTCACCTTTTATTCTATAATGATTTACAGGGAGAGTGCAATCATCTGCTTAATAGTTAATTACAAACACTTTCAGATTGAAGCTGAAAGTACTCAGCACTGGAGTGGGCTCCCCAGGTGAGCATGGCGGCAGGAGTGTCCCCAGACAATGCCACTATCGGCCTCTTGAGAGGAAAACATAGTGTCTAATGAAAACCCCAGATGATAGGAAGGGCTGTACCACAGATGGCAAATGAATTGACTTCCACAGCCAGGGGCTAGAGAACGCATCACATCTGCCCTGACACCTGTCAGAATTCACTGGCTACTGCTCCTAGACTATGAGATCAAAGGAAGAGGTCAAGAGGCTGACTCTGCAACCCAAAGACAGTCAACAAGCTTTCCAAACAGAACATCAGGGACAGATTTGCACAGTTATCTCAAAATACCTCTGATAGTACAAAGATCAGGACAGAGAGGCATGAGAGGCCACCTGGTGGGAGGGTCCAGGATCAGTAGCCAGGTCTAGGGACAGGACACAACACAGGGAAGAGTGGCAATCTAGTTGAACAGAAACAGGCTGACCACTCCATCAGGGTGTTGAGGCAGCTCTCCATTCAATGGCCAGATCCCCATAACCTCAGACCATATACTTAAAAAATAACCGTCAGGGGCTGGAGAGATGGCTCAATGGCTAAGAACACGTACTGCTCTCACAGACGACCTAAGTTCAGCTCTCAGAACCACGTCAAGTGGCTCACAACCACATAACTCCAACCCCAGAGGGTATGACACCACTTGCTGGTTTCTGTAGATACTAAGGTGAACAAACATACATACATACATACATACATACATACACACACACACACACACACACACACACACAGAGAGAGAGAGAGAGAGAGAGAGAGAGAGAGAGAGAGAGAGAGAATACTAAAAGTAAAACTTTTAGACTGGAGGGATGGATTACCAGTTAAGAACACTGGATGCTCTTCCAAAGAACCAGAGTTCAATTCCCAGCAACCACACAGAGGTTCATAACCTTCTGTAGCTGCAGTCCCAGGGGATCTGATGTTCGGGCCTCCATGGGCATGGCATATGGATGCTGTACAGACATACAAGCAGGCAAAAGACTATGCACATAAAACATAAAGTTTAAATTTTTAATAATTGGTTTGTTTTATTTTATATACGTGTAACTGGAATTACAGACAGTTGTGAGCTGCCATGTGGGTGCTGGAAGTTGAACCCGGGTCCTCTGAAGAGCAGTAGCCAGTGCTCTTAACCACTGAGCCATCGTTACAGCCCAAAAGTTAAAAGTTATAATAAATCTTTTTTAAAAAATCAGGGAAGTCAGATGTGGTAGCACAGGCCTTTATCCTAAAACTTGGAAGGCAGAGGCAGGAGGATCTCTGGAAGTTGGAGGCCAGTCTGATCTACATATAGTTCCAAGCCAGAAAGGGCTCCACAGAGAGACTCTGTCTCAAAACAAACAGGAAGAATGTAGAACACAGAGCAATAAAACAGGGACTGACCTGGTAAAAAAAAAAAAAGAATGTGTTTAGAATCTGGAGTTAAAATGAAAAGACATGCAGTCATAAGAAATAAAACTAACAGTTTCATTTATACAAAACATTTTTTTTTTGTTTTGTTTTGTTTTGTTGAGACAAAGCCTCACTATATTGCCCAGACTAGCCTCAAACTCATAGAAATCCTCCTGCCTCAGACTCCCAAGTGCTGGAGTTACAGGCAAGTGTCACCACACTCAGTTGTTTTGTTTTGTCTGGAACAGGTTCTCATGCTGTAGCCCAGGCCTCAAACTCATGTCAATCCTCCTGCCTCAATCTCCGGAGTGCTGAGATTAGATTACAGTCATAAGCCACTACACCTGGCAGGGACTCTTTAAGGTCTTTATGATATTAAAGACTAGCCACAGCCCTGAAGGAAATGTGGAACAAATACACAAAACAATTAACACCCACACCAAGCAACAAGCTTGCCACATACAACACCATTTGGCTTTTTAAAAGACCAAGAAGAGCTGGAGAGATGGCTCAGTGGTTAAGAGCACTAACTGCTCTTCCAGAAGTCTCAAGTTCAGTTCCCAGCAACCACATGGTGGCTCATAACCATCTGCAATGGAGTCTGATTCCCTCTTCTGATGTGTCTGAAGAGAGCAATGGTGAATACATAAAATAAAAAATTAAAATTAAAAAAAGCTTTTAAAAAAAGATCAAGGAGTCGAAGCAAAAGCACATAGAGTGCCTCTGGCAGGTCAGCAGGGGACAGGCTAGAGACGATGAGCAAGTGGTCGGACTTACACTAAAGAGATGAACACATGCTAAAAAATACAGCCAAAATACAGGTCAAAACGCTATGCCCATGGGGAGAAATAAAACAGGCTATAAAGACAAACATCAGCTGGGCAGTGGTGGCGCACGCCTTTAATCCTAGTACTCAGGAGGCAGAGGCAGGCATCTCTGAGTTCAAGGCCATCCTGGTCCACAGAATGAGTGCCAGTGAGAAATGGCTCAGTGGTTAGAGCACTGGCCTCTCTTCATGGGGACCTGGGTTTGATTCCCAACATCCACATGGCAGTGTAAAACTGTCTGTAATCCCAGTTTTCAGGGGATTTGATGCCCTGTTCTGGTATCTGTGGGCAAAGAGCACACATATGGTACACAGACATATATGCAGGCAAAATAACTATACACATACACATAGATTAAAAAAAAACTTTTTAAGTTAAAAGGAACAGTAAAAACTGCTAAGTTTCGTGCTATACAGTTTATTGCAATTAAGGAGGGGAAAAAGGGCTGCTCCAAAGGGTTCAGAGTGGAGAGATGGCTTATCAGTTAAGAGCACTGGCTATAAGGACAGCTCAGGGAACACAGATGATCGACCCAGGTATCCTCTACATGCCCAGATGTCCACAGATGAAGGAATCACCTTAGCCACAATGAGTCAGCCTGCCATCAGCTCCAGTGCCACTCCAAACAGACCATCCCTGGTTCCTGGCTGTGGAAGTAGTAGCCAAAGAAAAGGCCAACTTGCAAACATTCAGTCTCCAGCTTGAAGTACACCCTGGTGCTGAAGCAGGCTCACTGGCGGGGTCTACTGTCACTAGGCTGTTACCAAGAGGAGGTGGTGTGACCTGTTACAGTCAAAGGGAGTGGGAGGGTAGCAAGGTCCACACCAGGCAGTAGAGCCACATAGCCTCTCAACCTTTAGCTGAGCCATCTTTAAAAAAGACACAGACACTGGTGAAGGCCAAACCTTCATAGCACAATCCAGTGTGGCTCAGCCACATGCTGAGGGAGTCCTTGGAAGGACAGAAGGCTCAGGTACAGGCTTCTAGCTGACCCTGTACTTCCACCCTCCAGGTAGGTAACTGCTGGAGGCTGAAACACATAGAAGCAAACACTGTTCTGGAATGAAGGACAGAACTCTTCCACTGATTGGTGGGGCAGGAGGGGGACTCAGACAAATGCAACTCAAAGGGAGCAAAGGTTTATTTGGGTAACAATTCCAGGTTAGAGCTGGTCACTACAGTGAAATTAAGGCAGGAACTTGAAGCAATTGGTCACATCGCATGCTCACTGTTTGGCAGACTTTCTCTACTCTTACAAGGCCTAGGGCCCAAACCCAGGGAATGGTCCCATGGACAATGTCTTCCCACCTCAATTAAGGAAATCATGACAATCGCCCACACACATGTTCACAGACCAACCTGATCTAGACAATCTGTCTTCTCAGGCAAATTTAGATTGTGTCATGTTGACAACTGAAACCAACCACACAGACAGGCTCTACTGGGAATGGTGGGTCCCAGGTTAGGAATGCAGAGATTGGGCTGGCCCCATAGGCTGGTGAGACAACAGGACAGACCTGAAAGGGATACTGGAAGGGCTGCATAGACCCCGGAGAACCCTTTTGAGGCCAGTATGGTGCCAACTACATCCACAAGGTGACAGGGACAAATTGAAAGCAGCAGAGTCGGGCAGGGGGAGCAGGGGCCAGGCTTGGAAGAATCTCAGAAAATGGGCCAGCTGATTTTGTTTTACCTTTAAGAAAACAGAGGCACACAGAGGAAGATTCCAGGGCTCCACATGAAGGCAGAAAGCCATGGGGGTTGGGGGATGTCCCTTAGGGGCCCTAGACACTTGCACTGACACCCCAGGCCATGCAATGCCTCATGTGCTCCCTTCTAAGAAAGGAGCCACTGCCCAATTCTGGAGGAGCCTGGGGACCCCCAAGACTCCCAGGGAGGCTGAGTCCCCTTCCTTGACAAAACCATACCTCAGTTTAGCCACAAGGTAAACTGCACCAGGGCAAGCTGAAGCAGATGCTGAAAGCAGATGACACTTGTCATCTCACAAGGCAACTAGGAAAACACCCAGAAAGAGCAGCCTTCCACCATTAAAGGGCACATATCACCATGAAAACCTCCCAAAGGGTCCATGGCAAAGAGTCTTCAAGTTTGAGAGGCAGAAAACAGGAGATACTGAGGGCCCCTCAGGGCACATTAGGTTCCACAGGAAATCAAGGTTACCACAGTGGACCATGGCTCTGTAGATCAAGCAGGACTCACTGGAAGTGAGTGAGGTGCCAACCACTCCCACAGGCAGCAGTCAAGGACACACTGGAAGCCCAAGGCTAAAGCCACATAACATCCTTGGGGCTCAGAGTGCAGAGACCAATGTACACCTACTACATTAGTGAAAGTGCCATATCCTGGCCACATATATCTCTATGTCACTTAGAAACAGCAGTACACTTGCTCATGGCCCAGAAAGTCCCCTCTCAGCCAGGTGGGGCTTTTAGCTTTGACCACCCCAAAAGAACTAATCTCCAGCACCTCCGCCCCACACAGGACGAGAAGTTCTGCAGCTCCACTCAGCCTCCTTTAAAGGGAACCTGGGTACCCAAGGAGGGTTCCAAGGATCTCCCTCACTATGGTGGTGAGAGAAGGAACACTGTGTTCTCCCAAGCTTCACAGATCCCACAGGTGCTGGCAAGGCTGGTTGATCAGCTCAATTCTGTAGATGTGGAAACTGAGGCTAAGAGCCAGCAAGCCACTTTCCAGAGGCTGGAAGGAAATCAGGGTAGACCCGCCAGCTAGGCCTGGGGCTACCTCCCTGTGGGCCCCACAGCTGCCTCCACCCGTCACACTTGGACGGCTCTGCCCCAGGCGGCTGGCTTGGAGCCCACATTAGGCTTTCCAAGCAAATGTGAGCAGAGTCACGAAGCCCAGAAGCTGGGTGCAGCCCTCAGCTCCCACCACGCCTGCCCCACAGACTCCTGTTTCTAGAGGCTATTAAGTGATCGGACTTGGTGCCTCCTGACCACAGAGTCCAGCTCCCTCTGAGACTGGGAGGCCAAACAGAAGACTCATTCCACACTCTCAGGACCCCAGCTCCATGCAGATGGAGGTGAAGGGAAACACAGACTGGCTGGAGGCCAGCACAGACTGTCCAGTTTGTCCCGGTTGCCTGTCACACTTCTGAACCTCCTGCCACAGTGCCCCCAGCTCACTTGTGAAAGCCACAGGCAACCAGGACCAACTCAACCAGTGAATAAACAGACAAACATTGGTCTATCTGCATAGCAGAATATCACTCAGACATGAAAAGGGTGATGGACTGCCACATGCTACAGAGAAGTCAGACAGAATACATATGAAATCCAGCCAGGTACAAGCTGGCTAATTCTAACTACTCAGGAGGCTGAGGCAGGGGGATCTCTTAAGCTCAGGAGTTCAAGGCCAGCCTAGCAACACAGAAAGACACTATCAGCCCCCCAAAGTGCCCAGAACAAGCAGATCCCAGAGACAAAAACTGTAGTAGGAACATGGAAAACCACTGTTCAATAAAAATGGGGTTTGCTTTGGAACTACGAAAGTGTTTTACAAGGTAATGACTGCAGTCCACATAAGTATGTCCAATGCTTGGATCCTGCATGCTTTAAAGAGGCGTGACTCCTAGGATGTAAGCTCCAATTCCAACATTTTTAAGATTTGCTTTTATTTTATGTGCATGCACAGTTTGCCTATTTATGTGCCCACAGAGGCTAGAAGGGGTGGTGGGTTCCCTGGAACTGAGACTACAGATGATTGAGGGCTACCACGTGGATGCTGGGAATTAATCCCGGTCCTCTATAAGAGCAGTAAGTATTCTTAACCACTGAGCCATCTCTCCAGCCCCTCGAATCCCAATTTTTATTTCGTGGTTGATGGGGAGGGCTGACCTTGAGCTGGGGACCCTCCAGCCTCCACCTCGTGAGTCCTGGATGACAATAAGCGCAGCTGCTGCTCCCATGGAGAGCTCTGGCAGAGGACCTGAGTGTGGTCCCAGCAACCACACTGCGCAGCTCAGAATGGCCTGTACCTCTACTTCCAGGGGATCCAATGCCCTCTCCTGAACTCCAGCGGTGAACACACGCACACAGACACACACACATAATTTAAAATACAAACAAATCTTTTTTTAAAAAATCAATTCCAGAGCCAAGCATGGTGGCACACATCTTTAATCCCAGCACTCGGAAGGCAGAGGCAGGAGGATCTTTGTGAGTTCAAGGTCACCCTGGTCTACACATCTACACATCTAGCTCCAGGCCAACCTGTCAACTGTCAACTCTGTTCTCAAATTAAAAAAAAAAAAAGTAACCAATAGTAATAATAATAATAATAATAACAACCGCCTCAGCTCCACACTGTTCACCTCAGACTCCCTGACTGACTCCAGGCTGCATGTCCTTCAGTCCTGTGTTAAATCTCCCCAAACGGCTTCCTAGGCTCTAGGTCACCAGCACAAGCTGACCTCTCATAGTACACTGGTCTATATGCCCAGGATGACGACTCATTTCTCTCATAGCGTTGACCAGCCCCTGTGCCCCACATGCCCCTCCCCATGACACCAGGCACCAAGACTGTCTCTGTATGCCACCCTATCCCATTCTACTTTGAAAGTCTAACCTGGTACAAGTCACCCGAAAAACAGGTACATAATGGCAGCCATGGGTGCTCTCCATTAAGAAGTCACTAAATTAGTGGCAGGAAGAATTTTCATGAAAAGGTTGCCTGGAGGAAAAGCAAGGTGGCGTCATCTGCCTACCTTCCCACAGCAAGTGGCAAGGCTGGCACTAGACTATGGGCCCCAGGGCCCTGTCCACTTTACTTCCCCATCCTAATCTGGGACTGTAGAGGTAAACTCATCAGTTACTGGATATCCAAGATCACAACACAGAAGAAAAGCCCAGACCAGGGCCAACACAGAAGAAAAGCCCAGACCAGGGCCTGGGAGGATGGCTCAGCTGGTGAAGTGTGTACTGTCTAGGTGTAATACACACCCAGCACTCATGGAATGAGCCAGTCATGGTGGTTTATCAGTCAGTGAAACCCCAGTTCCAGTGAGAGACCTTGTCTCAAAGAACAAGGGAGATGGCTCCTAAGAAACACTTCTCAAAGTTGACCTTTAGTCTCCATATGCACATGATGGCTCCCGAGGAAAACCACGGAAGATTGACCTCTAACCTTTACGTGCACAGGCATGCACTCATATGAACATACAAAAAGAAGAAAAAAACCAAACCATATAGCAACAATCCCCAGAATTTCCAGGCTAGAAAAAATCAAAGGCCATGACACACAACTGTCCTCAAAGCTCTGCCACCACTACCCCAGACCTTGGCTGCAGGCACCAAACGCTTCCCACCACATGATATAAAAGGGAGGACCTGAGTCCTCTCTTATACCTAGCACAGAAAGGCAATGTAAGCCTCCCAAAGACAAACAGCAACTGGACATAAAATCCCTGGTTGAGCTGGGTTTAATCCAGCACTCAGGAGGCACAGGCAGGTGGATCTCTGGGTTGAGGCCAGCCTGGTCTACAGAGGGAGTTCCAGGACAGCCAGGGCGACACAGAGCTCTACATGAGCAGAGCTCTATCATAGAACTTTGTCTCAAAACACCTTGGTTGGTCTAAGCACCTCCTGCTCCAACCCTGGGGCACCCACTTGCAAAGCAGGTGACAGAGTCCTCACCTGGCTGCATCCCACACCTACACCCCTGTGCAAGTTCTGCTAGATGCCTGAGTAACGGCTCTATGTAGTGAAAATAAAAAGGGTCCCAGCTATGTTGGGACCAGGAGGTGGCTTTCCCCAGAGAAGCTTAGGACAGACAGGTTGCCTAGGTAATTTCTTGCACAGAGGAATCAAGGAACAGGGCCCTGACTTGGAAGGGACTCCACTCAGCATTTAACCCAATATAAGCCAACACGTGCTGACTGGGTCCTCCCAGGGATAGGCAGCCTACAACTGCAGGAACCTCCTCCAGGGGGCTAGACAGGCTAGGCTGGTCCAGGGACCAGCCAGGAGAAGGAAAGCCTAGGGCTTCCAGAGTGGGGAATTCAGAGACCACTAGAACAAAGGCTTTTCTGTGGGCTCACAGCTTCAATTTGCAACAGGAAGCAATCAGGAAAAATAATTAGCTGCCTACTTACTCCCTTCTCTCCAGACTCCTGAATCGAGAATCTCAAACAAACATTTGGGGGTCGCACAGCCAAGAAGAACACTCAAATAAGAGCTTCAGGAAGATTCCTCCCTTTGCTTCCATTTTAGGCCTGGACTACCCCATCAGCTGGTACTCCTGGAGCCTGGCTTCCTAATGTTAAAATAATCGATTCTATTTTTGCCTCATACACCACCAAACTATAAAGATGTTAAATTTGGGATATCAGACGACGTGGGGGGAGGGTGCGGGGGGGGGGGGGGCCGGGGGGGGATATCCCAGAGTAACGTCAATCCCACCTAGGACAGGAAAATCGGTTTACAAACCCCACCTTTAAAACAAATAGCTCCCCCATACCCCTTCTGCAGCCACGACCCAGGCATTTCCGGAAAGAGCAGAGCTGGCCTGGACTTCCCACGGCCTGTCACAGTTTTGTCTTCGCCTTGTTTTGCTAACACCAGACATGGCCGGAAAATGTAAACATGATCCCGAGGGAGACAAGTTTAGGGGGAGACTCCCCAAGAGCCCTCAGGCTGAGGCTGAAAGCTTCAGGACTGGAGAAAGCCAGCTCCCCTCGACCCCTCCCCCCAAACCTAGGTGAAAGGGACGGCAGCCCAGGGAATCTGCGCACAGAGCCAGGCCCAGCCACCTCCCTCAAGTGTCTACCCTGGAAATACACAGGGGGACAGCTGTTCGCCTTAATAAGGCCCAGACAAAGGGACCTGAGGTTGTCCTCCTACCCCGCCCCAAACTGCCATCAACACCACCCAGGAGTTCGAGAGTATCTGCCGGACCCTTGGACAGCCACACTCCAGAAAAACACAACACACCCGAAAACAATGATTTAGGTGGCAAGAGGCTTGCTTTAAAAACCACATGGCAATCTCCAAATTAAAAGAACATGTGTGGCATTTCCAACTGCTTCGTTTCTCTAGAGTCCTCCCGACCTCAGCTCCACCCCTCAGGACACACCGAAAGTTAGAAAGTTACCGAGCCGGCCACTTTCCCAAAGGTGGGTCCAACTGAGGCAGAACCATATCTCCCCACACCAAAGCACCCACGCAACCGATCTCGAGACTGGGCACTGGTCAGCCGGGCTGGGCGCCTGGCCACCGCTTGGGGGCCGAGCGGTCAGATGGGTCACTGGGGTCACGGGGGCACCTGGCAGGTGTCAGTCGGTTTGGAAGGCTGACAGCCCACGCAGGTCAAAGAGACAGCAGCCAGGACCAGGCCGCCCCGCGCAGGGCTCTCCGAACTTCCTAACTTGCAACTTCTGGCACTTCCCAGGGCTCGGTAGGCCGGCCGCCGCAAGCAGGCTCGCGAAAAGTTTTCCCAGTAGTTCGCGATAGGCCAGGCCTGTCCCGGGCCATCGCGATGCCCGTGGGCGCACTCCTGAGCGCACCCGGCGTCCCGAGCCTTGGGCAGGTGAGGGCCCGCCCGCGCCGCACCTGGCGGGCTCGGTCCCCGGGGAGGGGCCCCGGCGGGAGAGACAAAGGGCCCGCGCGTGGTCCCCCGGCGCGCGGTCCCCCGGAGCGCGCTCCAACTCCCCCGCAACTTGCAAAGTGGCTGCTGCGGCCCCGGCCATTGTCCCCCGCGCCCACCTTACCCGCAGCGGGGACCAGGCTGCAGCACAGCGCCAGCAGCAGCAGCGGCGGCGGCGGCGGCGGCGGAGGGGCCCGGGTCGGCGCCGTTTCCATGTCGTCCGGCGGCCGGGAGCGCCGCGCGCTCACTCGGGCTCCATGGCGCGCGCGGCGGCGGTGGATCCTCGCGGCTCCCGGCGCCTCTTGCTCCCGCCTCGGGCGCCGCGGCCCAAGACGACGCGGGAGGAGGGAGCGGAAGCCGAGCCGGTCTCCGCCCCCCGCGCCGCCCGCGCCGCCCGCGCCCCCCGCCAAGCCGCGCCCTCCTGCGGGCGCCCGGGAGCCGGGCAGGCGGGTCCCTCTGGGCCCGCGACAGGAGAGGCCCCGCGAGCAGGTGGGTCACCTGCCAGGCCCCTGCACTGACAGGTGAGGAAACTGAGGCACGTGGAAGCGTGACCCACACTGCCAGGAGGCCTCAGGGCTGGAAGCCGGAGGTCCCCGGAGCCAGGTCTGGGCACTTTCACAACTGCTGCCACCTGGCCCAGAGACACATGGCCCCACTTGGGAAGTACACGGGAACAGGCGCAGAAGTGGATGGTGCTGAAGGAACTGAGGGCTTTTACTTTTAGATTTATTTTTTGTTGTTGTGTGTATGGGTGTTTGCATGCATGTATGTGCACCACATGCGGGAAGGGGTTCAAGGAAAACAGAATAGAGTGTGGGGTCCCCTGGGGCTGGAGTTACAGGTGAGTGTGAGCCACCATGTGGATGCAGGAAACCGAACCCAGGTCCCTGAAAGAGCAGCAAGTGCTTCTGACTGCGGAGCCATCTCTCCAGCAGAGCTTTCTAGAACCTCACACCTTGGGCAGGCAAGTGCAGGTGTAATCATTTCATGTCCTTATAAAGAAAGATGATGACAGTGTCCACCTTGCAAGGTAGAGAGGAAGGGCAGAAGCTGAGGTGGTCAGGAGGGTGCCTCTGCTCGCCCTCCTGTGGTTTATGCTAAGAAGAGACAAAAATAAGAGACCAAAGGAGTGAATAGCCAGAGAAGTGACACTCAGGCCTGTAATTCCAGCCTTGGGAGATTGAGGCAGGGGGCTTACCGTAAGTTTGAAGCCAGCCTGGGCTACCTGTGAGAGCTTGTTTTAAAGGAGTTGATAGAGTTCTTGATTCCCAGCACTGCATAAAGCAGACTTGATAGAACAAACAGAATGAGCAAAAGAAAAGTCAAGGTTGGCCAGCAAGATGGCTTCTGTTGATCTTCAGGATCACAGAATGGAAGAAGAGAACTGACTCCCAAAGCTTGTCTTCTACAGTGGGAAATGTGAGGATCAGGGACCAGCTAGTAGGGGGAGGGGACCCAGGCCAGGGCCCTAAGGGTCAAGGCAGAGATTTTAATTCGGAAGCAGGCCAGTGGTTCAGGAAGAGCAGTCTCCTGGGGTGGCTGTATCCAGTCTCTGACCGGAAGAGGAGTCAGGAGGTCTCAGGGGCAGTGGAGAGGCTTTGCAGGGAGTGGGGACTAGAGCCAGTGTCCTTGCTTCCTACTCACCCAAACCCACCCCCATCCCCCTCCACCTTCAACTCAGAGCCAAGAGCACAACCCCCTTCTCTAGCCCCACTCTCAAGGCCTTCCACTTTCAGCCTTGATTTTCCGAGGCCTCGGCTCCCCACAGCCAGTGAGGATGTTAGATAAACTGGACCTCACCACTCCTCCCCTCAAAAGCTTCCTGAGGCTCCCGTGGGTCAGAGAAGAAGCAAAAGCCTTGGACTCTCACAGCCTGGCCTATCTACACCTCCTTTACCTCTCAACTCCATCTTATGGGCTACAACTGCAGTGCCCCTTGCAGAGATGGGCACAGTCTGGACTGGGGAAGGTCTATCTGCTGACGCTTTTATCCTGTTAGTTCTTGAAAACCATGCTGCTTCCCTCTCTCCAACCCACCCTGCTGCACTTCCTGCCGCCTAACAGGGTATGTGTGTGCTCCTTTTCCTTGCACTACTGCAGAAATCCCAAGATTTTGTCTGTTTTGTCTTCTGTGTATAGGCCAGGGCCCAACACATAGTTGGTGCTCAATAAATACTGTTTGTTAAATGAGCAACAGAAGTAAGAGATCTGATTTTTTTTTTTTTCCATTAAAGAAGCACCCTGAGCACTGAACAGGGCTGGGACTGCTAAAAGGGAAGAAATGCTGGGAGGAGGTGCTATTTCTCATCCTGTCTAGTGTTTGCCCTGGATTGAGCTGCTATAAACTTCGGGTCAGCCTCCATCCCACCTTAAAGTTCAAGAGCCTGATTGCAGATTCCCTTGGAGCTGACCTTCCATCCCATCCTGTATTCTCTACCAGAATCCCCTGGAGCTCACAGCCTCTGTCCCATGAGTGCTACAGGCTCCTGAGGACCAGCCTGTCCTCTTGGGTGAGCACTAGCCCCTTGTGCTCTGCAGGGAAGTCCCATTAAGCCCAAGCCTGTGCACCTATACACTTGCCCCATTTCCCTTCCACTGTTTCTGGCCTACAGACTGGGAGGCCTGGGATGGCAGCAGAGGCATCTCAGAGGCATCTGAGGTACAGGTGGGGAGCTCCAGATGGGAAGCAGCTGGGATGCCTTGCTGGGGAGGTTAGCTATAGAGAACAGAAGGGGACCTGCCTGTAATAGGGGAAGAAAACTGATCTGCACAGGTTATCCTCTGACTGCCATGTGGATGCCATTGCATAGGCACACACTGTTGTGGGACAAAATTTTTCCTGGGGAGATACAATACACATCTACTCACCCAGACTTGGAGCCCACAGTAGACCAAGGCACAGATACCACCAAAGTCCAACTTGGTAAACCATGAGTTTTATTGGGGTTACTTGGAGGAATATGGGTGAGGGGTTACTTATAGGAGCAGAAATGACTCAAAGACAGCTGTATCCCCAAGGCCCACCCCAGCATGAGTGACAGATCACAAAGCTGGGAACTTAGAGCTCACTGTACCCTGCAGGCAGCTCAACAGGTTAGAGAGTATCCTCCCCAGTGTCTCAGTTGTTCTAAACCTCTTCCAGGCAACTCAGCTGCTTTCTGCTGCTTATAGACCTCTCCTCTGGTCTGAGTCTTCTTTGCAGATTGGCCCTGCTCCTCTGTGACAGACTCTCAACTTTTATTGCATATTATGGCAGAGAGGGACCTGGTTAATCTGCTCAGTTTCAGGGACTTCCTGAAGCTATTTTGAGTTGTTTACCTTCCTGCTTAAGGAGTTTCCCTGCAGGATGAAATGTTTTCAGTTTTAGAGAAAACTGTTATACTGCAGATTTCTGGAAGCCTGACAGACTGAGCATGTGAGTGGATACACTCATACTTGCAATGCATAAATATATAAATTTAATTTTAAAATAAGCTGGATGCAATGGTACACATCTTTATTCCCAGTATTAGGAGACAGGCAGGTAGATCTCTGTGAGTTCAAGGCCATCCAGGACTATATAATGAGATCCTATCTCAAAAACTAAAGAGGCTAGAGAGATGGCTCAGCTGTTACTAGCACTTGCTGCTCTTCCAAAAGACCTGGGTTCTATTTCTAATATCCACATGGCAGCTCACAACTCTCAGTAACTCTAGTTCCAGGAAATCCAATGTCCTCTTCTGGCCTCCACAGCACCAGGCATGCAGGTGGTGCACAGATGTGCATACAGGCAAAACACCAATACACATAAAATAAAAATATATTTTTTTAAAAAACAAAAAATACATTTGGAAGGGATTTGGAGAACTATAAGACCCAATAATTGGTTGAGCAAGTATGGTGGTTTTAATATGTTTGGCCCAGGGAGTGGCACTATTAGGAGGTGTGGCCTTGTTGGAAGAAGTTTGTCACTTTGGGGGTGGGCTTTGAGACCCTCCTCCTAGCTGCCCATGAGATAGTCTTCTTCTGACTGCCTTCGAACAAGATGTAGAACTCTCAGCTCCTCCAGCGCCATGCCTGCCTGGATGCTGCCGTGCCCCCACCTTGATGATAATGGACTGGACCTCTGAACCTATAAGCCAGCCCCAATTTCCTTACAAGAGTTGTCTTGGTCATGGTGTCTTTTCACAGCAATGGAAACCCTAACTAAGACAGCAAGTGATCAGAAGTAAAATACAAAAAATTAATTAATTAATTAATTAATACATCAAGAGGTGGCCACTGAACTGCCAAAGGAGAAGGACCAGCGTTCTGGCCCCTGAGTCACATCAGTGCAAAGTCTCAGACTCCAATTGGAACCTTCAGGAAAGTCCAAAGAACACATTAGAACTTATCTCTATTGCATCCTGCAGACTTCTGACATCACAGGGTCAGCCATTTTTAGACCCTGGTAACACAGTATGCAATCAGAGAAAGTGCTAAGCTCCAACTTCCCTGGAAGGTCATCTTCCACAGCTCCTGCTGGTGATGCACTCTCTCAGGTCTGGTGTTTGGTAATTCTCACCCTTAGTCCAGTCCTCAGATGCAAGGTCCAATTCCGGGAAGTAGTGAGGGCCAGCACCCGTCCTATCAAATCATTTCCGGGGATAGGGGCTCAACCTGGGTCCTCAGACCTATCAGAAAAATAATGTCTCTGTCTCTTTGGTTCCCCTCCCAGGCAGAAACCACTGACTCAAAAAGCCATTCCAGGCACCAGAGCCCCTCCTACCTGGCAGAGTAACTCCACAGTCAGAAGTATGACTGGGACTCTATAAGCCACAGCATCCTCCATCAAGGAGCTGAGAGGCTCCCATTGAGCACCCATTCCTCAAACACCACCGCCCACCAGCCTGCACCCAGAACAGGCCAAGGAAAGTTGCAGTGGACACTGGAAGGCTTAGGCAGGTCAGCCATGATCTTTGAGCTGGCTGGGTAAAAGGCTTGGCCTGATCTTCCCCTCTGAGCCTGAGTTTCTTCATTGACACAGTGGGAATGGAACAGTGACATCATCTGGTAGACTTACAGTGCTGACTCAGACCTCAGGACTGTAAAACCTGTAAGTCATGTTTACCACAGATCTAAGATTGGACAGGAGTAAACGGGCTCCCTATCCCCGGCATCCCCTGCTTCTTTTGGTGTTATTTTCACTTTGGGGGAATTTGTTTTGAGACAGGGTCTCTTGTAGCCCAGGCTGATCTTGAACTCACGATGTAGCTGAGGATAACCTTGAACATCTGATCCTTCTGCCTTCGTTTCTTAAGTGCTGGGGATTACAAGCACATGCCTCCATGCTACATTTATGAAGTGCCAGGGAAGCTGGATGGTGGTGGCTCACACCTTTAATACCAGAACTCAGGAGATAGAGACAGACAGATCTCTAAATTCAAGGCCAGCTTGGTCTGCAGAGTGAGTTCTAGGACAGTCAGGGCTACACAGAGAAACTTTGCCTTAAAAAAAAAAAAAAAGTCAGTGATTGAACTCACAAGTTAATGAATGGTGGTAGGTAAGCACCCCGCCAACCGAGCTACACCCCAGTCCCAGCTGTTGCTTCTCCTTCCTGGAGTGATGATTCACCTGTCCCTCCTGATCTGAAGTTGTTATTGGAGCCTATCTCATCATTCAGTGGTGATGGATCTTGCCTCATTCAAAGTACACTGAATACATCATTTTCATTACAAGCTAAGAATGAGATATACTTGATTGGGTTTCTTTTGTAAATACCCGAGGGAGAGTTGGAGCCGACTCAAAGTGGCCCTCAGAAGACAGAGACGCACTGAAATCCTCAAGCCTGTAATTATTAACATGCCACAGAACTGAGAGAAGGCCCCTGAAATAGATTGTTCTGGACCATCCAGGTGGACCCTGAATCCAACAACAAATGTCCCTAGAAAAGACAGCTAAGCGTGGTGTCACACTCCTGCATACAGTGCTCAGGGAACTGCAAGAGTGTTTCCAACACAAGTACTCTGAGCTAATTGAAGTCAGAACTTCCTGGGCAACTTTGTGAAACCTGCCTCAAAATAAAGCTTTTTAAAAGGGTTTAGTGTCTGGAGAGAGAGCTTTTTGGGTAAAGTGCTTGTTGCACAAACCTAAAGACCTGAGATCAGATCCCAAGAACCTACATAAAAAACAAGATGCACAAATACCTGTAGTCCCAGGGTACCCAGAAAATGGGAGGTGGACATAGGAAAATCAAAGGGAGCTTGAAACAGCCACCTTGGCGTACAAAGCAATGAACAAGAGAGACCCAGTCTCAGACAAGGTGAACACCTGGCATTGCCCCTTGATCTATACATGTGTACAACATTAGATGTGTAAATCACATCTACAGACCTGCACACACATACACATTCACACAGATACACATACAACACACACGCACCCATGCACTCAAGCACAAGCTTGCACACACATTTTTTTAAGTCTTTAAGGGGCTTGGTTTGTGACTAGCATACCTAAGACCTGGCACTGCAGGAAAAGAGTTCCAGAACTCAGGAAGCTGATGCAGAGGGACGTAAATTCAATGCTATTTTGTGCAGCAAGGAGGTAGGGGGAGCTAGATCAGAGAGATGGCTCAGCAAGTAAATATTTGTCACCAGACAGTACAAGCCTTATAACCTGAATTCAATCCCTGGACCCCATACAATTGTGGAAGAAGAGAAAACTCCACAGTGTTATTACTCCAACCGCCACACACAGGCCATGGCGTGGGCCTCCCCTCAAAATAATAAATTAAATTGCCAGGCCAGTACTGCCTTTGATCCCAGCAGTTGGAAGGCAGAGGCAGGCAGATCTCTTGACTTCAAGGCCAGCCTGGTCTACAAAACAAGTCCAGGACAGCCAGGGCTATTACAGAGAGAACCCCTGTCTCAAAAAAAAAAAAAAAAAAAAAAAAAAAAAAAAAAAAAAAAAAAAAAAAACCTAGCTTACTTGGTACTTCCTCTTCCCTGCTAACTCCAGTTTGTTGTCAAGTTAACAAAATTCTGACCAGCACACTCCCCACTCCTACCCACAAAAAGTAAGCTGGATGTCCACCTATAGTCCCAAGGTATTGGGGGTAGGGAAATGAGACAGGAGGCTCCCTTAAGCCAGGAGTTCAAGATCACCCTGAGCAAAAGAGCAAGTTCCATCTCAAAAATAACAGCAGGGCTGGAGAGATGGCTCAGCTGTTAAAGGCTAGGCTCCCAACCAAAATGTCAAAAATAACAGCAGTTGCCACAATAAAAGCAGAGTAGTTAGAGACAGGCAGAAAAGAATGAATGGCTCCTCCATGGGGAGGAGGTACGGCAAAGAGTTCTACAGTCAAGTCCCAGGAACACCTGGGCCAGGAACTCGGCACTGCAGAAGGACCCTTCTAATTCCCTTCAGGAACATGATCCCGCCACATCTTGATGCCTGATTTAACAGGCATCTGCCCCAGGAAATATGCACAGTTCCTAATGTTCACAGGCCCACTTCAAAACAAGAACATGGGGCTGACCCATGTTCCAACAAAGTCTGATATTTGTTGAAGGGTTTGTCCGTACAAGCTAGAGGATCAGAGGTCAGCACCTGCACCATCCCATGGGCTGGGCTCCTGGACTGGGCAAAAAGAAGAAAACAAGTTGAATATTAGACCAGTATTCATCTGTTTCCACACTGACACAACATGACCAGACATCTTAGGCTACAACGTGACCAGACATCTTACCCTCCTCATGACTTCCCTGCCATGGCGGACTGGACCTCTGCAAACCATGAGCTAAAATAAACCATTCCTTCCCTAAGTCGTTTCTTGCCAGTCTTCATGTCAGTGACCAGAAAAGGGACTAATATGAAGGGCAATTACAGCTGTCCTGACTGCAGTGGCCATGCCAGGCCTGGAGGGAAGTGTTCTACACAGCAAGGCCACCAGGTCAGGGCCAGGCTGATGGGGCAATGACAGCCACGTCCTTGATTTATCAGGCAGTTCCAAAGGACACATGTCCACATGGCTCCCTGGAGCTCTCCTGCCACGCTTTAGAGGAAGGCCATGGTACTGCCCTCCACACATTTCACCCCTCTTTATACTCTTATACTGGGTGGTGGGCCACCCTGTTTGTCTGGGACAGATATGCTCCTGGGATATGGCACTTTCAGGCTAAAACTAGGAATGCCTCTATCAAATAGGAATGAGTTGGACACTCTGTGGCCTAAGCATTTTTTGGAAACTATCACTTGAGAGTTGTAAATCACACCTTAACACATCAAGACTACCAGAAAACAAAGTGAGATTGTTCTAGACAAAGAGAGACAATATAAATGTCCTCTTAGATGACAAAATGGCTCAATGAATAAGGGTGCTTGCCACCAAGCCTGATGACCTGAGTTCAACTCCCAGAACCCACATGATAGAAAGAAAGAACAGTTCTCAAAAACTGTCCTCTGATCTCCACATACATGCTGTAGCATGCACACACACACACACACACACACCATGTAGGGGCTGAAGACGTAGTTCAACAGTCAAGAGTCCTTGCTGGTCTTTCAGAGGTCTTAAGTTTGGTTCCCAGTATCCTCACTCACATGGCACACAACCGTCACTCCAGCTCCAGGGGATCCAATACCTTGGCCTACCTTAAGCACTCATGTACACAACCCCTCTCATATACGTATAATTTAAAATAATTTAAAAATCATATGAGTTACTTTTCTGTTACTGTGATAAAAACACCATGTCCCAAGCAGCTTATAAGAGGAAGAGCACTTTTGGGGGATGGACCCACAGGGTTAGAATCCATCATGGTGGAGCCAAGGCATAGTAGCAGGGGCCAGAAGCTGAGGGCTCACATCTTGAACTGCAAACAGGAAGCAGAGAAAGAGAGAGAGAGAGAGAGAGAGAGAGAGAGAGAGAGAGAGAGTTGGGAGACCTCAAAGCCCTACCCCCCCCTCCGTGATGTACTTCCTCTAACAAGGCCACATCTCCTAGACCTCCCCAAATAATGCCACCAACTGGGGACCAAATATCCAAATGCCTAAAACTATGAGGGACATTTAACATTCAAACCATCACATAAATTTAATTTAAAAAAATTTAAGAAAAAGAAATGTCTTAACTTCATAGTCTGCTTTGTTAGGTGGTAGCACAGACCCAGAATTCTACCTACTCAAGAAGTTGAGGCAGAAGGGTCACAAGTCCAAGACCTGCTAGGGCAACTTATTCAAAAACTCTATTCAAAAAAATAGAGTGTGGGGCTGGAAAGATGGCTCAGTGGTTAGAAGCTCTGGCTGCTCTTGCCAAAGGACTGGAGTTTCTTTCCCAGCATCCACATGGCTGCTACCAATCACCAGAGCTCTATGACTCTCTTTAAGATTAGAGGACACAAAACCCCTCTGGAACACATCCCCCTGTCCAGGACCTTTGAATGCAGCTAGGCAGTAGAACAGACCCTCAGAACTGCATTTCCAGGGAATCGGATGCCCTCTTCAAACTCCATGGCCCCAGGTACACACATAGCACACAGACAAACATGTAGGTAAAATGCTTATTTACATAAAATTAAAATAAATAAATCCTTTGTTGTTGTTTAAATGCAGAATGTAGAGCCAGCAAGATGGTTCAGCAGGTAAAAGCACTTGCTGCCAAGCCTAACAACCTGAGTTTAATCCCTAGGACCCACATAGAAGGAGAGAACCAGCTGCTTTGCTTGTCCTCTGATCTCTGACCATCCATGTGCCGTGGCATGTGCACCCCCACATCGACTCCCTCCACAAACAAATAAGAACATGTAAAATAAACTAGTCCTTGGACGGACTGCTGAGCTCAGTGTGTAAAGATGCTTGCCGCCGAGCTTGACCTTGTTGTGTATGTGACATGGGAATAGGTATGGCTAGGGCCAGGAGCAACTGGCTGGCCTGGTGTGGACAGAGAAGGAGGCCTATTTATGGGGAGGCTGCAGGAAAAGGACCTGGACAGGGGGTGTGGTCCAGAGGGGTATTATGTCTTCTGCTCTTATGGAAAGTCATGGAGCTCTGGTCTGGAGAGCTCTCCCCAGCCTTTCTGCAAGACACATTCTACCCCACAGGAATCCTGAGATTGGCCCAGTGACAGGTAAGGAAATCATCCAAAACACTCAGGACAGGGCACTGTCTCTGAGGGGCAAAGGAGGATGGTGGCCACAGGGTTGTAGCTTTGAGTCCATGCTTGTCTCTTTATGGCCCCTGCTCTCTCCAATGGGATCTTAGCATTAGCAGCCTCTAGGCTCCGATGGGAGCCTAGAGAAGACTCTTGGGGCTTCCTGGGGCTAACAGTCTAACTGTAAAGACACATTCTCTGGGGCATGAAGTCAGCAAAGGCAGGAATCCTACACAAGCTCTTCCCTAAAGCTCCCAGGATTGAAGTGTTGGGAGGTACATCAGAGAAGTTGAGAGCCCTCAACTTGGGGGTTCCTGGCATTGGGGACTTGTCTCTTGCCAGAATACTACCCTGGCAGGCTGGGACCATCTGCTTCTCTCTTCTTGTCCCTCGGCCACTCTGGCCAAAGAGCACCATGAGTTTAAGCTGTGAAAGCATCAGATTAGCCCCCAGATTCACATTTACATTCTACAGAGAGCTCTGGACTGAGACTGTCCATACAAGAAAGGGACAGGCTGCCACCAGTCTCCTGGCTGCCCGCGCAAGCACTGGGATGCAGTTACTGTTGAGCATGGCTTGCTTGCAAAGTGCTCCTCATGGCCCTTCCAGGAAGACCTTAATTCTTGACCATTTTATAGACAGGGAGCTAGGCCTCTTGGAAGTGAAGATAATGGTGAAGACACGCTCCCTTATTGGGCTGAAGAGGTTGCTCTGTGGTTAACAGCACTGACTGACTATGTTACTCTCAGAACTCAGGAGGCAAAGGTAGGCGGATCTCTGTGATTTTGAGATCAACCTGGTCTACATAGTAAGTTCCAGGACAGCCAGAGCTATGCCAGAGCAACACAAAAAACACCCCCCCCCCCCCCCCCGCAACCCCTGCACACACACACACACACACACACACACACACACACACACACGTACTGGTTGCTCTTCCAGAGGACACAACTTTGATTCCCAGCACCCAGGGCACCAGGAACAAACATGGTACATACATAGTGCAGCCAAAACACCAGTATACATTAACTAACTAAACAAAGAAACAAACAAATCCAAATAAATAAGTGACTCCCTTATATCTGATTTCAGGGAGGGGCCTAGCATAGCTTGGCCCACTATATTGCCTCAGGTCAGGACTGCAGTATACCCTATGGCCAGGAGAGGGCAGCAGCATCCTGCTTAGCTTTTCCGATTGAAAAAAAAAAAAAAAACAAAAACAAAAAAAACAAAAACGGGGGCTGGAGAGGTGGCTCAGCAGTTAAGAGCACTGACTGCTCTTCCAGATCTTCCAGAGGTCCTGAGTTCAATTCCCAGCAACCTTATGGTGGCTCACAACCATCTGTAATGGGGTCGGATGCCCTCTTCTGGTGTGTGTCTAAAGACAGCTACAATGTACTCATATAAATAAAAATAAATAAATAACATTGTTTAAAAGAAAAAAAAAAACCCACCTCCTCAATTGAGATTTAACCAGTGGCCGAATGAGGTCACAGCAACTGTATATATTGGATTCTCTCAGGACCAAGGAAAGACTGAGGGTTCCCAGACTGACCACTGGAGCAACCCAAATGCCTCTTACTGCCTGCTGCTGCCTATTGGGTTAAGAGTAGAACCTGGCTAGGTAGTGACGGGGTAAGATAACCAGGCTGCTTCAGTGGGCCCTGGTAACTGGAGCTTCAGCTTCTTGCTGACCTCATTAACTTCCAGTAAGCACATCCACACCCACCCCACCCTGCCCAGGGGAGTTGCATGAGAAGTTATATCCTTTCCCTAGCAACTTGGTGAACAGCCCAAGCCCAGCCCTCCTGTAACTGGACCCACTCAGGGCTCACTCAGGGCCAGTGTCCCTTGAGCTCCCTTGTCTTGCAGTGCTGTCCCCTACAATGCTTTGTCTTGCTCCTTTGCCCAGCTGAGAGCCTCAGTGGAGTGCTGCCTAACACATCCTCCTGGGGTCCTTTGCTGGAGTACTTGTCAGCAAAGTGACACTTCTGTTTGTTTCTGGGGTTCCCCACTAACAGCAAGCTTCTCAGAAGCTCCAAGACCTGGATGCCTGTGACTTACACAAGGTAGTGGCAGCAACACTCAGGCCTTCACATCCAGTCTGCACCCACTGTTGGGTACCAGTGACCTGGAGCCACTGCCTCGGGCTACTGCAGAGCTGAGGACCTCTGATTTGCTCCTAGGATTCTGCCCAAGACAGTGCAAAGTCAAGGACATTAACTTCCTTCTGGCCTCCACATGTAAGGCTGGAGCTGCTGAGGAAAGCTGTGGCACATGCCCCACTCCCTATGCCCCAATAGGTGCTCTTGATCCCTGGGAAGAAATGCCCAGGGCAGATCTTCACTATTAACCTGGGCTGGGTGTCCACAGGGGCTCAGGATCTTCATCATGGGCAGCAGACCAGAGCTTAGGACAGAAGCAACATGGATTCTCTGCCAGCTCACAGGAGCCAGATGGGGCCTAAGGGGGAGGAAGGAAGATGTAAAAGGCAGTCCTGATGTGTAACCCTTCATTACACCAGGCCTAGGGAGCTAAGACAGTCTCTCTCTCCTGTCTGTTTTCTACTGAGTTACTCCTTTATCTCGAGGAGTCAAGCCCTGTATAACTTAGAGAAACACAGCCGTTGCTCCACGCTGGGAAGATGAGTTGTGCCCTCTTGACTGGATTGGAAAAACAAAAACCACCTAAGGCTCAGTATATTAGTTAATTTCTATTGTTGCGATACAATACCATGTCTAAGGAAACATACAACAGAAAGAGTTTATCTGGAGCTGACAGTTCCAGAGGGTTAGAATTCATGATGGCAGAGGAGGCAGCAGGGGTCAGGAAAAGCGACCAAGAGCTCTCATCTTAAACTAGAAACAGAGAGCAAACTGGAAAAGGCAGGAGTCTGTTGAAACCTCAAAGCCTGCCCCAGTGACACACCTCCTCTAACAAGGCCACACCTCCTAAACTTTCTGTCTTAGCCTGTTGGGGTAACTTTTCTTCACATTGTATGAAAGTGTGGCTCAGTATTTTCAATTGTTAATGCTGTACCAGCAGAGAACTACCTGTTGACAGGATTCTGGTGTTGTCATTTCTATGGCCTACCATCAGATTTTCTGTTTTGTAAATATTCATCCTTCCTGCCTAAAGACAATCTAGAATTGTACAATTCTACACAATCTAGATTGGTTGTAAGAGCTGGCAGCCAATAGCTGGAGCAGGAAGGAAGAGGGCAGAACTTCCAGGCAGAGAGTGATGGAGGGGAAGAAAGCAAACACAGGAGATGGAGAAGGGACATGGAGGGAACAGACATGGACTACGGTAGAGCACACACTCTAGGTATAGAGCTAGCCATGTGGCTGGTTATAGGCAAGATAGTCAGGTTGTTAGATGAGGTAGCTGGAAACTGACTCAGTTTATAACTTATAAAAGAAAGCATTTAATTGGGGCTTGCTTACAGCTTCAGAGGGTTAGTCGAGTCATCATGGTAGGGAGTATGACTGCAGGCATGCAGACACGGTGCTGGAGCAGCTAAGAGCTTACATCCTGATCCACAGGCAGGAGGCAGAAAGTGGAAAATCAGTCTGGGCCTGGAGTGGGCTTTTGAAATCTCAAAGCCCCCAGTGACACACTTCCTGCAACAGGCTACAGTTCCTAATCCTTCCCAAACAGTTCCACTAACTGAAGACCAATTATTCAAACATTCAAGCCTCTGGGAACTATAGTGGTAGTTTTTAACTACACTGGAGCTTTGGCTCCCAGTGGGTTACATACACACACACACCAAGGACCAATCTGGCTTTATGAATGAAAGACATGCACGCATGCATGCATGCATGCACGCACGCACACACAGACACACACACACACACACACACACACACACACACACACACACACACGCACGCATGTGCTAGCCAGTTAATTTTTAACATGTGACTAGCTCAAAAGTTGAGCACTCCTAAACCTTCCCCTGTTACCCCAGGCTCAATCAGAGAAGAGGCCAGTGGCCGCTTACTCAAATTCTCACATGGCTGGTTTGCTTTCTCTCCTGCAGCTCTTACGTTCCATCCTTCTCCCCCGAGTCATGGTGATTCTCTTTCTCTGTTCCAGTTCCTAGTCCTCACAAATCCAAAAGTTCTGCCTCAGTCTACCTGCCCAGCCATTGGCCGTTGGCTCTTTATTGATCAATCCAAGACCAATTGGGGGCAAGGACCTTCAGCATTTGGACACACAGATTCCCGATTTTGGGGACCGAATTAATTCAAAGCATTAGAACCAATCCCCAACAGAGGACCATTCTCATTCAAACTACCAAACCATGAGAATCCATTATAGAGTCTCCAGAGACCATCAAGTCTTAAGGACATAGATCTAATCAATGGTTTAATTCCTAA
This sequence comes from Rhabdomys pumilio, assembly GCA_030674055.1. Lineage (NCBI taxonomy): Eukaryota > Metazoa > Chordata > Mammalia > Rodentia > Muridae > Rhabdomys > Rhabdomys pumilio. Next base: position 132,723,306 of record JANHMN010000003.1, read on the forward strand.
ATGGCTTATATGACCTGATAGAATTGGGCAGTATGAAATAGATGGGAGGAAGTGGGTTGCTGGAGGGGTGTCCTTTCGCTACATCTTAACTTGACTCTTCTTGTGTGTCCCTGTCTTCTGTCCACCCCTGTGCCATGGTGGAGGTTTGAGGATATGGGGGTCAGTTCTCTCCTTCTACCATATGGATTCAGGGGATTGAATCCAAATCAATCTTGCAAGACAAGACTTGCCCATGGTGAAATTGACTTTGTTTATTTTTTTAAATTGAAACAGGGTTTCACTATGCAGCCCTAGGTGGCCTTGAACTCACTATGTAGACCAGCCTGATCTTGAACTTACAAAGATCCACCTGACTCAGTCTCCCACATATCAGGACAACACTATGCCCAGCAAAATGACTATTATTCCCTGTGCTTTTTTTTTTCTATTTTGAGATAACTTTGACTTACAGAAGATTTACAAAATTACTATCCTGTTCCTGCTTCCTCTTATATTAATCCACATTCCCCCATATGTTAGCATTTTATGTAACTACAGAACCATTGTCAACGGCAAGAGACTAACCTTAGTACAATGCTAGGAACTTGATCTGGGATCGGGCTAGTTTCCCACATGGGCCAACCTCCTCCAGTGTATAACTCTGAGCCCACGGAGTTAGTGCCTACTTCGCTTTGGGCTCCTCTAGTCTGAGAGTTCACAGCCTGTTTTCCTGTTTTTAATGAGTGTATCTATATATAAGAGCTAATGCATACAGGTGCCCATAGAAGCCAGAGGAGGGCAGCCAACACCCTGAGTACCCTGTAATTGTTACAGAAAAGTTGTGAGCAGCAGTGTGGGTGGTAGGCATTGAACTCTGGTGTTAGGTCCTGATTCCTCTGCAAGGGCAGTAGGGGCTCTTAACCAAGGAGCCATCTCTCTTGCCAACCCCCACACGTCTGTAATGATGGGGCTGGAACACACCGACTAACACAGGCACTTGATCACTGAACTACTTCCCCTACCCTTGTTATGGGTAAAATGTAACCTTGTACATTTTGTGGCAGGGTCTTGTTATATTGTCAAGACTAGCTTTGAACTACGGCCTTGAACTTGCGATCCTCCAGCTCCAGCTTCCCAAGCATCTGAGCTGACACACCTGTACCACACACCTGGCCATAGTCTTTACTTCTTTGCCTCATCCTTGCGACAGCTTGGGTCCTGGAACGTTGACTAGTGGCATTGAGGGATGAAGGAATGACAGCCACATATACAGGAATAGCTGAGATTGGCTGAGCTAGATTCTCTGGGCAGCACCCAGGAAGCTCAGGATGTTAACTATACAGAGTTGAACAAGGAGACAGGTTTAGCTAATCTCAGCAAGAGCAGTCTCTGCAGGGGACATTGTTTTTCACACATTGTCTATGTTCACATTCCAACCAGAGAGAGCCTTAATCCCTCAGGTAAGGCTTTGCAGCTCACATGGGCTCAGACACTGGGGTCTGTAATATGGCTGAGCCATGTCAGCAATACAATTCACTCAGGAATATACTCGCTCCCTATACTTCTAGATAATTTTGTTTTGAGACAGTCTCACTGCATAGCCCTGACTGTCCTGGGACTCACTCTGTAGATGAGGCTGGCCTTGAACTCAAGAAATCTGCCCCCTAGTGCTGAGTTCTGGGATTAAAGCCCTGAAGTATTATTATTATTATTATTATTATTATTATTATTATTATTATTTATTTATTTATTTATTTTTAAGATGGAAGATAATTTTGTAATTATATTTATGTACAGAAAACTCAAGCGTACATTTTTAACCCAGTTTAGTCGCAAGTTCCTTAGCCTTTGCCTTTTCCAGCTTGGCAATGCGAGCCACAGACTTAGGACCCAGGACGTTGCCTCCCCAGTGGCGGCGGATCTCGTCGTATCTGTCGTTGTAATTGGTCCTAATAGCCTCCACCAGCTTAGCTAGAGCACCCTTGTCTTCCGAGTTAACCTATGTGAAGGCAACAGTGGTGCATGTCTTCCTGTGGACCATGCACCCCAGTCTGGCCTTTCCCTTGATGATACAGTAAGGCACCCCCATCTTTCGACACAAGGCAGGCAGGAAAACCACCAGCTCAATGGGGTCTACATCATGGGCAATCACCACCAGCTGAGCCTTCTTGTTCTCCACCAAGGTGGTGACTGTATTGACTCCTGCTTGGAGGACAGGTGATCTCTTAGTTGGGATGTCCCCTTTGCCAGCAGCTTTCTTCTCAGCACGGGCCAGTAGCCTTTGCTTCTTCTCTTGCTTTGTCTCTGGCCTGTACTTGTGGGCAAGCTTAAGCAGCTGAGTAGCTGTTTGCCTGTCCAGGGCCTGGGTGAACTGGTTAATGGCAGGAGGTACTTTGAGCCGCTTATAGAGGATGGCTCTTTGCCGCTGCAGCCTAATGTATCAGGGCCACTTAAGGAAGCGTGTTAGATCTCTTTTGGGCTGGATGTCCTGCCCAATGCCGAAGTTCTTGGGCTTTTTCTCGAACAATGGATTGACCACCTTTTTGGCCTCCTGTTTCTTGATGACGGCGGGGGCCGGGGCCACCTTCTTCCCCTTGGCCTTCTTTCCTTTGGGCATCTTGCTCGGCTGGAGGAGAGAGTGAAGTATTATTTTTAAAAGAAAATAAGTGTGAGGCCTGCTCTACAGAGCTACCTCCAGGACAACCAGGGCTACACAGAGAAACTGTTTCAAAGCAACAACAATAAACAAACAAACAAAAAAGGAAAATGAAAAGGAAGCTGAAAAGATTGCCCAATGGACAGAGCACTTGCTGATCTTGCAGAGGACCTGGGTTTGATTCCCAGCACACACATGGTGTAGCTCACAACCGTCTGTAACTGCAAGAAAAATCACTCTCTTCATGGGCATTGCATGCAAGTGGTATACATAAGCATGTAGGTAAACACTTATACACATACAATCTAAATTTTAATACTAAAGAATAAAAATTGGCCGGGCACTGGTGGCACTTGGGAGGCAGATATAGGCAAATCTCTGACTTCCTCCAGCTTAGTCTACAAAGCAAGTTTCAGGACATCCAGAGCTAAACAAAGAAACCCTGTCTCCAAAAGTAAAATAACAACAACAATAATAATAATAATAATAATAATAATAGATCACATATTTTTTGTTGTTGTTGTTGTTTTGAGACAGGGTTTCTCTGTGTAGTCCTGGCTGTCCTGGAACTCACTCTGTAGACCAGGCTGGCCTCGAACTCAGAAATCTGCCTGCCTCTGCCTCCCAAGTGCTGGGATTAAAGGCGTGCACCACCACTGCCAGGAGATCACATATCTTATAAATAATGAAAATTTACTTTTAAAATTATATTCTTGAGCGGGTGTGTGTGTGTGTGTGTGTGTGTGTGTGTGTGTGTGTGTGGTGGTGGTGGCAGTGGTGGTGGTGGTGGCGGTGGTGGTGGCGACGGCGGCGGTGGCGGCGCACGCCTTTAATCCCAGCACTTGGGAGGCAGAGGCAGGCGGATTTCTGAGTTCGAGGTTAGCCTGGTCTACAGAGTGAGTTCCAGGACAGCCAAGGATATACAGAGAAACCCTGTCTCGAAAAAACCAAAAAAAAAAAAAAAATATATATATATATATATATTCTTGGCCAGTTATAGTAGTGTATGTTTTTAATCCCAGTATTCATTAGGTAGAGTTGGGTGAATATCTGATTTTGAGTCTGGCCTAGTCTTCATAGTGAGTTCTGGGCCATCTAAAATTAAATAGCAAGACCTTGTCACCAGAAAAAAAAAAAAGAAAGAAAAAAATGTACATGTCTATCATTTTTATCTCATTGCTTGCCTAGAAAATCCAGAGTAGTGTTCATGAAGACCTTGTGAACAAGCACATTGCTTCCAGTTTTTTAAAACAGCTTGGCTTTGTTTCTTTCTGGTTTGTTGTTGTTGATTTGTTTTTTTAAGATTTATTTAATTCTTTTATGCATATGAGTGCTCTATCTGCGTGTATACCTTTATGCCAGAAGAGGACATCAGAACTCATTATAAATGGTTGTGAGCCCCTCTGGTAGAGCAGCTGGTGCTCTTAACCACTGAGCCATCTCTCCAGTTCCCTCTACCCACACTTGCCTGTTTATTTTGTTTCTTAAGATAAGGTGTCACTATGTAGCCTTGGCCTGGAACTCACAGAGATCCTCCTGCCTCTGCCTCTTGAGTGCTGGAATCAGTGTCATGCACCACCACACCCTGCTATCTTTGTTTTTCTGAGGAGAGAAATGAGAACCTTGGCATTTGAGGAAGCTGTGAGTTGAACACAAGAGACTTTGACATCTGAGGAAGGTGTGCACAGAACTACACACAATTGGTGGTTGGGGAGTGTTTTCATTGAGCATTGATATTGTATTTCTTCTTCTGGAACTCCTTGGGAGATTAAAACAAACACAAAGCAAAAGGAGTTTGTCTTCTAGTGCCCTCCCCCAGTTGGTTTCAGCAAACCCACACAATGACAGGCAAATTCCACACTGCATAAAGCAAGTTGAATTGCAGGTGTGCTGGTGTACAGCAAGGCTTATAGTTCTCAGAGCACGGTCCATTGGTTTCTGATTCCTGGACCCAAGACAGGTTATAAAACTCCAAATGGACCAGGCATGGTGGCACATGGTTTTAACCCCAGCAGAGAAACAGAAGCTGGAGGATTTCTGTGAGTCCAAAGCCAGGAAGATCTACATAGCAAGCCCCCAAACACCCAGGGCTAGACCATGAAACCTTGTCTGAAAACAGAACAAAACTGGCAGTGATCACTTTGGATTGGGGTGGGAGACGACTCTAAAAGGGTCTTACACAAATTGGTATTCAGTAATAGAACTCATTTACTGACTTGCAAAACTTACTTTCTGTTAAATTCTTTCTTTTAAAATTATGTATGCTGGATGCAGTGTCTCATGACTTTAATCCTAGCACAGGAAGTCAGGAGGCAGATAGATCTCTGGGAGTTCAAGGACAACTGGATCTATGCAGTGTTCCAGTACAGAAGGGATACAATGAGAGACTCTGACTCAAAAATAAAACTCAAACATTATGGGAGTTTTGCCTACAGGTATGTGTGTGCACAGGAGGCCTGAGGGCGTGGAATCCCCTGGAACTGTTGTTTCAGATGGTCGTGAGCCACTGTGTGAATGCTGGGAATCGTACGGGGGTCGTGTGCAAAGAGCATCAGTCCTCTTAACTGCTGAGCCGTCTCTCCAACCCCAATCTATTTTAAATTAAAAGCAAGTCTCACAGGCTTTCCATTTCGTCCTACTGTTGTGCCACGTGTAAAATTCCAAAGCCCTTTGTGTGACTGTTTCTGAACTAGAAAAATGGAAGCGAGGGTCCTCTTGCGGAATTAAATCAGTGTACTGTCCTTCAGGTGAAACGCTTAGCCAGAAACTGGCAGGTACAATGCGTGCAAAGCAAACCTCAGTAGCTAAGCCTTGCCTGCGAGCAGGGACAGGCTGGGCCGCCTTAAGGAATTGAACAGCCGATGGGGAGGAAAGCTCAGGAACCGGGCCAGAAGAGTCCCATAAAGTACCTCACGAGGCCTTCGAGAGCTGCCCCGTCCAAACGAGCCATCGTCCGAGTACATCTGCGCTCACCTGGCCTGACCCCTTCTCTCCTGTCTTCTGGGAAAAGCCCTAGACACAGACACAGCCTATAAGTCCCTAGACCTCTCACTTCCGTTAGATCAGCTCCAAATAGCTCTGCGCGGCCAAGGCAGGACCAAGTTGGAAGCCAGCTCCCAATGCAGGCGTGGCTCATACAAACCACGCCCGTTGCACGCGGCCGCGCGTGCCAGCGACAGCCTATTGGTCCCGCCTTCGTGACGTCTTTCCGGGGAGGTCCGGGTGGAGCCCAGGGCGCACCAGTGAGCTGAGCTAACTGGGTTTCGCTGCGGTCCACGTCCCCGCACGGGGCTGAATCGCTGAAGTGGCTGCTCTGCGGTGTGAGGGCCACGGGCCTGCCGCGCCCGGGTAAGCGACCCGCACTGCCGTCCAGGGAACTGTCGTGAAGGCCCTATGAACCGGTTGGGGATGGACAGCGAGGTGCGGGGCGGAGGAGGGATAAATGGGGACCCGGTGCGCTAGGCGGTGAGGAATGGGCTGAGCCCTTAGAGAAGCATGGATGCGCAAGAGGAGGAGGTGGGCTGAGGCTATCGCCAGCCGATGCTGGGCAGTTTGTGAGCACTTTACGGACACTCGAGAGTAGGCGAGTCCTGGATCAGGCTGTGTGCCCTAGAAGGTGTTGGTCTCATGAATAGTTGAGGCCTGCATCCAAACTCTTCTACCTACATTAGTAAAATCCACCACATTTTTCCTTCCTCATTTATCTACTTGCCTGCCTCCCCTTGTGGCCTCTAGTTTGTGCGCTTAACGGTCTAGCTGGGGCTTAGAAATCTGACTCGAAGAACTTGCATTACTTACACCCTGACCCCTAGGAACCAGCTCTAAAATTTCAATAAGTCAACTAGCAAACTGTTTAAAATACAGATTTTCCGGTTATAAATTAGACACGCCTATTGAACAGCGGAATATCAAAAATATTGGCATGACAAGTTTTAAAAACACAGACCTTTGGCATTTTAGTAGTGAGACCTGAACTTTCAGAAACCTGGAGATAAGCAGTGCAATTAAGATAATATTTAATGTTCTGGAGTCATGGTCTAATGTCTGCCACGTGGACACATATTTCAGATCGCAGGGCAATGTCTATGTAAATCAGTCCAACCAGGTGACTTGTCTGGATTAGGTGCCTGTGGTTTGTCCTGTACTCGCTTTCCCAATCTATTCCTGTATATGTGTAACTTAACCAGCTTGGAGTACAGATGGGGCCCTGCTGGTAGGAATTACTGATGGTCCTTGCTGAGTCTGGACTACTTGTATTGAATGTGTGTATGTCAGAGAAAAAGTTCACTGATTTGAGGTCTAGTTTTATGTGATTTGTATATAGCAGTCTTCACATCTCAGAAAGGAATTAAAAGGCAAGGCAAGATTGGGAGTGCAAACTATCAAACAAACGCTGGAGGAATTGGGAGGCATCTCAAGGGTTAGTTAGTTGTCACTTGGGGACTCATGTCACCTGGCTGGACTTTAGTAGGAGCAGCTCAGGAAATGCAGACTTAAAGTCTTATGTGTATAGACATTGCCCTGTGGTGGAAAGGGTGTGCCCATGTGGCATAATAGAATTGAGAACATTAGATACTAGCCTTCTTGTATGAGCTGGCAAAAGGTATTCCCTGCAGATCCTGTGGAGACCGATTCCCAAAAAGGAGGAACTCTGAGCACCAGTCTGTCTGTTCTAGTGTCTGACTTAATACTTAGGGTTTTTTGTTAGTGTTTCCTTTCCTCTGGTTTGTGTGTATGGGTGTTTTATGTCCGTGCATGTCCGTAGTGCACATGTGCAGTGTCCTTGCTGGTCAGAAGAGGTCATTGGGGCCTCTGGGACTGGAGTTAACAGACTGTTAGTAGACAGTGCAAGCCTGTAACCTCAGCACTGGGAACTATGAAAAGTTAGTCTAGTCCACTTGGCAAGCACCAGGGGTTTCATCAAGAGACTCTGTCTCAAAATATGTAATATATAATATAATATAAACATAATATATGATAGGTGGCTGGAGAGATGGCTCAGCGGTTAAAGGCACTTTTATAAAATATTTTTATATATATGGTGTTTTGCCTCCATGTATTGTACGCCATGTGCATAAAATGCCTACAGAGGCCAGAAGAAGGTGCTGGATCCCTGGAGTTACAAGTAGTATCGCCATGTAGGTTCTGGGGACCTAAGCCTGGTCTGTGGAGCAACACCCACAACTGCTGAGCCATCTTTCTGACAAGGTCTCAGACTACTCACAGTGACACAGTCCTTTAACCTCAGCACTTGGGAGGCAAAGGCAAGCAGATCTTTGTGAGCTCAAGGCCAGCCTGGTTCACGTAGCTTGTACTAAGCCAACCAGGGTTACACAGTGAGACCCCGTCTCAAAAAAGCAGACAAAAATAAATGAGTCCTCGTTATGAATCCCTGACTTGGAACTCATTGTGTAGACAAGGCGCTAGACCTTTTGGCCATCCTCCTTCCTCTGCTTCTGGAGTACTGGGATGCTGGGTACACACTGTCATGTCTGCGTCCTTCTGTCCGTACTGAGAACACTGATGTCCAAGCACTCTAAAATCCGCAAATGGAAACTTACTTCAGGCCACATGTATGTTCTTTATGAGTCAATTTGCGAAGGTTAGTGTAGCTCCTGTTACGTTGTTCTGTGAACCCAAGGTCTTCATTTGTAGCTGGGATTCCCTTCAGCTTGCCTCTTGCCTCTGCCTCCCCGTAGCTGGAATTTCAGGCAAGTTTCACTATGCATAGCTCTGCACGTGACCTTGACATTGACCATGCCCCAGAGATGAAGTCACAGTACAAGGGCCTTCTTGCCTCTCCTTAGTGGCTAATTCCTGTTTCTGTGCGAGTGACTTCTACACCCACCCGCTGGCTAGGAGTCAGTTACTAGGAATGGTACACAGCAAATGTCTTGCAAGAAACCTGTGGAGTGTTTTAGAGATGTTCTTGTGGAACTGCTCTTTCTCTCTCTCCCCCTCCTAAACCCCGGGTGTGTATGTGTGTGTGTTTTTACATGTGTATATACATGCACAACTTCTATACCTGTGACTACTTGCTTGCATGCATATAGCTGACTGTCTGCAAGCACAGATCTATGCAGGTGGGCTTGTGTGTACAGGTGTGTGCATTTCTACACACTTGTTTTGGATAGCAAGTTTGTGGTGATGCCAGGGTATTACCATCTGCTAATGCCTAGCCTCTGGAAGGTGAGAAGCTGCTTCTCTAGTCTCTAGGCATCACCATCTGCTGACGCTTGTCCTCTGGAAACCAAGGAGCTCCTGAGTGTACATTAACCGTTCACCAGTGAAAGCTGGGTCTAATAGCTCACACTTGCAATCCCAGTATTTAGGAGGAGGCTGGCAGGAGGATTGCTACAAGTTTGAGGCCATCTTGGGCTACATAGTGATTTCCAGACAGCCTGAGTTACACTGTGAGACCTTGTCTCAATAACATGGCTCAGAACACTTCTCTTACATAGGACCTGAGTTTGGGTCCCAGCGCTTCCGTCAGGTGGTTCCCAACCTCTTGTAGCTCCAGCCCCAGCTCTGGCTCCAGGAGAATCGGATGCCTCTGTACATGCACATACCAACACTATATACTGTGTGCATACTTACACTATGTACATGCATATGTATAAGAAATGAGCCTTAAAACTCAGCTACAACAGACCTGGGCGAGAGGAGGTCAGCTTTGTGTCCTCGAATTACATAAAATTTCTGATTCTATTCAACTCCATTGCCTCTGAGAAAAGAGGGTTTCCTGACATCTAAATCAACTGGTTTACTAAAATTGCTTTTTTGTTTGCTGTGTGTGTGTGTGTGTGTGTGTGTGTGTGTGTGTTTAAAGATTTATTGATTTTATGTATAAGAGTACACTGTAGCTGTCTTCAGACCTTCCAGAAGAGGGCATCAGATCCCATTACAGATGGTTGTGAGCCACCATGTGGTTGCTGGGAATTGAACTCAGTTACTTTGGAAGAGCAGTCGGTGCTCTTAACCACTGAGCCATTTCACCAGCCCCATGTATTTTGTTTTTTAATTTCCCTGGAGGGCAAGCAAGATGGCTCAAGGTATAAAGGCCCTTGCCACCAAGCTTACCCACCCGAGTTTGATCACTGCAGCCCATATGGTTGAAGGAGAGAACAGATACCTGCAGGTTGTGCTTGGATCTCCACACATGCACTGTAGTAAATGTGCACCCATGAACACACATGTAATTAGTTCTTTTAATTAAAACAAGAACAACAACTGCCAAGCGGTAGTGCATGCCTTTAATTCCAGCATTCAGGAGACAGAGACAGACAGATCGAGTTCCAGGCCAGCCTGGTCTACGGAGTGAGTTCCAGGACAGATAGGGTTACATAATATAAGTATCTGTGTTTTCTGATGATCTTAGGTGACCCCTGTGAAGGGGTTGTTGGATTCCCAGAGGAGTCACGACCCCCAGGATGAGAACTGCTGATGTAAGGGGACTGGAAAGATGGGTCAGTGGTTAAAACCCCTGGCTGCTCTTGCATCGTTCAGTGCCAAGCACTCAGGTCAGGCGCTCACAAATGCCTGTAACTCCAGCCCCGAGCATCCAGTACCCTCCTTCAGCCTCTGCAAATACACACGCGTGCACACACATAATCACATACACAAGAAAATAAATGTTAAAAAAAATCTCCATGTGAACTTGTTAGCAGCTGCTCTGTGCCGTACTGCCTACCAGCCGAGGGGAAGAACATAACTGTTTTCTTTCATTTGGTGCCTTTCATAAATGTCTCCCCAAAAGGATCCATGCTGTAAAATAAATTAAAAAAAAAAAAATTCGCTGGGCGGTGGTGGCACACACCTTTAATCCCAGCACTTGGGAGGCAGAGGCAGGCGGATTTCTGAGTTGGAGGCCAGCCTGGTCTACAGAGTGAGTTCCAGGACAGCCAGGACTACACAGAGAAACCCTGTCTCGAAAAACAAACAAACAAACAAAAAATAATAATAATCCAAATCTATTCCTCAAGATAGTTAATTACTGACATTCACTTAGTGACGCGTGCTGTGTCTGTCAGCACACATTGATACCTTCAGTTTTCATGGTGTGAAGCAGTTTGCACATGAATGGAACAATATTACAGCACCATTGCAGAGTTGTGCTACTATCAACATTATCTGTAGATCTGCAGTGTGGGTGTGAGTGGGGGGTAAGGGGTATGCATGTACAGCTGCACTTACCCATGAGGTGTGTGTGGAGACCAGAAGTTGACACTGAGTCTTCCTTGATCTCATCTCCCATTTTTGTAGGCAGTCTTTCTGAACTTCAGGTTTGCTGTTTCAGCCAACCTGACTCAAAACCCTGGCATCCATCCGTCTCTGCCCCTGCAAACCCAGGGTTACAGGTGCATGCCGCCACATCCTGTTACAGGAGTGCTAGGGACCTGAGCTCATGCAAGGTTCCTCGTGTCTGTGCAGTAAGCACCTACACCACCAAGCCATCTCCCAGCCTCATTTGTTTTTTGAGATGAGGCCTCATGTGTCTGATGCTGATCAGGAACCCAGTATGTAGCCGAGGCTGGCCATGAACTCTTGTTCTCCCTGATTACACCACGCAACTACTAGAGTTATAGGCATGTGCCAGCAAGACCTCCAACTTTGAACTTCTGTCCAGTTCCTCCTTGAAAAAATGTTGTTGAGCCAGGCAGTGGTGGCACACACCTTTAATCCCAGCACTCGAGAGGGAGGCAGAGGCAGGCTGACCTCTGAGTTCAAGGCCAGCCTGGTCTACAGAGCAAGTTTCAGGACAGCCAGAGCTACACTGAGAAACCCTGACTCAAACAAAACAAAAAATGTTCATGTGTTAGAATTGCTGCATCATAAGTGTGCTATCGACATCTCTGCTAGTTGTCTTTTCCCCAGCACTGAGTGTCGAGTGCTGCTTCTGGGGCTTCCTCACTGGACACTTGTCCCTTGTTCTTCCTAAGCAATGTTGTCTCTCAACTGCAGGTGTGTCTGACACCACAGAGGAGCATCTGCCTCTGTCCTACGTGTGCCTCGGCAAATGCCATGGCCCGGGAGTGCCCTGCCCTGCCACTGTCACCTGCAAAACCAAACTTCATATGGCAAGTACAGGATGCCAAGGCCACAGCTGCCCAAGGAGGACATCAGCCTGGCCTCCTAGTCTGTACTGAGCAGTTGCCGCTGGTGAGTGGTCTGGGTCCTGCCTGTTTCAAGAGACCAGACTGGGAACCTAGAAGGGGGCCTGAGGTACTGGGTTTGTAGAGTCAAGAGAAGGACACAGAGTCAGCACCTCCCTGGCTGAGTCAGCCATCATGATGTGACCCGGAGCACTGGAGCCTCTGCTGGTAACTATAGCTGTGGGCTGTGATGCCTGGAGTGCCATCTGAGCTGTCTGTTCACTGCAGTGGCAGGCAGGACTAAGTGAGTACCTGTGAGACAGCCTGCATGTTCTCCTGTCTGAAATATTTGCTCCCTGGCCCTTTATAGAAAAAGTTTGTCCCCCCACCCCACCCCACCCCACCCCCGTCCCAGATTTGTAGTGAGTGGGCACAAGGCCTGGAGTGTGTTCAGGGAGCTGAGACCCTCCCTGCCACTAGAAATGCCTGTCATGTCTTTTTTCCTTGAACTCCCCAGTCCTGGTCTAAGCACTGGGCTCAGCTTACACTGTGGACCCTGCAGTGCCCTGGGCCTCTAGGGAAGCTATATGCGCTGAGCAAACAAACACCTATAACCAACATGCCATCTTCATCCCAGATCCCTGGCCCAAGCAGAAGGCAATTGTTGACAGCCTGAAGGGCTGGCTGGCTGGCTGGCCAAGACGCTCAGAGACCTGCAGCCCTGCATCCAGCTTACCCAGCAAGATGTGGACCACCCTGGTGCTGGTGTGGATTTCCTCCATGCTATTCTTGAGAAGCCATATGGTGTCTGCTGAGCCACGTAAGTGAGAAAGCTGTCTGATCACCAGGGAAGCCCCAGGGAGATTCTAGACAGGAGGCATCTACAAAGTCCTGCCTTCCCAGCTGCAGAACTGGGGTCTGCAGTCAGTGCTGGGGTTAGAGGGTGCACAGGTGGAGGCCGAAGTGTGACCAGGCAGTAGAGACCTGCAGAGTGTCCTTGTTGTCTAGGAATCTCGTGTTCATCAGAGCTCATTTGTTGGCACATCAGTATGAATGTGCTCCTGCCCTGCCAGGCTCTGCTCATCTCCAGGAATCCTTCAGCCAAGCCTATCCCTTAGTCAAAGCTGTTTCGAGTGTGAATGTCTATGCAGCCTCTCCTCTCTCTTTATAAACCTCGGGGTGGGGGATAGAGGGAGCTGAGATTTGCTTTGTTTTCATTGGCTAATCATATAGTGTGAGCCTTCTGAGTGATGCTCTGAGAATTGGATCCAGTTACAAAGATCTGAGACTTCCACAGGCTAGAGCCTCAGAATGGGCAAAGGAATCCTTAGTTCAGGGTGCCCTGGGCTCTGAGCAGGTGTGGTCAGCTGTGGAGGGGAGAAGAGGAGGCACTGGGCTCATGTGTCACCTCTATCAGCACCCAGGCTTCTGTTTGAAGAATATGGTGCCATACACCCAGCACAGGGCCCAGCAGCTAAGGTGACAGCAGGTGACCCCACGTGTGATTGAAAGTGTTGTATCTCTTTTGTCTCTTCTGACTTTAAGGACACTTAGTCAATACCAAGTGGCCTAGAGCAGTGAATGAAAGCATGCCAAAGGACACAGTTCTAAGGACTGATAATACATCTACGGAGGGAACAGCCACAGTGCCACCTGCTTCCGTCACACTGACAACAGGGACCTGGGCAGCCACCCTGAACTCTACCAGAGTGACAGCAGAGATGACAATCCATGGGACAAACACGAGCACTCCAACGACCAGAGAGGGAACAACAGACAGTGTGACCTCCAGCACTCTGGCTGCACCTACAACCTCGGGCCCCTCGTCTGCTGGGCAGACTCTACCTACCACCATCACTGGGCTTCTCCCTCTCAGCACATCACGTGCAGAAGTGCCAAGAACAAATGCCAGCGCATCACCAGGAACAGCCATAGTAACAACCGTGGCTCCGTACACCGTGACTGTTGCTGCAGGCACCATAAACACAAGTGATCCTCACACAAGGACTCTGAGTCCTGCCAAAAGCACACCCACTAACACATCCAGCAGGAACCCAGTACCCACCTCAGGTGCCCAAACACAAGGCACCACCATCCAGGTGACCACAGACCAGCCAGTGCAAAGCACAGCAGGTAGATCAACACCTAGTCCCTCAAACACCACCCTGGAACCCACCACCACCCAGTCTGTGGCTTCCGTGTCCTCTGCCGTAGTGACCACCACCCAGGTGAAAACCAAGGAGCCATCATCCAGCACAGTGCCAGTGCTTCCTACCAGCCCCAAAGTAGATGCCACCTCCCCCACCACACAGCCAAGCCCTACATTACCTACCAAGGGGCCAGGTGGGCCAGGTGCACTCCTGACAACGGAGCAGGTGGGGACCAAAACCACAGCTGGTACTGCCTCTGCTGGGCCAATATCCAAGAGTTCAGGGGATGTTAAGGTGCCAACCACAGACTTGTGCCAGCTCAACACCCAGGGCCAGCACCTAGTGGTCACCACTGATTCCATGACTCCATCCTCGGTGAACAAAATGTTACTCCTGGTGGTGCTTGTTGTTGGGGTGGCCCTCTTCATCGCGGTCCTGGTGATGTTTGCCTCGCAAGCCTATGAGAGCTACAAGAAGAAGGACTACACGCAAGTAGACTACCTGATCAACGGCATGTACGCTGACTCGGAGATGTGAGGGCTTCTCAGGAGGCCAGCCTCTTCCATGGCCTTCTACTTTGCCTCAGACCAAACTAAGTGCTTCCAGATCCTTTCGGTGCAATTTCAGAGCTGTGCCAGATGCTTAGACACATTTCATAGCTGTCAGATCAGCTCCATGGTCATGAGAGAGCAGTCTTTTCATATTTATTTTTCTAAACGATCACATACGCAGGCGTGGCCAGGGTCGAGAGGGCCTGGCACACTTGGCCCTTGGTGTGGGAAATCTTGACCAGAATTAAAAGCAATGACCTCTCTCTGTCTGGCTGGCTTTTGTGGGTCTGTGTGTTCTGCCCTTAGACTTTCCTAGTGCAGACTTTAAGATGTTTGGTGGGGCTTGCTTTTGTAAATATGTGGTATAACATGAATTCCTGGCGGGTCGCTGTTTTCCAACCACTGGCTTAGGCTCCTGATGCCCCGGCTCTCAGTGGAGGCTCCAGCCAAGTCCCGAGCTGTTCCTTGGTGCTGACTATTGGCTGCCTGGCCGCTCATTGCTGAGCTTCCTAGAGTACACTCTAGCTTTGAAAGCCAAATCCAACACAATCCATGAAACGGTTTGGTCTTCGCATGTCAGAGGCAGTATTGCTGTGTACGTGCCATAGTCCAGGCACACTGTATCCTGTTAATACTTGTAGCACACTGAGCCCTCACCCCAGCAGATCATTTTAGCCACCTCTGAGGCTTGATAGCATGTCATTCATCCAGGGCCAGAGTCAGGAGAAAGCTTGCCTGGGTTCTGCTTCGGATCTTGTTTCTTGGCAGTGTTGGAGATGGAACCTAGGCCCTTTTGTATTCTAGGTAAATACATGTGGGCCATTATCCCAGCCCTGAGCCCTGGTTCTAAAGTCCCAGGGACTCGGCTACCCTGTTAACCAGACCGATGGCCTTTCTCTACCCAAATGCCTAATGCAGCAAGAGCACATTAGCAGTGGGCTATGGCAGCCAAACGTTCTCAGCTGTGCTCTAGGCCAGGTCCATGGCTGCAATCTGGTCTAGAGCCAACTAAGGAACACTCTGGAGCTTGGCTTCATCTAGGAGACTATGTTTGTTCATCCTGACAGCATGGTGACTGGCCTGACCTGGAGAGAAGACGTGACTGTGGTAATGGCTAAGGCTGGTGTTATTTGGGGTCACTGTGTCCCCTTGCCACGATGGTCCAAATTCTCACCTCAATTCTGCCTCATCCAAAAGGGATGACAGGTGGACTGTAATAAAAAACAAAGTAACCCCCTAGGCCATTTGAGAACTGTACAGGGTGAGGTGAAGGTATCAGAACTGTCCACACAGCTCTGTGGGTTCCACCCCACCTTACCTATCAAGATAGTCAGGCCTGCCCTGCTGCCCCACCTACTTCCCAGAAGCTAGCTGGTCTGTCCTGATAGCAGGTCTGTCCTGATAACCGGCCCTTCTCCCTCTATAGCAGACACACCTAACTCAAGAGTGCATGTTTAATCATTGCTGTTGGCTCTAGCCATGGCTGAGAAGGTGGCAGCTTCCAGCCTCTGGTGAGCTCTTGGCCAGTTCGCCACATTGCCTGTCTGAGAAGCCACCTACTAGGAACAGAGCTCAGGGGTGAATCTGGGTCTTTGAGCATGCCCTCTGCTCAGCCTCTGTAGGATTAGGGCCAGGCTCCCCCTCGTGGTGGCTAATGGGATCATAAACCCTGGTTCCACGTGGGCCGCACTTCAAAGCGCGTTTTCAAAGACTGGGAGCCCTGATTCTTTCTGGATGTGGGGAGAAGTGGGCCAAAATGAGACTTAGTTCACGGAAAGGAAGCAAAACACAGAAAGGCCAAGTTGCCTTTTCAAGGTCACCCACCAGGCAAGTGACAGGCCGGGATTTACGGATAGCCTGTCTGTCCGCATTGTGCACTGAGGTGGCCGGGGAGAGGAGGTTTCATCTTCAAGACCATAGGAACATGCGCACACGAGGATGCAGTGAACACCTGGGGCCGATCGCTCCTGGGGCGACTCTGGTCGTGGTGCCTGGGGCCCTCTGGTGCCTCCTGGTGGCTGAGCCCTTCACCGCATCCGGCCCATAGTTGTGGCCACCCTGTATGGCCATTTAGACCCCCCAAAGTCTGACCTGACCCTGATCGCGAGAGGCGCCCCTGGATGTCCCCACTGGAGTGCTCACTGTTGGGGGTGCTCTTTAGGGTTGTAGGTCTGGTCCCAACTTGGGGTCAGCAAGTGCTTGAAAGAATGGCGTCATGTGTGCCTGAAACTCCTCCCGGCTCTCAGGCACCCTAGAGTTAGTTCATAGATCCCTCACCAACTCAACCTGGTGCCCTGTTCTACCTCGGAACCAGTCCGCTGAGGGTGGGGGTGAGGGGCTCATTTGGAGTAAGGCACGCGAAGCATTTTTAAATCTCCACTCTGCTAACAGCTCATGCCTGTGAGCGTTTACTTGGGTTCTGATAAGCCTCCCCAGCTTCCATCTATCCCTTATCCCAGAGGCCTGTCTTCCTGCTCCCCACCCCACCCCCACCCCGCCTCATTCCACCCCGGCTCATCCTCCACTTAACACCCTGGGGGATATTTTTAAAACAGAACTCAGATCTTAATGCTCAGTCCCCTAGGCTGGCCTCCCACTGAGACTGGAGGATGAGGTAGGGGGGAAGTAGGGGGAAGTGGGGGGAAGGCGGGGGGGGGGGGGGGGGGGGGGGG
>JANHMN010000003.1:132756607-132769380 GCA_030674055.1 Rhabdomys pumilio
TGTGTGTGTGTGTGTGTGTGTGTGTGTGTGTGTGTGTGTGTGTGTGTATGTTTCAAGGCAGGGTTTCTCTGTGTGGCCCTGACTGTCCTGGAACTCTGTACACCAGGCTGACTCCAAACTCACATTAGTCTGTCTGCCTCTACTTCCCCAGTGCTGAGGTTAAAGGCATACACCACCACCACTCAGCCCAACAGCTCTCTAACTGGACAAAAAGCTCACTCAGCAAGAGGGAAACCATGCCTGGAACTGGAAACCTGTAGGGAGCCAACTTTAAGCAGAAAGCGGCTAGAAAGCAGTTATCATCTTTGCAGCCATCTGGAACCATTTACCCTGATAGAGACTTGGTTTTTCAGCAGCCTACAACAGCTGAGCACACTCTAACAAATATCTTGTTTATCCCACATAGCTTGTTTTGCTGTTTAGTGACCCCAGCTGCATAGTGCACGTGGTAAAATGTTTTCACCTGTGTTCTTCTGTGTGTGCTTATAAATACCCAGGATTTCCTTGTAATAGGGTTAAGAGGAATATGCGTCAATACAGTTAAGAGGAGTCAAAGAGGGGAATAAAGGAGTAACTAGACTTGACTACAGACCCTCTGGCTTGTCATTATTCTTCGTGTCTTCCCCCTACTCTCTCTCTCTTGCTAGACCCTGACCCGTAGACCGGAACAGCAGCACAGACCGGGACATTTTGGCCCCCAAGCCAGCCAGAGTACGGGCCACAACAGTTTGGTGCCAAGTGTAGGGCAGAACGGTCCCCAACAGAAACCTAGCCAGGGTTAGTGAGGTCATGGATCTCGGACAAGAACTTCCAACCACCTTATTAAAGCAGCATAAGCCTTAACCACAATCTTTGTCCTTATGCCCTCAGATAAATGTTGTCACTGTCTTTGAAACAGAGCTCCTTACAGAAAACCATGAATGATAAACCTGCAGAGTTGTACACGCCAGGCTCGACTAATACATCTATCACATAAGTCCTACACCTCAGGTTCAAAGATCACTGTGAAGATTGTAGGAGCAGAAGAAGCAGAAAGCTTGCTGTGAGACTGAATCTCCTAGAAATGTCAGACAGGTGGACCTCTGTGAGTTTGAAGGCTAGCCTGATATACATAGTGAGTTCCAGGACAGGAAGACTACATAGAGATACCCTGTCTCAAACAAACAAACAGAAAATGCTAGGGAGACTACACCCATGAAGCCTCACCGTGACTATCTAAATAAGACCTGAACAAAGATGCCCCCAGTAGGTATGCTAATGTGTGTTGTAGTAAATATTTAATATTATTCAGGGGTTTCTATCCCACCTTAGATCATTCAGTTCAGAAGACACAGACCTTTTATATTTATGATAAGTATTAGACAGCACTAGAGCTGGGCAGATATCTACCCACTATGCTATTATGTCTACTTCCCTGCCAATTACATTGAAATATGACTTACCATGTTCTGCCTAGGCTGAACATGGCCTTACTCCGTCAGGGCAGCCCTCACGGCCAATTCTCATCATCCCTTACCACATGGCATTGTCTCCTCTCTCCATTCTGCTCCCTTTTACTCCTCCTCAGACTGCAAGCCAGGGACCTGAAACCTCACCTACCTCTCTTCTGCCCAGCTGTAAGCGTCAGCATCTTTTACTCAACCAATAGTTTTAAATTAAGGAACAAGTTCACATAGCATCACTTGGCGTATGTGAAGATTCTCTTGTCTCTGAGGCAACCAGACCCGGGGGCCAGTGTCAGCATTATAACACATAACAAAAGAGCAAACTTCAACAATTCCTTGCCCAGGAAGATGCGATGAGACAAATGCATGGTACCCGAGCACAGGTAACCAGCCACATGGCAGAACGTAAGCTGGAATGAACGGGATATTCTAAGTTATATCTAGTCAGAGAATAGCTTAGCTATATGGCTACGGTATTTATAAATACATCCTGAGTCTGAGTCTTATTTCTGTGGGCATGGGGGATAGGAGGAAGAATCAGGGCCTAACTTCTACAAATGTGGAAGAGAGAAAGGTCATGAGACCTTACACCCAGACAAAGAACTATGGGCAACTAAAACTGCTGAGAATGGGAGAGATGGTCCTGAAGGGACAGAGCACACCAAATGGTTATTCACGACCAAACGGTCAGCCCTGGAAACACACAGACAAGTAACTGTTTACAGATGTCGTAGGAACACATACACACACACACACATACACACACACACACACACACAACCTAACAATAATTAAAAAGTGGCTATGAGGGGGCTGGAGAGATGACTCTGCTGTTAAGAGATCAGCCAGTGGGTTGATCTTCCAGAGGTCCTGAGTTTAATTCCCAGCAACTATTTTATATACAAAAAATAGATAAAATATTTTTTGTAAAAAGTGGCCATGAATTTGAGAGAGAATAGTAGAACTGGAGGAAAGGGAGGGGGTAGGATGATGTAATTTACTATAATCTCAATAAATAAAAGCATAATTTTAAACAAAGAAGAAAAAAATAGGAAAAGAAGTTTACTAGCCTAGGAACAGATGGGGGGGATGCACCTCTTCCTGGGCACAGGACAGGTAGAAGCATGCTAAAATCTTGTTAAAACTGTTACAACCACCTTTTTGTTAATGATAAGTTGTTTCTGTTTATCCTTTAAGCATCTCTTCTGTGGCTCATTTTCCTGTGAGTAAGCAAAGACACTGGGGCTGGGGCAATCTGGCTCTTTAATTAGCAGCTGTTGGTCTCTGTCTTGCTGTCTGAGCATCCTTGAGCAAAAAAACCGTCTACTAGTCAGCCAGACTACCAGGATGCCTGGACCAGCCATCCTGAGTGCTTCACGAACACTTTGAGACAACTATGCAAATGATTCCAACTGACTGCCCTGGTCACTGAAGCACACACTATGCCAGGGCTGTTTGAAACTGTTCCAGACACTGATAATTAAATGCCTGGATGAACCATTTCCACTGTGGCTGAAGGAGGAGCATATGGGGTGGGGGAGGGGTTACTAGACGGTGACAAGGCTGTGATTGGTCTAAAACACAAGCCTTAAGACTTGGGAGTGGTCACCAGGCAGGTGGTAGCTCATGCCTTTAATCCTTGTACTGAGGAGGCAAAAGCAGATTGATCTCTAAGAGTTTGAGACCAGGCTGGCCTACAGAGCTAGTTACAGGTCAGCCAAGGCTATACAGAGAAACCTGTCTGGGAGGATGGGAGGAGACTTGGGATGATCACCAGAGGCCAGGTTATGATCGGCCAGAGAAATGGGCCTAAGAGCAGGCTAATTAGACTCACCTGGGAGTCACCTGGGAGACACTCTCTTGTGCTTCCTCACCTGGCATCCCAACATCAGGTCCAAAAGACATCTCTTGGAGCTGAAGAGATGGTTCATTTGGTAAAACATGACTAGAGTTTGACTCCCCAAAATCCATGAAAAATAGCCAGGCATGACAGACAGTGAAGGCTCATAACTTCAGGCCTGGGGACGCAAAGACAAGTGGCTATTGGGGCTTTCCAGCTAGCTGGTCTACTCAAATTGGCAAGCTCCTGGCTCATCGAGAGACCTGTGTCAGAAATAGAATATAAAATAGGTATAACATAATATAGTATAATATAGCATGGGAGCTAGAAAAAGATGGTTCAGGGTTGAAGAGTGCTTAAAAATGTTTTTAACCTTTATTTTTATGTGTATGTGTGTTCTGACTGCACATGTGTCTGTGTACCACCTGGGCACACTGCCATCAGAGGCCAGATGAGGGCACTGTGGCCACTGGGACTGGAGTCAGAGGTTGTTGTGAGCTGCCATGTGGGTGCTGGGACTCAAGCTGGGGTTCTACAGAAGAGCACAGTGCTCTTGACTGCTGAGCCATTGCTCCAGCCCTAACAATGTGTTTTGTTCTTACAAAGGATCCAAATTCAGTTCCCTCATCCACTTAGGGCAGATTAGCTTTTGAAGAGCTTCTTGCCACTGGGCCTGGCGGTGAGCAGCTTTAATCTCAGCTCTCGGGAGGCAGAGGCAGGCAGAGGATCTCTGAGTTTGAGGCCTGTCTCATCTACACATCAAGTTCCAGGACAAGAGCTACACACAAAAAAACCTGTCTCGAAAAAAGAAGAGCAAAATAAAGGAGAAAGAGAAGAGGAAGCAGATGAGGAAGAGGAGAAAGAGGAGGAGGAGGAGAGCGAGCTTCCTACCCACCCGGGGTTTCTGGCCTAGAAAACCTTTCTCCCCTAGTAAGTGTGGGCACCTTTGGCTTCCTCAGCTCAGCTGACCACGGAGAAGGAGCTGTGTATAAACAGACAGTGGGAGAAAACAAAAACGAAAACGGCATCTGAGGGGTTTGAGGTGAAAAATATTTGAGATTGAGAGTTTATCAGCTCTGTATTGAAATAATTTTAGAGTGTAGCCATGGCCTGTCAGCCATGCTCTTGTAAGTAGCCCTGATGAACCCCACTGGGTCACCAAACAGGCAAACAAAAACAGCACAAAAACCCAAGGGGACCCTAATAGGTTGTCTTTGTTTTTGTTTGTTCATTTTTGTTTTTTGAAACAGAGTCTCACCATGTAGACCAAGCTGGCCTGAAACTTGTAGAGATCCTCCTGCCTCTGTCCTCAGCATGCTGGGAATGAAAACTAGTCCCACCAGTGCAGTTCACTGTCACCTCTACCATAGATATTACTGAATTCCCTTATTCAAGGAGAATTTAAGGAGCAAGGTTTTTTTTGTTTTGTTTTTGTTTTTGTTTTTTAAATTTATGTAAGCACACTGTCGCTGTCTTCAGACACCAGAAGAGGGCATCGGATCCCATTGCAGATGGTTGTGAGCCATGGTTGTGACCTCAGGACCTCTGGAAGAGCAGTCAGTGCTTGTAACTGCTGAGCCATCTCTCCAGCCTTTAATCGGCTTTTACTGTGAAATTATCAGCTACAGTTGTTCTGTGAACCACCCTCCAGGACTGGTCCCTTCCCCACTAGCACACACTTCCACCTGTCCTTGGGAAAATTTGTAAATGACACTGCAGTGGCATCGTAGGTAAGAGGGTGCCTTGGAGTCTTTCACAGCCTGGAAGAGTTAGACATGTGGCACAGGATTAAAGCGGCATGTGAGGTGAGACTCCCAAGGACCTTAAAAACAGATCAAAGAAAAAACCCGCATCTATTTACCCACCGTTACCATTTCCAGGCCTTCTTTGAGCTTCACTGTTTTTTCTCTGATACACGTTTCTTCCTGCCTGAAGGCTTTCCTATGACCTACTAGTCGGATAACCTGTTCCTTCCATGTGTAATCTGGGGTTAAGCATATCCAAGACATTTTTCTTTCAGACACTGTAGTTTCAGTATCTTGAAGTTCAACTAAAGGGTTGGTTGGTTGGGTTTGTTTTTTGAGACAGGATTTCTCTGGGTAGCCCTGACTGTCCTGCAACTTGCTCTGTAGACCGCACTGGCCTTGAACTCACGGACATTTTCCTGCCTCTGCCTCTGGAACACTGAGATTAAAGGCGTGCACCAGCACTGCCTGACTTCAACTAAAACGTTTAAAAGAATTTCTTTCTTTTTTCTTTCTTTCTTTCTTTTTTTGTTTTTTTTTTTTTTTTTGGTTTTTCGAGACAGGGTTTCTCTGTGTAGCCCTGGCTGTCCTGGCACTCACGCTGTAGACCAGGCTGGCCTCGAACTCAGAAATCTGCCTACCTCTGCCTCCCAAGTGCTGGGATTAAAGGCATGCGCCACCACCGCCCAGCAAGAATTTCTTTTCTAAATGTTTAAAAAAACATTTCATAAAATAAATGAAATGAAAAATAAATTTCATTTCTAAAATATTCTTACTTAACATTTAACAATGTTTCCTTAGTGTGTATACGTGTATACTACAGTTCCTATAACTATTCTAATCACTGTTTGATTAGTCTGTCATTTCAGGTTCGGTTTCACTTAGTGAAAGTTAAAAAAAAACCCTTTCTCTTAGTGAAAGAGTCAGGGTTTTTTTTTTTTTGTTGTTGTTGTTGTTTGTTTTTGTTTTTTTGTTTTTGCGTCTTTGTATGCCTGACAACATTTTTTCCTGCCATGTATCTTTTGCTGGTTTAAAACATAATTTTACTTTGTTATGTGCTATTCTAGTATTTATATAAATATTCTGAACTTTGTTCTAGGACAGAGTTACATTCTTTGGGAACAGTTGGCCTCTTCCTGGGTTTGCTTTCTTGGGTAGGACCAGACTTATGTTTAGTCTGTGGCTAATTTGCCCTGCTACTGAGGCAGAACCTTCTGAGTACTATCCACAGAGGTCTCCACATCTCCTCTCTGCTGCTGGTGAAGAAGCTAATTTCTGTGTCTGGCTTCTTTGATCCCTCCAAGTGGTCCTCCCTAGTGTAGCATGTCCTCCACATGTGAGCATAGACTGATATTCAGTTCATTGCAGCTCTGCCTTACAGACTCCCAGAACACAATCTCCATACCTCTGTGTCTCTCAAGTCCCTCCATCTGTCTTCTTTCTGGTCCTCTGCCTTGTGAACTCCAACCTGGTCTCCAGGCACTCAGATTCTTCCTCTGAACTCAGGACAGCTCCCAGGCTGCACTTCATTTCTCCTCCTCCTCTTCCTGCAGACTGAAAACTTCCGATGTTTCCCTCCTCCTCTCATTGGTTTTCTCTACCTTAGAGAAAAAAAAAGAAAAGAAAAGAAAAGAAAAGAAAAGAAAACAAAACAAAACAAAACAAAACAAAACAAACAAAAAAAAAAAAACCAGCAAAGGCCGGAGAGATGCAAAGTCCCTCCACCTGGACTCCAAATGCTGGGAGGAGAAAACCGACTCCCGGAGTCTGTCTTCTGACTTCCACAGATTCGCCATGGTATATGCATACACCATTCACAGCAATGGCATATACATACACCATTCACAGCAATGGCATATGCACACACCATTCACAGCAATGGCATATACATACACCATTCACAGCAATGGCATATACATACACCATTCACACTCACTGTAAGAAACACAAAACAAAAGCAAGGACCATTTATCAGAGCTCTTTTAAATGTTAAATAATTAGGTTTGAGTGTAACAAAATAAGTGTAGGAGATTTAAGCAGAAAATTACAAAATGTTGATGGAATAAATGGCACAAAACCCGAAAAGAAAAATGTGCCATGGAAGGGTTTGGAAGCCACACCCAGGACGATTCCTCTCTGAGTGTAGTTCCAGGTTTCCTTCAGTCCCGATCAAAATCCCCAGGGTCAGTATTCTAGGCATCAACAAAGGAAGATGAAAAACACCTGGAATCTTGGCATCTGGGAAGCCAAGGCAGCCTGGGTTCTGCGCGCGCGCGCGCGCGCGCGCGCGCACACGCACACGCACACACACACACACAGAGAGACATGCACACACATGCACAAGCACACATATACACATACACATAAATACATACACACACACACACACATAAGGAGGGGGAGAGGAAAGGCAGCATTCCCAGACTTTGTATAAGAAAGATGAGAGAGCAAGTCAGTGAAGAAACAGTCTTTGAGCAAATGATGCTGGAACAATTGAGCATCCACAAACAATTGGAGGAGAAAGGGAGGGGTCTCAAAAATCAGCATCAGTCTAGGCTTCACATAAAAATTAAACAAATATGGAGACCAGACTTAAGATAAAGTAAAACTATGAAACTTTTAGAAAAAAAATGATCTTGGCATAGAAAAGTAATAAAAAAGGAAGATTTGATTCAAATTACACTGTTTAACAGAAAAAAACAGAGGAGCAGGCATCACATTTGAAAACTTTGACTCTGCAAAGACATTATGACAGTGAAAAGCTCAGAGACAGGCTAAAACAAGACAGTGTGAGTCTCTTATCCTGCGGGAGAAGATTCTGGAAAAACATCTGAGTGGGAAGCACCACAAGATTCCTCTCCACCTAGACAATTTGCACGAGCAGAATCTTGTCTCTTACAATTATTTCCCAACTTTCTAGTCCATCGAGGGTTTGGAAACTGGTGGGGGTGCGGGAGTGGGGGAGAATCAATGCGTGGCAGATTGTTTTGGGCAATGTTAGTTCTTGGTGTGACAGCAGCTGTCCGCTCTCCTGTCCCAGCGCATGGGCAGGCAGCTGTGCACATGCTCCAGAAACATCGAGCTGGAGCCAGGTAGAGTAAAGGGGGCTCTGATCTCCAAACGTGGGTATGCAGGTTTAGGTCTTTGGCAGTCGATTTGCCTTGGAGGTGCAGACAAAGAAGCAGGTGGCCATCGAGGGCGCCCCTCCCTTATTGTTGCAAGCCCCTCCCCCTAGCTGAAGTGACAAGATGGGGATTTAAAGGGCCAATGCTCCTTTTTTTCTTTTTTTTTTTTTTAAATTTTTCTTCTTTTCTCCTTTCAGGGCCCAGAATTTAAACATTAAGGCAGTAGTTACAAGGAAAATTAGAAAGTGATGGTGTATGCCCGGGTACAGGGCTTTACAAAGACCTGAGAGGATCTCAAAATGCACTTTCTAGGCTGATCATCCCATAGAGCTACTCTAGAGCAACTAAAATACATGTAAGGCCTGTGAGATGGTTCAGCCGGAAAGCTGTTTGCCTCCAAGCCTCATGATTTGAGTTTGATCTCTGAAACCCACACGGTGGAAGGACAGAGCTGATTCCCGAAAGCTGTCCACTGTTTCATGTTTGTCACGACACATATGCAAAATAAATAAATGGAAAAATATTTAAAATACATATTATTTTGCATGTATTTTAGTGTACATGGATGAATATTTAAATACACAAGAAAATAACTAAACCCAGAAAGCTCTCTGGAAGATGACAAATCTGATTTTTATAATCACCACATTATCAGACTAACCCATCCAGTGCTGAACAACAGCAAAAATCACAAGGCATAAAAAGAAACAGGAACCTGGGCAGTGGTGGCGCACGCCTTTAATCCCAGCACTTTGGAGGCAGAGGCAGTTGAATTTCTGAGTTTGAGGCCAGCCTGATCTACAGAGTGAGTTCCAGGACAGCCAGGGCTACACAACAAAAAAAAAAAAAAAGAAAGAAAGAAAGGAAAAGAAAAAAGAAACAGGAAATTATGGCTTCTGTCTGTCTGTCAATCTGTCTTCCTTCCTTTCTTTCTTTCTTCCTTGCTCTCTTCCTTCCTTTCTTCCTTTTTAATATGTATCCTTGGCTGGTCTGGAACTTGCTCTGCAGGCCAGGTTGGCCAGAATAGGGTAGCCCCTTTCACAGAAAAAAGAAGACTGTTGAGGACCGATCTCTGGCTGGCTTGGCTTGCGCTGCTGCTCGGGTCTAGGGGGACTGAGTCTCAAAGAATGGAGACAAGACAGAGGTTCTGGAGTCAAATCTCAAGTCTCCTTTATTGTTTCTCTACTGGCGCATATTCTCCCGACTCATATTCACTTTTGACTGTATATATTTTCTTAACCCCTATTGATTCTCATTCACTTTTAACTGTATATATTCTTACAAGGAAATCCTGGGTATTTATAAGCACAAGCAGGAGAACACAGGTGAAAACATTTTACCACGTGCACCATGCAGCTGGGGTCACTAAACAGCAAAACAAGCTATGTGGGATAAACAAGATATTTGTCAGAGTGTGCTCAGCTGTTGTAGGCTGCTGAAAAACCAAGTCTCTATCAGGGTAAATGGTTCCAGATGGCTGCAAAGATGATAACTGCTTTCTAGCTGCTTTCTGCTTAAAGTCAGCTCCCTACAGAAGCCAACAGAAATGGTCCCTGAAAAATCACGGATGGCAGATCTCAAAGAGGAATGGCCTCTTCTAGTTGCCACCAGCCTTTGTCTGTTCCTTGCTGTCTGTCACTGATGCTGCTACAAGGAGAACAACTATGAGTCAAAGGGATCAAGAGCATTCTGGGAAATGGTTTGCCAAGCTCTGAACTGGTCCTGGTGGTGCATGCATGTAATTCCAGCACCAGAGAGGTAGAAGCAAGAAGGCCAGCCTGGGTTACATGAAACCCTGTCAAAACAAATAAGCAAAATGAAAAGAAAGAAAGAAAAAAGAATGAAAGTAAGAAACTTCAAATGGAGGCTCAAGAGGAAGAATATTTTGAGCTGTGTGAGGCAGGGCATGTTTGTAATCCCAGCTACCTAGCAGGCAGCCTGCCCTACCTACCTGAGATGTTGTCTCAAAGAAAGAAAAAGGAGGAAGGAGGGAAGGAGGGAGAAGAAAGGCAAGCTCAAGTATCTAAGGTTAGATGAGTGGTTCTCTGGAAGGTTCTGTGAGGCCTGGTGCTCATCTAACAGTGAAGAGAGTCTGGCTGTGTAGGTGTTACGCTGGAAGTCAGACATGGTGGTGTGTGCCTGTCCTGCAGCATTGGGAGGTGTATTTGTAACTTTTCTGTTGCTGTGGTAAAAAGCCACGATTCAAGCAGCTCATAGAGGGAAGCCTTTATTTGAACGGATGAACTGACTGTTCCGGAAGTCTAAGGGTCGGCACAGTCTGGAGACATGGCAGCATGGTGTGGTGGCAGCCATAACAAAATGTTGAGAGCTCACATCCTTTACCTGAACTACAAAGCAGAGAAGAAAGACCAGAAACAGACAAAGGTTTTATTTTCACTCTCAAAGACCCCTCCACTGACCTACTTCATCCAGAAAGGCTACACCTACAAGGACTGTCACCAACGGGGGATCAGGTGTTTAAATGTCCCAGACTATTGGGGACCTTTCTCATTCAAAGCACCATGGGAGATACAGGCAGAGGAATCATTAGTTTGAGGCCAGCCTGTTCTACATAGTGAGTTCTAGGCCAACACAGTACTCTTGTCTCACAAACAAAACAAAACAAAAACCAAATAAATTCAAAGGTGCCCTTGTTAAAAAGTTTATCCACTGGTTAGACCACTGTAGTACTACAGCAGTCTGGATGAGATGGACCCTGTAAGTCTCCAGCACTTGAATATTTGGTCCCCAGTTGGTGGCTCCTTGGGGAGGATTAGGGGGCGTGGCCTTGCTGAAGGAAGTAGCCTTTGAGGTTTCAAAAGACTTCTGTTATTTCAAGTTCTCTCTCTCTCTCTCTCTCTCTCTCTCTCTCTCTCTCTCTCTCTCTAACTTGCCTTTATAATGGTGTTTTTCACAGTAACAGAAAAGTCACCATTAGATGAATCAATAAGATATCATCAGAAGAATCAATTAAATGTACATTCTGAGTCACTTAAGTGAGGTGGTCCTTTTCCTCACTCCTCTTTTCCTGACCTCCCTCTGCATTTTTAGTTTAATTTGGTGTGATTTGGTTTTTCAAGACAGGGTTTCTCTATGTGCAGCCCTGTCTGTCTTGGAACTCACTCTGTAGACCAGGCTGGCCTGAGATTCACAGAGATTCTCCTGCCCCTGCCTCCCGAATGCTGGGATTAAAAGCATCTATCACCACCACATGTTTTTAAATTCCATTAGCTGATGTCAGTTCTCTGTGTCTGTGGTATATATGTGATGCACATGTGTGTATGCACACACACATGTGTTGGGGGGTTGTTCTCACTTATGCATGGCGGTGTAGAGTCCAGAGGACAAGATCGGGTGTCTTCTACAATGTCTCTTCATTTTCTTTTTTGAGAGAGCTTTTCTCCCTAAACCTGGAGCTCATCATTTCTCCATTCTAGCTTGCCATAGAGCTCTGGGAATTTATCTGACTCTGCTCTCAATGCCAACCTGGTGCTGAAGTTCTAGCCTTCATTGTTTATATGGGTATCAGGGTCTTATGCTAGCACGGCACAAGCTGTACCTCCAGACCATCTCCCCAGCCCAGAAGGAGCTTTATAAGAAAGGAACAGAGGGCCCAAGAGAGATGGCTCAGTGGTCAAGAGTGTATGCAGCTCTTCCAGAGGAGAAGTTTGGTTTCCAGCGCCCACATCAGATGCCTCACAATCACTTGGTAACTCTAGCTCAAGGGAATCTGGTGCCCCTTCTGGCCTCCTCTGGTACTACACTCATACACTTATACCCACTATATACCCCCCCACCCCCCCCACCCCAACACACACACAAAAACCATTTCAATTACTATACTTTTCGGCTCCAGAACTTCTTGTTTCTTTTTAGGTTTTTTTTGTTTTTCTTTTTTTGTTATTTTATTTGTTCATGTGTTATTTCTTTTGTTCTGACCAAGCATTATTTTAGTATCTTCCAGCATGTTTTAAAATGTTTTGGTTTTCTTTGGTGCTTGTAAGCCTCACACATATTCAGGAAGCATATGATCACTAAGCTACACCTCCAGTCACAAATACCTTAACTCAAAAAATTATTTGTTTCTGTGTTTTATGTAAGTCTGTGGGTAGGTGTGCTTGTCTTTGTGTACCAGGAGTGTACAGTACCTACAGAGGCCAGAAGAGGGAGTCAGGTCCCTGGGAATCCCCTGGAATTGGACTGCAATTGTGAGTTATCCAATATGGGTACTGGTTAGGGAGCCTGGGTCTGATGCAAGAGTAGCAGAGCAGTATTCTTAGCTGTTGAGCCATCTCTTCACCTGATTTTTATCTCAATTCCTTAATTTTTTATCCATGGAACCATCATAATTTATAGGGCAGTATACTGAAGGTAATCAAAGGAAGAGGGAAAAGAAAAGAGGCACTGACTGCTCTTCCAACATTGCACAAGGGTGAGCTAATGCACAGTGACCAGCATTGCACATGGATGAGCTAACGCATAGTCACCAGCATTGCACAAGGATGAGCCTGTGCACACAGATGAACCATTGCACAGTGATCAGCCATCACACACTGTCCTAGTTAGAATTTCTTTCTTTCTTTCTTTCTTTCTTTCTTTCTTTCTTTCTTTCTTTCTT
>JANHMN010000003.1:132769390-132880740 GCA_030674055.1 Rhabdomys pumilio
CTTTCTTTCTTTCTTTCTTTCTTTCTTTCTTTCTTTCTTTCTTTCTTAAGATTTATTTATTTTATTAATATGAGTACACTGTAGCTGTCTTCAGACACACCAGAAGAGGGCATCGGATCCCATTACAGATGGTTGTGAGCCACCATGTGGTTGCTAGGAATTGAACTCAGGACCTCTGGAAGAGCAGTCAGTGCTCTTAACAGCTGAGCCATCTTTCCAGCCCCTAGTTAGTTTATTGCTATGATGAAATATCATGACCAAAGCAACTTGGGGAAGAATGAATTTATTTGACTTATGCTTCCAAATCACTGTTTATTATTGAAGGACGTCAGGACAGGAACTCAAACAGGGCAGGAACCCAGAGGCAGAAGCTGATGCAGAGGCCACAGAAGGGTGGTTTGCTCTCACAGAGGCATTTCCTCAGTTGAGGTTCTTTCCTTTCAGGTGACTCTAGTTTGTGTCAAGTTCACATAAAACTAGCCAACACGTACATGGATCATCCACTGCACATGGATTAACCATTATATACTCCCTTTATGGCTGAGGATGACTTTGAACTCCTGATGCTGTTGTCTCTACCTCCTGAGTACTAGAATTATAGATGTGCATGTCATACTAATAATTCAATAATTCCATTTATATGATGTTGTGATTAGGGATGAAAAGAGATCAGGGGCTGAGGAATGCAGGGTTTGGAGGGCTGGATGATGGTGTCAGACACAGTCCTACCCTTCTCTGCGGCTACCTGGATCTAGGGGCGGTGGCTTCTCCTTTGCTCTGATCTACTCTCCTGTCCTTACCTGTATCTATTTTTCTTCCCCAAATCTCATTCACACATTAGGAGAAGTTTTGTTTTCCCACAGCATCCCAGGTACTTACAAGAGATGTACAGTTAGTCACCTCACTGTTCCTTCCTGCCTGCGTGGACAGCTTGCCGAGACTTTGAACTCTGCATCCCCAGGGAACGGTTCCTCCCTTGCCCACAGCCACACCCTGGTCCTTTCAGTCACCAGAAAGTGCTTGACTTCTGAAATAGGTCATAAAAAATTATCTGAACCACTTGCTCATCAATAAAGGTGATGTTACCACCGACAGTCCAGCCTGCCCTACCCTGTCACTGAGACAAAGGACTGTTGCCACCATTGAGGACCTGGGCTTAAATAATTTGTGGAATGTTTGCCCAGCGTGTAAAGGCCATGCATAGGCTTGATCCTTAGCACCTCTAATCCCAGCACTAGGGAGGTAGAGGCAGGAAGATCTGGAGTTTAGGGTCATCCTCAGCTACATTGGGGGAGTTACAGTATATCTTTGCTTTATTTAAAAGTTTTTTTGTTTTTTGTTTTTGTTTTTTTAGGTTTTTCGAGACAGGGTTTCTCTGTGTAGCCCTGGCTGTCCTGGAACTCACTCTGTAGACCAGGCTGGCCTCAAACTCAGAAATCCACCTGCCTTTACCTCCCAAGTGCTGGAATTAAAGGTGTGTGCCACCACTGCCAGGCTTAAGAGGTTATTATTATTATTATTATTATTATTATTATTATTATTTATTATTATTATTATTATTCTAACTACCTACCTACCTGACTGGTTACTTAGTGTGTATCTTCTGAACATTCCCTTGTCCATTTTTGTTTGTTTATGGAAGATAGCCATAAACTGGTTAGGGCAGAGCCTCAGCCTGGTTGCCTTGGTAGCCAAGGAGAGGGTCTGAGTCCCACCACCAGGTAAGCCACTTACAGCAGCTCACTGTGACAGCAGGAGTGCTGGCTGAGGAGGAAAAGTGCCCCACCTCAGCAGCAGTGGCTCTGCCCCTCACTTTCTCTTTCCTTCCCTACCACCCTCTCTCTCTTCCTTTCCTCCTCCTTCTCTTCCCTCACCCTCTTTTTCCTTAGTTTTTCTTTTCCCTTCCTTCCTTCCTTCCTTCCTTCCTTCCTTCCTTCCTTCCTTTCTCCCTTCCTTTCTTCCTTTCTTCCTTTCTTCCTTCCTTCCTTCCTTCCTTCCTTCCTTCCTTTCTCCCTTCCTTTCTTCCTTTCTTCCTTCCTTCCTTCCTTCCTTTCCTTTCTTTCTTTTTTCTTTTTTAAACTTCACACAGGACTCCTATAGCCTAACTGACCTAATTCCACCCACTTTCTACATTAATTTGCCACTGGAAAGAGGAGTCCTTGAGAACCCTGAAGGAGCCAGCCCTAGAATGTGCATACAGGAAGAGATTGTTGGGCGGGCATGAAATGTTCCTTCCAGCTCATGGTGCCAAGTAGGTGATACTGCTTTGAAATGTGTGGAGCCTTTGGGAGGTGGAGCCTGGCTGAAGGAGGAAATCTCAGTGGGTGGATCTTAGATCTTATAGTCCAGCCTGCTTCCTCTTTCTCCTCTGCTTCCTGATCTACCCAGACATGAACAAGCAGCCTCATACCCCAGCTGCTGCAGGTGAGAGCCACCCACTGCTATGCCTTCCCACTAAGGTATATGTAGACTCTCAAACCTTGAGTGAAAATAAACCTTCCCTCCCTGAATTGCTCTTTATCAGATATTTGGGTACAGTGATTGTAGGACCGTGAAAGGACAGCCTGGTTTCTGGTTGAGCACTGGCTGGAAATCAACAGAGACCCCACAGGGTTCCCTGCAAGGGATGGCATGCATTTCGACATGCTCCCAGACTCCAGGCTCCTGACACAAGGCTGAAGACCTCCATAGATCTGCACCTTTCAGGCATGTAGGACAATGCTCACTGGTTCCTCCACAGGTAGAGGGCATGACTACAGGCCGCAGAGCCTCAGGCAGATCTCCATATTAATGAGATACCTAAAGGCCAAAGGAGCATAGCCAATTAAACATTCCTTCCCAGACCCTTCTCCTGGGCAGAAGTATATCCCCTGAAAATACCAGGATATAGTTTCATCCATTTTCCACCATGACAATAAATATCTTAAGACCATAGCCTATTTCTCTTCTTTGGGACCCACGGCTTCACACAGCCAGATGTCCACCCGACGTCAGCGTGGAGTAAACACAGTCAAATTCCTGTACCTCTGTCCCCATGAGAGGCCCTAGCCATGTGGTGAGACAGAAGCGGGGACCCACACATCAACCCAACAGGACATGCGCACACTACAACCCCACAAGTAATGACACAAGTGACTAATTCATGGGCCCAGGCAGAAGGGACATTATTCTAATGAACCGCTCGCATCCCTCCCTCCACCAGAAGTCCTTGCACTGGCAGCAGCTGTGGGTGCCCTGCTCCAGGTCACACTCTGGGTGCCTTGCATCTAATGACAGACTGGACCAGGGTTTGGGAGTGAAGGCTTAGTATTCTTCTCCTAGCTCCACAGCTTGAGGTGGAGCCCTGCATTCCTGATTGCTCCTACCCTACACTCTCCCCCATTGGACTGGCTCCTCTTCCATCCTTCCATCAGTCACCTGCCTAGAATCCAGCTTAAACACAAATGTCCCATCAAGGCCGAGCAGCTGGCTGAACAGAGCATTCATCCTGTGGGAAACGGGAAAGTTCCGGGTTTGATTGCTCTAGAAGAGGGCTGAACATGAGACCCAGAGACCCATCTCCACGGGGCAGTTCCACTCGTCTAGATCCACAAGCTGTCCCCACTGTGGCCACCCCAGTACCTGTGCCTTTGGAGGCTTAGAGAAGCCTTGGAGTCTGCAGCCAGGCAAGTGGAACTTGGTGGACGTCGGTGATAGACGGATCAGCACACCAACTCTTTGCCTCTTAGCTGGGACAACTCAACTCTGACACTAGTTTTCTCACTGACACTAGTAGCCCCAAATCACAATTGCCCACAAACCTTCATACCAGTTTTTTATTTCCTTTTCTGTTTCCCTGACTCCATGCTGGAGCTGCCTGGGGCAGTCTCTAAAATCTTTTTCTCACGGTCAACTGATGGGGAAGCCAGCCTGAGAGGGATGGTCTGGGATATTCCAGAAAAGAGCCTGCATCAGTCAGACTTCTCTAAAGGAACAGAACCAACACAGTGGATATACACTATAAAGGATGTTTTTTTAGATTGACTTGCATCATGCAGGCAAGGACATCCAACAGTGGCTGTCTGCACACTGGAGAAGATGAGAGCCTAGGAATTGTTGGGTCCATAAAGCCGGACACCTCAGCAGTTCCAACTTACCACTGAAGGCCTGGAAGGTTCCAAGAGAGCAAGCTGGATGCAAGCTGATACCACTGGCTTCCAATGCTGCAATGGTGGCAGTAACAGGGTAAATACGTTCACCAACAAGGGGCAGACACCAGGTCGAAAAACCAGTGGCTTGGGCTGGTGAGGTGGTTCAGCACATAAAGGCACTTGCTGCCAAGCCAGATAGCCTGAGTTCAATCCCTGGGACCTGCATGATGGAAGTAGAGAACTGACTCCTACAAGTTGTCCTCTGGCCTCCACACTTGTACCATGGTATGCTCATGTGTGTGCGTGTATAAACACACATGAAGACATACATACCTATACACACAAATATATAAAACAGCTCTTCTCTAAGACATTCTTATATCTGGGCCACTGGTGGAAGGTGCCACCCACTCTAGGGAAGGGTCATCCTCTCTCAGCTAATCCATCTAGGAAATACGCTTACAGAGCTGTCTGTAATTGGTTCCAGAGCCAATTCCGTTGACAACTGTAGAGGTCTGAGTGAGAAGGACCCCTATGGACTCACATATTTGAATATTTGGTTAGATGTAGATGAAACTGTTTGGGATTGGGGGTGTGGTCTTGTTAGAGGGGCGTGTTGCTCAGTGTTGTCTTTGAGGTTTTAAAAGCCCGTTCAGTTCCCAGTTAGCTCTCTCTGCCTTGTGCTTATGGCTTAGCTGTAAGCTCTCAGCCACCGCTCCATTGCTGAACCTGTGTCTGCACTTGCACCTTGCAGCATACATAAGGTTGCATCTTTCCTTTCAAATACATACATGTACACACCACACACAGAGAATGAATGAATGAATGAATGCAACACAATCCAAGAGTTCTTTCCCACTTGACAGAAATCAGTTTCTCTCTTGTTAACAGAGGGTCCGTCTCCAGATCAGCAGTTCCTCCTTAATTTATAGAAGGTCTATCCTAGGACCAGCAGCTCTTCCCTGTTACAGAGAGTCTATCTGAGGACCTAAAGGGGATGCCTGAAACCTCTGCTAGTATCAAACAAAACTAGTACATGCTTTGATATTTTTTTAGATTTATTTTATTTTTACTGATGTGTATGTATATGTGTTTCTATGGACATGTGTTTTGACCTCTAGGTGCCTCAGAGGCCAGAAGAGTGTCAGATGTCCTGGAAGACAGGACACAGTCACAGGCAGTCGTGAGCCACCTGACACGGTACTGCAGTCCGCTCTGGAAGATCAGGAAACACACAGCCATCTCTCCAGTCCTAAAATGGAGCAGTTCAAATATCAAACTGCCGTGGAGGTGACTTAACACCTCATCTGTGCCCTCCATGGAGTGGATGTCGTCCTCCACCCTGGGAAGGGTTGCTGCTCTTCTCTGCCCACTGATTTGATGGTTCATCTCTTCTAGAAACATCCTCCACATGCCCCCAGGAGACAGTGTTTATCCATCTCTCTGGGCACCCTGGTTCCAGCAAAGTTAACAGTAAGATTGACCAGGACATACAGAGAGGACAGTGTGAGTTCTTCCTTTCCATTCTACTGAGCCAGCTCTTGAATCTTCACCTGAGAAGTCATCTCCGCCGGGACCTCAGTGCAAACATTGGCAGGAGGCACTCTCCCACCTTTCAGAATATCATTTGGGAAATTATGTCAACTTTTGACTGAAGAATCACCACTCCTTGGAATTTACCATGGGACAAGCTGGCCACCCAAAGTACACCTTAGAGGACAACGTCAGGGAAGGACAATGTCAGGAAAGGGCAATGTCACTCTGGTCAGAGACTACCAAGCTTAGTTCAGAAAAGGATTAACTGCTGGTCCATGCAGCAGTGGAGAGGCACCTTAGGAAAGTCTCAAGTGTTTATAGCAGGTTCTAGAGTAGTATCCCTCCTTCTTAAATCTCCCTCAGCAATAACTGGCACCTGTTGAGGTTTAGTCTGTTGCTATGTATTATAATGTTAAATTCTATACTGGAAGGTCTAGGCCTGTGAGTGACTTCTCATGTTAACAAGCTTTTGTTGTACAAACCCTTTTCCTTGATTTAAAACTCTTGGTTAAATAAAGTTGGCTACAGCCAATTACTGGAGGGATTAGAGGTCGGTGGGTTTGGAGTGACCTGGTTGGAGGAGGAGAGATCAGAAACAGCAAGTATTTGGGGTACACTGCTGGGAAGGTAGCCAGGTCAGCAATTAGAAGAGTAGAGTAGATAGGGGGTTACACCTCAGTAATTGTCAAAGCCAAACAAACAAACAAACAAACAAAAAAACCCATAGTCCGAGTTTCATTTATTTGTAAGCTATTTGGTTGTACTATGGGCACCAACAGTACCTTGGCAAAAGGAACCTAGAATCTTCAGTTTTTACCTTGAACCTGGAGTTGGCTTGTTAGCCAGGGTCAGTTCCTCTCAAGAGGAAACTATACTGCAAAGCTCCCTGGGTCAAAAACATGCTGTGGAAAGAATGGAGATGTTTTGATTGACTGAAAGCCAAACTCAATTAGGTTTTTTTTTTCTTCTCTATTTTGAGTACATAATTCTCATAGAACTTAGATTTCAATTTTAGAATTTTCCAACATGCTCTCCTGCATAACTGACTCCAGAGACACTTCCATCTGAAATCTGACATCTACATGGGCAAGTACACTGAGTAGGTGCTCAAGGAGTGGCCTGTGACAGCATGAGGTCACATGAGGGATCCAACCCTCGCTCCCTCCCCATCTCCCACGTGGCCCACATGGTCTACTCCCGTTGACACTCTTTCCTCGGTGCCCCCAGAGGTATGGTACAAATGACTCCCTCAGGTCCTCCCACAGGCTAGGATTTTAGCTCTAGGACACTGTGTAGTTTAAATCAAACCTTTTTCTCTTCTTTTCTTTTTTTTTAAGGTGGCTCCTGGCTTCTTTTTTGTCTACATGGTGTTTTTCATATTGGCCCACGCTATTTATAGTAGCAGCTCTGTTCTTGTGTCTGAATGGCATTCTATCCCTAGGTAGACCACAAATGGTTTATTTATCCTTTTGCTGGTTGGCATCTGGGTTCTTTATTTCCAGCTAAAATAAATGCAACAACAAATAAATACGAATATCAAAAAAGTCTAGGCATGATGCTACATGTCTGCAATCCACAGCACTTGGGAGGCTGGGGCAGGAGAAGTGCAAGCTTAAGGCTAGCCTAGACTACACAGTAAGATACTACCAGAGAGAGAAGAGAGGAGGGAAGGGAAACAGAGGGGAAGGGAAAAGGGGGAAGGGGAAGAGAGGTGAGGTGAGGAGAGGGGAAGGGAGGGGAAAAGAGGGGATGAGGAAAGAAGTAAGGAGAGAGTAATCTAAGGTGAAAAGAAAGGAGAACAGACGGAAAGAAAAATGATTATTTAGCTTTCTGATGCTATAACAAAATACCTGAGACAAACCAAGAGAAAAGGTTTCTTTTGGCTTAGTTTTACAGGTTTCAGTCCACCTTTGGTGCCCCTGTTGCTTCTGGATCTGGTGAAGCAGCATCAAGACCAGAAGTACTTGGGGTTTTTTGTTGATGGGTGGTTTTTCTTTTCTTTTCTTTCTTTTTTTTTTTGGTTTGGTTTGGTTTGGTTTTTAGATAGTATTTCTCTGTGTAGCCCTGGCTGTCCTGGAACTTGCTCTGTAGACCAGGCTGACAGAGAGCCACCTGCCTCTGCCTCTGCCTCCTGAGTGCTGGGATTGTAGGAGTGCATCACCTTACTTGGTTAAGAGCAAAACCTCACTCACTCCATGACTGGGAAGTAAAAGAGAGGGAGAGGAAAGGTCTTCTATCCCCTTCAAGGGAATCACATCAGTGCCCCATCTTTTAATATTTCTACCACCTGCCAGCAGCCCACACTCTCACAACATCGCACACCAGAAGGGCAGTGATAGAAGTACATTGCATCTGGGCAGGGTGGCACACACCTTTAGTTCCAGTGCTTGGGAGGCAGAAACAGACAGATTTCTGTGAGTTCTAGGCCAGGTTGGTCTACTACATAATGAGAACTTGTCTTAAAAACATAAAATAAGACATAATAGATAGGAAGGTAGGTAGGTAAGTAGGTAGGTAGATAGATAGATAGATGGATAGATAGATGATAGACAAACAGACAGACAGATAGACAGATAGCAAGCACAATGGGAATGGAACATTACATCTTCCCAAGTTCCAAGGTCTTAAAACCTAAGAGGGAAAGTAATTGACTTTCCAGGGAAGGTTGCATCTTGAAGAGCCTGAAGGAACCTCACTCAGAAGGATCAAGCTGAGGCTCTATGCCACTTGCCAAGATGCTGCCAGAAGACATCACTTCTGAAACCTTCTGGTCAGAGATCCCTGACCTTGATCACAAGGAAACATCGGAAACCTAAATTGAAAGGTTTGCTTCAAGATAAATTTCGAAGTTGCTTAGGGGGTAAAGGTAGGTCTAAGTTTCACCCCTGGAAGACACATGATGGAAGAAGCCCACGTCTTCCAGTTGTTCTCCGACCTCCGTGTGCCATGGCATGAACACATCCTCTGATGCTCATTGTATACACACACACACACACACACACAAACACGCATGTGCAAATATAATAAAACATGAAAAAGAAAACTCCAAAGTCTCTGTTTATTTTGTATTTGGTTTTTTTGTTTGTCTGGTTCTTTTGAGACAACTGTCACAATGTAGTGTGGACTAGGACTGATGGCAACCCTCCTGCCTCAGCCTCTTAACTGTTGGGATTACAAGTGTGAACCCCACATTTAGCTCTACTGGTATTTGGTAATGTTTTCTGTTGCTGTGATAAATCACTGAGCAAGACAACTTGAGCAAGAAAGGATTTACTTGTCTTACACTTTAAGGCAGGAATGTTGAAAACATGAAGAAGAAATGCTGCTTACTGGCTTGTTTTCAGGCTTGCTCCCCCCCCCACCCCGTTTTTTTGTTTTGTTTTGTTTTGTTTTGTTTTGTTTTGTTTTTTAAACAGGGTTTCTCTTTGTAGCTCTGGCTGTCCTGGAACATGCTCTATAAACCAGCCTGGCCTAGAATTTAGAGATTCACCTGCCTCTGTCTCCTGAGTGCTGGGATTAAAGGTGTGTGGCATCACTTGCTTAGTTTTCTTATACAGCCCATGTCTACCTGCCCAAGGAAGACACTAGTCACAGTGAGCTGGTCCTTCCTGCATCAACCATTAATCAAGAAAACGCTCCACAGACATCACCATGGGCAAAGGTATGTGTTTTTTGTTTTGTATTTGTGGTGTGTGTGTGTGTGTTTGTGTGTGTGTGTGTGTGTGTGTGTGTGTGTGTGTGTGTGTGTGTGTGTATTTTCAAGACAGGATTTGTCTGTGAAGCCCTGGCTATCCTGGAACTCACTTCGTAGACCAGGCTGGTCTGGAACTCAGATCTTCCTGCCTTTTCACTGCCTGGTGATGCTCCAGGCCAATGTAATGGGAACAATTCCTTAGTTGGGGTTCCTCTTCCCGGGAGTGTCTAGGCTTGTGCTAGTAAATCTGATAGGTGTGTCCCCAGGTCCATACATTAGAACTTAATCTTCAGGGTCACACTTTCATTGTACTTGGAGTTGGGGATTTGGAACAGAGTTAGGTAAGAAGAGGTCATGGGGGATAGGACTCTGATGACATGAGTGGGCTTGTTCTTGTCCATGTACATGTGTGTGCATGTATATGTATGAACTTGTGCATGTAGAAGACATAGAACAACATCAGGTGTCATTCATTCCTCAGAAATTTCCCATTTTTATTTTCTTTTTAAGGACAGGGTCTCAAATAGCTCTGGCTGTCTAGGGACTCACTATGTGGACCAAGCTGGACTCAAACTCACAGAGATCCACCTGTTTCTGCCTCCCAAGGTAGGAATAAAGGCATGTGCAACCATGCCCAACTTTTTAAAAAAATATTTATTTTGTGGGACTGGAGAGATGGCTCAGCAGTTAAGAGCACTGACTGCTCTTTCAGAGGTCCTCAGTTCAACTCCCAACAACCACATGGTGGCTCACAATCTGTCATGGGATCTGATGTCCTCTTCTGGTATGTCTGAAGACAGCTACAGTGTACTCATATACATAAAATAAACAAATCTTTTAAAAGTTTTATTTTCTGTGTGTGGTGTTTTATTTTCGTGGGTGTCTATGAACCACATGTGTGCAGTGCCCTCATGAGTTCACTGAAGAAGGCATTGG
The DNA here is from genome assembly GCA_030674055.1 of Rhabdomys pumilio. NCBI lineage: Eukaryota > Metazoa > Chordata > Mammalia > Rodentia > Muridae > Rhabdomys > Rhabdomys pumilio. Next base: position 132,779,687 of record JANHMN010000003.1, read on the forward strand.
AGCCTCTAGAACTGGAGCTCAGATGGTTATACACTGTCATGAGGGTGCTGGGAACTGAACATGGGTCCTCTGGAAGAGCAGCCAGTGCTCTTAACCACTCAGCCATCTCTCCAGCCTCAATCTTGTTTTTAGAGTCAGGGTGTCTCACTAGCCTGATACTTGTTAAGCAGTCTAGGCTGGCCAGTTAGCTCCATAATTCACCTGCTTCGCCTCCTGAATGCTGGAATTACAAGCTGATTATCATTCTTAACCCATTCCCATGGGTCCTGGAGGTTAAGCTCAGGTCCTCATACTTGACAGCCAGCATTTTACTGACAGAGCGTCTCCCCAGCCCAGGAGCTGCTTTATAAAAAGTGGAACAGAAGGGTGGAGAGCTGGATGGTGATTAAGATCACATACACATTTCCAGGGCATCCAAGTTCGGTTCCTATACCCATGTCAGGTGCTCACAACTGCCTGTTAATTCCAGCTCCAGGGGATCTGATGTCTTCCTTTGGCCTCCAATGGCACGTACGTATAGGCACATACCTGCAGAAGTACACATAATTAATAATAAATCTTTCTTTAAAAAGGAGCAAAGACTTAAACTAGCAATGTTGTTCTGTCTCACTGAACACCCAATGTTAGCATCATGGTCTCAGATTTGCCAAACTCCCGAACTGTGAGTCTAATATTAAACTCCTATTCTTGTTAATGACCTAGCTGCTTAGCCATAGCTATTTTGTTACAGCCACAGAAGAAGAATGGAGTGTGTGTTTAAAAAAAAAGTATCTTATTGAGAATACATTGGTAAATAATCGAAAAATTGGTGTGACAAATACAGAATTCAGACAGCGTCAGAGTGGCTGGGCTTAATGCGGGAGGTAAAAGACATAGGAACCTAAGAGTGACTTCTTTCAACCACAGAGCACTTGACATGGTGTCTGACTGTTCCCAGTGAATACCCTGAACAAAACCCCATGTTGTACACTTGTTCCAAGCTCATTGGTGTGAAAAAGAAACGTCATCAGCTGAATAACTGGGAGTGGGGTCAATGAGCTTATCCTTAAACCAACTCTGGAAGATTAAATAACCCCTCCTCCATCCCTTCCAGGAATCGGAATTGAATTCTCTATGTGGCACTCCAGGAGCAGCTCTGAAGGCTTACAGGCAGCAATGTAACAAGCCCTCCTCCGTCTGTGGAGAAGAGTAAGGGTCCAAGAAGAGTGTCAGCTAATAGCTAGGACAGCCAGTCTGGTAAGGTAAAGGTAGAGAGGTGAGGGTGCTAGGCCACTGCATAGGGGGAGCAGAAAGAGTGCTGGAGCTGCCTTAAGGAAGTGTCAGAGGGGCAGTCCAGGGGCCTGGTGCTGTCCATATCCAAGACCAGGAAGCCAGCTAGCCTCCCAGAGGTTCCAGAATGCCCAAATCTATCCTCATTTCCTACCAGTCTCTGATGCTCGCTTTTCAGCAGAGCAATCTTGCATTTGTTGGGGATGAGGCTGGAGAGATGCATGCAAGAGTCTGGAACACTCAAACTGAAGTTGCGCCGGGAATAGTGGCACACGCCTTTAATCCCAGCACTTGGGAGGCAGAGGCAGGCGGATTTCTGAGTTCAAAGGCCAGTCTGGTCTACAGAGTGAGTTCCAGGACAGTCAGGGCTACACAGAGAAACCCTGTCTCAAAGAAAAACAAACAAAAAAACAAAAACAAACTGAAGTTGCAAAGTGACTCACTCAACCTGAGATCCCAGGGTCAGCCCAGTGTGCAAGGACTCCAGAGTAGTACAGGGTCCTGGTGAGCAATCTACTGAAGCAAAAGGGAGTTGCTGAGGCTGACATTTGGAGACATGGTACCAAGCTAGGTGACTAAAATGCTACTGGGCATACCAATGGCAGCCTGTTGGCCACAGGGACTGACTCTGTGGGCTCAGTCAGTGGCCTGGCAATGGCACTGCTTGCTCAGAGGACCTGCTAGTGTTGGGCTGGGGCTCTCATCGGTCAGCCTCAGGGTGTGTCTGCCAGGGCAGACTGAGACCCTACCGCCAACTCAGCCTTTCTTTAGAGTTGTTAAGCCCTCAAAGTCCAGCCAGTCTGGATGGGGGGGCCCAGGCTCTGTAGCTGGTTCTCCTGCCATCGGGAACCCAGAGGCTTCACAATGTAAATGCCAAGGTTCCTGTCATGTGGGGGCCCAGCAGGTGACTGGTCTTCTATTTCCTGATCCCTACTCCTTGCCAGCTGGCAGGAGACACCTCTAGCTGGCCTTTCACTGTAGAAAAGTCTAATTTCCAGTTTCCCCCAGGAGGGCAACTCCCAGCTGTGGCAAGAGCCAGCTCAGCCATGACCTCCATAGATCAAGCCCTTTAAAAGTCCCAAGCTTTCATCATGACTCAACAAAGGTCCTGAGTCCAGCCCGGTTTCATCAGTCATGGTCTACCTAGGTCTCACAGCTGAGGCTAGAAGAGCAGCAGATGTTGAGGGACTGGAGGGACAGCCCAGCCCTGGAGAGGCTGAAAGACTGTTATGTTCACTTGTGTGTCTTCTATGTCGGGCTAGAATCTGGGTCCACTCCCTTGGAAGGCAATGCCCACAACACTTGGCCTGGCATTCAGCAGGGAATAAATGGAAGCACTGTAAGAGCTATTCAGAGTTGGGAGCTTCGGTGAGCCTGAATTGTCATGTGCTGTAGGGTTGAGGTAGAAAAGACGGGGGAACATGGGGCCAAGGTTGGCTGAAGTTTGGATGGACTTGGAATCTGAGCATCACACCTCTGAGAATCAGTCTAGGACCGTGGGTACCCACTGGAGGTAGATGGTGCTCCATGAGTGCTCACCTCCTTGCATTTGGTGTCAAAGGCGGCAGAAGCAACTTTAGTGTCTCTGGCACATATTTGGACCCCCAGTCTTGGGGGAAAACATTAAGGAACTAGAAAAACAGAACAAAACAACTAAGATCAAAGGAATTGTTAGCTGTGTCTACAAAAAGGGAATAGAGAGGATAGATCTGATGCCACAGTGACTGGGAAGGGCAGGAAGTCGACCTGCAAGTGTCAAGCTCTGTCTCTCCTGTGCCTGGTCTCCAGTGCTGGCTCCACTCCCAAGACGGTGTAAACTGAGGATACAGGTCACACAGCTGAGGTCAGCACAGAAGTTCTAGTTTTGAAGAAATATACCTTTCCAGCTATGTGTCCTTGGCAGGTTACTATGCCTCTGTTTCTCACCAATGGAAGGGGATAACAAGTGTCAAGTCTACTACTCAAGATCAAAAAGGAGGCAATAGGAGCTCAGTTGGTATTAGCTTGACTCTGCTGAGCCATCCTCTAGAAGATGCCTACTTGTGCTAAGGTATGTGAGGGTGCAGTGTGGTAGTGGTGTTTGCAGGGAACCAAGACAGGATGGGGCTCTCCTGGAATGACCTCGGCTGTCTTCCCTGTCCCATGTGTGGCTGGAGTTGCATTCTTTCTTTCCATTGCCTGGACATTTTCCTACCTTTCCTTAACACCCTCCACCTCACTCAGGTGCTTGCTTCTGTGACAACCTCAAACATCTCCTTCAGGTCCCAACCACCCGCTTTACTTTAAAGCCTGCGTGGGTTTTTTTTTTGTTTTGTTTTTTTGTTTTTTATAAAGTTGTGTATAAAAGGCTCTGGCTCCAGCCCTGACCAGTTGAAAAGTCGCCTAACCAGTCTGTGCCTCAATTTCCCTATGTGTAAACTGGAAGCCACAATGCTCTCGACCTCTGGGGATTACCCTGAGGGACAAATAAGGCATTACACCAGATCGCTGGGAACGATTCCTGGTTAGGGACAAGGATGTGACCCTCGTTATTGTTGTGCGGCACCCCTTATCCGACTGCAAGATCCAAGGGGTGGGGCTTCGCCATACCCCAGGCGTGGGTGCAAGCCACTCCGGATCTTCCGCCCCAAGCTCCCGGAGGACCAAACCGCCTTTCTTGAGCCGGCTGAGCCCGAAGAAGGCGAGAAGTGGTTGCGTCGTGGAAAGGTTGTCACTTAGTGGGGGCTCAAGTAGCGGCCGGTGTCAGCATGGGGGACCCAACGCACGCTTCCTCCCCGCCTCCCGCTTGGTAACGCTCCAGTGGCCCACATGGTCTTGAAGGGTGTTTCTGCTTCCAACGACACCCATCCCCACAACAAAGAAACTCGCCATCCCCGTCCGCCTCCCCTCTGTGCACCCCGGAGGCACAGAGGGCCTGGAGCGCCGTGCGCTCGTAGTTGCCCCCAGAAATCGCAGCTCGGGAGCTGTCCCTGGTAGGTGCAGGTGCGCGCGGGACGGGGGCGGGGGCCGACCCCGCGGGGCGGCGAGCGGCCGACGAACTAGGTGGCGCCCGCCCGGCGCGCGGCGACGCCGCCTCCACCGAGATTTAAAGGGCAGTCGGGCGGAGGGATCTTCGAACGACGCTCGCTGCGATCCCTCCGCCTCGAGGCTCAGCGACGGCAACGACGCGGCTTCTTTGGAAAAATCGCTCTTGTGCCTCCGCCGTCGGGTGCCACGGCAGGGAACTTCATTCTCTCTGGCGTCTCTCCGCCTCTTCCCACAGAATTCCGTCGAAGCCATCGCGGCCACTAGCGCGGGGCAAAGGAGCGCGCACGCTCGGTTTCGGCGTGGTGTCCCTCCGCCGTCATCTGTGGACTCCTTTTCGTGTCCTTCCACCGAGCCCGGGCGGTGTCCGGGTGGCTCACCGGGGGCGGCGACGCGTCTGCGGCGCGGCAGCGAGGCTCGGGGGCTATGAGGTGAGGACGCCCGGGGACCGGAGGTGGCACCCGGCGCTGCGCGAGAACGCAGGACGCGAAGCCCCGAAGCCGGCGGATGTCTCTCAGATTCCGTGACTGCGCGCGAGTTGGAGGTGAGGCCCGAGGTCTGTGAGGCGGCGGTGGCCCGGCTCTGCGAGCCAGTGCTCGGGGACAGGGGCTGGGCGCGGGCCGCGGTGGCGGCCGTGGCGGCAGGACTGGGGGGGCCCTCGGCGGACGCGGACTCCTTTATTCCCCCCCCCTCCCGTCAGCGGAGGCAGCGGGCGGTGCTACGTCCATGCCGCCATATTGGATTTTACTCTCCAATTTTTTCTGAGGAAATATTTTTTGGTGATTAATTTTTCTGGAGGGACGACAAAGTGTAGCCTGGCGCTTCGGGAGCTTGGTGGCGGAGCTCTTGGACGGGCCCGGCGCTGGAAGACCGGCCGTGCTGGCGGTGAGCCGCGGAGGACGTGCGTGCGTGCGTGCGTGCGGGAACCGGGCCGCGGGGCGGGGCTGCGGGACCGGGGCGGCCGGGTGAGCCGGGCCTGCAGTGGTGGCGGCGGCCGGAAGGGAGCGGTAGCGGTCGGCGAGGGCCGGGTCGCGGCCGCACGAGGGGAGCTGCTCGGCCGCTCGGGATTGGGGGACTGTGTTTTTCCTCTTCTCCAATGGGCGGCCGTCAAGCGTCTCGCCCAATCTGCTCGCGCTGGCGCGCCGAACTTTCGGTTGTTTTTGTTTTGGCCCGAGCCTCGTTTCCTGTCGCTCCAGGCTCAGCCTGTCGCTCTCCAGTACGCGCCCTCCCCTCTCCGTGCTGTCCCGCGGCGTCGCGGGGGCACAGGCTCTGCGCTATGGCTCTGGCGTCACTCGATCTGTCATCCGCTCATCGGGACAGAGAGGGGAGAAGTGGAGTTCATCTTGAACTTTTAGAGAGTTCTCTCCAGGGGAGCAGACAAGATGAACTACCTGAATTGATGATTTTTCTTAACCTGCCTTTTAGACTTAAGACTATTTGACACAGATGCCTGAGGGGTTGGGAGACTGGGGAGTGAGTGGATGGATTCCTTAGAGGAACTCGATTCTCCCTGTAACTTTTCCCCGTTCCTTTTTTTTTTTCTTTTTTCCCAACAACGCCAGCCTGTTTGGGTAATTAGTAGACAAAACACAAGCCCTTTCAGAGACGAGGAAGAAGTTATTTCTTGCCTGAAATGATCACAGATGATTTGTGCATGAAGTCCATGCCTTGAGAGTGAATTGTCGAAGACACACGTTTACTGTGTAGATGCATGTTTGACCTAGTCCCTCACTAAGAGCTCCCTATGGTCCAGGGTTAAAGTGTGCAAATGTCTTGATGTCGTACGTGGGGAAACAATGGTTTCTGAGTTTGTAGCCTCTTGACATTGTACATTCTACTCCCTCTTCCAAGCTTACTTCCAAGCTAGTTTTCCATACCCTGATGCCTTTTGGCCATCCAGTCGCCTGCATTCTCACACCCTTTCTCCTGTCCCAGCATACGCCCATCTTCTGAAAAGCTCCTACAGAGAGTAGCCTGCCGCTGGCATGGTCTTTTTAACAAGCATCTTGCTTGGCCCGAGTAGAAAGCAGGATTCCTCTGTTCCCTGAACGTCTTGGCATACTTTTTGAGATTGGCTGTGCTATCGCACATATGTTGGTTTTCTTGTGAGCCTATAGAGTCTTGGTACTAAGATTTATATGGTCCGCCTCAGCACAGGTGCTCAGTAGCCACTTCATGAAAGAGATCATTTGTTAATTTCTAGTTTGTCAGGCCTCTTAGTAGTTTTTCAAAATGTATCCAGTTAGCGTCATTGAAAGTGTTCTTTAAAATTGTTATAAAAGAGAAAAAAGAAACAAAACTCTTAAAGAGGAGAATAGGCCTCCATCCTTTCTCTGTAATTGAAACCCAACTCTTTCAAAAACAATTTCCAAGGACTCTTTCAAGTGCTTTTTTGAATATGTTTTCATCCACTGCGGTGACAATGAGCTTTCCATATTTGTAGAAGATACTAGTGGAAGGCTGGACTACAGAAATGTGTGCCGATGAGAGGGGTGTATCCTGGGAGCTTTGTGTGGTTGAACTGGTGTTTTATAGGTGGGTGGGGCAGTCTTTTTTAGTTTCCCTTTAGGTCATCAGTGGATCTTAGCTCAAATGTAATCTTCTACAGAGGTATCAGCTTGTACGTTTATAATGCTCAGCTGTGTGTCTGGTTGTACAGCAGGTTTGTGTATAGTGTCTGAGAAGCTCTTTGTCTTCAGGAGTGCTTTTCCAATGGCTTGCAGAACAAATGCTCTCAGATGAATCATTATGATTCCATCCATTATTTTGTGCTTTTGTTTGTTACATGTAAACTTTATCTTCTCTCCATTCACCAAAATCCTTTTCTCTCTGGTCAAAAGGTCTGGGATTTTGTTAGCTCTAGAGCATTCTTATAAAAACATGGGACCATGTGTCATCTCTCTATGAGGTCACATTATTGGTTTCCTAGCATAAATTGAGTAACTGTAGGGAGAGACAGCATGGAGTAGTTGTATCTCAGGTAGAGCTAGTTCTGGGCACTAGATGCTAGCTTTATGTGTATATGTAACCTTTGCTTTTTCTGTCTTAATTACTTTGTTTTTGGAGTAGATAAAACACTTGTTTTACTGGCATGTCAATGAAGAAAATGGATTTAGTTATGGTAAAACTCATAAATCAAAGTTTCTGACTAGCTGATGGATGCAGCAGTTTCCAAAGCCGCTTTTTCACGGATAAGTTGTCAGTTGAAATCTTAAAACGTAGGGCTGCAAAGAGAGCTCATTGAGTTCTGCTCTTCCAGAGTTCCTGAATTCAGTTCCTGGCACCACATCAGGTGACTCACAAACACCTGTAACTTCAGCCCCAGGGAATCTGACACTTCTGGCCTCTAAGAGCACCTGTACTCATGTGCACATAACCACACACGTACATACAACTAAAAATAGTAAAATCATTTTTAAAAGGCTCTTATCTTGAAGTGTGAATTAAAATCCCTGGAGTTTTTAAAATACATGTGAAGTTATGTGTATGCGTTGCTTTGCTTGGATGTGTCATCTGGTGCCCCCGAGATTAAAAAGGACATCCAGTCCCTTAGAACCCGAGTTACCAATGATTAGGAGCCACTCTGTGTGTTCTGGGAACTGAATTTGGGTCTTTTGCAAGAGTGACAAGTGCTCACAACTGTTGAGCTCTCTCTCTAGCCCCCTAACTTTGCAGTTAAATGGCCGAATTCCATACATTTACTGTACAGACAGGTTAAAAGCAGGTCAGAAGCTTTTAACTAGGGGGAGGGGAGAGGTGTGTTGTTTAACAGAGAGCATCCTTTAAAATCTGTTGTCTATATCTGTATTCTTCCTTCTACTCTAATAGGAAATTGTTAAATACAGTTGTTTTTTTTTGTTTTTTTTTTGGTATTTTGTTTTTTATAGTAGGTCTCATTGTGATCTCCACTCACCCTCCAAGTAATTGGATGCTTCCTAAAGATTAGAAGTGTCAGTGAGAGGAAAGGTGCCTGATCAGTATCTAAACTATTTTTTGCCCATTAGTACGATCTGAAATCCACTTTTTCCTACACACTTTCCAAAGTGTTTGAGCACAGTGGCTGGCATCTACTTAGAATCCTAGCCTTTTAGAGTTAAGATGCTCTCAAGTTGGAAGTCAGCCTAGACTACATGGTAAGACCCTGTTTCAAAAAGCTAAAACAAAGTCTAGTGGTGGTTACACATGACGTTAATTCTAGCACTTGAGAGGCAGAGGCAGGTGGATCTCTGAGTTTGAGGCCAGTCTGGTCTGCAGAGCAAATTCCAGGACAGCCAGGGCTACACAGAGAAACTATCTCCAACCGCTCTCCTCCCAGAAAAGCCAAAACAAACATAGTTTACAGTTACAAATATAACTTGGTTTAGTCCCCAATTTTTAGTTATATGCATATTATTTTAAATGCTTTGTAGAGTTTTATTATAGAGATTCCATCTATACAATAATCACCCTAGCCTATTTTTCTAAGTTTGTATTAACTTCTAGTGATATATTTTCTTTTTAAATTTTTTTGAGAGAGTAGATTTCCCATATTGTATTGTTTAAGCCAGAAAGTTAGAGTAGCTGACTTTCTCATGTGCCTGAAACCATTTGCAGCCTTGTATTGGCCTTTGTTATCTTAAATAGTTTCACAAAGGAGGAAAAATAGCACCAATACTCAGTAAGCCTCTAAGTGACATTTTATTTTGCCATTCTCTTTCCATGATGCCCAGGGACAGCCAAACCAGTTAACATCTGCTGCTTCTGGCCTCAGACCCTGAGTTGAGGCTAGCTGATGTGGGAATGACACAAGCTCAGACACCTTTGAACTCTAGGGTTGTGTATACAACTATGATGCTGTATATAAATATAATTCAGGGGCTGGTCAGAGGACTGTTGGGTTAAGAGTCAGTACTGTGTTGCAGTCTCTGTGTCACTGTTTTAAGACATTGATGGGGCCAGGTCTTTGTTTCTGAAGAATGATCGGACATTCTCTCCAAACTTACTTTAGTCCTAAATTCTACTTCATCTTCTTGTATCTTCCCATTTCTAAGAACCACTTCAATCATACTTAACATATCCAGTTGGTTTACTCAGCTCATCTTCAGCTTCATATGGTTTTATGTCTTCTGAAGTGTCAAAAGAGGCTTTACAGTCCAGGTGGTTTTTCAGATTGAGATATTAGCATACATCAGTGGTCCGAAAGTCTTGATACTTAAGCTCCATATGCTCCTACTTGCTAGTTAGTTACGCCTCTGCAGCATGTTTTTATTTGTGTGTAGTAGGGCACATTAAACAAGTAAACAGACCCAGGGGGTTTTTGTCTCTGATCAGCTTTTTTAGTCTTTTGCTTGTGGCTCAGCCTGGACTGAATTTCAACAAGAGTTTTTGAGACTCAACATTGCCACCTGTGATTAAAATTTATTTGAGCAGCAAAATTCACTCCTGAGAGCCTTGTTTGCGGTGCTTATATCTGCATAGTGGAGTAGCTGAGCCATGAATGAGTCCTTGTCACACTAAGGACTTGTGTGAGTACTATAGCACCTGGTACAGGTGGTAGGCCACCTGCATTCTGTGCAGGTGTTCCCCCTTAAAGGAGCACCAGGTCATCATGTTTTCTAATCAGCATTTTTAAAATTTTATTTAATGTCTGTGTGTCTGTGTGTATGTGAATGCAGGTGTTCATAGAGTCCAAAAGAAGGTATTGTATACTCTGAAGTTGGAGTTAACAGGAGATTGTGAGCGCCTCATGTGCGTACTAGGAACTGAACTCTGGTCTTCTGAAAAGAGCAGCAAGTGCTTTTAACCACTGAGCCATATTTTCAACCTTTGGAGTTGTGGTGGCTTTGCTTTTTTTCTGAAGGTGGAAGCTCTTGTGGGCCCTCTAGTGTTCCATGGTTGCAACAACTATTCCAGCACCATGAACAGTGCCTGAAGGCTCCCGGCAGGCTTTTGCTGTGTTTGTGGAAATGAATGGATTCCAGGTCTGCAGAATGAATCATTTCATCTGATTTATAGGACAAGATGAAGTGTCCGATGTGTCTGAATGAGTCAGTGATCTCTGAAGAGTATTTTTATTTTCAAGGCAATGCCTGTGTTGCATCATGTAGAGTATGTATTTATACCGAGCCCACAGACACTGAGAACAAAGGGTCTTTGACCCTTCGGCCAGTGAGCTAGTGTAGTCTGGAGCTAGACAGGCCATAGGAAACCTTTTGTCTTCCAGAAAGAAGCAGAAGGAGCTTCACTCAGGGACCTAGAAAGTTCAAAGTTAGTTGGCTCTTAAAAATGTTTGCTGACTAAAAGTAAATAGCCGGGGGCTTTCCTCCCCATACCAGGATCCTTTTTATGTTTCTCCTCCTCCTCCTCCTCCCCTTCTTCTTCTTCCTCTTCCTCCCCTCCTCCTCCTCCTCCTCCTCTTCCTCTTCTTCCTCTTCTTCCTCCTCCTTCTTCTCCTGTTTCTCCTGCTTCTCCTTCTCCTTCTTTTTTTGTTTTTGTTTTGTTTTGTTTTGTTTTTTGTTTTTCAAGACAGGGTTTCACTGTATAGCCCAAGCTGGCCTCAAACTCAGAAATCCACCTGCCTCTGCCTCCCAAGTGCTGGGACTAAAGGCGTGCGCCACCACCGCCCGGCTTTATGTTTCATTTTTATTTTTCCTGATTAAAGTCTCTGTATCTTTTAATTTCCTCACATCTTTGTAGTTCTTACTAGATTGTGGCTATTTTAGATGACTGCATATGTAGTCATCTCTTTCCGAACTGGAATCAGCTCTATGAAGGCAGAAGCCATTACCATTCTGTTCTAGGATCTTCATATATGGGGCAGATATATTCAAAGATTTGTTTGCATTGAGACTTTATTGCCTCTTTGTACTAAGAGTGTACAGTTTTCCAGTTTGACCTTGGCTTAATCTGGCCTAATTCTTCTGGCCTTGTTCTCATTAATACACTGAAGAAGACAGTAGTAGCATTGTACATGTATTACAGGGTTGTCCGTGGACTCATGATATGCTATGCAGTTTTGGCACAGTGCTGAGTCAAAGTGAAGCCACGGTGTGGAGCGCCCAGAACACTAGTTAAGAGATTTCATCTGTTGTACCACCCAGACTCTGTTCTCTCACTGTAGGTGAGGTGCTGCTTTGCAAGGCATGGCTCTCTTCTCTAGTGCCTGTGTATCTTGTTCATCCTTGTTTCCTTCATGACATTGAGCTTCCTATGATAAAACTCAGAGTACTTTTGTTGTGTGTCATGTATTATTGAATGTGACCCTTTGTTGGAAATGAATTAGTCAAATCACTTGCTGTTTAAGTCTGTGTGGGTTTTTAATTTATGAGAGCATCTCACTAAGTAGTCTAGTGGCTCAAGCACTGGGCTCCTTGCTTCAGTTTCCCAAGTAGTTGGGATTATAGGCGTGAGGTAGTATGCCCAACTAAGTTTCTTCCTTTGGTTTTTATTTTTGCCCATGTTTGTGTGAATTTATGCTGCATCTGAGGGTGTCTCCAGAGGGCATTGGTTCTCCTGGAGTTGGAGTTACAGTGAGCTATCCAATGTGGGTGCTGGTAACTAAACTTGGGTCCTCTGCAAAGAATAGTATGCTCTTTGAACCATCTTCTAGCCCCTGAGGCTGAGACATTTTAGAGATGATGAAATCTTTTTAAAAAGATTAATTTATTCTTTTTTTTTTTTTCTTTTTGGTTTTTCGAGACAGGGTTTCTCTATATAGCTTTGGCTGTCCTGGAACTCACTCGGTAGACCAGGCTGGCCTTGAACTCAGAAATCCACCTGCCTCTGCCTCCCAAGTGCTGGGATTAAAGGCATGCACCACCACTGCCCGGCTAATTTATTCTATATGAGTATTCTGTTGCTCTCTTCATACACACTAGAATAGGGCATCGAATCCCATTACAGATGGTTGTGAGCCACCATGTAGGTGCTGGGAATTGAACTCAGTACCTCTGGAAGAACAGTCAGTGCTCCTAACCATTGAGCCATCTCTCCAGCCCAAGAACCATCTTTATTGCTCAGAAGTTGAGTACTATTCAGAGCTATGGACTATAGAGGCTGTACTTACTGGTATAGGGCAGTAGGTGACATCTGTTTCTAGAAAAGGGACAGAAAGTACAGCAAAGGAAATATTGGTTGTATTGGCCCTTGTTTGTATTGGATGTTACTATTGAGTGAGCCCTGATCAGGTGGGAAAATGGAGACAGTGTTCAGTTTTGTGGACTTTCTTTACAGTAACATAGCTAAAACCTTCATTTTAGAGATAATATTTAATGAGGCTGTTGGAGTCAAGGAGTGTCTCTTACATAAAAGCCATGGTCAAGTACTCCAAATGTGGAGATAGAAGAAACTATCAACCAGTATTTTTTCTACCGAAGCATTTGGAGAGGACTGTATTTCAGGTCCAACTGTAGATCCACAGCCAAATACTGTAACTGCCTAGTCAGAACTTATCAGTAGAGGAGTTTTAGTGTTTAAAATGTTTTGCTAAATCAAAATTTTTATCTAAATAGGCTTTCGATAAAATAGGATAATGTCAGCCATGATACTCCTAAGAAGTGGTTATTTGGCTTAGCACACATCACTTTAGTACCTAGTTGAGAAGCCAGCTGTATTTTCAGAACCCATGCAAGTCTGTACCTATGTCACAGGGGAAATATATTGGTTCTATAAGAACAGTCTGGATTGTGGTGGGATTTTGTGTGCTTCTAGTCTGAAGACAAGTTTCTATCTTGGTGTACTTTGTCATAGTCTTTGTAGCAGTTTTCCTTTGGCTGTTGGAATAAACTACCTGGTTCTTGATGGCTTAAACAAGAGTAGTATGTTGTGGTATCACCTGGCTCAAGCTAGGCTGTGGTGAGGAGCTAGCCTTAGCCCCTTTGTCTCTTGTTGAAGGACATTTTTTATGTCATTAGGGGCTCACTTAGGTGTTTCAGGATTAATCTTGTCATAAAACTCTTAATAATAGCATCCTCAACCCTTTCCTGGTAACATCCACAAGTTTCAGAGGGTAGAATTTAACAAACATTGCTGCCATTTTTAACCCTCTACTTTGTTCTGTAGAGTAAATCAGCCTAGCTTTAGAGTAAATAAGCCTAGTTTACCACGATCAGTGGTTTTTAAAACTAGCCTTTAAGATATACTGAAAAGGTGGGAGGTGAGCCTCTTGGCTTCAGGCATGATTATCTTGGGTCCAGATGAAGGTATGGCATCTAAGGGCACCTCAGAGAGCTGTTGATTGGCAGAGCTGGTGCATCTGAGCTTAGCTTTACAGGAGCTAGAAAAGGAAATTGGAAAGGGCAACCTGATGATGATGATGTGTGTATTATATTGTCTTAAACTATAGAGACCTGCTCTTTGATTCTTTAAGTACTGATTAACACTTGTGATTAATCTACAGCTTCACTGTAGATGGGAGGCATCATGAGAGTTTAGAGAAACAAAAATCTCCTATGCTTCCTTCTTTTGTTTCCTAACAGTCTTATCAAGTCACCTAGCTTTTCAAATGATATGCTTTCCAGCAGTGTAGTCACAGAAGCTAACCATAAATTTATGGTCGCTTCCTAGAAAATTATCAGCTGAGCATTTGTACCATCGAATTTTCTGACATCTTGGGATAGAATGTTAGATACAAATGCTTCTGGTGGCTTATGGTGTTTGTGTGGCCTGGTCAGTTTGCTATAGGGTTCCTTAGAGAGTAGGTGTGTGCTGATTGAAGGTGGGTCTGGAATAGCATTGTTGAAACTGGTTTGGCGTCTGCTGTGTTAGCATATTTTGAGTCTTAGATTTGGAGGAAAAAAACTTAACAACCAGTTGGGCCCATTTAGCTTTGGGGTTTGAAAATAGAGGGAATGACACAAATGGATGTGTGCTATGTCCACTGTTATGTGAGGTTCCAGTAGTGTAAGTACTACCTTGTAGCTTCCACTGCAATATTGAGTGCCAGTGTTCTTAAGGACTGTGCCCAGCATGCACAGCTGGAGAATTATCCATGAATCAGCGGACAAGACATGGAGAGTAGGGAAGCTGAACCTGCAGGGACTAGAACAGGCTGGCAGCATTCCACAGCAAAGGCCCTGTGGTAGGAAGCAGTGGATATCTTTATTTTTTTTTTTTTTTTTGTTGTGTCTGTAAATTTTACTCCAGAAGATGATGTGCTCGTGTTGCCAAGCTGACAAGTGTTCCAGGTAAAGTGCAGCCACTGACCCCAGGGTAGTCATATTACTGTTGTTACCAAATTGTCGTTAGATCACTTAAATAAATATATATTGCTTTTTTGAATAAAGATTTCCAGAATTTTTTTTACAAGATAGAGCCTGTTTTTTGTTTAATTTTTAATGTTTTTTTGTGTGCATGCATACCATAATGTTCATATAGAAGTCATAGGACAATTGTGTGGGTCCCAGGGATTGATCCCAGGTCATCAGATGTGACGGCAAGCACATCTTCACCTGTTGAGCCATGTCACTGGTGCTACAGTCTGCTTTTTTTTTTTTTTTTTTTTAATAAATGTGAGAAGCCATTTTATTTTATTTTTTTTAAATAAAACTTCTATTTATTTTTTATTTATGACGAGCACACTGTAGCTGTCTTCAGACATGCCAGAAGAGGGCATCAGATCCCATTATAGATGGTTGTGAGCTACCATGTGGTTGCTGGGAATTGAACTCAGGACTTTTGGAAGAGTAGTCAATGCTCTTAACTGCTGAGCCATCTCTCTCCAGCCCTACAGTCTGCTTTTTAACTTTTATTTTGTTGTCAACCATTTGGGATTGTTCCTGCCACTGTATGTTCTCTCTAAGATAAAACACACTGATAAGCCCAGAATGTTAAACTTGTTCAGGAGTTCTTAATAATGTCATAGGAATTATCTTAAAATTTTTATAGTCATTCCAATGAATGTTTTATTTCTATGACATTAAATTTTTTAAAAAAAAATAATTATCTGTCAATTTGTGTCTTGCCTGCTTGTATGTCTGTACAGAATGTGTGTGCCTTGTGTCTATGGAGTCCAGAAGAGGGCATCAGATCCCCTGGGACCTGAGTTAAAAGTTACAAGTGATTGTGAGCTGCCATATGGGGGCTAGGAATTAAACCTGGGTCCTCTGCAAGAGCAACCAGTGCCCCTAACCTCTCAGCCATCTCTCAGGTCCTCTGCAGAATTTTTAGAAGTGGTTTTTGTACAACATAAAACAAAAAACTCTGCCACCTTGAAGTTCTATTTGGAAGCAAAGTCCTCCAAATGGGCCAAGACTGTTAACTCAGGAGCCCCACCTGCACTATGCTTTTTCATCCAGAGACTGTGCAGGAAGATGTCCATTGTTGTTGGGCACAGGATACTTCCTGAGTCTAGTACATTTACTGAGACAACTATGTTTTCTTCTGAATTGGATGTTTTTCTGAATATAAGTAAATAGGAATTTAGGGAAAATAGTACCCTCTCCCCTGAATGCAGCTGTAGTGTTCTCATGGGAGGGGAGGTATAATAGTGGATGGGTGCTCTTTATCTTAGTGATATTATAACATAGTGTGATTATGAGTTTCCATTTCTACTTCAATTCTTTTGGAGGGGTGGGATTGTTTTGTACTATATTTGGGGGGGGGGTTCTTACTATTTAGCTGGCCTCAAATTCATTGTCTTCTAAGCCTCTAGACTAGCCTTCTTAATCCCCTGAGTATTTTCTTATTTTAGCAGTCTTCTCCTGTGCTTCATGCTGATCCTACTTGGCACCCCCACCCCAACCTTGTGCTTAGTCCTGGAACCTGAGAAACATTACCTCTTCTCCCACTTGTTGATCCAGTGACTCTCTCCCTTAGTGTTGATGAGCCAGCCACTTGGGAATGACGCTGCCATCCCTAGTGCAATTACTCTTACCTTTCCTCAGAATCTAGTTGCATCATTTTTAGAGACTGCAGGGTCACCCCTTGGGACTTCATCATCTTCTACTTAGAAAAGCATGTCACTCCAGGTCAGAGAATAAACTTTTTAAATAGAGTATCTTGTGTGACTCTTTGAAGTATCATACACAAAACAATGTATCTTGATCATGTTTCCTAAACTTTTCCCTCCACTCCTCCCATCAACCCCCCAAAACATACTCTTCCCCCCCACCCCCCATGTGTGTGTCTCTATTTTGCAACCCATTGAGTCCTGCTAGTATAATATTGCTTGCTGGAATACTGATTGCTGCTGCTATCTTGATCTTGTGTAGATAACCACAATGGTAGTGAGTTCATAAGAGAGTTCATAGTTCACAGGCCCCCCCCCCCCCCCATCCTATTCTTATATTCTTTTCACCTCTTCCTCCTTGAGGTTCTCTGAGCCGTGGAGTAGGGTTTGATGTAGATGTCCCATTTTGGACTGAACACTTAATAGCCACGTATTCTCAGCACTTTGGACCACTTTGAGTCTCTGGATTAAGTGCTGACCATTGAAGAGAGAAACTTCTCTGCCCAAGGCCAAGTGCAACATTAACCTGTGTGCATAAACATAAACACAGATATTTAGGGAGCAGTTTGACATGTCCATCTAGCAAGTCAACAGTAGTAGGTTCCCCACCACCACTGCCCTCTCCCCCCTTTTCCTTTGAGGCCAGGTCTTTTGTTTTCTTCTTCTTTTGGTTTTTTGAGACAGTTTCTCTGTGTAGCCCTGGCTTGTCCTGGAACTCATTCTGTAGACCAGGCTGGCCTCGAACTCAGAAATCTGCCTGCCTCTGCCTCCCAAGTGCTGGAATTAAAGGCGTGCGCCACCACTGCCCGTGAGGCCAGGTCTTATGTAGCTCAGACTGATATCAAACTTGTTATGTGCCTGAGACTGCCGTTTTAACTCCTGATCCTCCTGCCTCTGCACCTAGAGTGCTGGAATTATGGGCATCCATTACCATGTCCACCAGTTGTTAAAGTTTTAACACCAGGGCTAGACAGGTGGCTCCCTCCTTGTGGCCTCCAAGGTTACTAGGCACACACATGGTGTATATACAGTCATATATTCAAAATATTCATGCTAATATAAAAGTAAGTGGGGCTGGAGAGATGGCTTAGTAGTTAAATCACTTACTGCTGTTGTAGGGGATCTGGGTTTGGTTCCAAGCACTTACATGGTAACTCACAACTGCCTGTAATTCAGGTTCCAGGGGATTCATCTCTTTCTTCTCACCTTTAAGAGCTTCTACAGGCACATGGTGCATGTTCATACTCTCAGGTGAGAGCTCAGCAGTTAAGAGCACTGACTGTTCTTCCAGAGGTCCTGAGTTCAATTCCCAGCAACCACAGGGTGGCTCACAACTGTCTGTAATGGAATCCAATGCCCTCTTCTGGTGTGTCTGAAGGATGTGTTCACATACATTAAAATACTACTACTACTAATAATAATAATGATAAATAAAATTACTAAAAGATAAAGTAGTGTGTGCTTTTAACTGTTGAACCATGTACATCTTCAGCCTCCCAAATAAATTTTTAAAATTTAACTCAGACTTTAAACCATCTCAAAATAATCAGTCTGTTTCTAGCATTTCTCAATCTCTAGATTTAATTTGCTCATGTCTTTCCTGGCATTTAAGACTTTTTTCTTTTGCTAATAATATTTGTCCTGCCATCTTTTTTAGCACAGACTGTATTTCTTATGTACAATGTTCATTTCTTAGCAGGGCTCACTCACTCATCAGTAGCCTGTCCTAACTTGCCTTCTGAATCTCTGCACCCTCTGCCCAAGAAGGAGTTCTTCTTGAAGTGTGTCCCTGGGCTGTTCTTTGTTCCTTCCTTCTGCTTTGTCCTCATCTTGACATCTGATTATTAGCTAGTCTTCTTAGCTCTTGTACCTACTTTATCCACACCTGGGCCCAGATAAATTTGGATTTGTGGCTTGAAATACTATCAGTACCACAGTACCAGGTGGTATTCTCCAGCCTGTTTCTCAGCCCTGGGCATCTAGAAATGACCAAAGCCTGAGATTCCTATAGTTTTGTCAGCTGCCTCAAGATTCTTCTATAGGAATTATGAGTTTTCATTGTCTAACCTCCACATTTAGTCTCTCAGTGCTGTCCATGAAGCCTTCAGAGAAGACCCCCAAGTCAGCCATTTCTTATTACCTATGCAGGCCAATGTTGCATCTCTGCTTTTAATTTGTGAGCTCTTCACAACAGTAGGTGCTAGTGTGGTCCTTTAAAACTGAGGAGATGTTAACACCACTATGCTACCTTTGTTTCTGAAAGAATAAATTCTGTCTCCAAGTACCTTCTAAAATCTACCTTTTGTTGCCTGTACTTTCATCCTCTCTGCCCTACCCTGCCCCTCTAACCCTTTGTCTACCCCTGCCACACTAGATAGACTGTGAAGACGTTTCTGCTCTAGGCTGCTGTTTGCCCTATTTGTGCCCAGTACGTTGGTGATTGCAGCTAGCTTCCTGTCTTCCCTCAGCTTTCTTAGAAAAAAGTCATCACACCTGCTTGACCAAAACCACTCCTGCTTACACTGCTTCTCTGTTCTCTAAGGTGTTTATTTTTTGTTTGTTTTGTTTTTGTTTTCAAGACAGGGTTTCTCTATGTTGTATGGATACCAGTGTATAGGTATCTGTGTAGTTGGTGCTTTCAGTTACTAGATTTATTTATGTGTATGAGTGTTAGCCTGCCTATGTCTGTGTATCATATGCACACCTGTGCCTTAGGAAGCTAGAAGAGGTGTTGTATTCTTCTGTTGCAGAGTTCTGAGCCATGTGGGTGCTGAGAGCTGAACCTGGGACCTCTGCAAGAGCAGCAAGTGTTTTTAATTAATCAGCTATCTCTTCACCCCCTTAATTGAAGTTTTTGGTTGTGTTTTTCAAATTATTGTATATGTGCCATGGTGCACATATGGAGGTCAACTTCTGCCTTTGTGTGTGTCCTGGAAATGGAACTCAAATTGCCAAGCTTATGAGGAAAGCCCTCTTACCCACTGAGCCATCTCAGTTTGCTTTGATTACTAATTTATCATTTCTTGGTATGTTTTTCCCACAGGTGGCCTGGGGAGATGGATCAGTTGGTAAAGTGCCTGCCACACAAGCATGTGGAGCTGAGTTCAGGTCACAAGAACCTATATAAAAGCTGGATTTAGCAATATATTACAAAATTAGATAACAAACCATTTATTCCTTTAATCAGGGGAGGCAGAGGCAGGAAAATACCTGTGAGTTTGAAGCCAGTCATGCCTACACAGCAAGTTCCTATGCAAAAATCTTCAATTCCGACAGAGCTCTCATTCAGGAGTCTCTGCTGAGCTATACACACAGCACTGTACCTTGGAAATCGGTGTTAACTCTTGACTGACCCAAACACCTCCTACGCTGTGGACTTGCTCAGACAGGAGCCTCAGTTGATCACATCGTACCAGCCCTGTTGTAGTTCTTTGGTAGTTAACCTCCATTCAGTGAGTTCTAGTGAGAGCAGCTTGCAGCGACTAAAGCACTGTTGCTGGGGTGATTTGCTGGTGTACTTTTCCTAAAGTTTAGGAAGAATCCTTGGTAGAAGTATTTGTAGGTTAAATTTCTGTTCTGTGAATTTTCTTAAAAAATTGGTCTATCTTCTTTATGCTGGCAGATAGTACAGAGAAAGAATGGCTAGAGCAATTGTTCTCACATTAACTTGCACCACACGGAGGTCTTGTCACAACTGGGACTCCTGTTTCAAATCTTGTGGGTGGGACTATGAGTTGTAATTTAAAGATTCTGCATAGAGCAATTGCTGCCCTATTGGGACCTAAGTTCTAACCCAGCACCCAAGTCATGGAGCTCACAAATAATCTGACTTTAGCTCTAAGGGATCTGCCCCCTTTTGGCCTCTGTGGGCACCTGCACACACATCATATAAAGTCTTTAAAATGATGTCTGTCTGTCCTGTTCTACAGAGTTATACTTAGGGCTCCTAAAAACACGTTCTTGAGTTATTACTCATAAGTGGTCTGTCACTTATGTTTAGACCCTCTTAACAGCTAAAGGAGATCAGGAGATCCCACAGTATGTTGTCCCCACTGAGGGTGGTGACAAATAAAAAACAAAAAACTGGATTCTGGGCTGGAGAGATGGCTCAGTGATTAAGAACACTGGCTGCTCTTGCAGAGGACCAGGATTCCATTCCCAGCATGATGTGGTAGTTCACAACCATCTGTAATGCAGTTCCACATGATCTAGCACCTTCTTATGCCTTTTGGGGTAGCTGGCGTGTGTGGTGCATACATGCAGGCAGAACACCCATACACAGAAAATAAAAGTAAGTGTGTTTTAATTGGTTCTTTAATTTATTTGGGAGAGGAAAGTGGTTTTATGGAACAGTGCTCATATGGAGGTGGACAGTTTTCTTTCAGGAGTTGGTTCTTTCCCTTTACTATGTGGGTTCTGGGGATCAAACACAGGTTGCTGACCTTAGTGACAAACAATTTTGTCTATTGTGCTATCTTGTTACTTTTCTAGAGGACCTGAGTTTGGTTCCTAGCACCTACAGTTACTGTTAACTCCTGCTCTAAAGAGTATCCAACATCTCCGGAGGGCACTACACAGTCACATGGCATACAGTAATGTAATTCTTTCTTACACACACACACACACCCCGAGCTTAAACATTGTACATAGTATCTGATCATTAGTTAAAGGTCTTTAGACAAAATTCAGGTCTGAAGAGATGATTTAGTGGTTAAGAGCATGAACTGCTCTTGCTAGAGGAACTGAGTTTTAATTCCCAGCATCACACTAGGCAGCTCATAACCTCCTAAATTCCATCTTCTGAGGATTGTACATTTCTAGCCTCCAAGGACACCAGAACTTGCGTGCGCATGCGCACACACACACACAAACACACACAAATAAATCTTAAAAAGTAAAAAAAAAAAAGGTCTTTAAGCAAAATTTACTATTTGGATAATATGTAGCTTATGTGTGATATAGTTTTACATACCTCATGTAGTTTAAGTAGGATCTTTATGAGTTTAATGAGGATAGTACAAGAACTGAAAGACAGTACAGTGAAAGCTAAACAGCAGCCGAATTTAAATAGGAACAGACCCAGAGGGAAGTGCCTCAGAGACAGTTACCTCCACATTGGTGGCCAGGCATCTTTACCTTCCAGCTGAGCCTGCCCACCCCCCTTTTTTTTAACCCTCTGTGAAGTTACACAAAACAAACTCTTGAGGGTACATAACAGAAATTGATGTTTTGTGTTGGTATCATTAAAGGTGTACATTCCTTGGAGTCCTTCAGAATTTATCATGAGGCTAGGGTTGTAGTTCAGTGGTAGAATACATGTTTAGCCTGTGTAAGACCCTGCTGTCAGTCCTCACTCCACTCAGTAACAGTTATCACTTGTAGTTTTCTATGCCTTTGTGAAGACAAAGACCCAATATCTATTGTCAGGAGAACTATGACTAGAAGATCTGAGTTGCATTGTTTCTGCTGCAGGCTTACTGCGGTGGCTCATCTGTGCACTGATGGACTTGTGCTAGTGCTCACAGACTTGTGCTGTACTTCTGGCCTCAGTCAGTACTGAGGTTCTTGAGTTTTGCACATTCTCATTTGCAAGCTTTAGTCTGACTTGGACTACACTGTATCTCCCTAGTGAAGAGCAGTAGCAGCATAGCTGTGACCTACCAGACCCTCAAATAAATCTCCATCCCCAAATCCAGCTTATTAATGTTCAGAGAGTGAAGAATATTGTTCATACGTGGTTCCCCTCAATTTTCTTGCCATTGTGAGGCACAGAAGGGCACATGTTTCCAAATGGGTATGACTCTGATACTTGAATATGGGTCCTTAAATGCCTTCTAACAACAGGAAGGTAGCAAATTCATATTATGATTCTGGAGATCAGAAGACAGCTTGGGAGCTTGGGAGAGGTGGTTTCTTTCTCAATCTCTGGGGCTCAGAATCAAACTCAGGACATCAGGCTTGGTGCCTGCCAGGTTCTTACACTGTAAATACAGAATTCCTGGGTTTCAGTAGTCCCTTTTAGGAGTGATCAGAGCTTCACCTAGATGCCTTTTTTAAGCTTTCGTATGGACAAAGGAGGTAATTCTCTCGTATTTTACTTGCAGTTCATAGTGTTACCAAACTGTATCGGTGGGTTCTTGAGCTGTGCACAGACAGAGATGGTTCTCAGCTCTTGGTAACTGAAGAAGGAATGTTATTGGAGCTAGAGGTGTGCTGTGGGAAGTGTGGGCACTCCAGTCCAGGGACTACTGTATGGAAGAGACGAGAGTGCTGTGTGTCTTTCTTACAGTCTGTTGACATGATCTTTCATGTATTTACCTCCCGTTTTGTTTTGTTTTCATGTTTTGTTTCTGTTAGGAGAGAACATTGAAATTATTCTCTAAGCTATCTGAAGAGAGTGACTAAATGCTCCTGGGTCAGGCTGTCTGTGGGTATGAAGTGGTTGGGAGACTCCAAGAACATGGTGGTGAATGGCAGGAGAAATGGAGGCAAGTTGTCTAATGACCATCAGCAGAATCAATCAAAATTACAGCACTCGGGCAAGGACACCCTGAAGACTGGCAGAAACGCTGTTGAGAGGCGGTCCAACAGATGTATGTACACCTTCATCTCACTGTTTCTGGTTGTGGTGTACCCGTGTTCCCTCAGCTTCCTCTTGTCATTACGCTCCCTCTGTTCTCAACGCTCAGCAGTAGCGCCTTTTCATTCTCAGAAGTCCATTCAGATTTTTTTTTTCTTTTCCTGTTGTCTTTGGGAGGTGGGGTGTGCTCCATTATGTTGCCCAGGCTCGACTTGAATTCTTCCTGGCCTCAAGTGATCACCCTGCTTTGAGCCTCCCAAGTAGCTGGCACTACAGACACACTAGCAGTTTTGATTCTTACCATGTAAAATGTAAAACTTAAGTTTCATGCTTTATGTAATCTTTTAAAAACTATTTATTTACATCCTGAATGTTGCCCCCTTCCTGGTATTCCCCCTCACCCCAGAGTTCTTGACTCCATCTCCCCTCCCCACTTTATGTAATTTTTATGATGCTTTTTTTTAACTCATAACTTGTAGAAAGCTGATTTGTTCTGTAGGAGTTTTAAAATATGCTACTGCTGAATTTCCTATAAGTATAAATAAATGCCTTGCTGTAACTTCCATAAGTGCTCCATGCAGCAAGCTGAACCATAGAATCACCTCTTTTCCATGAGGAGTAGATGGAAAAGAGATAGATGGTCCTTAGGACACCCTCAGAATCCTTGCCATCTCTTCAAGATTGCACGGACTGATGAGTGTCAGGGAAACCCTATTATGAGAAGTTACTTCCAGCCCTCTGTGGTTCTTGGTAGGGATAAGGTTTTTGTTTTTGTTTTGTTTTGTTTTTTTATTAATCATTTTATTTGCTTACATTTCAAATGTTGTCCCCCTTCCTGGTTTCCCCCTATGAGCCCCCCACCCCATCCCCCTCTCCTTTGTCTCTAAGAAGGTACCCTCCTCCTACCCACTCAACCCCACCTCCCCCTTCTAGCATCCCTCTTCTCTGGGGCATCAATCCTCCACAAGACCAAGCAGTGAGGCTATTTTTTGAATTGTAGGATTGGTTTCTCTTTCTTGTCCTCCCTCCAAAATAAAATGCCCTACAACAAGCATACGTCTGAGTGGGCAGGTACAGGAATATTAATCAGAAGTGTCTAACTATGTTAAGGATGACTTTCTCAATCTCTGCTTTTCCTAGCATTAGTCAGCCACTGGAAGTTCCTTAGTTGTGTTGGGTCTATGTCATGCTCTCTTTAGCTTCAGGTACATGCTGTTTATTGGGCTCAGATGCCTTTACTCTTTCCAGATGAGCTCAGATCAGTATTTTATAGACAGTATTTGGGCATAATTCCTTCTTGGATCTTGGGATCTTAAAGCTAACTAGCTCTTCTCTTCATAGACCCCTGTTCATGACTGCTGTCAACATAGGCTAAAACTATGCCCTCTCAGTGGCATTGTTGTGGTCAGAAAACTAGACATTTCTAAAGCTTTTAAATTGCTGGCTTCTTCTTGTACAATGTAAAAGGTTTTAGTTTAAGTTAAATAGTGGGAGATACATACAGAATGTGGAGAAGACAGCATGATGCTGAATATTGTTGGACATATTGAATGGTACAGGGAGAGTCAGTGACAGAGAAGGATCACGTAAAGTGCTCTGTATCAAAGAAGATGGTTAGCCTGACTTAAAGTCAGGGCCCAGAACACACAGAGCTAAATTCTGATAGCAGTAAAGAGAAAGTAGACAGTGCAGCAAGAAATCAGATACTGCAACAATCTGCTTTCAGTAACAGGTGCTGCAACAGGCCAGAGGTGATCAGGAACAGGGTAAAATTTTAAAACCCTCAGGTATCGATAGAACATTCTATTCACCAACAGCAATTATACTTATTATTCTCAAGCATGCATGGAACTTTCTCCAGGACACATCCTATACCAGGCCATGTAACAAATATAAGCAGACTTAAAAGGATTAAAATCATATAAGTGTGTACCATAGAGTAAGTATTAGAATCAATACAAATTTTACTACTACACACTCATGAATGACTGTTGATTCAAAGAAAAAATCAAAAGGAAACCAGGTTGAGCAGGGTGGCACATAGCTTAATCCCAGCTCTTGGGCAGCAGAGGAAGGAAGAACCCTGTGAGTTCAAGGGCAACCTGGGAGAAATAAACCTAAATAAACGTGTAATAAGTAGTCATTTAAATCAGTAGAGCTTGCCCATAAAGAAAGCCTCAGGCCCAGAGGGTTTCATTTGTGTATTCTGAGATGTCTCAAGAATTGACACCAACATTTGAGAAAGTCTTAGGAATACTTGTAACTTATTTTCTTACCCTGATGTCAAATCTAGACATCGTAAGAGAAGTACAGAGTGACACTACTTCTGAATATGAACAAAACTATTCTTCACAGAATAATAGCATATCATTCTAAGGATGGAGACTATTTTCCTGGAATCCCATCTCCAGGGCCTTGAGGGTAGTTCTTTCCCTAGCACTGAAGAAAGTTAAGTTTGCGTGTGCGTGCTTGTATGCGCAATTTGAGGGGCTGAAGAGATGGCTCAGCAGTTAAGAACATTAACTACTCCTCCAGAGGTCCTGAGTTCAATTCTCAGCAACCACATGGTAGGTGGCTCACAACCATCTGTATTGGGATTGGATGCCTTCTTTGGGCAGATAGAGCACTCATATGTAACATAAATATATAAATAAATCTTTTAAAAGAAAATTTTATTTATTAATCCCAGCATTTGAAAGGCTGAAACCGGAGGATTACTAAGAGTTCAAAACCACCCAACACTGCATGAAGGTGACCTTGCTCAAAAAAAAAAAAAAAAAATTCTGAAGATGTAGCCTGGTGATAAGTGATTCAGCTAGGGTGTAGGAGGCTCCAGGTTCAGCCTCAAGCACAACAAACAGAAACATCTCATTTACAGTGCCATCCAAAGACAGTAGCAGTAAGAATCTACAAAATATAATATATTTCTGAAAACTGAAAAACGCTGTTGAAAAAAATTGAAGGACATGGGCTGGAGAGATGGCTCAGTAGTTAAGAGCAATGTCTGCTCTTTCAGGAGTCCTGAGTTTGATTTCCAGCAACCACATGGTGACTCACAACCATCTGTACTGGGATCTGATGCCCTCTTTGGCATGTAGGTGAACATGCAGGTGGAGCACTCATGTAAAATAAATAAATCTTTTTTAAAAAAAAAAACTTGAAGGCCTGATAGAATTACATGTTGCTTGTTTCCTGATTAGATAACAGATGACAGTACTCTCCAGGTGATCCTGTCACAATCCCAACTGGCATATTTGAAAAACTATAAATTCTAAAATACAAAAGTCCAAGGAACCCAGAAGAGCAAACATTATTTGGAGTTGTGAGGAGTGAAGTTAGGAAACTCTGCTTCCTCTATTTCAAAACTTTCTTCACTGCTGCACTGGTCAGCACAAGTATAATCCAGCACTTCTGTGGTCCTGGAATACATTTAAGAACAAGAATAAATCGCACAGTGTAGATCTGTCAACACGGGTAGGAGGGTTTGCTAGGACTAAAGCTCATGGCGTCTAGATAAGTGCTTCCCCACTGAGCTGGGTCCCCAGCCCTGTTTCCTTTCTCCTTTTTCCCTCCCTCCTTCTTTCCCTTCCTTCCTTCCTTCCTTCCTTCCTTCCTTCCTTCCTTCTTTCCTTCCTTCCTTTTCCTTCCTTTCATTTTCTTTTTTCTTTTTTTAGAGTGCCAGGAAAAATGCAATGAAGAATTAGGTTTCTGTATCCAGAGTGAAGTGAACCTAGTACATCATGTGTGTGAAACATTAAAGTCCCAGAAGCAAAAAACCACAGGCTACATTTTCCTGACCTCACATGAGGCAAAGTTCTTTTTAAGTAGGACATTAAAAAAAATACAAGGAACAAGAAAAAAATCAAAATCACAAACCATGTGTTAAAGGAAATCACCAAAAAGTGAAAAGTCAACAACCATAGAATGGGGTGAGGGAACTAGTTGTAAATCATGTGTCTACAAAGGGCCATCTCCAGAATATACAAAGATCTCTTGAAAGCCAAGATAAAAGACAGAACCCAAATTCAAAATAGATTAAGGATCTGAGTAGATATTGCTCCAGAGATATATAAGTAGCCAGTAGCATATTTAATTAGCACAAAATGCAAATCAAAACTCCAAGGTACCCCTTCACTGCCACCCAGACAGCTAGAATCAGGATGGCAGGCTGTTAGCAAGGAGTGGGAAGCTTGGACTCTCCCAGTCTGGTAGAATTCCACTAGGAAGACTTTGTGGATACATGATTATTTTTACAGAGGTTTGTGGCAGCATTATCCATAATAGCCCCAAAACAGAAGCAGCTCAGGTGTGTCTGCTAGCTAAAGTAGAGTATTTTTTAACCATAAGGGCAAAAATACTGATACATAGAATATCATGATGAACTGTGCCAGTTAGAAGAAGCCAGTCACAGAGGATCCATATATATTACCATTCCAGCATGTAAAGTTTTCAAAACAGGCAAATCGAAAAGAGACAGTAGTTTAGTGGTTGCCTCAGTCTGAGCAGTTGGCGGGGACAGTAAGGCTTTTTTTGGGTTCACATGGGGGTGGTGATGGGAAAACAGTTCTGTGAATCTGTTAACCATTGAATTGTCTGTTTCACCTGGTTACGTTTGTATTTCAACACAACTTAGAAAATGTAGTGGGTTAAGGATATATATAACTCAGTGCTTACCTTGCATGCATGAGGTACTAGGTTTGACCCAGTCAACAACTTAGGTTTTTTTTGTTGCTGTTGTTTTAATTTTTATTTGTTTTACTTGCATATTTGTTTGAATACATGCCTGGTGCCTTCAGAAGTCAGATCTCATGCCAGGTGGTGGCAGTGCACGCCTTTAATCCCAGGACTTGGGAGGCAGAGGCAGGTGGATCTCAGAGTTCAAGCCATCTTGGACTATAAAATGAGTTCCAGGACAGCCAGGGATGCACAGAAAAACTCTGTCTCAAAAATCCAGTTAAAAACAAAAGAAAACAGTCAGATCTACTGGAACAGAAGTTGTAACTTATCACTATATGGTTTCTGAGACTTGAACCCAGGTCTGGAAGAGCAGCCAGTGCTCTTAATAGCTAAGCCATCTCTCCAGCCTCTTAGATAACTTTTCACTTGCTTATATGCAAGTATTTTGATTACAGAAATCATATACCTACTTCTTGGAAAGGACCCATATGGTTTATTTTGTGAAGAATGGATGAAAAGGTTAAACCTTCCATTCTCCATGTGCTGATTTTGAGAGCTTAAACTTACACTGTCATCAGCACTTTGTAAATTATGTGCTAATTCCTAGAGCAGACTGAACACTACCCAGGAGCCTTCACCAGCACTGATGGAAGCTTTTTGTTTCTGTTCATGCCTTCTCTGCATTGCTTCTCAGTGAAACCCAGCCACTTAACATTATCCATTCAGTTCATTCATTGAGAAGTCTCTCAGACAGAAGAATAGAAATAAGCCTCTCATTGTTCATTCCCTGTCTTTTTCCACTTCTGTATAACTTTAATCCCAGGCCAGCTTTTTAACTTCTGGTCCTCAGTTATCCATAAAGAGGATATTGGTCATTTAGCTGCCCAAAAGCAAGAAGCCCATCTTAATTCCTTGTGACCCTTTGGTTCTACAGATCCATATTTATGGCATTTCTTGATGACTGTCTGCATCCCTATTGTTTTCTTCTCCCCAGCCCTGTCTGTAATGGCTGTAATGTGCTGTCTCCACTGTCTATGGAGCAGAGATTTGAGCAAGCTCCCCACTCCCTGGAAACCTGATAATACTGTCAGCTGCCCACATTCTCCTAATGGTTGGATTTACTGCATCTGGTTTTCTTTCTGTCTAGCATAAGGAATATTAACTTCTAATCACTACTAGTGATTGATGTAACTCCAGCTGATGATGCCAGTTTGGATGCGGTGGGATTTTTAAGGAGATTGAGTTGTTTCACCAAGTTATATTTCTTTCTTTTGCTTTTCACAGGTCATGGTAACTCAGGATTTGAAGGGCAGAGTCGCTATGTGCCGTCCTCTGGAATGTCCGCCAAGGAGCTCTGTGAGAACGATGACTTAGCAACCAGTTTGGTTCTTGACCCCTATTTAGGTTTTCAGACACACAAAATGAACACTAGGTAATTTTGATTCTTTCTCCTGCATAGAACCAATCATGGTGTCCAACTTACGAAAACAGGTGATGACTCTGAATCATAAATGACAGTAACGTTCTTTGATACAGAACAACTTTCTGTGAGCCAAGAGAAGCAGGCAGAATCTGGAAAGGAGATTGACCTTTCCATCTTGCACTGGGGGATCTTTCCCATGGCTTCTTATTGTTATAAATAATGACCACTGGTATTTTTGCCTTGTGTAACCTTTGCAACTCAGCAGTTACTATTTGCATATTCCATATGCAGATAGGAATCTGTTTAGAGTCTAAATGCTCTGTCAGTCAGAACTACTTCAACAGTCTTGGGACTGTGCCAAGCCTCATCTTCTGAATGCTGGAACTGAAGACGTGTACTACCATGCTTGCTCTGGTTCTTAGACTCAAGTCTGAGGTCTCTGACTCTTGTAGTCCTCTTAAGAACCATTTTTCTTTTCAGAAAGATACTAAGATCATCTTACAATTCTTTGTCTGTGGCAAAGGGTGTTGGATCTGGTAAAAATGGTTCTGCTAACGATTTAGAGTGGAAATGCACTCTGGAACCATTCCTTCTCATCTCCATCATACAAGGCTTCTTGTAGCCCTGTGTCCATGATCATCCAGGAAGAATTGGAAAACCAGGTTTAATAAGCTCTGATTGTCAGGGGAGACAGGAACTGGAGGGAGCCTTGCATACCCTTTTCCCTTTCAGATTTTCGTCTTTCTAGAAGTAAAACAGGGCATGGAAAGAATGGCAGTAAAAAAATGCCTCTGGAATTTAATGTTTCCTGTGTCTGTGAGTCACTCACTGAACTGAAGTTATTCACACTGGAATTAAGCTGAAACTATCAGCCAGGCTGCACCCTGACCCAGCCTACCACCTTATCACACTGCTTTAAGGCCAGTTCTTCTTCCATGCAACAAAATTGATGCTCGTTCTCCTGGAAGATGATCCTGATAGGATTTCAGTCACCCTCTGTATCTTTGCCTCTCTTGGTTCTTTTTTTTTTTTTTTTTTTTTTTTTTTTTTAAATAAGTGGATTACTTAAGTTGTTTTATGTTGATTATGTCTTATATGTTAAGATACATAGGCAAATGAAACATTTTAGAAAGTTATTCCATTAGAGTCAGAACAAAAGTTTTAGTTGCCATTAGAGTCAGAACAAAAGTTTTAGTTGCTTATGGAAGAATATTTATTTTGAACCCCAGGCTCTATTCCAGAGAGTGAAGGGTTGGTTATACCTATCATTGTATTGTGGTTTCTTCTTAGGACACTGATGCTTCTTAGCCTATGGATGGAAACTGGGATTCTGCGTTTCTAACAAGCCCCTGATCTGTATTTAGAGTAGTTTAGTATAAACCCAAGTTTCCTGAGGCTCAGTTAAAACAATGTGGACATAAAGTGATGTTCAGAGGGCTAAGGGTATGACTCAGTGAAGTGCTCACCTATCATGAGGGAATTGGAGTGAGGAAGAGAAAATGGAAGAGAGGGAGAAAAATCTCAGTATTGTCAGTTATTGATAATTGTGACCTTTTTGTATGGGAGGACTCCTGCGTTAACTGTATTCTGTTCCCACAGAAGCTGGAACACCTAAATTAGTGTTTTTCAGCACAGCATTTAGTCCACTCAACTGAACCAGCCTGAGGGAGTGGGCAGGACTAGTCTGCTCCCAATAGCCCAAGACTCTTCAGTGTCTGCTCCAAGGCAGTTGATGACTTCTTCACAGGAGTTTCAGCAGCTTCCTGCAAGCTGTGTTTAAGAATACACAATCTTGTCTCTTTGTCTCTCTCCCTCTGTGTGCCTGTAGTTTTGGGGATAGACCAGGGCCTCACACCTGTTAAGCAAGACTCTACCACTGGCCTACAATCGCAGCTCTGCTTGTCTTCTACCTTTGCCTTCTCTTTCCATCTTTCCACATGCTTTCTTTCAGGACTGTGTTTGAAAGCAGTAGTAGTTGTATGATTTGAGAACTTACAAAGGCAGTTCTGTTTTTAATGCTTACACTTTGACTTGTTATTTTTTGGTTTGGTTTTGAGGCAGGGTCTTGCTGTGTAGCCAAAGTTGACATCATACTCAGAGTTCTCCTGCCTTGGTCTCCTGAGTGCCATATTAAAGGTGTGCAGCCCTACACTTGGCACAGTGCCGATATTTTGATCTTAGTTCCCCAGCATTTACCCACCATTGAGGCAGAGCTAAGTCATGAGAGCTGAGTAAACAGAAAATACAAGTTTACATTTGCTAGAGTTTTTAAAATTGTTTCTTGTCAGATGTGAAACTTAAATTTTTCTTTATAGCTGGAGACTAGAGTTGTGGACAGTACCTCTGATTTTTATATGACTTTTAATTTCATTTTTATTTTATGTACATTGGTGTTTGGACTGTATGTGTATGTCTGTGTGAGGGTGTAGGATCCCCTGGAAAAGGAGTTACAGACAGTTGTGGGCTATCATGTGGGTGCTGGGAATTGAACCCAGGTCCTTTGGAAGAAAAGTTAATGCTCTTAATCACTGAGCCATCTTTTCAGCCTCAATACCTCTGATTTTTAAAAAGGGAGTTGGGGCCAGACAGTGGCCTAATTCTTTAATCCCAGCACTTAGGAGGCAGAAGCAGGCCAGTTGGGTCTACTAAGGACAGTCTGGTCTATGTAATAAAGAAACCTTGTCTCAGGATGGGAAGAACGGAGAGTTGGACAAGCAAGTGTGTAAAGATGGGATGGATGGGTGGCTTTTGTAGTTTCCCTCATCTAGGCAGCATGACTCAGATAGTTTATACTATGAGACAGGCAGCCAAGTGTGGTGCCCATGCCTTGAATCCCAGCATTGAAGAGGCTGGGGCAGAGGCAAGTGGATTGATCTCTTAAGTTTGAGTCCAGCGTGGTTACATATTGAATTCCAGGTCATCCAAGACTACATAGAGAAACCTTGTCTCCAAAACAAAAATGAAAACAACAAAAAAAGGGCAGGTGTAGGTCAAAAGAAGTGTTATTTATGAAGCAAGAATTATTGTCTGGGGACTTTTCCTTTAAAGCTTTGTTTGATGTTTCCAGTCTGAAGTTGCCTTGACAGGCTTAGCCTTCCATCATTATAGCTGCATAGAGTTTTTTCTTCTGCTATGTGTTTGCTTATGCGTATTCTCTCCTGAATATGCATTTAAAATTACTTTGTATCATTTCAGGATTTGATGCTTGACTAGAATTCATAAAGAAATTTTGTGAATTTGTGGTGAATTTATATTGTGGGAAGAAAAGGTTTTTAACAACCTGGCGTTGCTATCTGTGGAATATCCCTCTGTATTCATAAAGTTTTAAAGATTTGTGTTTAAAGATTTGTGCTGCAGTGAATGTCTAGAGATGACGAATGCCAGCTGTACAAGTAGTCTTTACTATTGTTTGTTTTGTATTTGCATAGCGCCTTTCCTTCGAGGAGCTCGAGACATATTTCAAAAGCTGACAGTTTTTCTCACAACAATCCTGTGAGGTAGGTAGTATGCATTTCAAACAAGCAAGGCACAAGCCTGTGGTTCTGTCCTGAGACCATATCATTGAAAGAGGACTTGTTTTTAAATTATTTATTTATATTTCACGTACATTTGTGTTTTGCTTGTATGTATGTTTGTGTTAGGGTGTTGGATCCCCTGGAACTGGAGTTACAGACAATTGTGAGCTGCCTTGTGGGTGCTGGGATTTGAACGCAGGTTCTCTGGAAGAGCAGCCAGTGCTCTTACCCATTGAGCCATCTCTCCAGCCCTTAAAATAGGACTCTAAAGCATTTAGTAATCCTTTTAAATTGTATAATCTTGTTGGGGACTGAGTCAGGGAGATCTCTGTGAGTTCGAGGTCAGCCTGGTCCAGGAGCCTTTTGCAACTGTGGTTTGCAGCTGTTTGAGCATTTTCTATCTCTTCTTTTTTCCTGCTTTTCCTCTCTTTTCTCTCCCTGCAGCCTGGTGTATGCCAGCGGAAGGTACAGTAGCAGTTCAGCTAATACAGATTTGCACTGTTGTTCTTGCCACAGTGGTCTCTTGTGTTTGGAAGACAGAAAAGTGAAATAGCAAGAATGCTGTGCAGTCAGTCTTAGAGAGTGGGAACAGACCTGTGAGAGTGTGAATATATGTTTGTTTCCTGTCCCTTTTAATAATAGCTCATTGTAAATTACATGTTTTATTTTGTGCAGTAGCCACCAAAGTCTGGAAAAGAAAGATCTGTGTTTAAGTAGCAGGTTTTGTAATTAAAAAGAATAAGCATATCCATTTGGAGATGACAAATACCTTTCTCTTGCTCCCTGGCCTGGCTAGCTTGCTCTCTCCTAACATAAACTGCAGCATCCACTTCTGTATTCATTCCTATCTGAATTAACAGCATTAAAGCTGCATAGCCTAGAGTCCCAGCAGGTTCTTGCCACCAAACCCTGTGAGCCTGGGTTTAATCTCTGGGACCACATGCTAGGGAATATTGCTAACTCCCACAAATTGTCCTCTGACCTCTGAGACTGTGCCCTTCTTTCCCCACTAGATAAAGTAA
The DNA here is from genome assembly GCA_030674055.1 of Rhabdomys pumilio. NCBI lineage: Eukaryota > Metazoa > Chordata > Mammalia > Rodentia > Muridae > Rhabdomys > Rhabdomys pumilio. The sequence goes on from JANHMN010000003.1 coordinate 132,813,123, forward strand.
CTCAAGTGCAGGTTCCTTTTCAGATCTGCGCTCAGTTGGCAGATGCAGGTGTATTTCTGAGTTTGAGACTAGCTTGGGCTACATAGTGAGTATCAGGTCAGCCAAGGATACATAATAGAGGGAGGAAAATGTAATAAGAAGTTATTTTCTTGCTTCTAAGGTCCTCAGTGGCTTTTGCTTTCTTCTTAAACAGTTTTGTGTCCTTGCATAATTTTTGTGTCCCACAGTATTGGCCAGGTGATACTAATATGTATCTGAAGGGTCACTAAAGTACTGTCTCCTTTGCCTTTTGGTTTTTTCCTGACCTTTCAAGACAAGGCCTCTCTGTGTAGCCCAGACTGTCCTGGAACTCACTGTAAAGCAGCTGGCTTCAAACTCAGAGACTGGCCTGCTTCTGCCTCCAGAGTGCTGGTACTAAAGGCATGTGAGAGGACCACCTTACATTGTCTTTCATTCTTATGGCATCTAGCTGTGACAGTACAGTTTCACACTTTGGAAATTGCATATTACATTTTAAGTAGGCAAACATTTTTGCTAGGTGATAACAAAGGATAATTTTGTGGTTTTGTTCATCAGGCAGTACTAGTTAGAGAGTGAGAAAAAAAAAGTCATCTCAGGAGAGGCATACCCCAGGGAAAGTAGTATCAGTAGAGTTATTTTATGTTGATTTTAGCTTTTAAGTAGTTTGACATTGTGAACAGTGAAAACTAGGGTACTTGGAAGACATTTGAGGTTGGAATGAACATGTTTCAGAAAGTAAAGGACACACAAACCCTGTTAAAATGCCTACCTCAGTCAAGTGAGATGGCTTGATAGGTAGGCACTTGATAGCCTGAATTTGACTCCTGAAGTCCGCATGATGGAAGGAGAAAGTTGTCCTCTAACCTCTACACATACAAACACACTCAGTGTCTCAGTGTATGTGTGCACCTGTCTTCATTTCAGACGTGTCTAGCTTATCTTTCTATAGCTTTGAGTGAGTTCCGATTTTTCTGTGATGCTGAGGGTGGAGCTGAGAGCCTTGCAGGTTAGCCATATGTTCTACCTGGACCTACACCCCACTGCCATCCCACTGTGTAAACAGCTCCTGGATAGCCAGGGCAGAGAGAGCCCTTGTCTCAAAAAACAAAACAAAATCAAAAACAAACCAGAACAATAATGATCTTTTTCCTCTGGTGTTTCCCATTATAGCCTCTTACATGCTGCTGTACACAGACGGCTTAAAAACTAAGACTTGGTGAAATCTTAGTTTAAATTCTTATAAAATGTTAGTGGAAGCTATGCCTGGTAATACACATATAATGCCAGCACTTGAGAGGTAGAAGAATGTTGATTTGATGTTCAAGGTCATCCTCATCTATATTGGGTGATCAAGGCAAGCAGCTGGCCTTGGTTAGATGAGAGAGACCCCGTCTCAAACAAAACAAAACAAAACAAAACCAGTTCACACACGAGTGTGTTCTGCTGCATGCTGAGCTTGGTTGGAGTCTGTGCTGTCTTAGCTCGGTGTTGTCAGACATAAGGTCACCGCTTTAGATACTAAGTGCATAGTTCCAATCTTTTTTTCTCTTTAACCACTGATATTTTTTCATGGGTTTTATTTGAACGTAAATTCCTAATTTTTTTTTCTGTTGGATGGTTGGTTGGTTATTTGTTTGCTTGTTTTTTAACAGAAAACCCCTATTTGAGAAAATTAACCGAATGAAATTGACATACAAAGAAATTATTTTTGTTTTGTTTTGTTTTGTTTGCTTGCTTCTTGTGAGACAGGGTTTCTCTCTATAGTCTTGACTGTCCTGAAACTCACTCTGTAGATCAGGCTGGTCTAAAACTCAGAGATCCACTTGCCTCTGCCTCCCAGAGTGCTGGGATTAAAGGGTGTATCACCACTGCCTGGCACAAAGAAATTCTTAAGTCAAGACCCATATCTCTCCTAGAAGCTCAGGCTTTGCTAAGTGTAGCTCCCCAGAGGGAAGGCTCACAGAGCTTACTTGGAACCTGGCTGTGCCAGCTACATGTTAACATATTCTGCAGTCATTATGGCTGATTTTACAACTAAACCCTTTAAAATTCTGCCCCAAATAAATTTCACCAGTGTAATAGTCTCATTTTCTGAATTAAGACGTTGGAATTTTGCCAGGCAGTAGTGGTGCTTGCCTTTAATCCCAGTCCTTGAGAGGCAGAAGCAGGTGGATCTCTGAGTTCCAGGCTACTCTGGTTCACAGAGCAAGTTCCAGGACAGCCAGGGCCACATAGAGAAACACTGACTCAAAAATAAATTTAAAAAAAGATTTTGTCATTTCTCCTATTCTCTGGATGAAGTTGTCCAAAATTAGTTCGGTGGTTGAAATGTCAAGAAGATATGTTTGAAGGTCCTGTGAAATGTGTGGGGTTTTCTGCTATGCACAGAGACATTTTGTCACAGCTTTATTTTGTTTATGTCAATGTACCTCTGAACTCATGGTCCTGCACTTAAGTCCTTTACCTTAAGTCCATGTCAAACTCTTGCCTTTTTACCTCCAATTGGATTGTTTTTCTATTCAAGGCCTTTCATTTTGTGCCTTTCAAAGTAGATGATTAATGGATATATGAGTCAAAAGAGTTTTTTGAGTCCTCTCATTTCACAGTTAATGAATTTATCAGTCAAAAGCATTAAAGTGCTGTTTGAAGGAAAAAAGGAAGCTGTGCCCTGGAGAAATGGCTCAGTAGATAAAGGATTTGCCATATCAGTATGAGGACTGGTGTTCTGGTTCCCAGAACTCACATTTTAAAAAATTTTTAAAAGCCAGATAGCTATAGCAGCCTGACTGTAATCCCAACACTCAAGAGTGGAGGTGGCTCACTGCACTGCCAAGTCAGCAAACTCTGGGGTTAGCAAAAGACTGACTTGAATACATAAAGTGGAGAGCGATGGAGGAATGTGCCTAGTATCAACCTCTGGCCTTCACATGCATACATGTATGCATCTACACATGAAACATGCATATATACCACATGCATACAGAGGAAAAGAAAAAAAGGAAGACATGTTCAGGTAATTGTTGTAGTAATTGGTGATTAACTGTCAAGATGATTATTTTTTTTCTTTAAATCTTTGCTGTGGTAACCACACAGTCTATAGGATACCAGCTTCCTTACAGTCTCTTCAGTTGAATCAGTAGCTTAAGAATTGTGATAGATGGCTAGAGAGCTGGCTCAAAGGTTAAGCGCACTAGCTACTCTTGCAGAGGACTCAGGTTCAGTCCTAGCACTTACAGCTGTCTGTACCTCCGGTTCAGGGGATCTGACATCCACTCGTGACTCCAAGGGCATGCGGTGCACATATATGCATGCAGGCCAAGTACATAGTGTGTGTGTGTGTGTGTGTGTGTGTGTGTGTGTGTGTGTGTACACACATAATAAATCAGTTTAAAAAGTTTAAAGAATTGTGATAGGTAACTAAACTTGCTATTTTGATTCCTTTCAGATTTCGGCCTATAAAAGGAAGGCAAGAAGAGCTAAAGGAAGTCATTGAACGCTTTAAGAAAGATGAACACTTAGAGAAAGCTTTCAAATGTTTGACTTCAGGTGAATGGGCACGGCATTATTTTCTCAACAAAAACAAAATGCAGGAGAAATTATTCAAGGAACATGTAAGTTAAGTGCATTGATGCTGCTGACCTATGTCCAGACACGTTGGAACTAGCCGTGGTGGTTGAAGCCGGAAGATTTCTGCAAGATTGAGGCCAGCCTGGGGCTCCATAATGCGCTTTAGCTAGCTAGATTCCAGTGGGAGACTCTCTCAGAAAAGGAAAGGTTTCTACAGAAACTGAAGCTTGAATGTTTGTGAGCACTGAGATTTTAAGTCTAACAGTGGTAGCTATGGCTTACAGGGCTTGAGGTTGAATCCACACTGGGCAAGTGCTCTACACTTGACTAGTCCCCAGCCTTCGAGTTCATTTTTATCAAAACAGTGAATATAAAGATCTGTAATACAGAAGGTGACCGGGCTGCTCATCTGGAGTGAAGTTCTTTATGTACGTCTAGAGCAGCAAAGCCAAGCCACTGAGTACTTACATATGTGAACACTGAGACTAACAGGAAAGGCTTTCACTGCACTACCCGATGGTTTACATTGTTGTTGATGGTGGTGTACTTTTATAATTGTGAGAAAATCTAGCAGAATAAATAACAGTCACATTTTCTTTCCTGCTTTAGGTCTTTATTTACTTGCGGATGTTTGCAACTGACAGTGGATTTGAAATATTGCCTTGTAATAGATACTCTTCAGAACAAAATGGAGCCAAGATAGTTGCAACAAAAGAGTGGTAATTATTACACTAGTCAAAACTCAGTGTATTTCTGTTTAAAGTTGTGTAATTGTCATTGAAGTACTTATGAAACTGTAGTCAGGGTGAGCCAGTGCTCTCTCCCTGAGAATCAGTGCAGTGCCAGGCTCTGACCTGTTGAGTCAAGAAGTAGTGAAGTCAGAAGTCCGGGTGACCTGGTCCCATCTCTAAGCCACAGCATGTTGATTCTAAATAGCTGTTCCGTGATGGCCTGCTGAAAGAAGGAGGGTACCAGGGTGGATGAACTGCTTCCAGGGTCAGTATGACAGGTCTTAAGTATTACAGGTAGAAAAAATTTGAATACATGAACGTGCTTTAAAACATGCATGCATGCCAGCTTAAATAAAAGTAGTAATGACTGTTTTTAATCCCAGAACTCAGGAGACAAACAGATCTTTGTGAGTTCAAGGCCAGATTGGTCTGCATAGTGAGTTCTAAGCTAGCCAAGCTACACAGTGAGATTCTGTCTCAAAAGCAAAATCAAATCTTAGTTTGAGGCTTAAAAAGCCATAGATGAGAACAAAGGTGTGATTCTCTTTCTATTAATACCTGGTCCTTACCTTTTTATTCCAGAGAAATAGGCAGTCCCTCCTATGGTTCTTTAGTATTTTGATAGCAAAAATTACCGAGGTCAGGCACCTAAAAATAGAGTGTGTGAAGAGCATTATTCCCAAGTAGGGCCCTAGGATGGGTACACAATACTCTGACTCAGATTGGGGTTGAGCCACTAATTGTTTCTCGTGGCTCCAGTTTTGCAGATGGCAGGCTTGAGAGCTAGGGCTCAAGGGCTGTACTTTGCAACAAAGCAGCCACCAGCTTATGGAGTCCTGGAAATACAGTCTGTCTCACTGAAATAGTGCTATATACATCCTCACCAGAGCTCACATTGTGTTCTTTTTCTCTTTCATAATTCTATAGTAACTGCCTGCTGAAGTACTGTTTGGGATATGTGGACTTAAAATACATTATTAAGAGGAATTTCACCTCTTCTTGGTGTGCCTACCAAGAAACTTAAGCTTTTAGTTTGGGCTTGCAGAACACTTTTAGTGAGTGGTGTACCCTGCTGGACCCTCATGACCCCACTACTGTGGGACCCATTTGCAAATCTGATGCAGAACAGCAAGTAGTTGAGCCCCTGCCTCCCATGAGATGCTGATTCAGGCTCTGCAGGGTGTTGAGAGTTAGAAGCAGCACCTTGCCTTACCTGGAGAAGCTTCCTTTCTCTTGTGGGAGTAGGGTAGATAAGAAATCAGGAAGAGCATGCTCAGGTGGACTCCAGGTCAGTTAGCAAAGTATGTGGAGCCAGGGCTGCTCATTTTTTATTTTTTGTGGGGGATTTTTTTTTTTTTTTTTTTTTTTTTTTTTTTTTTTTAAAGAAGCCTTATTATAATTACTAGTAATTTTTATCACATATTTTAAATAGGAAACGAAATGACAAAATAGAATTACTGGTGGGTTGTATTGCCGAACTTTCAGAAATTGAGGAGAACATGCTACTTAGACACGGAGAAAACGACTTCAGTGTCATGTATTCCACAAGGAAAAATTGTGCTCAACTCTGGCTCGGTCCTGCTGCATTTATCAATCATGGTAAGCTGCCTTCCAAGGCATCTATGCTGTGTGGGCTGGCTGCTCACAGCTAGTGTGGCCTGGCTATACTCAGGGAAGTTTGGAATGGCCATTATCTTCAGATTTATTAAATATGCCCAGTGTGACTTGAGACCTAAACTGTGAAGTTGTCTGGAAAGCCTTTTCAGATTCTGTAACTTCGTGTTTCAGATCTTATCAGCAGTTAATTGACTTTCTCTTTTGGACATTTTTCAGATTGCAGACCTAACTGTAAGGTAAGCATAAAAGAAATCATACACCTAAGAGATTCTTTGTTTGCCTTGGGTTTGAGACTCTTGACAAGTTATTTCTATTTCAGTTTGTGTCAACTGGTCGAGATACAGCATGTGTTAAGGCTCTGAGAGATATTGAACCTGGAGAAGAAATTTCTTGTTACTATGGAGATGGTTTTTTTGGAGAAAATAATGAGTTCTGCGAATGTTATACTTGTGAAAGGTAAAGGATCAGACTCCCTCCCTGTTCTGCATATAACTGTCATGATGGTGTGATGTTGACCCTGCCCAACCGCCCACATCATGTGAGTGTAGAGTTAGCATGTGCTCAGCACCAAATGTAGTGTGAAAAACAGACCCAGATGTGTACAGCTGTTATTGATGGGTCACAGTACAGATATGCTTAGGAGAAAACAACAGTAAATATAGTCTTATGAGGGTGTGCAAAGGGAAAAAACAGTGGTGATTATAAGTTTCTACATAATTTGTACTAACATCACTGGAAGAATTTTGAAAGGTAAAATCTGATGACAGGCCCTAAAAATAAGATCTGAGTAAAATGAACAATGATGTTTGCTGTAAACATGTAGATATCATTCTTTTTATAATAATAAATTGTTTGAAACTTTATTTTTGGAATTGACCAAAACTATATTAAAGCATATGAAATGGTATGCCTGTTGCAAATGAAGAAAAACAAAATGAAAAGAACATTAGAGGTAGCCAGGCAAGGTAGTTTATGCAGGTAATTTCAGTATTTGGGAGGCTGAGCCAGATACACTTGGAAAAGTTTGAAGTAAACGTAGGCCACACAGCAAGCTCTCTCTTAAAACAAACATGAAAGAAGCCTGGTCCTCATCACTGAACAACAGCGACCACAACAAAGGTTAGAGAAGGGTTGGGGATGTAGTTTAGTGGATACAGAGCTGCTTAAAGTACAGGAAGCCTGGGGAGATCCCAGAGCTGCATGAGCGGCGGTTGTGGTGGCACATGCCTAGGATTCCAGCACTCAGAAGTGAGGCAGGAAGAGCAGAAGTTCTGGTCATTCTTGGTATATAGAGCATCTGAGACTAGCCCGAGAAACAAGAGACCTTATTTCTTTAAAAAAAAAAAAAAAAAATAGGAGAGTTGCCTTAACAGATATTAAAGATTATTGTAGTATAAAGTGGTTATGATCAAGCCTGATACATTGCTTAGGAATGAACAATAGTGAACAGAGAATTGTAAACCAAGCAGAGTGCACATGGGAAGTGAGTGCTACCTCTGCTTCTGGGGGAAATAAGCTAGACTCTCAAATACAGTTTAAATAAAGAATATAAAATGATTAGGAAAAGAATCTGCCTAAGGGCTTGAAAGTTAAGAGCATGTGCTGCTCTTCAAAGGACCCAAGTTTAGCTCCCAACACCCATGCTGTGCTGTTTATGCCACTCCAGGGAGACTAACACCCTCTCGTCCTCTGAGGACACGTACAATTAAAAAGAAAATAAATCTTTACCAAAAAAGTATTAGAGCCAAAAGTGATGGTACACTTCTTTAATCCCAACACCCAGAAAGTAGAGGCCAGCAGATCTCATGTGACTTAGAGGCCATCTTGGTCTACATAGAAAGATCCAGGACAGCTAAAACTAGAGACCCTGGATCAAAAAGGAAGGAAGGGAAGGAAGGAAGAAAGAAAAAAGAATGGAAGGAAGAAAGCATCTTTCTTCCTAACTTTAGGGTTTTAAAGGTCTTCTTTACGACATAAGTAGTAAATCTAAAAAATGCTCAAATGACCCAGTCAATCAAAGTCAGATGAAGACACAGCTCAGCAGCTGAGAGTGCATACTGCTCTTTTCAAAAGACCCACGTTCCAGTCTTAGCCCTGTGTCAGGCTGTTCACAGCTTCTGGGAACTCCAGCACCAAAGGATCTGATGCCACTTCTGGCTTTTGTAGGCTCATGGATGAGTGTTCTCATGCACACTTAGACACACACATACACAATATTGAATACATTCATGCTTTCAAAGCATGTGTTCAGTACATGTTTACTGTTAGACAGACATGGAACAAGAAAATTAAATGCTAGGCAAAATGGTTGTAAATGTAGGATTTTAGTTTTGCTTCCTTAAAAAGAAATAATGTAAATTGAAAAATCTGCTACATAGTGTATCTACAGATCAGGTCCGCAGGCAGAAAATGAATGATTGAGATGGGCATTGTAAGTATACTTTCAAAAGAGTTTTGGTAGATGCATGCTGACTCTCCTTAGAGCTCTAAAGCTGGCGGTTTTCTAACTGTGGAGGAGGCCTCATCAGCCCTTGACCTAATGTGGCCACACACCTCAGCAGCCAAGCTTGTTGTAAGTAATCTGCTCCATTTGTTTGACCTTTGCTGTTTTCTCTTTCAGACGGGGAACTGGTGCTTTTAAATCACAAGTAGGACTGCCTGCGCCTGCTCCTGTTATCAATAGCAAATACGGACTTAGAGAAACAGATAAACGCTTAAATAGGCTTAAAAAGTTAGGTGACAGCAGCAAAAACTCAGACAGTCAGTCTGTCAGCTCTAACACAGATGCAGACACCACTCAGGAAAAAGACAATGCAAGTAAGTAAGGGAGCTGCTGTAAGGTGCCGGTCATACTCCTCAGCTCGCCTGTAGCATGCCCCAGGAGGGAGGTTTTGGTGGTTTTGGTTTTTTATTTTTTTAAGATTTATTTATTTTATATTTGTTAGTACACTGTTGCTGTCTTCAGTCACATCAGAAGAGGGGATCAGATCCCATTACCAATGGTTGTGAGCCACCATGTGGTTGCTGGGAATTAAACTCAGAACCTCTGAAAGAGCAGTCAGTGCTCTAACCGCTGAGCCTTCGCTCTCTCCAGCCTTAGTAGTTTTGAAGCTCCAAATGGATAGGAACTGAGACTCAGTTAGAAAGACTCATTTCAGGTAGAGATGCACTTGGCGGTGCACACTTTAGTCCATAAGCAGTTTATATCAACTCCAAATTTACAGCCAGCCTCTGTATGTATTTTTGAATACCTGGTAATTGGACATTGAAATATTTAGCATATGTTCCAGGACCATCATGCTCAAGAAAAACATTTTCAACTCATTAGTGATGTGTAATGGTGTTTTAGGCCCTACAAGAGCTTTGCTGGTTCATCAGGCTACCCATGTCCATCTCCAAGCCAGTCTAGGAACAGGATGGACCCAGAGTTCATTATAGCTTCAAGACTTCCATCGTTTAACTACTTGATTAGAATTTTTTGAGGTGAATCAACCTAGTTCACTACACTCAGAAGCGTGCCAAGAGTATTTGGATGTGGCTATTGTAGGGTGTGTGATTGCTACTACAGAAGGTAGCGAGCCAGGTGGAAAGGAGAAGGAAGCAAGCTCTGGGCTTCCAGTTTTATGTTGGTGGAGTATCTAATGGAAAGTATCTAATGGAAATTGGGGGTGGTGGTGACCAAAGAGAAAAGGAAGAGAAGAAACGCTACAGAGGCCAAAGACCGCACGGTGGAGCTTGAGTGCTGGACCTCTGTGTCGGCTGTGATGCCACACATCAGCAGGTTCTCCTGTCTGACTTGTCTCTACTAGAGTCGTCTGTGAGAAAGTTTGGCCTTGGTTACCGACAGAGTATGTCTTCTAGCACTCTAGTGTCCAGTGACTGAGCACTTAGGATCCCCCTGAGGCACTGGCTCTTCCAGGATCTTCTTTCAGCCCACTTCCTTCAGCTGTTTTCAACCCACTCTTGGGTGCTCCTTTCCCTTACAGAAATATTTGAAGAAAAGGGAATGTGTCTCCATGATGGTAAATGCTACTACGTGGATATCTGAATCTACTTGAAGTCCAAGGCCAGTCGTAACTTCTAGTATAAAAGCAACAGTGTAGTTCAAATTCATACTTTAGCTGAGGCCCAAAGTGATCAAAGAGGAGGTGGTAGTCTCTCATTCGCTGTTGACTGTTGGTTCTATTAATAAAGTCAGTGTAATGAACTTTGTTTTCTTGAGTCTGGTTCCTTGAAGACACTGGAGCTTGTCAAGCCCATTTCTTAAATACGTACATGGCAACACTGAGGTGTGGGCTGTCATCTAGATGGCCACAAAGCTGTCCTCAGAGGATGGCTCTGATGAATGAGAGTCCCTGTGTCTTTGTGGATGAACGTGATTACTAGTATATCCATTATAAGCTCAGTACACTACTTAGCTTAAATACTTAATACAAATAGTTTCTGGAGGTACTGTGTGTGCTAGTGTGTTATAACACGGGAAGTAGTTATTACTAAATCCAGTGGTTTTTAGAGAAATACCAAGATGTGGTGGTTCTGGCCCTTCCTGGGAAACGTAGGTCTCAGCTTCAAGACAAGTGCAGAGTTACTGCACAACTAACGAACTCCTTTTTCTCAAGGGCAGAAAGCAAAAACAATGCCTTTGAGCTGTAGTCTCAGCATTTTAGAATAGGAAGTTCAGCCTTGTTAGTGGATGCTTGTGTTAGGTATTGGGTTATTAATTAGAATGCCTTTTAGCAACATGAATGTTAAGTAAGCCAAGGCTTAGCAAGAGACAAGGCTTGGGTGTCATTTACCACTCTCCTGCCTGGCAGGAGATGGTGCCATAATGCCTTAGGATTTTGATGACATCTAGAAGTGTATAGGACAGGTATCTAGTGTGTCCTTTACCTGTACTTGAGTTGTTTTGTAAATTTTTTGTTTGGACCCCGGAGAGTATGTCCATGGCACATGTGTAGAGGTTAGACGACAGGTCAGTGCTGTCCTCCCACTGTGCTGGTCTCGGCAGTGGGATTCAGTGCCTGCAAGTGTGGTAACCTCGTTAGCATAGTTTTTTAAAAAAATAAGGTCTTACTAGAATGTCCAGACTATAATTCAGCAAGCATCGGAACTTTCTTCCAGGGCTTTGGGCATGCCTAGTATATGGCCAGGGGCTACTGTTGGCCTGCTTGCTTCTCTTTTCCTGCGTTCACTTGCATTTGGCAGCTGGTAGAAGCCTGCTGTGACAGATGTGCAAGGCAACGCTGCTCCCTGGGCACACGGAGGACATTCTTTCTCTAAACAAGGCTTGAGAAATGGTGTCTCAGGAGGCCCAAGTTGGCTTTCTGCTTTAGCACTCAGGAATAGACAGCAAGACGTTCCATGTCCAAAATGAGTCCTCCAGTCTGAGTTCCAGTGGCCTTTGGAGGCTTGTGGTTTTCTAGGCCTTGGTGCCTTACTGGCTTGTATGTTTGTTAGTGATAAGGCGTGTGAAACATGAAGACTCAAGCAGCCTCCAAAATCAGTCACTACAGACAGGACCCAGCAGACATGGCCAATAGAATGAGTTTGTGTAGACTAAAGGAGCACCTGGCTGGGCATGAAGCCAGGGCTCCCCTTTCTCTCTGACAGTGCCACCTCGCACTGATTTGTTTTCCTGCCCAACCTGCCTTTCTATGCCTTTCTCATCACTCTTTAGGTAGCCTTTGCTGGTCAGTCATGACAGGCAAAAGTCCTTGTGCCTGATAAATGGGAGACTTTCACATGCTGCTTCGGGTTTTCTGGATTCTAAACTACAAATGGCCCTTGTACAAACTTGATTCGCATGCATTGCCAGCATAGAGCTCATGGCAACACTAGTGTTCTTTTGTCGTGCTTCTTTATGGTGCACACTGAGTGGCATACTATCTTATTGTTTAAATGACAACTTGGAGCAACCACAGTCAGTGGCCATACAGTGTGTCCTTTGTGAGTTGGAACTGAAGCTATAATGCGGGTAGCATAACAGTGACCAGGAACTCAGGGTCTGGAGCCACATCCAAGCTCAAGTACCACTTCTCAGCAGATGGCATTTGGGGAACCACTAGCCCATGAGAGCTTGGTTCCTTCATAGGTGTGTTAAGAACCACTTTAGGGCATCATGTGACTTGTGTGCAGTATCCAGCAGGTAGCAGTCAGGAGAAATGTACACCCCACCAAAGTTACCATCCAGGTTGTGCATTTGGGATTTATTGACCATTACAAAAGAGAGAAAGTGCTCTCAGCAAGGGCAGCTAGAGTACTCCTGCCTCCATGGATATCAAAACCCTGACTAAATCTCAATACACTTTGAAATGGTTGACTCACAGTTTGTCATTATGTCCGTCAGCTTCCTCCTCTAGACTTACATCATGGAAGCCCCGTCTCCCACAGGTATTTTTAAGTGTCTGCTTAGTGACTCACCCCTGGCACTCTAGGAGAGTCTTAGTCACATTTTTCTGCTTCATTCTTTCAGTGAACTTAACCTTTTCACTGGAATTTTGGTGAGATGATACTTTTCAAATAAACTGAATACCTTGAGAGACACATAAGGGTAACACTTTCTGAAACAGTATGCCATCAAGTGCAGTCTACTTGTGCTCAGGTCACAAACATAAAAACCACTTTGTCAGTAGTTGCCACTGCTACCAACAGAGAATCTAAATAAGGGAGGGTCTGGGAGAAATTGGACTCAGAATCACCTTAAAATGGAATTCAGCTAATGGATTAAATTAAGGACTAAGTAAAGAGAACCTTTGGCGCCAAGAGTCCAATCAGAAAAGGCTCTCTAAAGGATGAAACTGGCCAGCTGAAACATGTCCACAGTAGAGGGATTTACCATGCCCAAGCTCACAAGTGGGAAGGCCTTTAATCAGGAAACTTCACAGATGGAGAGAAGAAGGAATGTGACTTAGTTGAAGGTCTCAGGCTTTATTATCAGGCCATCAGAGTACTGCAAGGGTTGTCCTCCAGAGGGACATGAGGTAGTAAGACAAGTCATTCTGCCTCTGGAGGAATGACACTGCAGGTAGGTTTCAGTGACTGCAGAAGTAGAGAACTGCAGGAATGGCAAGTGACTTTCTGAGGCAGTTAGGGAAGGAAGAATCAGGGATGATCCGCTTCTTGCTTGGGCAGTGGGCAGATGGTATATACTACTGACAGGGTAGAGAACTGAGGGGAAGCTGCCAGAGCTCGGGGGGACAGTGCAGGCCTGTCAACCTTGGAACAGCTTCAATCAGTGTTTCTGAGTCTAGACCTGTGGTTCAGGAGACAAAGGCTAAAGGCTTAGGAACTGCTAACATCTGAGTGGTGACAACTGTGCCCAGGTAGGTACCTGTCCCCTGGAAAATTATATTCAAAGGGCTTAGGCCAGCAGATGCCTGATGGCCTGCCAAACTGAAGGAAGACAGGATCATATACTCTTAACCTATAGGAGATGAAAATGGTTACCAGACTCTAGTTCATAGAAATGAAACCAAAAGGACTGGAGAATATACACTGTTATGCTGTGGTCCACATAGCAAAGGCTTCCCTACTAGAAGGGTAGGGCTCAGGCTACAGAAGGGTGCGGACAGCATGCTGTGGATCCAGTCATTGTGTGGATAGTTTCAAATCAAAAGTGGGATGGAAATGGGAAAATGAAAGGCTAGAGACTGCAAAGTACAGATAGTTCTGGAAGAAGCCATGTTTGAGGAAGCATGACAAACGAGACATGCCGTCCCTTGGGTTGCGCCTGGAAGCAGCTGGAACATTGAACATTAATGTGTTTATATGGTTTGTTAGAGCCATCTGTTTGCTGAAGTATTTCCTAAACATCCTACTTTTTAACACAAGAGAAAGAACACGAGTCCAAGTGTGCACAGTTGTGGGTCATGTCAATCTGTCTCAAGACTGCACTGCACTGCACTGCACTGCACTGCTCTACTCTAGAAATAAGTCATATCCTTGGCAGCAACCCACACACACAGATGTGGATTCTTGGGCAGCTCAGCAGCTCTCATCACTGTGGACTCTATGGTTTGGGTAGCCTGCAGCTACTGGGAAGCCAGTCCCTGAAGTAGAAAGCCTTCTATTCTTGGTTTATTTCAGAATGTTTGTTAAACATTCTTGTTCATTTCTATTGATAAAAAGTATTGCTAGCTCCTGGCTTTGCTGTGTGGAAAGAAGGAACAGGGCTGCCCAACCAGCTGTTGGGTAGGCCTGTGCTGAGCTGTTCCTGATCTTCTGTGAGGGTGCTTATCACTTGGTCACCACAGTTTTTCTACTGATTAGTTTTAATAAAGGAGATTTTTGCTGGTTTGGGGTTTTTTTGTGTTTGTTTTGTTTTTGTTATTTTTGTTTTTAACTGCAAAACTCAGAATTAAGTAGTTTAAAATTGACTAATGAGCTGGGGGTTGCGGGGTAGGAGGGAGTGGCAGTGCATGCCTTTAATCCCAGCACTCAGGAGTCAGAGGCAAGCAGATCTCTTGAGTTCAAGGCTAGCTTGCTTTACAGAGCTAGTTCTAGGACAGCCAAGGCTATACAAAGAAACCCGTCTCAAAGACAACAAGAAAACCTTTGACTAGTGTAAGATTCTGTGATCATGTAAATGTAGAGAGAAAAGTTAAGACAGCAAACAGGGCAAGGGCAACATGTCCTTGGGTCCCAACCTCCTGAGAGGCACTTAGCTGTCACCTAAGTCCTGCAGCCTTTCTGTCTGTTTAGATCTGTTGTCCTGAGTTACATCAAGAATACACCGTAGAGCTCTACAGTCTTGAGTTAATAACCACCTGCTATAGCTTCCCGTCCCGTGAAGCAAACAATATACATTACTGATGCATGAGTATTGGAGAGCACAACATAGAGTTCTTTAGACTCTGTTCTGTTCAAAACTATTGGAGAGAATGTGTCTCCTAGAGTCCAGCAGCTAATGCATCTTAGCTCTCTCTTGCTAAGATGAGATGAGCTCTCTCTTGCTAAGTAATAACACACTTTGGGAAAATTTAAAACAGTGGCTAAGGGTTCAGGAGAGAAGCTGGATATTGCAGTGCACACCAATGATCCCAGCACTTGAGAGACAGTCAGGAGAGTTGCGGAGAGTTCAGGGCCAGCCTGGTCTATCAAGTTCCAGGCCAGCCAGGATGTATGTACATAAGACACACGGAGGTTACGGGAGGATATGAAGGTAGAAACTAACTCATTTGCTTTCCCTTTAAATTTTTATGTAAAAAAAATAGTCTGGACCAGTGAGCCCTGACATGGGAGATACATGCTGAGACCCTTGAACCATAAGAGAGACAAAATAGGGAAGCTGTTCTGGTGAAACTGTCCCTGGAGGGCTGTCTTGTGCACACATGTGGCAGCAGTTTGTAGCTGGTGGTCTGCTTTGGGGATTGATCGTCATGTCCTGTTGCATTACCAAGCTGGTTTCATCTTTTTTTTTCTTGTAAACTTTACAGCTTCTAACCGAAAACCTTCAGTTGGTGTAAAGAAGAGCAGCAAGAGCAGAGCACTGACCAGGCGGTCCGTGCCGAGAGTCGCGGCTGCTTCCAACGCTACCTCACCTAAGCTAGTGCACATCAACAGTCCCAGGGTACCAAAGAAACTGAGAAAGCCGGCAAAGCCTTTACTTTCCAAGATCAAACTGAGGAATCACTGCAAGCGGCTGGACCAGAAGAGCACATCCCGGAAGCTCGAGATGGGGAACTTAGTGCTTAAGGAGCCCAAAGTCGTGCTATATAAAAATTTGCCAATTAAGAAAGAAAGGGAGCCAGAGGGACCAGTCCATGCTGCAGTGGGGGGTGGGTGCTTGACTAGACATGCTGCGAGAGAACACAGGCAGAACCCTGGGGGAGGTGCTCACTCGCAGGGCGACAGTTCGCCCTGCACCTATACAACCCGGCGCTCTTTGAGGACAAGGACAGGTCTAAAGGAGACCACTGACATCAAGCTTGAACCAAGTCCCTTGGATGGCTATAAAAATGGTATACTGGAACCTTGCCCAGACAGTGGCCAGCAGCCAACCCCAGAGGTGCTGGAAGAACTAGCTCCTGAGACTGCAATCAGGGAGGAAGCCTCCCAGGAGTGTCCCAAAAGTGACTCCTGCCCGTCACGAAAGAAATTTCGACAAGGGAAACCTGTAAAACACTTGGCAAAGACAGAGGACTGCAGTCAAGAGCACAGCTTTCCTGGGAAAGATGGCTTGCCAGATTTGCCAGGGTCCCATCCTGACCAGGGTGAGCCCAGTGGCACAGTCAGGGTGCCTGTGAGCTACACAGACTCTGCTCCCTCACCTGTTGGCTGCTCCATTGCCACACCCGACAGTTTCACAAAAAAAGACAGCTTCAGAACTGCACAAAGTAAAAAGAAGCGACGGGTCACCAGGTACGATGCACAGCTGATCCTGGAGAACAGCTCTGGAATCCCCAAGCTGACGCTTCGCAGGCGGCATGATAGTAGCAGCAAGACAAACGACCATGAGAGTGATGGTGTGAACTCCTCAAAAATCAGCATCAAGCTCAGCAAAGACCACGAGAGTGACAGCAACCTCTATGTCGCAAAGCTTAGTAATGGCGTTAGCTCCGGGCCAGGCAGCAGTTCTACCAAGCTCAAGATCCAGCTCAAGCGGGATGAGGAGAGCAGGGGGCCATATACAGAGGGGCTTCATGAGAATGGGGTGTGCTGCAGTGATCCCCTCTCCCTGCTGGAGTCCCAGATGGAGGTGGATGACTACAGTCAATATGAGGAGGACAGCACGGATGACTCATCATCTTCTGAAGGGGAGGAAGAGGAGGAGGACTGCGAGGATGACTTCGATGACGACTTCATTCCTCTTCCTCCCGCAAAGCGGCTGAGGCTAATTGTTGGTAAAGACTCCATAGATATCGACATTTCCTCAAGGAGAAGAGAAGATCAGTCTCTAAGACTGAATGCATGAGCACTCACTCATTGTCCTAGGGAACTAAAACGTAAAAATCTCAGCCACAGCTTCTCAGCGCAGCACTTCTGTGGTCTCTTCACCTGTAGGCATAATACTGTAGAAAGTGTACAGCATCCTGACTCTTAATGTCTGATTTGTGCAAATTTTTATTGTACTTTTTAAATAGCCTTCTTATGTGCAATTCCGAGGGAAAGCCCTGTTTTAGGATAGAGGCTCCAATAAACTGTCCAGTGACAGCAGCTCTCCACATAGGACCTTCAGACACTAATGTGGTTATACCATGTTGTCACCTATAAGAGCAAGCGCCAGCCCTCTTCCATAGATGATTAAACCGTAGTTAGGGCGGAGCAGAGCAGCCTTGTGGGAAGGGTTTTCAGCATCTGCTCCTATCACCAGCATCGACCTCTGGCTTTTGGTTTATTTGCTAGATGTTTCCCCCTTGGAGTTGTGTCGGTTTCACACTGTTTACCGGCCCAGGTGTCCTGTCCGTGGCCTTCGTTATCATAGCAGACCATTGGCTGGAAGTCAGATTGATTTCTTTGAAAGAAAAACAAATTAACTTAAATGCAGTCTTCTGCGTGACAGCTCATTCTCAGTGCACTACACGTACGAGGCTGGTGGTGTGCAGAATGAGTTTTCACAGCTTATTTATTGCTTGTCTTGTAAATTAAAGACCGTGTATTTAACACTTTCCAATCCTTTTAGATAAAATTGTTCTTTGCAAGAATGATTGGTGCTTATTTTTTCAAACCTTTGCTGTGAACAGCGTGACGACAGCGAGCAACGTTTATCTGATGAACTCTAGCTATCTTAATTTGGGTCTTCAAGTTTCTGTTGCACTTGTAAAATGCTACAAGGAATATTAAAAGAAATCTATTCACTTTAACTTATAATAGTTTATGAAATAAGAACATGAGTCACAGCTTTTGTTCTGTGGTAACCTATACAAACATTTGTCTTTGGGATTCAATGTAAAGAGCTGAAAACAATGTATATGTTGTAAATATTTGTGTGTTGTGAGAAATTTTTGTCATAAGAAATTAAAAGAACTTACCAGGAAGGTTTTTAAGTTTAGAAATATTCATGCCAATAAAATAGGAAATTATAAATATATAGTGTAAGCACTGCATCAGTGGACGTTCTTGGCTTATGTTAGTTTATTATGAGAATATCAGATTTTTTTGATTATATTATCAGTCAAACAAAAAGAGGAGTCAGATTTAATTTGTTTTTGAAGCACTTTGAGAAGAGAAATTAATTTTAAGTAACTTAATGAGCAATTTTTGATTACTGCTTTATGTTCAATACCAGGCTTGTTTGTTTCTCTGGATAATTTTACAAATCAAAGAATTTGAGAATATCAGTCTATAGCAGGTGTTTGACACCAGTGGGTCTGTTTATTTACTGGGAAATACGTAGGTGCAGTTTCAGATAGATAGTGTTCTTAAATGACACAGCTAATGGACTCAGTGTCCCAGTGTGTCAGCAGGGACCTGCAGGGAGTGAAAGGTCCAACAAAGAGCATCTCCACGCTTCCCTGTTGCTGATGACACCTACCAGTATTCAGCTTGGGGACGCTTGGATCCTTAACACTGTTGCTTGTAGGTTCCAGTTACAAGTTAGTAAGATTCATGAATGTTTCTAGGATACGATGTCTTTGCTCCTGTGCATGATAGAATTCCCTGCTGTGGTCCTGTACAGTCTTGTCTTTGCCATGCAGTCTCACCCTCTTGGGTGTCTATGTCATTTGGAAGCAGAAGGGAAGACTGCGAGCCCACACACACACAACCATTTGCTATAGCCATGAAGAAAGGCAGCCCTGTGTCTCAAGACCTGTCTCAAGGCACCCAGAGCACCTTCCATGATACTCCCAGTCCTCATGGGTCCCCAAGCATAAGTATGAACCATGTGCCACTTCCAGGTAGCTGATGGTGAGCTCAAGAGCCTGCACAGGGCAGCGGATCACCTTCATTCCCATGTTCTCTTGGGCTGTTGAGACTAAATCCTCCCATTTCTTTGAATACCAACAATAGCCATTTCAGGAATTTCAATCTTAAGGAAAAAGTAACAAAATAACATATTTCCCATTTTCTCCATTTTAAGCTTAATTTTAGTAACTTATTTATGATGTTTATTTTAGTTTTGTTGTGGCCTTGTCTTTGGAGGCCGACCTTCCCATGGGTCTAAGGGCAGGGACATGTGGAGTCGCTGCCTCTCAGGAGTTGTATGCACAAGCATTCAGCAGCGCTGCTGATGCCTTCTAGGGAACCTTATTTCCGTTTCTCAAGGCAGGGCCTCGGACTGTTCTCGATCTGCTGTAGGACTTCGCTGTGGGGTGCCAGAACCCCACTCCTGACCAGTCTGTGGGGTGCCAGAACCCCACTCCTGACCAGTCTGGAAGAGGTTACACTCAATAAAACTCTCAGCTTGAGCTTATGCAATGATTGGTAAAGTTTTTGGCAATTGTAAGAATTAGGAAATGATCCTAGAAATATATGTAAAGTATTCAATTTTCAATCATTTTTCAAATTACTGTTTTAAATTGTTTTGCTGAGTTGTAATACTTTTGAGATACAATGTATTCCTTGTACTGAAAGAATGAAAAGGACTTTTTCAGCATTTGAGGTAAGTTCTTTAACGTTTCATTAAAAAACATTTTTTACAAATATTTTGTACATGCACTTGCAGTATTGAGGTTAATCATTTTAATAAATTCGGAGATTAAAATGACCTGGTCAGTGTTCACTGTATCTCGAGAAGTCTTCCACCAGATGCTTACAGGAAGCAGTTTGTGAGTTGGAGTGAGCCACTGTACCTGGTGGCCATGAGAGAGCAGCCTGACTCACTCCTTCAGAGTGGAGGGACCCTGTCCTTCACTCTAGAAAGGCTGCTTTCAGCATCCCAGACACATGAGGGCTTTCTTCTCCATATGACACTGGGCTTCCACTGTTCACCAAGTTTCACCAAGTTGCCTGGAAACCTTGAGACTCCCTCCTCAAATTTCAACTTTGTATATCCGTATACATCCTGCTGTATAGGCTGCCAACCAGATTAGGGTGGGTCCAGTACTTTTGTGGCCCATACAAGAGGGCAAGTGAGCTCTTTTCATGCATGAGAAGGCTCCAGCCTCCTTCCCCAGTGTCCCAGATCCTGTGGGTATTGGGGAGCAATAGATCTCAAAAAGTAGAGCAGAGAGGAACCAGGTAGGTAAACGATCACCCCCCAAAAAGTAGAGCAGAGAGGACCAGGTAGGTAAACGATCACCCCCCACCCACCTCTGTCACACTCACCATCCCCATCACTAAGCTTATATATAACCCAAACTTCCAGTTGAGGACATAGTAGAAAATGGCTTTTGATACTCTATGAGATTCTCTGTGTCTTATCAGTTTCCTGCCCAGGCTCAGCCATGGTAGATGGGGGTGGCCCACCATAGTCTGCTCTACTGAAAGCCATGCTTTGCTGGACCACGTAGGTTCAGTCTGATGTGTGAACAGCCATACCTTTTTTAGCTGGAGTGATGGCATTTTTTTTTTTCCACATGTGTTGAGCACCTTTGGGGCATCTGAAGTTAGAGAGGTAGGATCTGAGTTAAAGATGAGAGTTGCTTAGGACAGACAGTCCAGGCCTCCCACACAGGGAGTGCTGCACTCAAAGCTGTTTGTCCCCTGTGGCCTTAGATAACGGAAGGGGGTCATTTTAGGAGGATCAGGCTACTGGGGAATAGTGGAGAAGTCTAGCTTGGGGAATTACTAGTTTATTATTAAAGGACAGCAAGCTTAGCCAAGGACACTGGGAGCTTCCACAGAGCTAAGAAAGGAGAGGAGTTATTCAGAGCTAAGAATAATGGAGGGATTAAGAACTGTTTCCCTAGCTGGGCATTGGTGGCAAACGCCTTTAGTCCCAGAACTTGGGAGGCAGAGGCAGGTGGATTTCTGAGTTCAAGGTCAGTCTGGTCTACAGAGTGAGTTCCAGGACAGCCAGAGCTATACAGAGAAACCCTGTCTCAAAAAACAAAAGAACTGTCTCCCTGGCTTGCAGCTACAAGAGGAGTCCACAGGACTGGAAAGATAGCTCAGTTGTTAAGAGCACTTGTCCTTAACAGAGGACCCAGGTTGGTTTCCAGCACCCACATTGTGGTTCACAGCCTTCAGTAACTCCATCTCCAGGGGACCCAATGCCCTCTTTTGGCCTCCATGGGCACCAGTCATACATGTGATGCACAGACATACAGACATATAGGCAAAATGCTAATACACACCTTTGTCTAAAAAGTAATGGGTGTGATGGCATATGCCTTTAATCCCAGCACTTGGGAGTAAAAGCAGGCAGATCTATGAGTTCAGTTCCAGCCTGGTCTATGTAGGGAGTTCTGGGCTAGCCAGGACTACATTGAGACCCTGTCTCAAAAATAAATAGATAAATAAGAAGGTGCAAGTGGCAAGTCCATACCTTTCCAGGGTAGCACAGGCCTCCCGTGAGGAAAAGGTTAAGAGTAAAGAGGAGAGGCAGGCCACCTCAGAACTCTGCCCTGCCTACAAGCAGTAGACAAGGTCATATGAGGGCAAAGTGAGGTCTTGGGTTTTGGGAGATGGGAAATGGACAGTAGGAATGTAAGCTAGCTATAGATTCCCAGTATAGTTGGTTAAATATTTACTCATAACCCTGTAGTACAGTTAGCATCCAGACATCTGTGCGGTTCCAACTGATAGCAGCACTGATCAGTGAATCTAAGGCCAGCAGGAGCCTCAGGAGATAGTGGGGTCGGAAGGCATATAGAGTTTAGGGTGTCAAAAAGTTGAGCCAGGCATGAAAGTCCACATCTGTGGGGGCAAGTGACTGTGCCACCAAACAGAAGAGCTGGTAAGTTTGAAGCAGGTTCAAACACCCCAGGAAATCTCACAACTGAGAATGGCAGGTATTGGAACTAGCTCCCAGCCAGGCTTTCCCTGTCCTGGAACATGTAACCATGACACCCCACTGAGAGGACCATGACAGTCAGTCATGTAGCATAAAAACTTAAGAGTTCTCCATGCTAATGAGATATCTAGATAGGTCCCGAGTGTTTGGCCAATGAGCTTCCCTTCCTGGGCATTTCTTCCTGAGACAGGTATTTAATCTCTGGTTCACCCTTAGTAAGACATATTCATTCACATCCACCATAGAAATAAAGTCGTCTGGACAAGCAAGGACCATTTCCTTTATCAAGGATTGCAGCCGGGGTGAGAGGCCTTTGCCTGAGTCTCTCAGAGAAGGCCTTCTCTCTCTCAGCCCCTCAGTGCTTGACACTCATCTGGAACCAAACCGAATTCAACCCCATCTGTGGCTTAGCCCTCAGACCACTGTTCTCAACTCCTCAAGGTTCCTAACAGCAGCATCTGGATACACGGGAGATTGGGAACCACAACATCTGTCCCAGATCTCACTGTTTCTCACCTAGGGAAACATGGGCTGGGACCCCTATCTTGAAATGCATGCTGCCTTCCCTGAGATGGCACTCCGCCATCCCATCAGCAAGTCAGACACTCGGACACACATCTATAATCCCAGTATTTGAGAGGTGGAAGCAGATGGATCAGAAGTTCTAGGCCAACTAGATAAGACTACACCCACCTTGCCTCACGGGCAGGACGTAGAGTTGTTGAACATAGAATGAGACACGCAAGAAGGATAAGAAAGAGAAGATAGAAATCAGGAGCTGAGTGGGCCACTTGCTGAAACAGACACCTGGCCTGGAGGTACTCAAGACACCAAGGTCTCTCTGAGCAAGCAACTGGTAAGGACAAGCAAAGGGCAAGTCAGAGGCAGGTCAGGAGCTTTGGAGGGCTGGGGATCTATTTCCTGATAGTGACAAAGTTCCAATAAAGGCTGAGGGGAGAGAAGGTTGTGGCCATTAGATGGTTGCAGTTTTGAGGAGCTGGACATTGGTTTGTTGCACAAGTGGCCTTCATTGAGGAGCCCCTGTGCACTTCCAATTTGTGCCAGGTGTGGGTGAAGGCCCAGGAATGGAAACCAGCTAGACTGGGATGATGGGTTGTCAATCAAGCCAATGATCCAAAGCCCAGGCTCTGCACCACACCTGGAGAGCCCCATGCCTCCACCAGGGCACTTCTGGAAGTCTCTCTGCTAAAAATTTCCCTGGGCAGTATAGGGACCACTGCTAATCACGATGTGACAGGCAGTGCTCAAAAAATACAAACATGACTAACAATCAGAGAAATGCACATTAGAACACCCTTGAGGGTTTGGAAAGGTGGCTCAGTAGAGGAGTTGTGCCCTCTCAGAGGACTGGGGTTCAGTTCTCAGAACCCACCTGGTAGCTTACAACTGCAACTCCAATTCAGAAGAGCCAATGCTCTCTTCAGACCTGATGACATGCACATTGTAATGGCTACTCCTGGTTGTCAACTTGACTATATCTGGAGTGAACTACAGTCCAGATTTGGAGGGCTCACCTGTGATCCAGATCTTGAGGCTGGAAGACACAAGTTTCTGAACTGAATCTAGGCATGGAGATCTTGAGGCATAGTGGCCATGAAAAGCTTAGGCCCAGGCAAGGTCGTACATGCCTTTAATCCCAGGAGACTAAGGCAAGGAGATCTCTGAGTTCAAAGTGAGTCTAAAGAGCAAGTTCCAGGACAGTCAAGCTCAGGCAGTGAAGGAGTTGGAAAGCAGAACGCTGGTGATGATGTAACAGAACAAGGAAGCCATGTTCCAGCCCCAGCAAGCAGCAGGACTTGGCAGCTTCAGCCATGTGGCTCTGACTTTAGAGTCCAGAATAGAAGGGACTACTGGGATAGTTGGTGCTGGTGAGCTGGAGCTAAGAAATTAGTGATGATTAAGAAGAGACCAGCATTACTGAGGTGAAATCTTCTGGGAAGTGTTTTCTGAGAGCACAAAGAAGCTGTGTTCCAGAAATAGCCAAGGTTGTACTTCATGCTGCAGCTGGACTTGGTAATGTGTAAGAGTCACCCAGGTGGTAGATACTGGGTTTGAAGGCATGAAGGGGTCATGAAGAGCAGCTGAGGCTTGGCACTGTGAGAGGCCTGGGAAGGCCATTGGTGACGGTGCAGCCTCACTTGCAGTTGATAGCCCAAGACTGAAGGTGTCATGCAAAGGAGTTGATGCTTGGCACCCTGAAGAGAGCCTATGAGAGGCTATTGGTGAAGCCTAGTTGCAGCAGAAGACCCCAGTGTATTGGAGATGCCAGTACCATGGGAAGATCACCAAGGACAGCAGCGGCAGTGGAGTGGATCAACCTGAGCTTAGAGTGCTACAGAGGGCAGAGCTGGAGGAGCAGAGATCATGTGTGGATCCCAGACAATGAAGATGCCAGAGTTGTGGGCTAGCTGCTGAGGAAAGCTGCTAACAGGGAGTGGAATCAGCCCAGAAGAAAGAAGTTTGTTACAGTCAACAAAGATGAAAAAGGAGTTGGAGATCTGAAAACTGCTTTGACATCAGACATGGAGATGCAGAGTTTGGAGTTTGCCCAGCTGGTTTCCTGTCTTGATTCAGGGATTACAGTTAAGTGATTGGATGAATCTCAGAAGAGACTTTGAACTTTGAACTTTTACATTGACAATACTACTCTAGACTATGGGAACTTCGGAATTTGGACTAAATGTACATTTTATTACGCTATAGCTAGTTATGGTCCCCATAGACTCATGTGTTTGAACAAGCCTATGGGGGCCAGTGAGTGGAATCCCATGGTTTGAATATGCTTAGCCCAAGGAGTGGCACTAGTTGGAGGTGTGGCCTTGTTGGAGTAGATGTGTCATTGTGGGCATGGGCTTCATCCTAGCTACCTGGAAGTCAGTTTTCCACTAGCAGCCTTCAGATAAGGATGTAGAACTCTCAGCTCTACCTGCACCATGCCTGCCTAGATGCTGCCATGCCGTTACCTTGATGATAGTGGACTGAATCTCCGAACCTGTAAGCCAGCCCCAATTAAATGTTGTCCTTTGTAAGACTCGCCTTGGTCATGGTGTCTGTTCATAGCAGTAAAACCCTAAGACACTTTTATAGCCCAAAGCTCCAAAATTCTTCCATAATTCTCCTCAAAAAACAAAACAAAACAAAACAAAACAAAAACAAACAAAAAAAAACAAACATGTTTAGATCCATTACAGTAATATTTTACTGTCTGCTCTTAATTTCTGTATTAGTTTGTCTCTCTGTTGCTTTGATAAAACACTGACCAAAAGAAAAGGATAGGGGAGAAATAGGGGAGAAAAGGATTTGTTTGTCTCAGAGGTCACAGAACTGAGAGACCATACTGAAGAAACACCACTGAGGCGGGGGTGGGTGGGTGGGGGGGGGGGGGGGGGGGGGGGGGGGGGGGGTGGGGGGGGTTGGGAGGGTGACGCACACCTTTAATCCCAGCACTTGGGAGGCAGAGGCAGGCGGATTTCTGAGTTCGAGGCCAGCCTGGTCTACACCAGCCTGGTCTACAGAGTGAGTTCCAGGACAGCCAGGACTACACAGAGAAACCCTGTCTCAAAACAAACAAACAAACAAACAAACAAAACAAACAAACAAACAAACAAAAAGAAAGAAAGAAAGAGAGAAACACCACTGAGGACGTGCTGGTTACTGGCTTGCTTTCCATGGCTTGGTCAGTGTATTAGTCAGGGTTCTTTAGAGTCACAGAACTTATAGAATGTCTCTCTATATTGAGGGAATTTATTGTGATGAATTTACTGTCTGTAGTCCAACTACCCCAATTGTAGTGGGACTATATCTCACTATAAAGCAAGTTCCAAGACAATCAGGGCAACATAGAGAAATCCTGTTTCAAAAATCAAAAACAAAACAAAACAAAAAAAGTAATAAAGTACTTAGAACAAGAAAAAAACTGCCATGGCCACAGAACCCAGTTAGGCAAGTCTGGCCACACACCCAAAGGACTTTACGTCCCATCACCTGCACACCTATGTCCACTGTGCTCTAGTAACACTAGCTAGAAATGGAACCAACTTAGATCTCCAGCAGCTGAGGCATGAACAAGGTAAATGTGCCTGTAGACACGTGAAATTTCAGTCATCTATAAAGAAGGTGACATTTTCAGGAAGAAAATATCAGAGTAAGCAAGGTAATCAAGACAAGTGCCTAAATATTCTCTCTCTCTCTATCTCTTTCTCTCCTTCTTTCTTTCTCTTTCTTTTCTTTCTTTCCTCCTTTCTTTCTTTTTTAAAGATTTATGTACTTTATGTATGTGAGCATGCTGTCACTCTCTTCAGACACAGTATAAGAGGGCATCGGATCCCATTACATTTGGTTGTGAGCCACCATGTGGTTGCTGGAAATTGAACTCAGGTCCTTTGGAAGAGTATGCAGTGCTCTTAATTGCTGAACCATCTTTCCAGCTCTTAAGTTTTCTTTTACATGCAGATTCTAACCTGTTAAATATGAGTGTCTAGGTGGGAATAATGCAAGGAAAGGCCTGGGAAACTAGAAGGGGCCCTTGAGTTGGGAAAGACAGTATAAGTAGAAACGTGGCAGAGAAGTATTAGAAGTAGTTTAGCAGCCTGGGACTCTCCTTGGTGTGGGTTGTGCACACACCTACCTTCTAGCAAGGCACCTGGCAGCCTGAGTCTTCCCTACACATATGTGATACCATCTCACTCCAGACAACATACCTAGCAACCTGTCATCCACACTGGAGCCCTTTAATGTCGTGGATCTCAGCCTTCCTAATGCTGTGACCCTTCAATACAGTTTCTCATGGTGTGATGACCCCCAACCAGGAAATTATCTCATTGCTACTTTACAACTGTATTTTTGCTACTGTTATAATATTTGCTACTGAAAAAGGGGTCACAACCTACAGGCTGAGAACCATGTCTTAATGACACTCGAACTTGGACTGTTTCTAGTCAAACATACTCCATATATATTCAGGTAGAATAGAAAATACAATCTGGCCTAAACTGGTTTAGATGTGTATTCAAATGAGGCAAACTGTGTCTAAGTGGACTTTTAAAGAGAACTCCTTATTTATTAGGTTATGCTTATGCTTAATTAGGAGCGCATATGATCAAAATATGATGCATTATGGGAAGGAGCATGTGCAGTGAGCAAAGATCTATGTGGTGCCTGTCAATCAAAATGAAAAGCCAGGTTGGAGAGATGGCTCAGCAGTTAAGAGCGCTGACTAAAGTTCCTGAGTTCAATTCCCAGCAACCACATGGTGGCTCACATCCATCTGTAATGGGATCTGACGCCCTCTTCTGGTGTGTCTGAAGACAGCTACAGTGTACTCATATACATAAAATAAATAAATAAATCTTTTTTAAAAAAAATTAAGAGCCACCCAAAGTAGTCTTTAGTTACTAAACTCCTCCTACTCTTGAACCCCATAAAAGGAACTCCTTAAATGTAAATGGGGTCCCTGAGTCTCTTCACTCATGACTGCAAACAGTGCAGGGTTTTTTGGTTTTATGTTTTGTGCTTAGGGTTTTTTTGTTGTTAGTTTTTGTTTGTGTTGTTGTTGTTGTTGTTGTTTGGAGACTGGGTTTCTCTGAGTAGCTGTGGCTGTCCTGAAACTCACTTTGTAGACCAGGCTGGCTTGGAACTCAGAACTGCCTGCCCCTGCCTTCTGAGTGCTGGAATTAAAGGCCAACACCGCCATCACCCGCCCAGATAGTGCAGCTTTTAGTTTCTTCTTTTTCTGAGGTTGATGTGAGGAATCCTTCTCCATCGCTCTTCTGCCTTAACCACTTAGTCAGAGTCTCAATCAAACCCAGAGCTCACATAGCTAGCTGGTCCCTCTAGCCAGCTTACTCAGATGTTGTATGACTGCATTCCTGAGATGTGAACAAAATGGCCACTCACTCCAGTTAGGGAACTGACAACAGAGCAAAGGAAGAATACAACCAGAGTCTGCCTTGGCCAACCAGTGACTTTATTGGGGTTACTCACAGGAGTGTGGGTAAGGGGTTACCAACAGGAGCAGATATGACTCAAGGACAGCCATATCACCAGAGTCCACTCCAGCATGGGTGACAGCTCACTGCACAGCCTGCAGGCAGCTCAGCAGGTTGGAGAGTGTCCACTCCAGGTGGCTC
Source organism: Rhabdomys pumilio (assembly GCA_030674055.1). Classification (NCBI taxonomy): domain Eukaryota; kingdom Metazoa; phylum Chordata; class Mammalia; order Rodentia; family Muridae; genus Rhabdomys; species Rhabdomys pumilio. The sequence goes on from JANHMN010000003.1 coordinate 132,841,043, forward strand.
TGTAATCAGCATCTCTCCCAGTTAATCTTAGAGTTCTCTCAGAACTTCCTGAAGTTGGTTGGGTTTTGTTGTTACTGTTGTTTTGAGATTGGGTCTCACTATGCAGTCTTGGCTGGTCTGGAGCTTTCTATATAGAGCAGGCTAGTCTTGAATTACAGGGATTTCTCTGCCTCGGCCTCTGGAGTGCTGAGATTAAAGCACCTCTATGCCAGGCTCAGTTCCTGAGGCTTATGGGGCTTTGCTGAAGGATGCACTATTCTGCTTCCTTTAGGACAAAATGCCTTGAGGAGCTTCTCTCCCAGATGGGGGTTTTATCTCTGAGGAAATGGCTATACAACATCTGGGGGGCGGGGGTCCTACATCTCCACTTTCTGAGGCTAGAATTACAGAAGAGACACCATGTTCACCTGACATTGTATGCATTTTTGGGTTCCTCAAGTGGCAAGTACTTTAAACAAAGAGCCATCTCCTCTTATTTCATTCTTAGATAAGAGGTCAAGAACGTAGAGTCACCAGGTGGTAGTGGCACTTGTTTTAATCCTAGCACTCTGGAGGCACAGGCAAGAGGATCTCTGTGTTCAAGGCCAGCCAGGTCTACACAGAGTGTTCCAGGACAGCCAGGGATACACAGAGAAACTCTGTCTTGGAGGAAAAAAAAAAAGAAAGAAAGAAAGAAAGAAAGAAAGAAAGAAAGAAAGAAAAAGAACCTAGGTCTAGCTGTCCAGACCTCGACCACCCATAATAAATGGGAAACTGAGAGAAGCGTAAGGTAGGGAAAGAAAGCAAGGTTCTGTGAGGCAAGCTGGAGGAAGAATGAACCAAAGTGATTCAATAAGAAGGTGACACACAGACACATAGGAACGAGCTATTTTGTAAATAAATTTCAAACTAAAAACAATTTTTAAGAAACGCTCATTGTTTTCCACTTGTCTTTCACGGGCTCAGTGAGACCAGGGGCAGCTTGTACAAAGTCAGTGTGCAGATAAAGCAGGGTGAGTGACCCACCCATCAGTCAAACACAACTGAGAAGCCTGAAAAGTGGGGGAGGCACATTGGGTGCCCCTGACATCTCCTGTGCTGCTGCTGCCCTTAGAGGTGGGACTCTTCTCTATCTGCCACTCCCTGGAACACCAGCAGCCCAGGGCCAGCACAGAGGTACAGGGGATGTGTGCAAAGTCCTGGAGATAAGGATAGACGGGCTGTGCAGGAAAGAAGGTCAGCAGGTAGAGCCCAGCTTGGAGCCCTCCGGAGACTGGACGATGGAGGGAAAGGTGAGGACCCTGGTAAGACATCCTAGAGGTACATGCCTTTCCAACAGTTCCTAACCCAGCACAGCTCTGGATCGCAGCACATGAGAGAGATGCGATGGCACAGCCATGTACTGAGATTAGAAAAAGAGCAGTGAGTCTGGATGCCCAGAATCCACAAAGGGCTGAATAAAATAGTTCCTATCTGTAATGTCAGCATTCCTACAGTGAGACAAGAGGCTTGGGGGAAAAGAAGCCTTGGAAGCTCACAGGCCGGCTCATCTGGCATACACAGCTGTGAATAGGAGATCCTGTCTCACACAATCACACTCAGGCATACAAATGTGCCTGTGCGCACACACACACACACACACACACACACACACACACACACACACACACAAAGGTGATGATGATGGTGGTGGCGGTGGTGATGAGAAATAAAACAAAAGGATGCCTCACATGGTGGTAAAAACCTACAGTCACAGCACCCTGGAGGTGGAGACATGAAGCTCACATGTTCAAGGTATATCCTCAACAATATAGCAAGTTTAAAATCAGCCTAGCCGGGCAGTGGTGGCGCATGCCTTTAATCCCAGCACTTGGAAGGCAGAGGCAGGAGGATTTCTGAGTTCGAGGCCAGCCTGGTCTACAGAGTGAGTTCCAGGACAGCCAGGACTACACAGAAAAACCCTGTCTCAAAAAACAAAAAACAAAAACAAAAAAAAAAAAAAACAACAACAACAACAAAAAACAAAAAACAAAAAAGAAAGAGAGAGAGAAAGAAAAGAAAAAAAATAAATAAAATAAAACCAGCCTAAATTATATGGGTCCCTGTCTCCAAAAGAAAAAAATAAAGTAAAAGCTAAGGGTTCTGGAGAGATGGCTCAGTGGTTAAGAGCACGAGCTGTTCTTCCAGAGGACCCAGGTTCACATGGCAGCTCACAACTGTCTGTAGCTCCTGTTCTAGGGGACCTGACACCCTCACACAAACATACATACAGTCAAAACACTAGTGCACATAAAACTAAAAAAAAAAAAAAAAAAAAGAACACTTGCTTAAGTGTCTTGTCAAGGACCAGAGTTCGAGTCCCAGCACCCATATGGCCATCCTCAATCACCTATCCTCAGTTCCAGAGGATCCAACGCTCTCCCGTGGCCTTTTCAGTTACTGCACGCATGTGGTGCACATACATACAAACATGCAGGCAAAATATCCATTCACATAAAATAAAAATAAAGAAAGTTTTAAAGCTTTAACTAATAAGTAAACAGTAAGCCTAGTACACCAAACAAAGGGGGGAAGTGTACACAGCAGAAAGATGTGTGGCTTTGTATGCCCAGGCAAGTTGGGAGGTCACACAGCTTCCTGTGACCCAATTCCTATGTCTATTCTCTGGTTTCATACAATCTGTCCCAGCCCCAGACTCAAGGCCAACAGGCATGGGAGCCTAGTCCTGCCACTGCCTGACCCAGGGAAGAAGTGACTCAGGAGGCCTTGTTGGGTAAAGGGCTGAATGCAGAAGCCCTTCCAGCCCATAGATTCTATCTGCCCGGAGTCATTAGTGTAGGGAGGCTGAGTGGGCCAGACAAGTGGCTTTGATCCAGGCAGGCCTTTCCCCTTCCTATCTGGCAGCCTGAGCCACCCACTCTATGCCAGCGTGGCAGGCAGTGCCAGGCAAGTGGCCAGGTCAGCAGGAGGAAGCTGCTGTAGACATGTGACAGCTATGTTTGCTTACCTGGGGCCACCCACCAGAAGAGTTAATATTCAACTCCCTTAGACCCTGGAGTTGCAGCAGGGTCTAAGTGTGGTAACAAAGATATGAGTCAGCTCTTGCCTTACAGACTGTGTGCCTCAAAGCTCACACATCTCTCATGGGTTCCTAATTTCTGTTTCTAGAAGAAGAAACCTGGACTCCAAAATGGGATGTGACCCAGTGTCACTCAGCCTACAGGCTGTGGGAAGACCTAAGGTCCAAGAAGCTCTGTGGGGCCCTGGTGGCTTGGGGTTTGAAGTGTGGTGTAGGTGGAGGTAGGTGTAGCACACAGGGCTGAGGTGTGATCAAAAACGGCTTTCCACCTGCTTTTCTCTGACTTGGAACCTCTCAGTATCATTTCTGAGCTATTCCCCTGCCCATACTTCATGTCTCTCAAACATGGAGATGGAAACCTCCAGCAAGCCCAGCTACATGGGTAAGAGCCCTGCACCTGTCATTGTCCCTTGGTCCCAGGGAGGCAGTTGCCCAGAAAGACATACTGAGTAAAGGACTGTACCCAGGACCTGTTCCAAACTATCGAATCCCAGCAGATGAGAGGCTGGAAGTGGCCAGCAGTTTGCTCTGTGTTGGGCACTGGGCAAAATCTTCTCCCTTCACTCTGCCAGAGGATGTGAGGTGCAGTGTCCTCTGCTGGCCCACCTCTCAACACAAAGATGCCCCGCTCCTGGGACTTTCTCAGCCACTAACCCAGCATCAGCCAAATGCAAGAAACCTTCTAGACCTGCCTATGTTTATAGCTAATAAACAGAGAAGAAAACTGAACTGAGGCTAAGGGAGGGCATGCAGCAAGCAGGGGCGAGCTGGAGGAGAACCTGCTCTCTGTCCTCACCTGAATCCTTTCCCTGGAAAGTGGAAGCAGGGAGAATGGTTCTGCATTGGCAAGGATGCAGAGAGTGTGGCAGGCACCAGGTCATGGCCCTCCAGTCCTCAGTCACTAGGTCAGGTAGCTAGGAGGCAACAGAGGTGCAGGATGTGATTGCAACATGACTTCTGAAGGCCTCATTGTCTGCTGGACTGATGTAACCCAATCAGACAGGCTGACTTTGGACTTGGCTTCAGGAACTGCAAAGGACTGTCATCCCACACACACCCTGCTTCTGACTATAAAGCCACACTGCCCGAGGCTGTCAGCAGGTGTAGGTGCTCCTGAGCGTCTGTTGTCTGTGTGCATCTGAACATATCTGTTGATACTTGGTGTCTTCTTCTGTCATTCTCTACTTTTTTTTTGGTTTTTCTAAGATTTATTTATTTTTATCTTATGTGTATAGGCATTTTACTTACATGTATGTCTGTGCACCATGTGTGTACAGCACCAGGAAGTCAGAAGAGGATGCCAGCTCCTTCATGATTAGAGTTACACAGGGTTGTGAACCTCCACGTGGATGATGGGAACCAAAACTCAGGTCCTCTACAAGAACAAGTGCTCTTACCACTGTCCCATCTCTCCGGTCCACCCACCTTCTATTTTGAATCAGTCTCTCACTGAACCTGAAGTTCCTGCTTTTGGCTGGGCTAGGTGTCCAGTGAGCTCCCAGGATCGACCTATGTCGACAAGCCCCTACCCCCAGTGTTAGTATTACAAACATGCAGGACACAATGACACACCCAGCTTTTTATGGGGTTCTAGAGATGTGAACTCAAGCCCTCATACTTGTTTGATAAGCACATTATCTACTGAACCATCTACCTGGGCTCCTGGCTATAATATGTATTATCTTACTCTGTATCAGTGCTGTGGGCTCAGTCCAAGCCCTCAGGCATTGGCCCATTACACCATGGAGCCACATCCAGTCCTTGGCTGTTGGTTTTGCTTTTGTGAGTCCCAGTGGCTTCAGATGTGAAACAGGTGCTTTTGCTTCTAGGTGGAGTTAAAATGAGATGATTCTCAGCAGTGTCCAACATCTGATTTCCTGGTCGAGGTGGGAGAGACCGAGAGATTTCTCATTCATAAGGAAGGAGACAAACTGTCCCTTCCTCAAGACAGTGCTTTTTCCTGTCTCTTGGGTTCAGCTCCAGAATAACCCTCTATCCCTACTTGAATCTCTGCCAAGTTGGTAAAAAAAAAACAGGCTAGCCACAGTTAGCAAGCCTGAGAAACGGTGAGTGGTCTCTATCCTGACTTCCCTCTGGGGTTCTGATTCCTGAGTTCTCTTCCTTCTCTGGTATGTCACACCAACATTCTCCTTGATGTGGCTTGAGACAGACAGGCCTTCCCACCTACTTGGCTTTGCACCAGGCTTTGGGGAGTTGGGAAGCATTACTTAGACAGCATGATTGGTCCAAGGTTGAACAGATTAACCAAGATAGACTAATCAGATACAATCTTGGGACTTTAACAGGGGCTTAGGGAAGCAGAGCCCTCTCCTACTAGGGCCATCTGCTTCTTAGCATTGAGCCTTGAACACCACCACAGGGGAAACCCTTCAGCTGTATTTCATAACCAGCTGGTGATAGGATTCAGAAGCCTAGGTTGAGCCATAGGCCAGCTTGGATATTGATTGTCTGGTCTGTGTGGCTCAGAGCCAGGCATTGTCCAGTCCCAAAACTCTGTCAACCGTGGGCTATGGCCCTGTCCTATGAAGTACACATATTCGCAAGGCATGGGTGAGGAGCATGGGCTGAGGCCCACTGATGTTTCCTCATAGAAAAAGGGGATAGGGAGAGTCAACAGACCCCTTTCTAAAGCCAGGAGCCAAGGTGGTAGCCAGGATGACAACATGTGTAAAGCTCTCCTCTTTGGTTGAACTATGATAAGACACTTTGCATTGACAGTAAATCAGTCTTGACTTGGCTTTAACATGACTAAAGAAACTTTTCTCTATACTTGCCTTCCTGGCCCATGAATCCCTAGTGTAAGCGATCATCTGACATTCTTCAACTGAATGCCCCCTGGCTACCCCAACAACAACCAACTGTGGTCCCTTAAAAACTTTTCAACTTTCTTCCCTTCCCCTATTTCTCTGGAACTCTAAAGAAGGGACCCACACAGTTCGCCATATGAACCTGATTCCTCTCTTCTTCCCCTGCCATGCTGCTGTCTGCCTGTGGATGACATTAGTATTTATTACTAATTATAATAAATCTCCAATAAAAAGAACAGTCCAGGGCTGGAGAGATAACTCAGTGGCTAAGAATACTGGCTGCTCTTGTGAAAACCCAGGTTTGACTCCCGCCACCTACATAGTGGCTCACAACTCTGTCTCCGGTTCCAGGGATCAAACACTCTCCTCTGGCCTTGCAGACACTAGGCATGAGTGTGGCATACAAATATATACATGCAGGCAAAACGTCTATACACACACACACAAAAAAAAATAAAAATAAATAAAAACCAAAAGAAGAAATAGCTGAGCTTTCCTTAATGTTTTTTAGGGACAATCCTTCTCAGTGTCACCTGTGAGTCCTAAACCAAGAACATTTCAGAAAGAGGCTGATGATTAGGGGTAATGACCCACAGAAAGATCCACCTTGCCAGTGGTCACAGACATAGTGTCACATCTGGAAAGGCCCACACTTGTGTCTGCCATCACCTGTCCCCAGCCTTCCAGAGATTAGACAAGAACCGGCTATAACCAGAACAGTAATGCAGGGGGTACTGGGAAATGTGGTTCACTGGCTTCCAGGCCCAACAACAGCAGGCAGCCACAGACACAGCTGAGTTACTAGCAGATCTTCTGGCTCTACAAGGTCTATAAAGGTCTTCTATCAACCTGGCATGTGGGTGTACAGTGGCATGCTGTACCCAACACTTGGTGTCCTGGACAGGTGGCCAAATTCTCCTGTATCTGTCTTGTTATCTGGAAAATTGGAATGAATGACAACATGCCCTCCCTACAGGGCAGAGTGAGGATGGTGATTACAGTATATGGCAAGCTGAGCACAGGACCCGGGCCTGTGAGTGCTTCACACACTCATTGCTCTGATGATCAAATGACCATAATGCTCTGGCTAGGAGCCTCAAACGCTTTGTTCAGCTGCTCCATTTCTAATGTCCTTTCTGTGAAGTGGAATTCTCCACTGTGCTGGCCTGGGAGAGTGAGGATCTATGTCAGTCAGATTTCCGTCAGTGCAACTAAATACTAGCAAAGAACAAGGCAGAGGAAGCAAGGCTTATCTGGCTCATGCTCTCAGAGATTTCTGTTCCCTTCAATCCTGTTGTTTCTGAAGGCAGAAAAGTATCAGGGACACTGTTTCTCACTTTATGATAGCCAGGAATCAGAGGGAGAGGGGACAGAGTCAGAACAAGATAAAGCCCCTGAGGACCTTGTGCCAGTGACCTACATCCTCTGGATAGTTCCAACATTGTGTCAGAGGTGCAGACAAAAGTCTCAACATGTGGACTGGAGAGATGGCTCAGTGGTTAAGAACACTGACTGCTCTTCCAAAGATCCTGAGTTCAATTCCCAGCAATCACATGGTGGCTCACAACCATCTGTAATGGGATCTGATGCACTCTCCTGCCATGTAGACAGAGCACTCACGTGCTCTGATAAAGTGGCTCACATTAAACAGATAAATTTTTTTTTTTTTAAAAAAAAAAGAATTTAGAAATCGACTTGGATAGATGTTCAAGGACAAGCTTACTAGTGTTTTAGAGAAAACCACCAGAGTAGGCGAGCTATGAATCTTGGCAGCTGCATGGAGGAAGAAGATGGAGAGGAGGAAGAGAGAAAGTCATGTTGTTTATAAGCAACCATGCGAATGGGGGTGGAGTGGGGTGGGGTGGTAGCTTCAGAGAAAGTGTGAGGAAGCCCAGAGCATTAGGGAAAGCTTGCTTAGACTTGGAGATAAGACTGGAAGGAGTAAAAAGGAGGGGAGGCTTCTGGGAAGGGAAGAATAATTATTTTTGCCATTTCCTTGGCTTCACTCCCGGGAGCCAGCCTTCCTGAGACCTGGCTTCCTAGCTAGGTGATTGACAGGCCCAGCTGAATTAACTCCTAAGAGATGAAGCAACAGCATGTGATGTTCTTTTCGGAACAGAATGCCAGGTCTTCACCTTGAGGCCTGAGGTAGATTCCATTCTTTTGACCTGGGGGAAATAACTTTCCCTTAACAACCTCCATAGAGCCCTGCTATTCATCTGAAGTAGTTTCCAAGACTACTGTAACACACATTCCCTCAGAGGAGAGACCCAAGGAGATGGCTGAAACTGGGGAAAATACATAACCAGTCTATACACAATCCAAAGCTGTATACCAGAAGGGACCAGTTTCTGGAGTAGAGTTTCAACCATACCAGCAAGGTATTCACTTAGGAGATTAGAAGTCAGGGGCTCCCTTTTAGTGTTCTTGGCCAGAGAAATAAGGACATTTTCTGCTTCTCCATCTTCTCCTCAACTGATAAGGACAGGAAAGGAGCAGAGGAGAAGGGAGACAGTCACAGCCTGTTTATCATGCCAGGTTTGCCAGGTGGATATGACAGAGGAAAGAACCCTGTGTCACAGTTGCTGTAACAAGGAGCCCCATTGTTAGTGGCTGAATGTCACAGACCTCTGCTTTGGCTCACCCAGAATTTGCCTGCAGGTGCTCCTGGCTAAGTACCTCTCCTCTAAGTGATGACTAATTTCCCTTCACCTTGTAGCTGCCTGAGCCCCCAGGAGGGAAAGATTAGGGAAAGCACTGAAGAGGCATGTGTCACCTCTCTCCATTAGCCCATTCTGATGATGGGCAGGTACCTCTCCACAGGGTGAGCACCTGGATTCTCAGAAAGGGAACTCTTTGGCCCTTCCTTTACCACCTTCATTGGTAACTGACATCAAACTCAGGATCTCATGCAGGCATGGGAGTCCAGCACTCTACCACCTTCCCTTGCTGTCTGTTGACACTAGTTAGAATCAAGAGGGCTTTGCTGCTGGGCTGGAGAGATGGCTCAGTGGTTAAGAGCACTCACTGACTCACACTGACTGCTCTTCCAGAGGTCCTGAATTCTATTCTCAGCAACCACATGGTGCCTCACAACCATCTGTAATAGGATCTGATGCCCTCTTCTGTTGTGTCTCTACACAGCTACAGTGTGTACTCACATAAATAAATCTTAAAAAAAAAAAAAAAGAGGGCTTTGCTGATCTGCCAGGAGAGAGAGGTGACCCGCATAGCAAGCCACAGCCTAGCAAGCCACATGAAATGAGCAAGCCTAGTTCACTGTGTCTCCTGGCAGGCTCAGAAAGGAGAAATGTACCCAGAGAGCAAAAGTCCCCATAGTATCTTATCCAGGAAGGACAAGAGTGCTTTTCAGAATGAAATAAGAGGATATGAGGAGGATAAATGGAGCCAGCTGTAACCCAAAATACTCAGTAGTCACAAGCAGAGAAATTCTGCAAGGTGGAGGGAGGGTCAGTTAGTCTTACGTCCAATCCACCCCAACCCCCAACCCCAAAAAAGAAAATGCGTGAAGAGTTGAAAAGAGGCAGAGAATCCTAGCCAAGGAGCAAGAGGAGAGACCCAAGGTCAAAGGGCAGGTTTGATGGACCAAAGCGGAGGGATTGAAACATCAGGCTTGGAGATGCCTCTAGTGGATGAGGACTGCTAGACCAAGTGGCAGTGGCAGTGGCAGGGCCCAGTGGAAGAGTATAATGTAGGATATCAAATCAACAGGCTGGTGCTTGTTGAGGAGGACCTTGATTTCCCGAACCCTCCGTCTCCCAATCACAGGGACTCTGGAGTAATGACATGCACCACAGCACCCAGCTCATTCTACTCTTAGAGTGCTTAGGTACTGAGAAAGAGGGACTGAGGGTCAGCAAGGAAGTGAGTGATTTGGGTCACCAAAAGAATGCTAGGGCATGGGGAAGAGGTCTGGCAAGTGTTCTTGGTCAGCCAGGGGGTCTTGTTCTAGCCTCTGGGGATGAACAAAGGGCAGAACACAGCACAGTTGCAGGAAACTTTGTCCCAGTAAACACTCTTTCCCACCTTTTCCTTCCAGGGCTGCTAGACCTCATTAGCACCGTAACTGTGCTCTAACAGCAAAGACCTTGTGGTTAGTCCCTTTCACGAGTCCCCAAACCACACAATTTGACTCCACCCCTCACAGAGATCACGACCACAGCTAGAGCCATGCCCACAGGACCTCCAGGTCTCTGGTGTCCACACTACAAGATTTCACCAGAATGGCTGGCTGGGAGTCTGGAATCCGGTTGGACCGGATTCTCCCTGCCACCCTGCTGGTTTTGGAATTCAGCCACTGAGTGAAACCAGGGAAGAAAGGGCCAGCCCTTCCTAAACCATTAGGACTTTCAAAGTAGACTCCTCTTCCCTTCCCCCATTTTCTGAGTCCATCTTCCCCTTTCTGCCCTTTGGTCGAAGACTTGGACAGGCCAAGGTCACACAGTGTGGGCTAACTCTTTTGCCTGCTTCCTTGTATGGCTCTGAGAATTTTTGAGAACAGGACTTGGGTCAGTTAGAAGTCTCCCCACATCCAAAGCAATGATAATAAGTGTCCTTGAGATGTTACATGGGAGTTCACTAGAGATGACAACTCAAACACAGTTTATAGCCAATTGAAAGTCTTTATTCCAGCCGGCTGGGACTACACCCAAGTATCCAGGGACCTAACTGTAGCCAGAGCTAGTAGTGTCCAGAGCATAGGAGGTTTGAAGGCAAAAATCACTTCCTGGAATCTTGGCTGTTTGAGGGGGTTCTGCACACACAAGTAGTTCTAACAGAAGTGAATGTAAGTTAGCTAGAACATCCTGACCTTGGGTTCCTAGAATAGAGTTGGGTAATTTTCCATGGGATTCTCTGTGAAGGAGATTCTAGTTAAACCTGCTAGGATCATGGACCAACCATTTCTTCTACCTACACCGCAAGAAACTCTTTTCTACATACAAGACCCTCGGAATTCCAGCTGTGGTGCTTCAGAACTGACGGGGCCAGATGTCCTGACAGCTAAAGAAGATTGTCTTCGCTGGTTCCTCCAAGAAGAATGCCGTTTTTAGGGAACGTGAGACCTCCAGTTCTGAGATTTTTAAAAACCCATATAAAAGCAGATACTCTCTTTTGTAACACCCTTTTCAGTCATCCTCCTGGTGTTTTTATTTCTAACCAAACTATTAATCAGTAACTGTTACAGGATTACTAGCCGCTGTTCAGAGGAACCTGATGCACACATCTACCAAGTGGACCCTGATGGTGAAAGCCAGCTACACCCCAAAATGGACCATGCCCCTACACAGCAGGAAGTAGTTTAAATGACTAGTAGTTTAAGCGCCCCACTCCCCTTTCACCATCGGCTTCCCCTCCCCCCTTTTTTCTTCTCTTTATAATAAGAAAAAGGGATGTATATTGGTATCAGGCTCTGAACCCAGTGACATCACATCTAGGTGACCCCCACATCGTTGCCAAGGTAACCACTATACATTCCCAGAACCCACCTGGCTATCTTACCTTTACATGGGAGAGGCTACCTCACCGCCCATATAAAAGTCAGAACCCCCCAACCTCTCTCTCTTCTTCCTCCCTCTTCTTCCTCTCTTCTTCCATCTTCTTCCTCTACTTCTTTCCCTCCCCCCCATCTTTGCCCTATCTCTTGAATAAACCCCACTTGGAACCATTTGGTCTGGTGTGGTCTGTTCTAAGCTGTGCACAGATGTCTAACAAAGCCTGAAATGGCTTCAGCAAGAATATAAAGTGGAGAATCCTCTGCACTATCTACCCAGGTCAAAGAGAAAGGAGGTGGACCTAGGTGGACCATAGCATCCTGGGTAAGCAATCACTGCTTCCTACTTAACCTAAGCCTCAGCTTGCCTATCTGTACAGGGGTCCTCTGCAATGGAAGGGTCATCTCAAGGGCACCAGGCTGAAGTCAGACTTTTAGTGACCATGGCTGACTGAAGAGGGAAGAGTCCAGCCCCTGAAACTCAGTTTTTTCCCAGCCTGGAAATCTCATCTCTAATTTTGACTTCACAGTATCTGGAGCCTTTTCTTTTTAAATTATATCTACTTAATGTGACTGTGTGTGTATGTACCATGATGTGAATGTGAAGGTCGAACGATAATTTGTAGGAATTGGGTCTCACCCTCCACTATGTGGGTTCTGGGGAAGAACTCAGGTCAGCTGGTTTGGCAGCATCGTTACCCAGGGAGTCATCTTGCTAGCACTGGAGTCTTCTCAAACAGTACACTTGTCCTGTACCCAAAAGTACACAAAAGTAGGGTGAGCCAACAAAGTCATTAAACAGACTTTCATCTGATCTGGCCACAGGCAATCACTTCAAAGGACTCAGGGCTTACCTCAGCAGGGATCCCTTTACTGCTCTGGGTTTGTAGCAGGGGCTTTGTGTGCTGTTAGGTTTAGCTTTGCAGTGTCACTTCTTAATACAGGTAATTGAAGTGCCACCAAGATGCAGTGTTTGAAGGACTTGTTAGATGTAAGCCTCAGGTGGGTTGAGAAGCTTTGAGCAGGAGGGTTGACATGGCTGACAAACCCATGGAAGCCTCTCTGGTCAGAAGATCCAAATACCTAACCCACTGGCTACAAGACCCTCCCCCACCCCAATACATCATGCTGTACAGTCTCTGATTCTGCAGAGACACTGTGGCACTTCCATTGTTCTGATTTTTTTCAAAACAAGGTTTCTCTGTGTGGTAGCCCTGGCTGCCCTGGAACTTCTGTACACCAGGCTGGGCTTGAACTCAGAGATCTGCCTGCCTCTGCCTCCCAAGAGTGCTGGGGTTAAAGGTGTATTCTACCACTGCCCAACTTCAGTTCTGATACAAGGAGCAATTCTGCTTCTGGAAATACCTGTCTACTCTCTTTTGTCTCCAAGTTGTCACCCTCAATCCCAATTAACAATGTTAAGCATGAAAGATGCTTTCTGAGCCATATACTGAAGGTGCACAGACCCATTACTATCTTAAACTGATGCTACTAAGACCACTATTGTCCAAGAAGCCTTTATATATGTGAAACCCATTTGCTCATGTTCAGGGTTTGGTGGTTCACACCTGCAGGATGAAGGAGCCAGGAGGACTGGGGTCAAAGGTCAGCCTCAGTTGCAAAATGAGTACAAGACCAATCCAATCTATCTGACACACTGTAACAAAAGAAAATGAGACAAAAGATGTTTGATTTGTCTAGTTTAAGCTGCTCTAGTATGTCCCAGTTATAACCCTGTTCATTCATCTGCATTTGAAGGTGCCAGGAACCCCAAAGAATGCAAAAGTGTCCTGGCTTAGTCTGATCTCTGAGAAGGCTACATGCCCAGGATTTCTACAGGCTTTGCACCTGGCTGACACTGGGGATGACACTGTAGGACCTCTTTAACAGACCACAGCCAGCCCCTGCCAGCCTCCGGGAATCCTGCAGAAAATAAGCAGTTGGGGATAGCTATGGTTTCTGAAGCCCTGGCTCTGCACCCAGTCCTTTCAGGGCATGTTTCCATCAGCCTACGGAATAGAAACAGTTTTCCCACCCGATGCTGAGGAGCATTTGACTCAGAGAGTCAGGCCTACAACCCTAATAACACTCAGTAGGCACAAGCTGGAGAACTGCTACAAGGTGGCCAGTCAGTCAGGGCTATGAACCCTGTCTCACTCCTTATCCACCCAACACCCCCTCCCTCCTGCCCTCCCCCCAAAGAAAAAAAAGAAAGAAATGGAGAGTTCAAAGGAGTCAGAGAATCCAACTAAGGAAGGAGATGCCTGGAGGAGAGATTTCCTCATCAGAAGTCACACAGCTCATGGGAGTATGGTCTCCAAAGACAGACTTAATTACATAATGCTGTGCTTGGGCTCCATGCAAATGGGGTGTTAGAGGAGTGCTTGCCCTCGCCACTAGACTTCTGGGCATACATTCTTTGAGTTCTTTAGCCCTTGGCCCCAGCTGTGCGTGCTGCAATTGTACTTATAGCAGAAGGACATCAAATAAAATATTTGGGTTCAGAAAGTCTTGGGAGCTGCTGGTGTCCAACCTGAATGCTCTGCTAAGTGTCCAGTTCCCTGTCACTCCACTGCCTGGTATTGTAATCCAATTCTGAGCATATGGTATTCCAGCCTGTTGGCCTCTCTGTGTTCTCATCAATATTTGAAGGCTCAGAAATGGAGCAGTGCCTGGCTCTGTGTGAACCTGGTAGCCTGGCTAGAGCTCTGTTCCTCTGGCCCTCTGGGGAACCCTCTGTGCCAAGTGTCTATGACTCACTGGACTAGAAATGCAGGAAAGAAAGATAAGGGTCCTTGAAGGAGTCTTGGTGAGGCCCTAGGATCTGCTGGCCTTGGGCAAGTTTCACTCCCCAGTGAGATGCCCTTGTGGTCTGGAAGACAAGAGCTAAATAGACTCAACTTCTGCTTGTTGGAGGAAAAGCTCTCCTACAGGCAGATTCAGAGTCCTTTCTGGTTTCCCTTTTTACTTTGAGTGTCTCTGTGTGTGTGTGTGTGTGTGTGTGTGTGTGTGTGTGTGTGTGTGTGTGAGAGAGAGAGAGATGAACATCAGCTGTCATTCTCAGTCACCTTCCACTTTGTTTTATGAGGTATGGTCTGCCTCTGAACCTGAAAGCTTACCCACTCACCTAGGCTAGCTGGATTGCAAGTTCCAGGCATCTTCCAGTCTTCTCCACCTCTGTAGCACTGGCTGGGATTGTCTACTGGCATGCCTTGTACCTAGTCTTTTAAATGGGTGCTATAGATCCAGGCTCAAGTTCTCATCACAGGTAGCACTTTGCTGACAGGGCCATTACCTCAGCCCAGTATCCACTTTCTTTTTTTTTTTTTTTTTTGGTGGTGTTGGGGGTCAGGGTGGGACAGGATGATACTCTGTACTAGGAAGAGAACCCAGGCCTATGACTGTTAAACTGGGGAAACACTCTAACTCTGAGACATATTCCCGCCCCTCAGAAATCCTTTTTGGGGCCTTCTAGGTAGAGTTGCTGGTAGAGGAAAAGCCCTTGCTTAGGTGGACTCTGTGTATTCTAGAGTCCTGGTCTTCCTAAAGACAGTGGGAACATCTGTCTGGCTCTTAGTTTGGACAGAAGCAGCAGTCACAGAACTGTGAGACATGGCGCAAAAGATTCAGTCCTCCTCCCTGCCTCCCATGGTCCATCAACTACTTAATGCACAGTCTTCAGAATTCAGCACCTATCACAGCTCTGGAAACATTTCTTTGGTCCTTTTGTTCCCAAAGAAAAGGTTGTGTAGCTTGACTGACCTCTTCCCAGAGCCAGAGCCTGTGTAGTGAAGCTTCCGCCAAGACCTGGTCACTTGTGCACAGGCACTGACATTTGGTAAGCAGATGACACACTGCACTGTCTACTGTTTACTTCTCTTCCTACACAACAGTGTCTGCCTTGGCCATGAGATGCTACAGCTGTATTCAGTATTCAGCTTGGAACACTGGCCTTAGGAGAGAGGCTGCACCAGCAGTGCACTGCAGACAGCAGTACACGTGTGTCCTGTACACCACGACCTAGCAGGTGACCCTCTCTTTAGTCTCCTGGACCACCTGGCATACCTGGTGATCTAGTTCCTAGCTGAAGAAACTGAGGCTTGGCCAAAAGAATTCACAGCTATATTCGTTCAGCAAGTATTGCTAAGGGTTGACAAACATTAGGGCCCCTTTGCTTTCTCAGTGACTCCAGTCTGGTGGGAAGACAAGATAATATACAACAACCGGGGGTGAGGAGAGGAGGTGGAGTGGGCAGTTTGCCCATCTAGATTAGAGCAGGAGCCAGAAGATCTGCTTCCTTGTACCTATGCTGCCAAGCCCTGTGGTGGGTGCATAGAAGCTACAGAGATGCTTGGAAAATGAACCCCTACCTTGTACTTAGAGAGCGACCTTAACCCAGCTTAGAGCCCTTAAATGGTCTGGTTCATGCAGGTGCTGGGCACTTAGGTTCTTTCCACTTCTTGTCAATAATATATGTAGCAATGGGATATTTTATGCATGGGAAATTTTGCTTCTGAGAACTTCTTCTTTTTAACCCTAAAAAATGTTTATTTACATCCTTGGTTATTGTGGCAGAGGCATATGAGGGAGCTCCAGTGTGTATATGTGTATCAGGGGGCAGGCTATCTGTGGGAGTTGATCCTCACCTTCCACCATGTGCATCCTGGTGGTGGAGCTCAGGCTTTTAGGCTTGGAGGCATGTGCCTCTGCTGGCTGCTGAGGCACCTTGTTCATCCCTGCAATTGTGTTGTTGAGACAGGGTTTTATGTAGTCCAGGATGACCTCAGACTTGATAGTAGCATGATAGCTTTGAATTCCTGATCATTCTGCCTCCACCTTCCAAGTACCAGGGATTGCATCTATGTGGCACTACTCCTGGCTTCTGGAAACTGTTCTTTTATTTTTATTATTTTTATTTGTTCATTTGTTTTTGTTTTGTTTTGTTTTGTTTCGTTTTTTGAGACAGAGTCTCTCTATGTAACCTTGGCTATTCTGGAACTCACACTGTAGACCAGACTGGCTTTGAACTCAAAGATCTGCCTGCTTCTACTTCCATAGTCCTGGGATTAAATGTGTGCACCTCCACTGCCCACCTATTTTTAGATTAAGAAAAAAATTTTTTTTATTAGTGTGTGTGAGGCATGTGATATGCTTGGGAGAGTCAGAAGATAACTTTGAGGAGTTGGCTTGCTTTCCACTGTGAGTTCCAGGGACAGAATTCAGTTCTTCAGGATTGGTTGCAAGTGAGTTTACCCACTGAGCCGTTTCCCTGGCCCAGCTAACGTTTTCCTTTGGGAACAGAGTTTTTCAGCTCAAGGGCTATGAACATACTTAAAAATGTTGCTGTAATCTCTGGAATATTCTGCTAGGTGAATGCCTTCTCAGGTCCCCAAGGGTACCCCAGGAATGCTGTCCGATGTCTATGGATAGTTACCGTTTTATGTAAACCTATTTTTTTCAGTATTAAACTGTGTCAAGTTCAGGTGGAACTGACTACACCAGTGCCTAAGATGAATTAGGGTTTTGTTGTTGGTTTTGTTTTGTTTTGTTTTGGAGACAGTGTTTGTCTCTGTAGCCTTGACTATCCTGAAACTCACTCTGTAGACCAGGCTGGCCTTAAACTCACAGACATCTTCTTGCCTCTGCTTCCCAAGTGCTGGGACTAAAGGCATGCACCAAAGTTGTCTAGCTGCACTAGGGTTTTTATTGTGGTGATAAACACCATGACCACAAGCAGCTTAGAGAGGAAAGGGGTTTTCATCGTATAACTCTCAGGTTTCCCTCTATCACTGAGAAAGCCAGGGCAGGAACTCAGGACAGAAACTGAAGCAGAGACCATGGAGGAGTGCTATTTAATGGCTTGCTCTCATGGCATGCTCAATTTGCTTTATGTACTACCCAGGACCACCTACCCAGGGGCTGCACTGTCTGGAGTTGGCTGAACTCTGCCACATTAATCTAATCATTAATCAAGAAAATGCTCAAAATATGCCTCCAGGCCAGTTTTATAAAGGCATTTTATTAAAGTTTCCTCTTCTCAAATGACTTGTTTGTGATTTTAACAAGGAACTTTATTGCAACCCTTTGTTCCTGCCATGAGCTAGGCTATTATAATCACTTGACAGACAAGGGCAGGCTTAGGCAGATGCCAAGGAAGTAAAATGGGCAGGATTTGTACCCAGGCTGCCAGGCTCCAAAGCTGTACATCTCTCTTGCTGTGATATGCAGGCTTTCGAAGGGAGGGGAAGGTTGTGCTTCTAGGGCAAGCTGGTGACAGGAGTGAAGAACTTGGTTCACCCGGGCCTTCTTCAAAGTAGGGACTTGTGTGTGGCACATGTCTATCGCAGGAGCTCCACCCCACTTCAGAATTGCCACAGATACCAGTAACAGGTACCTATCCAAGAACCAGCCCTTGCTGTTCAGGCAAGCAAAGCTGGTACCAGCCACATGGTTCTAGTTGATTGGACTAGGCCTGGGCACCTGACTCAAGAGCACTAAGAATTGGTCTGGCCACACATATGACAGGACATACAAAGAGGAGTTGGATCTATCAGCCCCACACCCCTTCTTGTGATTTGGAAAGCTTAGAATGACAGAAGGTAGAAATTGCTTGGAGTGGCCCTGAATCAACGCTGTGGCCATATTAACTAAGTTTAGATTCAGGCTATTATTTCCTTATTTCCTAGCTGTGTGGTCTTGGATGAGTTCTGCTTTGTGTGTGTGTGTGTGTGTGTGTGTGTGTGTGTGTGTGTGTGTGTGTACATGTGAATATGTCCTCATTTGGGTGCATATGTGTGGAGAGACCAACAGGCATCCTCAGGTGATATTCTTCAAGTGTTGTCTATCTTATTCTTTGAGGCAGGGTCTCTTCCTATCCTGGAACTTGCCAAATTGGCTAGGTTGGCTGCTAGTGAGCCCCAAGAATGTGCCTGACTCTCTCTCCCCAGCTCTAGGATAATAAGCACATGCCACCACACCCAGTCTTTTTTTTGTTGGTGTTTTGTTTTGTTTGTTTGTTGGAGACAGGGTTTCTCTGTGTAGCACTGTCATCCTGGAACTTGTTCTATAGACTAGTCAGGCCTCAAACTCAGAGATACACTTTCTTCTGCTTTCTGAGTACTAGGATTAAAGGCATGTCCATCATTGCCTGGTCTCCTTCTTATATTTGTTTAAAACTAATATCAAAGTGACAGATTCGTTAAGGCAATTTCATACATGCCATTAAGGTTTCTCTCCCTCATATATGTGTTTTTGTCTGTATTCCAGGCAGAGTTTTACTCTGGCTAGAATTTTTATGTTCATGTTCTGTCCAAGCTTTGGTTTCACTGGGGTGACCTCCTACTGCTACTGGAAGCCGTGCTCCCAGCAAGGCGCCTTGTGGGTTCTCATAGTCTAAACCAGAAGAGGTCAGAGAAAAAGTTACTGCAAATTATAGAGCTCTCCTCTCACTTCTAGAGCAGCTTCCCCCTCAGCCAGCTTTCCAACATTTCTCTGAGATTATGGGGACTAGTATGAGGACAAAGGGCCAGTCCCCTGTGAAGGCCAGTGACACGGCCCCACCTCCACGTGGGTTGATGTTTTCAAAGTCCTCCATTCCCTTATCTAAATGCCTTCCTGAATGGAGACCTTGATTTCTTAGCCTTTCTAGCATCCTGTGATACTCCTAGGCCAGGCCTCCTTTTTTTTTCTACTTCTCTGGAGTTCAACTCCACAGGATCCTTCAAAGTCTCCTTTCATTTGCACTTTTTTTCCCCCCCAGACAGGGTTTCACTATGGAACTTGGGCTGTCCTAAAACTTACTGTGTAGATTAGGCAGGTATTTAGCCCACAGAGATCTGTCTGCCTCTGCCTCTCAAGTACTGGGATCAAAGATGTGCACCATTATGCCCAGATTATCTGCACTCTTTTGTTCAGTAAAATCACTTTTCAGGGAGTAAGTCCAGATAAATAACTACTCTTTTTGTGAAAGTCCACAAAGAAGCCATTTTCTGCATGCTGGGCTCTGGATTTCCTAGACCTTTGGCAGCTGAAGAAATCTTTCTTCCTAGTTATGTCCCATAACACAGATCTGTAGTTTTATAATTCTTTGTAGCCTCAGTTACTTCCTGGAAGGACTGACCGATGAGACCAAAGGATGAGGCAATGTGTGGGCATACATCGTAGGGGCCTTGGCCACCTTCCATGCCCTAGAGCAAAGGTACGTTAGTCATGGTCACGCTACTGGACAGCCAGGAAACGGGGGGGGGGGGTGGCAGATGACAGTGTCCACAAAGCCAGGAATCGCGAAGCAAGCACCTTTGGCCAGTAATTCTGACGGCTGTTGAGGCCAGGTTGTTAGGAAGATGTCCTGAGACGCTAGCTGACATCCTCAGCACCACGGACAGGGAAACTGAGGCTGCAGGCACTTAGAGGGAGGCTTCTCTCAGAGCGGAGAGCGCAGCCAGCTGGCAAGTGGGTGTGTGGCCTTGACCCAGTCTCTTTTTGATAGTAGAACTGCAGATGGATAATGCCTCCGGCCCCGAGATGTAACGGGCATGGATGCATCTCGAACAGCGCTTGGGAAATGTTGTAAAAACACACCCACAGAGCTCCTTCAGGAGCTGCCTTGCCCCAGGGTCACGCGGAAAGAGCAGCCAGCCTCCAGACACCAATTTCCTGCCAGCTCCTGAAAAGCCCCCGGGACCTTTCAAATCACCACTTTCAGACCTGGGGGCGTCTAAGGAAAGTTTCCGGTTCAACACCCACCCTAGGGACTGCCAAAGCTGCAGAGGCCTCGTCTCTCCTGTCCTGAGAGGCCCGAGTCCGCAAAGGCGCCACCTTGTGAGAGGAGACAACCGAGGTATCCGGTCTTCCCAGGACCCTCCGGACCCCTAGACAAGGCCCCGCCCCCTGTGCGCCGGCCCCTCCCTCACCGTGGGCTCACCGCCTGAGGCGAGGAGGGACTGTGCCGCAGCCAATGGGAAGCGGCGTGGCGAGGGTGGCGGCGGTTGTGATGCGCCGCAGCGTCCAATCAGCAGCGAGCGCGGGGGCGGGCGGTGACGCTGGGCTCTCCGCGTGCGGCGCTGTAAAGGAGCGAGCGCCGCGGCCCACTACAGCAGTCGCCCGCCGTCAGCCTCCCGCGCTCGTCTCTCGTCACTGCTGCCTGGCGTCCATTGCTGCCTCTCCCCGCCGTCGCCGACGTCGCCTCCCCGCGCGCCCCCACAACCGCCGCCTGGCCGGTCAGTAAAGCCGGCGAGCCATTCCCCGCGCCGGTCCCCAGAGGCTAGCATCAAGGCGGACCCTGAGTGTGGCCCTCTCGTGCTGTGGCCGCCCGCGCCTTCTCGGCCGCTTGTCCAACATGAAAACCAAGTTCTGCACCGGGGGCGAGGCCGAGCCGTCGCCGCTCGGGCTGTTGCTGAGCTGCGGTGGCAGCGCTGCCCCGACTCCCGGCGTAGGGCAGCAGCGCGACGCCGCAGGCGAGCTGGAGTCCAAGCAGCTTGGTGGCCGGTCCCAACCTCTCGCGCTGCCGCCGCCGCCGCCGCCGCCCCTGCCGCTGCCCCCGCCGCCATCACCGCCGCTAGCGGACGAACAACCCGAGCCCCGGACGCGGCGCAGGGCCTACCTGTGGTGCAAGGAATTCCTGCCCGGAGCCTGGCGGGGCCTTCGCGAGGACCAGTTCCACATCAGTGTCATCAGGTCGGTGGCTGCGGCACCGCGCAGGGGGGGGCGGGGGGGCGGGGCGGGGCGGCGGCTCGGGTAGAGGTGAGCGGCGCGCCGGGAGTCCAGAGCACACACCCCGCAGCGCGGAAGGCCGCCTGCGGGCGAGCTTTGAGAAAAATGTGAGCTGGGATGCCGGTCCCTTGCGGGAGAACAATACTACGCAGTCACATAAGTACATTCTGTACCAAAGCTCAAAATAGATGTGTCTAGGAAGCCGTTTTCCTCCGAGGGCCTTGAGTGAAAAAGGGATGTTGTGGCTGGGCTTTAGAAAAAGAGGGAGGAAAAGTCCCCGGGTAACTTTTCCTTGTAGTACTTCTAGTCTGTAATTTGATCACAACCCCCTCCCCCCTCCAGAAGTTCTCCTTTGGTACTCTGGGAGGCAGAGGCAGGCGGATCTTCGTATTTTCCAAGCTAGTTTGGCCTACATAGTTTCAGGCCAGCCAGAGCTACATAGCAAGACGCTGTCTCCAAAAGAGGTAGAAAGGAGTTGATTGATGTATGTTGATGGAAGGTAGCAATCACTCAGTCATCTCCTTCTGAGGCTCTTAAGCCTTCGTGTACCTGTGTTCCTGGCCAGCGTCTGGAGGCGTGGCTCCACAAATAATCGTGAAGTAAAAAGAATTCCTTTTCCTTTGAAAGATGGATCTCTTGTGGGCAGAGTGATCTTGAACATCCTAGGTATTGGAGCCTGGCCATCTCTCTCTCTCTCTCTCTCTCTCTCTCTCTCTCTCTCTCTCTCTCTCACACACACACACACACAGACACATGCCATGTAGCTCTGGTTATATTGTAACTCACTATGTAGGCCTCTGCCTCTCCAAGTGCTGGGCTTAAAAACATCTGCTGCTTGTAACTGTACCTTTGCCATTTTTGCACAAGTGCTTAGCATTCAGTATTGAATATGGTTTTCTGTTTGTTTGGTTTTTGGTTTTTTTTTGGGGGGGGTTGTTTGTTTGTTTGTTTTTGACCTTTAAAAACCCATTTGGTCATTTTCTACCAGTTTCTGTTTGATTGGTTGACCCGGTTGAGTGCCAAGTGTCTAGAAACTGGCTGGCTGGCTGGCGGCTGGCTGGCTGGCTGCCATCAATAATCCTCAAATCCAGTTCTAGTCATTTGATTCCTTTTCCATACCCAGTCTTTCACAGAGTCATGAATGCAGCAGAATTAACTCTTTGGATGGACTGCACTTCCTCTTTGCTTTTCAGGTCCCTCATGGATATGAGAATATGTCAGATATGTCTATAAGCACATATTTAAAAGGTAGTTTGTAGGAAATGGAAAAAGAAGACCACAGATATTCAAATTATTGTTGAGTGTCCTAGAAAATTTGTCCCCAAACTTGTCCCCTAGCAGGCTTGGCAGTTCTCACAAGAAGAATGGTAGAGATTACTATGGCACATTCTTCTCCCTATCGAAGTAAAGCTAGGCCTGGGGAGATGTGCTTGTCCCAGCACTTTGGAGGGGGAGGTAGGAGTATCAAGAGTTAAAGGCTAGCCTGGGCTACATAGCAGGTTTGAAATTGGAGGCCAGCCTGGATTACATGAGACCTTGTTTCATCAAACCAAACCAAACCAAACCAAAACTCTAGAGGAGTGACTTGCCTGAGGTCCATTGGCAGCTCTCTGGTGTTCTCTCTTCTACATTGGCCTTGGGGTCTGTTTGGACAGCCCTGTACTCAGCCTTAGACCTGTTTGTGATTGTCTCCAGGAACTGTGTCACTCATCAGTTAAATCTGTTTTGCTCAAATCAGTCATTGCAAAAGTATGGAGAATGTTTTGGGTTTTTCTTTTCCTTTTTTTTTTTTCTCTAAGAGTCTTGAAGACAGGGCTTCCCTTTTGAATTGCAGTATCTTTTAAAATGTAGAATGCTTTAAACATGTGGGATAGTCTGTGGTTATAGAATATGTTGAATAAGGGGAAAAGGTGATTTAAGATCTGGGGAAGCAGGTGATAACTACCTTTAAGTTGGTGGCCTGGCTGTTACTTTTGTTGAGTCCAGTCCATCTGCCTGGTTTATTCATCTCAGTCCATTCAGCTTGTCCCAGGTTTAACCTTTTGGCTCCTCCCCACCTCAGAATGTACTTTCTGTCCTTGCCTTAATAGTAGTCAGGCTCCAATCCCTTTGTCCCGTTTACTCTGTCCCCAGAAGTCTCTCTGTTATGGTCTCTAAGACAGCTAAGAAATACCTTTTGCTTAGTTACATGGGTAACAGGAGGTCTTAGGACATCTAAGCATTTTATGTGTACTACCCTCTATCTAGTTCATTCTCCATCCTGTTGCCAGGGGTTTTTCAAATGTCATCTGATGCTTCCATGGCTTTTGTAGCTAGGAAATAAAACCTAAAATTGTTTGTAAGGTCTAAACTTGGGCTCCAGTCTACCTGGAACTGTTTTGTTACTGTTTTAAAATTGCCCTTCCCCCAACCACAATGACTGAACTCCTTCCATTGGGCCTCTGAATGAGCTTTGTGTTTCAGTACCAGGCCTTTCTTTGCTCCTACCCTCTGCTTGGCAGTCCTTTCCATGAGGATAGCTTTTAAAATTCCTGCTTCAAGGCCTTACTCAGGGAGAACCAAAAAGAGACACCTCCCCCATCTATATTTCCTCTCCAGTACTTCAGAGCTACAGGCCTTGACATCAGTATTTAACATGCTTGGCTGTAGGCTTGTTTCCATTTTCTCATAAGACTGATTCCTAGAGAGCATTTCACATTCATCACTTTTTGGGATATGGTCTTGTGTACTGAAAAATGACTCCTAATTTCTATTCAGTTTGGCTTTCTTTTTTGTCTTTTTTGGTTTTGTTTGTTTGTTTGTTTGTTTGTTTGTTTTTGGTGGTGGTGGTGGTTGGCCAGCTCAGGCTGGCCTCAAACTCTTAGTAATTCTCTGTATTAGCCTCCAAAGTTGTAGGATTACAGGTATGAATTTCTGAGCCTGGCTTTTTTGTCTTTATTTTTTTCAGTATCAGGAATTGACCTCAAGTTAGACCATGTACTCCACACCTGGCCTTGGATTTCACCTTCATTGTGTTAACAAAAAAAAATTATCATCAGACGTAGTATCATCTGGATTTTGTGTTGGTGTGCAGAAATTTTAGTGTTTTGCATTTTACATTTAGGTGTGTGATTTATTTGAGGTTTATTTTTTTAAAGGTGTTTGTTTCTAGATTCTTTTATGTGTGTATGCATGTGGCTGTCCAGTTGTTTCAAGACTAGTTGTCAAAAGTACTGTTTTTCTCTATGGTATGACTCTTGCTCTTGTCAATGATTGCTTCTATTTGTGGATTCTCTGTTCTGTTTTGTTGATCTCTGTGTCAATTCTCTTGTCAACAAATTATGCACTTGTATTGATTATTGTGCTCTTTTTCCAAGATTATTTTTATCAACATTTTTTGTTTCATGTTTTTTTTTTTTTTTTTTTTTTTTTTTTTTTGAGACATAGTCTCACTGGCCTAGAACTCACTATATATAGACCAGACTGGCCTTGAATTCGCAGAGATCTTGGCCTCAAGTGCTGAGATTGATTGAACATACGCACCAATATACTAGGCATTTATTTATTTATTTATTTATTTATTTATTTATTTTCTTATGTGTATGAGTAGTTTGCCGGCAAGCATTCATGTACATGCATGCACTATCCATGGAAACCAGATGAGGAGGGTATCTGATCCCATGTAACTGGACTTACAGGTGTGTATGAGCTGCTATAAGGGAACTGGGAACAGAGCCTGAGTGTTCTGTAAGACTAGCAAGTGCTCTTAAATGCTGAGCCTCCCTCCTTAATTATTGTAGTTCTAAAAGGTGATAGTGTTAGTTCTGATTCGTTTCTTCATTTCCAAAACTGTGTTGGCTAATCTGTCTTTTTTGCCTTTGTATAAATTTTATAATTTATTTGTTTATAACCATGAAATAGTTATTAGGATTTTTTTTTTTTGCATCCTATTTTATTTTGCTAAAGAGAAGCTTGCATTTCTAGTAGTAAATAAGATTCCTTTTTTTAATTAAAAAATAATTTGTATTTTATGAGTTTTTTGCTTGCATGTATGTATATTTATCACATGCCTATGATTCTTTGTTTTAAATAAATACTTAATTCAGGTCCTACAAATGCTTAGACTCCAGGTCCACTTGGCAGAGCTGCCTTTTCTGTGTATCTCCAGTAGGTTTATGCTGCTTCTCCCATGGACTTCAGACATGGGAGTTGAGAGGCCAGTGATTGAACATGATCCCAATAAGTCTATTTTCTTTCCTCTCCCTCTCTGTTAAAGGTTTATTTATTGATTTATATTTATTTTCGAGGCAGGGTTTCTTTGTGTAGCCCTGGCTGTCCTGGACTTCACGCTGTAGACCAGTCTAGCTGTAGACTCAGAGAGCCAACTGCCTCTGCCTCCTGTGTGGTGGGATCATTTCACAGCCTAGCAAAGGTTTATTTTTAGGTGTGTGTGTGTGTGTGTGTGTGTGTGTGTGTGTGTGTGCGCGCGCGCTTGCTTACAGGAGCCTATAAAGTCCAGGGGGGAGGGATATTGGATCCTCTGGAGCTAGAATTACAGGCAGTTGTGAGCTGCCTAATGTGGGTGCTAGGAACTGAACTGAGATTCTCTGCAAGAACAGCAAGGCGTTTTTAACTGGGCACATGGTTCTCTCTAGGCCCCCTCTTTAAAAATAGTTTTGAATGTACTGTTAAGAGGTCTGCAGGCTGAGCAGTAACTGAAGTACTGCTTGAAGTACCCCTCCAGCACTCACTCTCTCTCTCTCTCTCTCTCTCTCTCTCTCTCTCTCTTTCTCTCTCTCTCTCTCCTCTTTCTCCCCCTCACTCCCTCTCTCCCTCCCTTTCTCTGCTTACTTGCTTGCTTCTGTGTAGCTCCAGCACCCAAGTGCTGGGATTTTAGGTGCACACTTGCACACCCTTTCATCCCTGAAGTTGTAAGTTGTTCATACTCAGAGCTTCCAACAGTTTTGTCAATTATGAGGGTTTCCTGTCCTGTACTAGATGTATGGCTTTCTGCTGTGCTTCTGCCATCCTGTCTACTTACTTTTTGGGGAGCAATCTGCTTGCAACCTCACCTCATTGATAAATCTAAGAAGAGCTTTATTTTGTTTGTTTGGATTGAGTGGCTCTTTCTGTATACCATACTGGAAACTGAAAATCTGAATGTTGCATCATTTTTTATTTTGGGTGGGAGTTCTAAGCATATGGCTACTCCTAAGCTGAGTGATACTTAGTACTGTTTGTTGAAATAGTGTGGGTGTGTTTTTTTCTTTCCTTCTGCCCTCTATGCTATTGTGCCTTGTCTCTTAGCTTATCCAATTTCTACACTGATGCTTTTGTTCTGTTACTGATTTTTAATTACTTAGTTAATTATTAGTATTATTAGTATTATTGTTGGTTTTTCGAGACAGAGTTTCTCTATGTTGTCCTGAAACTGTCCTGGAACTTGTATAGACCAGACTAGCTTCGAACTCACAGACACACACACATGTGAGCGCACACACATATCCATCCATGAATTTGTTTTAGACAGTTTTTCTGTGTAGCCTTGATTGGCCAAGAACTTATTATATAAATCAGGCTAGCTTCAGACATATAGAGATCAACCTGCCTCTGTGTCTAAAGCACTGGGGTTAAAGGGATGTGCCACTACACTTAGTTAGTAAATTTTGTTTTTGAGACTTATGTAAATCAGGCTGGCCTCACATTTGCTGGCTTTAGACTGATTTGGGGCTTTGGAGTGTTTTGTTTGTTTGTTTGTTTGTTTGTTTGTTTAGTTTTGTTAAGATTGTTGTTTTGTTTAATTTTTTTATTTTCTCTTTGTAAAGTGTTTCACTATGAAGCCCTGGCCGGCCGTGAACTCACAAGAGATCTTCCTGGCTCTACTTCCCAATTGCTAGGATTAAAGGGTTATGTCACCTGCCCAAGAAATGCATATTAGTGTGTGTCAGCTTCCAGGTTCTCAAGGATGTTTTAATGTAGGTCATGTCGTATGGTGTGGAATAAGTAAGTCATGGGTTTACTCTTAGGATTGTGAATGTCTGGTGCCAGTATTTCATCAGATTTCACTCCTTTTATATGTGGAGGATACATCTCATCTATGTGAACTTTTCAGAGCAGCCAAACGTGAAAAGCAGTTTTTATAGCCAGCCTGACTTGAGAGTGTCCAGTGATTGGTATGAAGGGTAAATAGGCTGCCTGTATTTGACTTTCCTGTACTTTGACACCAAGGTGACAGGCTCCCTGTGCCTGCAGTGCTTGCTGCAGAAGGAACAATGACTTAAGACAATGACATGGTATCTCATCCTGAAGGGCTTTGAAACTGGTGAGGTAGAAGGACTTTATTTGTTTACAGCTGCCAAGGGCTTGGCTGTCTTGTTTTCTTCTGTCTTTCAGCTGGGGTTTTGTTGCTGTGAGTGGGAATCAGTCTTCACTTTTAAGTCTCCTGGTGATTGCTCCCATTGAGCTGACAGTGCTGTTGAAGTCAGAAGACAGGTCTCTATTTACCTTTCACAGGGAACAGGCTGCTTTCTTTCTTCCTCTCCTGAAATCTTGAAAAGGACAAGTTGGGAGAAGGAAGCAAGCTAGCCAGTTCTTGGGGTTTTTTATTTGTTTGTTTGTTTTGTTTTTGAGACAGGGTTTCCTGGCTGTCCTGGAACTTGCTCAGTAGACCAGACTAGTCTCAAACTCACAAAGATCCCCCTACCTCTGTTTTCCAAGTACTGCTTTCCAAGTCCTGGAGTGAAAGGCAAATGCTACCCGATTGAAATTCTAGTTCTTCTTCTTCTTCTTCTTTTTTTTTTTTTATAAGATTATACTATATTTTAAAGATTTATTTATATTTATTTAATGTATATGAGTGCTTTATCTGCATGTACACCTGAGAGCATCACACCCCATTACAGAAGATTTTGAGCCATCATTTGGTTGCTGGGAATTGAACTCAGGACCTCTGGAAGAACAGACGGTGGGTGCTCTTAACCATTGAGCCATCTCTCCAACCTGAAACTCTAGTTCTTTAAAGTGAAATGATGGGTGAATACAGGAGAGTGCACTTAGTCCTTACATGAATGAAAAACCAGAGACTCACTGTGTAGCCCTGCCTGTTCTAGAACTGGATACATAGACCAGGATGGCCTCGAACTCATAGAGATCTTTCTGCCTCTGCCTTCTGAGGGCTGAACCTCTTTGAGTGCTGGAACTAAAGTCACTGGCCCAATGACTGGCAACACTTTGTTTTTTTAGAGTTCTTGTTAGGAAATTGAAAATGAGAGACATCTGGGCCAAAAGTCTTGGGAAATATTCAGAATATATCAAGTGCTGTGTGACTGGACTGAGGAACTTTGCAGAAAGCTTTAGACAATGAGAACCTTGTTCTCAGTTCTAAGAGGAGTCTCTCTCTCTCTGTGTGTGTGTGTGTGTGTGTGTGTCAGAGACAAAAAAGAGACCTGGCTGTCTGTCCTGGGACTCAAAGATACCTGCCTGCCTCAACCTCCTGAGGGCTAGGGCTGCAGTGCAGAGAGAAATGGAAGCAGACCAAGGCTATCTTTGTGAGGATTGAGAAAGCACAGGTTGGCCGGGCAGTGGTGGTACATGCCTTTAATCCCAGCACTTGGGAGGCAGAGGCAGGTGGATTTCTGAGTTCGAGGCCAGCCTGGTCTACAGAGTGAGTTCCAGGACAGCCAGAACTACACAGAGAAACCCTGTCTCAAAAAACCAAAAAAAAAAGAGAGAGAGAGAGAAAGCACAGATTGAACACATCATGTGGATTATAAGGAGGGTGAGTAGCTGGGGAGGGAAGCCCTGAGCCCGAAGGAGTCTTAGGGTAGGGGAGGAGTAAGAAGGGCCAGGCTGCTGGCTCATCTTTGAAATGTATAAATCTACACACACACATTCCATAGCACATATATGGAGTTTAGAGGACAACCTCAGGTTGGACCTTAACATTTACTTTTGTTTGAGGCAGGGTTTCTTCATTGCATATACTAGGCAGCTGGCCCATGAGCTTTTGGGGGTTCTCCTGTCTCTGCTCTTCATCTTGACAGAGGCACACTGGGATTATATGTAAGTATTACTTTTCTGGCTTTTACATGGCTTCTGCCAGAGGCAAGGGAAATTACTCCTTTTGGGTGACAGAAACCTATTTTACAAGCTCTGGGGGAATGCTGGCTTTATCTAACTACTAGCATGTGCTTATTTCTGGATATATGGGATATATGTACCACCTGAAACCTAACACTGGGATTAAAGGCCAGTGCCACCAATCCTATATTTTTAAAGAGAAAGTATGAGGCAAGAAAAAGCAAGATTATAAGAATCAAAAGCATTTCATAATCTAATCTGGAATCCATTTACATATGCGTTTCTCTTTATGTGTCTTCTTGCCCTTCCTCTCTGCAGCTACAGTGATACATTCACAATGCTAACTCCAGGCCAGTAAAGTCTGTGAGTCATCTGTATGCATACTTTCAAATCTATTTCCATATCTATCTATCTATCTATCTATCTATCTATCTATCTATCTATCTATCTTATCTAATTTTTGTGGGATTGAACACCCAGCAAAGCAAAACAAAACAAAAACCCAGTAGTTACAAATGTAACCCAAGAATTATTTTTCTCTTTATTATGTATTCTTGACTGGGCTAGAACTCACAGAGATCTACCTAGCTCTACTGTTCTTTGCTATTTCTTATTGGTTATGCTGGTGTTTTTGTTGTGTTGCTTTTGTTTTTGGCTTCAGTATCTTGTGCTTGCTATGCTGTACTGGGACTCCTGTTTATTGTAAAATAAACAGAGATAATATACAAGATGCTGATAAGTTTTTTGATTCAAAGTCTTTGACGTCCTTGAGAAATAGTATCTGGATTTTTACTTGTGATGCTTTTGATAATTTTATATGGCAGTTGCATTTTAACTGTCATTTCTATGACCATTGTTGGCAGCAGATCTTGTTGCCAGTCATAGGATTTGACTCATTGGTAACTTTGGTTTTTTTTTTCTTGGTTAGTTTCTCATAGTTCTTAGGCTACTGATATAATGAGTGACCCTGTTTCACTCATTTTGACTAACACCAAACTGTAACAGACAGTTTGTAACAGACATTGCAGTGTGTTGCCTAACCAGGACTGCAGGTAACACAATAGACCAAGGATGTCTGAATTGTGAGCTTGTTTTTGGCTCTGCTGGCATGCCTGCCTTTTATGACTATGAAGACAAACTTGGAGTCAAGTCACATAGTTTTTAGAACAGTAGTTCATCTGTGCTGGCATTTATTTAACTAAGTTTTGGAGAGTATGTGACAGGAAGAAAAAAAACGAGGGCTTGTCTTGTTGCTCGGTAGTCAGAAGCTCCTGTTGACTGTAGCTGCATATGGTAGGGAATTGTGATAAGCCCAGCAGAGGGAGGCACTACCCCAGCTTAGTTTAGGAAGAGGAAAGCTGCTTGTTTTTCTCCCTGGTGACTTCTTTCTGGGCTTCTAAACTAAAGTGACAACTGCTTATTCTTCTGGGAATAAGCCTATACTTTTGCTGTCATTCCTAGACATTGAGGATTGGTTTTAGCAGCCTACTGAAAAACTTCTTCAACTAGGTGTGCTCCAACTGCCTATAATCCCTGGAGCTTGGGTGAGAGTTATCTTAGCCGCAGGATCAGAAATTCAAAGCCAGCCTTGGCTACATAATGAAGTGAGCTTGGGACCAGCCTGGCATACATGGTACCTTGTCTTAAAAAACCTAATCAAAACAAACAAAAGCCTAAACTGAGTACAGTTGTATAGGAGTATTTAGAAGTTTTTAACCAATTAAGGGGGGAAAAAATCAAACTGGGTATGGTGGTGTATACCTGGAGATAGTTCTAGGCCAGCTTGGGTTCTTAGATCTTGAATGGGAATCAGAATAGGAATTAGGGAACTACAATTGAAGTTCCTTTTATCCATAGTTCATAATTGTACAGGATTTTGTGTCATCTGTTCATTTTAAGAACTGTCTTCTGTCCCTGGTCTTCTCCAGGGACAGGATTTGCCCCTGTTTACTGTTTAAAGGCCTTGTAATTTGCTTTTGGGTTTAGCAGTGAAAGCTGAATATGACTGTAGGTCATTATTATCTCATGAAAGCCCCTTCTTTTAAAGACTTAGTTAAAAATAACTGGTATTTTTACTAACCTTAGCATAAAATATTAAGTCTTGGACTCACACACCAAATTGAAAAGCCCTGGAGAAGTCTTAAGATTGTCCCAACTAGGCAAGGAGCATTCACTGGATAAGGTCACTTACCTCCAAGCTTGCTAACATGAGTGATCCCTGAGACCTACATCATAGAAGGACAGTACTAGGTTTTGCCAGATTGTCCTCTAATATCCCCATCTACTCAGTGGCAAGCACCCTAACAGTGAAAAAAAAATTGTCCAAAGATTTTGACAGTGATCAGGATACTATAATGGAAGAAGTAGGCTAGAAAAATACTGATTTGCAGAAAGGCATTTGAGCATTCCCATTCTTAGTGCTAAGGGTCTTCTTCTTTGGTCCTTCTCACTTTTAAGGTACACAGGGGCGATTCAGTTGCCCCAACTCTATAAAAACTAGATTGAGATATTATCTGTTTAATTGGACTCATTTGTTTGAAAATGAGAGTCCACATTTCAAGTATCCTGAAAGAGTACACCAAGATTCAGATGAGTATCTGTCATCTTGTCTATATTTACCCTGGAAGAATGACTGAGCTTTTCCTTCTGTATATTCTCTCGCAGGGGTGGTCTCAGTAACATGCTGTTCCAGTGCTCCTTGCCAGACTCCGTAGCCAGTGTTGGCGATGAACCTCGGAAAGTGCTCTTGCGACTGTATGGGGCAATCTTAAAGATGGTGAGTTCAGGGTTCACCTGGGAGGGGTTGGTCCACCGACATTTCAGTCTTTCCTAAGATACCTGCAAAGAGATTCTAAATACTATAGACATGTACTAAAGTTACTTACTGCTTTTATTTTAATTGGGCTGCACACTTGGCTTATTGTTTATAGTCTATCACTTCTCTAATATTAATTAGTTAAACTAGGACCTAGAGAAATCTAAGGTTGACCTGACTTTGATAATTATTTCTACATTGAACTTTTCAGCTCATTTTTAATGGTAAATTTTAACATGGGGAAGGTATATTAGACCTAATCAGCAATATTTTATCCTGTATGTACAATTTTGATTTAGAATATTTTGATATGCTTATGGTTGTTTGCCTGTGTGTCTACCATGTGCATGCAGTACCTGTGGAGGCCAGAAGAGGGCATCAGATCCCCTAGGACTGGAGTTAAAATGGTTGTGAGCTACTATTGTAGGTGCTGGGAATTTTACTTAGGTTCTCTGCAAGAGCAACTGCTCTTACCCAAAGTATGTACAATTATTAGCATCCTGTTTGAATTGTTTGAGTTTTAAAGAATGTTATAGTTAACAAAGTATGACCTCAGTGCAGGTGAATGGTTGAATTATTAACATTTCTCTGAGAGTTCTTTAAACTTTGAATTTGTTAGATTCATATTCATATTATTTTGGTTTTTTGAGGCAGGATTCTACTGTAGCCCATGATGGCCTGGAACTCACTATATTAATACAAACTGGTCTTAGACTTGAGATCCTCCTGTTCGACCTCCTGCATTTTGTGATTACAACCACGTACCACTAGGCTTGCTGCCAAACTGTAGTTTTGCTTTGTTTTTTAAGTCTATTTTGTGTGTATGGGTGCTCTGCATGCATGTATGTCTGTGCATCACTTGCCTGCCTGGATCCTTTGAAGGCCAGAAGAAGGAATCAGATCCTCTGGGTCTGGAGTTATAGAACTTTGTAAACTGCCATGTAGGTGCTGGGAATTGAACTCTGAACCTCTAGAAGATCACTAGTTCTCTCAATCACTGTCATCTCTCTAGCCCAAAAGTGTCATTTTAAAGCATAGTTTTTTAAATAATTGGTGTCCTTTAGGCACATTTAATGAATCAGTCTTATTTTTTTTTCTTTGAGTATCACTGTCTGATGTGTTCCATTCTTGATCTTTTAAAGCATTTTCTATTTCAGTAGTATTCTTAAATAAATAGCTGCTGAAATCACTTAGGTTAAATCTAATCTGATTATCAAATCTGCCATTTCTATGCACAACTTAAGTAGAAACATTTTTTAAAGTATTATTTTATGTTTATGGGCATATTTGCCTGCATTTATGTGCACTAGTTATGTACCTAGTGCCCAAGGAGATGAAAGAAGGTAGTGGTTCCCCTGTGACTGGAACAGTTACTGGAGTTCTAGGCGTGTTGTGAACTGTCATATGGATGCTAGAACCCAAGTTCTCTGGAAGAGCAGTGTCTTTAACCACTGAGCCATCTCTAGCTCACAGTATGTTCTTCCATATGTTACATTAAAACTTTCATTTAGATTTTTGAGACAGGATCTCCACAGGCTACCCTCAAACTCACAGCAGTGCCCTTATCTTGGCCTCCAAGTTATAATGCTGGAATTATAGGCCTGAGCGCCATGCCTAGACCTTGCTGCAGTAATGAGAGTTTTGAAATGCTTTATAACTGTGCTTGACAGTTTGTCAATCATCACCTAAGTACATGTGAATGTCAGCCACTTGAAATGTGACAAGTGTGGCTGACGAACTGAATTTACATTCTGTTCAAATTGACATTGTCACATGGAGTTGGAAGCTAGTCTACTGGATAGCTGAAGTCTATGTGTAGGGCCATATAAGTGACTTTGCAGAAGCCAGCTTGGAATCAATCGCAACAGTCTAGAAGTCTTAAATTAGTTAAGATAATGAAAGTGTCTAGAAACAGGTTTTTTTCAAACAGAATTCTATGCTGCCTCAGTTTATTTTTGAGAAAAACACATATACTGTTAGGTAACTCAAAAATAAATAGCAGAATGTGGGCTAGCAAGATGACTGAGCAAGTAAAGGTGCCTGCTGCCAGGTGACTTAAGTTCAATCCCTGAGACCTACATGGTAGAAGGAGAGAGCCAAGTCCTGGCAACTGTCCTCTGCCCTCCACATGCGTGCTTTAGCACATGAGCAGCAACAGTGAACACACTAAATTAGATGTAAGAATACATTTTACAAATAGACCATTTGAATTTGGGGAGAGGTACATCTCTCCAGGTTTTTGGGTCTTTTTGTTATTTTTGTAATTAGAAAAATGTTAAATCATCTTCCATTCCTGAGGTGACATCCCGCTGTAATAGCTGGAGACCATGCTTGCCATCCTTTGAATAGAAAGCTACATGTGGTTTCTTAGCAGATAAGAACCATATACCAGGCTGGGCAATGGTAGCATAAACCTTTCATCCCCGCACTCGAGAGACAGAGGCAGGCTGATCTCTGAGTTTGAGGCCAGCCTGGTCTACAAAGTGAGTCTAGAACAGCCAGAATTGCACAGAGAAACCCTGTCTTGAAAAACCAAAAGAAAAAAAGAAAAAGAGAGAGAGGGAGAGAGAAAGAGGTGGGGGGAAGCATATACCAAGCAGTCTCACATTTGATGTAATAGAAAGTAAAACAATTTTTGAAAGGATTTTTCATTTGTTTCATAGATGAGAATTCTTATTTTCATATAATTAATATAGTTAGCGTAAGTGTAGTTTTCCTACTGAAGTTTAAATAGTAAAGTCATGAGCTTACAGCTTCAAGTTGCATTTTTAAAAGAAGATTAATTTATTTATTGTATGTATGAGTATACTGTAGCTGTCTTCAGACACACCATCCCATTACAGATGGTTGTGAGTCACCATGTGGTTGCTGGAAATTGAACTCAGGACCTCTGCAAGAGCAGTCAGTGCTCTTAACCACTGAGCCATCTCTCCAGCCCCCAAATTGCATTTTTTTTGAGGGTGAGGTGGAGTTCTCAAACGCTGTAGGGTCTAGCAGGGATATTTGCTGCCAGCCTGGAGTTTTGGATGTTAATAGCTGTTGGCCACTGGGGATACAATGAGAACACAGTGAGAGGAATCAAATTCAAGGATGCTGAAAAATGGCTGTAGTAGGAGAAAGAGTAGAAAGGAGGAACACACAGATGAGAACCAAGCCCGGAAATGTAGGCTGAGCTTCCACAGCTCCATGCTAGGACTACACCATGGATTTTAATTCTTTGCAGACAGTGTTTTCTTACACAGTTTAAAAATTTTTTTTTAATTTTAGAACTCTCAAATTAGGCTTTTCAGAATGAGTTGAGCTATCATGGAAGAGAATATTTAAAGTCTATGGTGAAGCGTTTGTTATTATCACAACCTTGTTATTATAACGACCTTGCCAACATTCATAGTACACTGTCATTTTCACATGTAGCTGAGGAAAACAGGGGTGTCATTACCTTAGTAAACAATAAATCCCGTTGCTTTAGTAAACCACTGCACTAAAGGAAAGCTTAAATCGTAGGAGGATTTAAATTGTTTTTCTCCTTTTTTATCTCTACTACATATGGAAGTCCTGTTCTTTCATGTGTTTATCCAGACACAAATGAAGTGTTTCCCCAGCCAACTGTGTAAGTGCCAAAGTAGCCTTTGAGAGCCACACCTTCCTCTCTCCTTGAAGAATATTAGTTGAAGACTACTACACATAATGGCAGACTTATTTTTCAGAATTTTTTTGATGTTTTGCTTAATTGTAGGACTGATTTAATTTAGTGTGTCCTTCCATTCCCTTTTCCCATTCTTGCTTTAAGCGTTTTGAACTTACTTCTGAGAATCAGATACTAAATGAAAATATTTCTTAAGCTCATTCTTTGGTCCATAACTGTTTGGTTTAGAATAACTAGCTGCTTCTTAGCCTTTTCATTTCTCATCCTGGTATTTGATATTCTAATGTCCTTTATTCCTATAGTCACAGTGAAATGACTGCTCTTTGGTGCAGTTCTAAGGGTTGGTACAAGAAAACCAAGAGGTAACATTGGGTTAACCCCTCCGACTGGGTTAAGGCCCACAGTTTGTGTCCCCCAAACATCTGTCTCTTCCTATTTCCTTTATTCCTTATTAAATGAGACATAAGCAAACTTCCCAATTGTGTCTTCAGGTTCTGTTTAGGATTTCTGTGAGTTTTATGGGCATATGTAAAGTTCTGTGTTTAAAAAGGGTGAGTGAGAATAGTTTCTTTTGAAAATATGAGCATAAGATAGAGACAAGGTCTACACTGTGCAATATTTGTAGGGAATTTTGAAACACGAACATACTGGGTTGTTTTTAACAATGGCAGCACAATTTAGTGGCTTTACATAGCCTAGCTTCTATTTTAATGAAGAGGCTGTTTTTATTAGTTGGGTAGATAATGAAAACAAAGCTCAAGTATAAAATTACTCTGAACTAAAGTAGTTTAATAAAAAATTTGATAAGTAAATAAAATAGTTCAGCCTTTTTCACTTTGCCTGGCAATATAATTATTAGAAGAGAGCTTAGACTTCTAGAGCCAGATATCATTCTCATTTTCATATAATTAATATAGTTAGCGTAAGTGTAGTTTTCCTACTGAAGTAGAAAACTTGGAGTTTTTCTTTCTGATACTGGGAAGGAACATGAGTTCTGCAGCATCCTTTGGCTGATTACAAATAACTAGTTTATTTATCATGAATTGTGGGAGACACAAATGTCAGTATGTATTGTCCATGTGGTGTCAGCTGTTCCGGTTGGCAGAAGGCTCAGAGGGTGCCTTTTCTTCCCTGTGTCAGAACCGTAACTGTTAGGCCAGATTCTCTGCATGAACAGCAGGACTGGCCTCACCACTGTGGACAGCCTGGCCATCAGTGTCTATAACACATCAAAGAGCTCCTTCGAGTACTGTCTGCCAAAAATAACAGAAGGCTAATATTACTGCTTGTTTGAATACTAACTATAATATAATTAAAGGTATCAAGGCACAAAGCAGATATGTATCATTGATCTAAAGATTATAATTTAGAACATTGTCCCTTTTGAGTTCAGAAGAAAACACGTCTTCTTATTTTTTCTTAACTACATTTTTTCTTAAACCACAGTAAGAGTAGCTTATAGATAATCAGTACAGAACTATTGGGTACTGAGAAATCAGTTACCCATAAATATTTCTGTGAAGAATTCAGGTCATACTTTGTACAGTGACTGGTGGAGAGCCAGGCCCTGGCACTGAGGTCTGGGAACTGCCATCTTTTCCTTGTTACATTAATGTCATTATGAGTTCAAGTTGTTTGGTTAACAAAGATCCCCTGTGCTTTGAGAACAGTGTAATTACATCTGTTTCTGAGGCAGCTGGAACTGCATTCTCAGAAGTGAATGCTCCAGTCATGGGCGCCCACTAGCATTTCTCAGCTAATGCTCTCCAGATGTAGTTGCCAAATTACTACCTATTGTCCTTCAATACCTGCTTTGGTGCCTTTTGGTAACTAAATAAACCACAGACTGACTATCTAATTTTGGTGTATTCAAAGTGTTTTTTGTCTTGCTGGTCGTAAATGTTTGGGATTTTAGCACAAAGCCAATGCAGATCTGGTCTCTGGAATGATGACTTGACCACAGCCCACCCCTCTCTGGGAAGGAATGTATTGGGGGAGTGAAGGGTTTGGGGGGTAATGTACCACTTTAGCTGTGTGCATGTGTTCTCTGCTGCAGGCTTGTCCATGCGATCGTGCCTGGAGCACTCTGGTTTCCAGGTGACAGACACGATTCACGGTATAGTATGAGATCTCTGAAGTTGGAGCATTCTCTACAGCTTTCATTTCTTTATTTAGTTTTTGGATTCAAGAAATGCTTTTTAAAAAGAAAATTGTAATGCTTGTTAAGTAGCAACAGCTACAGTTTATTCTGTGCTTAAAGAGGTGCAGTGATTAAGATTTCAGAATGTTATATATTGAAATACCGCCTTTTCCTTTTGCTTTTTTTTTGTCCAAGGCAAACCAGACCCCTATCTTCTGTTTCCTCAGTAGAAAATGACAAACATTTAATAAGCTTCAAAATTCATGACTTCAATTTATGAATGCAGTTGAAGCACTCAGGTTCTTCCTTCAGCTCCAGCACACCATGTACATATATCTATTGCAAGTGGGGGTAAAGTTAGGCATAGACACTCTTCTTCACCCTCAGCACTGGGTGCCATTTTCTGTGTGAAGCCTAGCAGTGCTGACCTAACTTGAAGTATGCCAGACCAGAGAGGTGAGACACTATTGGGAAAAGTCACTTACAACCCTTGGAAATGCAAGAAGCCTTAGGTCAGTCACCAAGTTGACTGGAAAAGACCTGAACCCCGAGAATGTTCTGAAAGGAGCCTCCAGTCTTTGGCTTCCACTTGCCACCGTTGGCATATGTCCCCAAGGCCTCTTAGAGGCTTTGATTTGTCACCCATATTCATTAAGTCACCCATGTTAAAGATAATTCATGTCCAGGAAGGTGGACTAGATAATAATAATAATAAGATATAGTCATAGAAATGACTTGTTTAGGTTCCATGAAGTAATTATATAAGATGCATTTTAAGGCAGAGGCAGGTGGATTTCCGAGTTTGAGGCCAGTCTGATCTACAGAGTTAGTTCCAGGACAGCCAGGGCTACACAGAGAAACCCTGTCTGGGGCGTGGGGGGGTGCATTTTTAAACTATTGCATTGAGATCTTGTAACCTGTTCTGTAATGTATTTTTCCAGTATTGGAAAAAAAAATTTTTTTTTTCCTTTATTTTCCATTGAAACCAAAGAGGAGGAAGGCTATGACCTATGATAATACTGAGAAGCACACACATGCTACAAAATGTTGAGGGCCAGCAAGTGAGTCAGTCAGTGAGTAAAAACAGTCCCTAACTAGCTTGATGAAATTGAGTTTGAGTTCCAAAACCCATGATGGAAGGTGAGAACTGACTGGTGAAAATTGTCTTCTGATTGCCTCAGGGGACATCATGGATTGTAAACATCTACATTCATATACATATATGTGCACATACGTAGCAATAACAAATAAAAAGTAAAAGCATATTAGTTGAGTCTTACGGCTTTGTGAGAGCCCCAACTCTGGTTTGTTTAGGGTTTTTTTGTTTTTGTTTTTCCTAGACTCACCTGAGACTGAACAATATCATTAATTAGTAGCAGGAACTGTGTAGGGTTGTGGTGCTACTTCCATGTTAGGCTGTCTCTTGGCAGACATGATAGAGCAGGACTTTAATCCCAGCATTCAGAAGGCAGGAGGCAGGAAGATTCCTAAGTTCCTTCCAGGCCATTGAGGAACATACTGAGATCTTTTCTCAAAAACATTAAAAAACTAAGCAACAACAACAAAAGATGTACCACCTAGAATTGAGTGTGGTTGGTGAGCTGGAGTGAAGACTTCAAGTCTTCAAAGCCAGGCCTGGGCTGCACAGTAAGGGCTTCTGGCACTCAGTGGGAGGGAGTTCCTTCTCTCCTGGGATCCTAGTAGACTATAGACCAGAAGATGCTCAGGTCCTGCTTACTCCTGCTTGGGGCTCATATTCCAAACAAAACAGACTGTTTAGTTAAGTTATTCTTTTCTCTCCTCTCTTTTTTTCCCTTCCCTTCCCTTCCCTTCCCTTCCCTTCCCTTCCCTTCCCTTCCCTTCCCTTCCCTTCCCTTCCCTTCCCTTCCCTTCCCTCCCCTCCCCTCCCCTCCCCTCCCCTCCCCTCCCC
>JANHMN010000003.1:132880840-132949696 GCA_030674055.1 Rhabdomys pumilio
TCCCTTCCTTCCTTCCTTTCTTTTTGCTTTTAGTTTTTTCAAGATTGGGTTTCTCTACATAGCTCTCTGGCTATCCTGGAACTCTGTAAACCAGGCTAGCCTCAAACTCAGAGATCTGCCTGCCTCAGCCTTTCAAAATTAAAGGCATACACTGCCACCACTTGTTGGTTATTCTTTCTTAATCCTCCATAAATCCCAGCCATTTCGAAAGGCTATGTTTATAGAGATTTGTTTAAAAGAGGCAATAGGGGCTGGAGACATGGTTCAGTAGTTAAGCTCACTTGGCTGCTCACAAACTGCCTGTAACTCCAGTTGTAAGGGATCCAACACATGACCCCTGTGAACACCGACACACACACACACACACACACACACACACACACACACACACACAAAATTAAAAGAAGACATTGTAGATGTTCCAAATAATTATGTGTCATTTCACACCACCTTCTCTGTGTATTTCACTAATTCATTAATTTAGTTTTATCTACAAACCTCCCTGGGCCCCAGACTCAGCACAACAATGTGCTACTTTGTTTCAGCTCACACATGAGCCTCTGTCTCTGGAATTTAGTCAAATCCATTTTTTTCATTAATTATTTGAGGGGTCTTTTATTAAGAACTTGCTAAAATAAAATCTGTTAAGTCAGTTTGCTCTGTGTAATGGTTTCAGTGAGCTTAGACAGAAACCTGTACTAGTTTAGAACAATAGGTAACTCAGAGTAGATAGAGTATTTGCATGTGAGTGCTAGGGATTGAGCCAGAGATCTCACCTGTGCTATATGGGGATGCTGCCACTGAACTCCATCCCTAAAGCAGGCTTTTCAACCTAAAGTTACACAGTAGCAAATTTAATCTAGTGCTCTCTGTCACCCTGTGCTCCAGCATTGTTCCTGTCCCCTGTTGTGCCTTTGGAGTTAGCTCACTGTGTAGCCCTGACTGCCTGGAACTCACTATGTAGACCAGTCTGGCACTGAGTCAGATCCACCTGAGTGCTAGCATCAACTACTGAAAACCATTTCCATTTTCTTTTCAAGGCCCTGGGATAGAACCTTCTGAAGACCAAAATTGAAACAGGAACGTTTATCTCTTTCATAGTCTGATTTAAATTATAAAACCAAGCCAAGGACAGTAGAAGAGAATTTGTGAAGCATGCTCAGCCCTGGGAAAAAAAACAAGGAAGCAAACAAAAAAAAAACTTACTTAACTTACTTAAGCTACAAAACCAAAGGCACTCGGCTCTTCATCGTCTTTTCTTAATTTGCTCTGCAAAACAAAGTAAAACAAAAACCAACCAACCACAAAAACCAACCAAACCCATAAAGCCCTAAGTATGATTTGTGTCCAAAAAAACAAAGGCAACATTTGAAGCCTGGCACCAAGTGCAGTGCTTGCTTGCAAGTAGCTTCTGAGTAGTAGACAGACAAAAAGTGAAAGTGGAAGTCCATGCAGAGGACCCAGACTCAGTTCCTAGCACCCAAATGATGGCTCACAGTCAAGTATAACTCTAGTTCAGGGACTCTAACATCTTCCGGCTTCAACAATCATTGGACACACATGTTCATATCCACATTCAAACACACATGATTAAAAATAAAAGCATAGAATAATAAAAACAGTTAAGACTGCACATTAATAGATATTATATAGGGCCATCGAGAAGCTCAGCGAATTTGCCATGCTAACCTGACAGCCTGAGCTGAATCTCTGGAACCCACAGTAGAAGGAGGGCCAGTTGCCAAAGATTGTTCACTGACCTCCAGCACACACATAGATAATAAAATAACTGATGTTAAAATTTAGGTAACTTTCATGTTTGTTGAAGGAAAATGTAAAGTTGTACTCAGTGTTTAAACAGTGTATTTTAATACCTGTCTTAAATAAATTTGTGTCACTAAAATAAATTAGTATACATTCTAAAATCTTAATTTGCTTTCTGTCTGGACAGTCTTTGGGACTTTCATACAGAGTAGGTGTCTGCCTTTACACAAGTTCATGGCCATCTGTCTTCCTGCTTTGAGATTCCCTGTCCTTCTCCTGAGTTCCAGCTCATTCTGTACTGAGGAAATAGAACATGGGACTACAGAAGTCCGTCTTGTCTTTGCGATGGTGCTCTTATGGTATAAAGCATAGGTTCCACTTGGAACAGGGTGGGGGAGTGGGTGTGGGAAAGGAGCAATGGAATTTATGTTCACCTATTGTAACAGTATGTTTAAAAGGAGCGGTTCTGGGACTAAGCTAGTCTGTATTTTTTAGGTAAAGTGACTTGTTTGGAGAGCACCATTAGACAGGGAAAGGACTTCTGTTAGCTAACAACCTGTTAACTGTTTCCCTAAGATACAGTTAGAGCAGTAACAGCATAGGAATAACCATAGTCATTTAGGGTTTTGTACAGGTCAAATCCCGTTACAGCAAAGTTCATAGGATAGGAAAATTCTTCATTTGTCCTGACTTTCTACAGTGTATTAGTATGTAATTATCAAACCATAGAACTTGTTTTGTTCATAACTTTCTTTGAAGAAAAAAAGCACAAAGAGACATTTAGCCCCATTTGGTCTCCTGATTCACATGCAAGCAGTTCCCCCATCATGAGCATGTGCAGCTAGTCAGCTCTGGGGCACTTGGTGACTCCTTGAGCATGTTTGCCATGTGCAGCACAGTGCAGTGCTTGCTTACCCACACCAGCCACAGCAAAGAAGCATCAAGACTTGTTTTTGTGCTTTAGGGAGCACTAACAGTAAAAAAGTTAGGAACCCATAGATCCCTTGAGATAGATTGCTGTGTGAGTCCAAAACAATGGGGCCAGTGCCAGAGGGCTCTGGGTATAAGAAGAGATAAAGCCTTTTAATCCTGAGTCACTCTTTCCTCAGGTTGACACACTGTCAGCAAAGGGCAGGAGCTATTGGTATATTTTGGTTTTTGTACCTTTCATTGTAACGGGATTTAACCTGTAACATTTAGATTTTCATCAGAGAAATGCAGATTACACAAATGAAGATAGCACACTATGTTTGTCCTGACTGCTGTTTCAGATGTACTCACCCGCATGTTATGTTTACTATAGCATATGTGTAAGCACCAGTGTTAGGAGCCTTTTGCAGATAGCTTTATGAACATGGATGTTTATATTGTCTGCTTTTATAAAGAAGTAAGATAAATGTACCTTTTATGCCAAGCACATTAAGATACCTGTTGGAATGTTATTTCGTATATGATGGTGAGAGCGGTTGCTTTCTCACAGGGTGTTTTGAATGCTGCTAGAGTAGCTGGTGTTGCTTAACGTGGCATTTTTTTTTCCTGTCCACACTTTCCACCCTTGGTACAGGTGTTTTTGATAAAGCTGTGGAATGGCAAGGTATGTTTTTTATGGGATGTTCAAGAATCTGTTAGCTTAAAATTCTTTTATGGAGGTTTCCTTTACAGGATACCTTTTGGGTTTGGCTCAAGTAAACCTGATGTAATTGTAAGATAACAGTTTTGAAGGCAGCTGACTATACAATTTTGACAAAACTCTTATATTTCTGATTTTATTTTTTCCTTTCCCATTATTACTAAGACAGTGTTTCGGTTTTAAAGCACTTGGGGTGGGGGGAGCTTTAAGAAATAGCCCAAGCTCCTGACCCCAGTCGATGATCCAGTCTGTTATTGTTAGAAGCCTGGTTGCTAGTAACTTGCGATTTTATTAAGGAAACTGATGTAAAAGTAGCTCCTAATGTGTCAGTTATCAGCTAATCCTAGGGCTTGGTTAAGTGCACAATCCTCTGTTTACAAGAGGAACAGCTGAGATTGAACTTCGACTGGTTGGAGCAAAGGGCTAGTCTGGGCGAGTGGCAGGTGCATAGAGCTCATCCTGGCTTTATCACCTGCTTAGTGCTGTCCTCTCTGTCCATGTTCTCTGCTGCCTGCAGCCCTCCACAGGCATGTTGACATTCCTGTTTTGCAGGTTCGCTTGAGAGAACCACATAGCTAATTCAGGCAGAGCTTTAGAAGGCCCGATTGGAAGAGAGCACTCTCTAGTGACTTTCCTCTAACAATGAAATTGTGAAAGGTACATGGGGACAGCCATGAGAGGCACAGCAGTATATCCCTTTCCTTGTAAAAAGATGAAGCATTTGAAGGTTTTCACACAAGTGCTGGAGACTGCTGGTGCCTTTAGACTACGCTGGTCGCCTGGGGGGCCAAAAGCCCTTGTTAAATATCTGAGGTGTTTTGTGAACACCCATTCTGTCTGTGGTTGCAAAGTTAGTGTCTGCTCAGAGTGCTCCATCTCACCGGAAGTGTTTGCTTTTTCTCATTCATAGAGGTCCTGTAATAAAGAGGGATCCGAACAAGCTCAGAATGAAAATGAATTTCAAGTAAGTAATCGAGTCCCTTCTCATCTGCATGAGCTGTAAACTGGTGTTGTTCAGCCTTACTGAATTGTGGTATGGCAGGTCTGGTTTCTGTACTTGATCTTTATCTTTCTCAAAAGAAGGGTTCTGGACCAGTTGGAGCCAGCTCACTAAGGCTGAGCTGCAAGGGGCTTCCTAACTCCTTAGGGTAGGGAGTCGAATTGTCTGTGGTGGCAATAACTAAGATTTGAGATGCTGAGAGATTCAGGCTTAGGTAATAATCTCTGATACTCTGCTATAGAGGCACCTGTTTCCTCTGGCAGTCTCTCGCCATCATTAGGAAGCAGATTAATGC
The DNA here is from genome assembly GCA_030674055.1 of Rhabdomys pumilio. Lineage (NCBI taxonomy): Eukaryota > Metazoa > Chordata > Mammalia > Rodentia > Muridae > Rhabdomys > Rhabdomys pumilio. The sequence goes on from JANHMN010000003.1 coordinate 132,885,530, forward strand.
CTTGTTGTCTCACTGGCATTCATGCCCCTAAGGAAGTGGCAGTGCTGGTCCCGGGTTTGGTAGCCAGGTTGGAAAGTCTTCTTCCCAGATTCTGAAATGGAGCCAACAATACTGAGACACATGCATTCGAGAGAACTGGAGACTCCAGATGTGAAATGAGTGGTGGAGCATGGGTACCTTGTGAGCATTCTTTTGTGTGCTCAAGATGAGCAATGTGGCATGGCCAGCTAGCCACCCCTGGAAGGTTCTGAACTGTGAGCTGGTGCTTCCTGCTTTTTCTGTCATGTTACAGCTGCAGTAGCAATCCAGTAGCAGAGCCCCCTGTCCCAGAAGTTCTCTGCTTTGCCTGCTGGCACCCACATTCTTGTTTATTCCTCCCTTGGGTTTCAGCTGCCATCCTCAAAGAGAGACAATCACAGCTGCCTTTCTCCTTCCTTCTCAGGACCTGCTCCACAGGGATCTGACTTTTCCTGTGATTTGGGGTTGGCATGTACATAGTTACAGAGTGTGGGAGAATTGGTTTTCATTCCTTATTGAGTCCCTTTAACATCTCACTTCCTTGGTGAAATGGTTGAGCAAGTAAAGGTGTTTGTTGCCACATGTTTTATCCCCTAACCCACATAGTGAAAGGAATGAATTGTCCTCCTCTTCTCACTATTGCTCCAGAGCCCACAGGTCATTCCCTCATGTCCTCTGTAGAGAACATTTTCTATCCAGCCAAGACAAAGCTGCTGTCTCCTGCTTCTTTCATCTTGTATCCAAGCATTTGACAACAGAAACCCCAGGCCACATGAAGGTCATCCTCTTGCCTTCATCCTGGGCTGTGGTCTGTCTGCCTCTTGCCCTTATTATGCCAAGATTCTATAACAACATACTGTGAGACCCTTCTGACCCCTGTCATCATTCTGTGGCCAGAATATTCTGCTCTCCACTGAGTCCTTCCTGAGCTTTTCCAGTTACTCCTTTTGATGTCATCTCCCGTAAGTATGTCCTGATTGTTCCAAAAGGTGGAGCCCTTTTTGTCTTGTGGGGCTTAAGCAGTTACTTTGGCTTTTTGGAGGTCTGTAGTGCAGACATTGTCGCCTTCTTATTCTCTATTGGCAGTCCTTCTAATGGACCAATTGCTTCTGAGGAATTCCCTCCATATATCCTCAGTGCTTTCTTCCAGTTGTCTCTTCTGTGCTTACCTGTAACCCCTACCATGCTGACCCCAGCCACCTCCATGCTTGCCTTTATTGCACTGTACCCACAGCTTGAGCTGCTGAACTCTAGAGAATTACACAGTTGGGAGAGAGAGCTGGTGTGCCACCTCAACAGTGCTTACTGCCTGGCAACCTGCTAAGCCTTACTCTCAGGTTTGCCTTTAGGTTCTAAGGTCTGTTTCAGGTATCTGTTTTTTCTTTCAGCTTTCCTGTCCTAGGGTGGCTAGGAATGCAGTATGAAACTCATTCTTTGGCTGCTCATCTCTCATCTGATATCTTCTACTCCAACCCCCGTTCTTTTGTGCCACCTTCCACTGGCACCCCATAGAGGGGATCTTTGACTTGCATTCAACATCCACTCTTCTTTGGGTTTAACGTCTCAGCTTATTGTCACAATCTCCCATTCCTTATCCAAGGAGCCAGATGTTCTTGCTGATGTCTTTTCCACCTCAGTGCAATCTCTGCTACTTTTCCTGATAACATTTCTATTTTTCCTTTAAAAATGAATTTATTTTAGTCTTTCCTAAGTCTTTCTTAACTTTTAGGGGGGTTGTTTGTTTTAAAGCCATGATTCATTCCTGTGATCTCAGTACTTGGAGGCTGATGGAGAAAGATTGAGGCAGGGCTAGAGAGATGGCTCAAAGGGTTAAGAGCACTGACTAATCTTCCAAAGGTCCCAAGTTCAATGCCCAGCAACTACATGGTGGCTCACAACCATCTATAATAGGATCTGATGTCCTCTTTGGCACATAGGTAGGTGCATAAAGATAGAACGAACATACATACATACATACATACATACATACATACATACATACATACATGGAAAGATTGCACTGGGTTTGAGGTCAACCTGGGCTATGTAACCTTAACCTTAACTAAAACTTCCTAACACTTCTCTCACCTCAGTTTGATTGTGTTGACCTAGCCTGACTCTAGTTGGCATTGGTGGCACATGAACTGGTAGCACATGACTGCAACACCTATACTTTAGAGGCAGGAAGACCATGAGTTCAAGGCCAAGACTACATAGACCCCATTTCAGTCAAACAAAAGATGGGTAGTACAGGCCCATGTCTATTTGGAAGGCTGAAGCAGGAGAATCACTAGTTGGATTACAGAGAGAGTTCAAGGCCAACCTGGGCGGTTTAGTCAAATCATGCTTCAAAATAAAAAGTGAAAACCAGGAGGCTGGAGAGGTGGCTCAGAGATTCTATAGAGCACTGGCTCCTCTACAGAGAGCCTAAGTTTGATTTGCAGCATCCACAGGGCAGCTCACAAACAGCTGTAACTCCAGTTCCAGAGGATGTGACACTCTGACTTCTGGCTTCTGGCATTCGTTCTTAGCATATACATACGTACGTACGTACATATGTATGTATATATGTGTGTGTGTGTGTATATATGTATATGTGTATGTATGTATCTTCTGGGATGTGATGCACAAAATCACCCTGAACAGAAAAATTGCAGGCTTCTAACTTCACTGAATGCAGTATTACACATGCTTCTTTATATTTTTTTGGCTTCTTCCATCCAAGTCTTTCTCATTTTCTAATATCTGCTGAGGATTGGTATATGCAGCCTCTAACTGACACTGGCAATCTGGGATCATCATCTGGAACTCTTGCAGTATCTCTACCTGCTGCTTCTTTTTATCATTAAATAATTAATTTACTTCTGGATCGCAGTTTCCCCTCCCTCCTCTCCTTCCAGTCTCTCCTCCCATCCCCTCCCCCATGCCCTATCCCTTTCTCCTAAGAAAAAAGGAGGCTTCCCATGGATATCAATCCACCTTGGTGTTGCTGAGGTTGCTTGTTTCTTTCTTTTAAAATGTATATGAGTACTTCATCTGCATGCACACCTGCATGCCAAAAGAGGTCATCAGATCCCATTATAGATAGATGTGAGCTGCCCTATGGTTGCTGGGAGTTCAACCTTGGACCTCTAGAAGATCAGCCAGTGCCCTTAACTGCCAAGCTATCTCTCTAGCCCTCCTGCTTGCTTCTTAATGACATGTTTTCAATATTTTTAGCCTTCATCTTTTTCAGTCTTTGTCTTGCTACTTTGCTTCTTTTTCATATATCACTTTTTCTTTAACTAATTGCTTTACCGCATGTGTCTTGATCTTGATCTGTCTCATGAGGATTGGCCATGCCTCTAGAATGCCACAAGAAAGAGAATACATTAAGATTTATTTATTTACTATATATGCAGTGTTCTGCCTAAATGTATGCCTGCACACCAGAAGAGGATACCAGATCCCATTAACACATGGCTGTGAGCACCATGTGGTTGCTGGGAATTGGACTCAGTGCCTTTGGAGGAGCAGCCAGTGTTCTTAACCTCTGAACCATCTCTCCAACCCATAAATAAATTTTTTAAAAAAGGAAAAAAGCAAACCGAGGTTATAGCTTACTGGTATAGTGCTTGCCTGATATTATGACAGCAAATGCATGCCACCATGCCCAGCCTTTTCATATAAGTTCTAGGGACCAAATTTATGAGTTTCACATACACATGGCAAACCTTTACTGACTGGGTTCTCCCCTACAGAACTAAAACTTTATAGAGATAATGAAAAGTATAAATTTGTTTCCTTTACCCGTCTAGATGTCTCATTCTTTTATTCACTCTTTCCTATCTAATCTGTGTACCCATCACTCCTCTGAAGCTCTAGTTTTTATCACCAACAACTTGTACATTGCCAAGTCAGCGGCCATTTTGCTTTCCTCCAGTTTGTACCCTCTATAGCTCCTTCTACAAAGGCAGCCATCTTACCTTGTCTTCTCCCTAGTTTTCTTCCTCTCACTGTCCAGATTTGAATCAGTTGTTTACAAGTGGTAGGTTATGTGAAATGTTAGCATTTTTGTCTTTAGAAAGCAAAGTTTCAGTATGTTGCCTAAACTCAGTAGTCTAGCAGGGAAGAGGGTGTGCATGTTGTACATACAGCTTGCTTTCTAAATGAAATAGAGTAGAAAAAAAAAATCAGGAAACATTCTATAACTGTGAGGTGAGTGTTGATGTGTATACTATTTGGTTGTGTTTTTAATGGGTAAATGCTAATTTTAGGAAATTTTTTATTCCTTTAATATTTTATACATGTATACTATGCATCTTAAAACTTTTTTTGTATTTATTTATGTCTATGGGTAATTTGCTTGCAAGTGCCCCATGTGTGTTCCTAGTGCCCTCAGAGGTAAAAAGAGGTTATTAAATCTGAAACAAGTTAAAGATTGTGAGTGCTGCAGGTGCTGGGAATCAAACCAGTGTTTTTTGCAAGAGCAGCAAGTGCTCTTAACCTTGGAGCCATCTCCACTCCCTATATAATGTATCTTGATCATGTTAACCCCTTATTCTTCTTCCATTCCTCCAGACCCTACTCAACATGCATCCTGTTTAAGAAGAAGAACAATAACAACTCCTAGAGTCCAGTTCACTTAGTACTGCCAGCATGCACATAGGTGTGGGCCATCCATTAGAACATGGGCAACTAGCCAGGGCAATATACTTGGAAAAAATTGACTCTCCCTTTCCTAGAAACCATTAACTACCAATAACTGCTAATAACCCCTCAGCTAGAAGTGGTACCATGTAACAACCACTGCCCTCTTGTTTGGAATGTTGACTGGCTTGATTTTGTGCAGGTCTTAATGTAGAAAACCACAGGTGCTGTGAGCTCTTAAGTGCATCAGCCATGTCATATCATGGAAGACAGCTTTCCTGCTCCTCACCTGGCTGTTGCACTCCTCCATTTTCCCTTCCTTGATGTTTCCTGAGCTTTAGGGGCTCTTACTATTGTGACTGCTTTGAGACCATTGCTGTAGAGTGGGAGTTTTCAGGAATAAGCCAGTTTCTCTTTTGCTCTGGGAGTTTGCTCAGTGTATAAGGTTTCATGATGCTTCACATGTTCCTGTCTGTCCCACAGGCTGCTCCTATCTGTCCTGGTTGCCCAGTTGAGCAACCGCTCTCTCACTTCCTTGACTGTGCCAGACTTCCTCCATTAGAAGAACTCATAGCTCATTTGCACCCCGCACTCCTGAGTCTTAGTCAGTTCATTGTTGCCTGTTTGGAAACCACTGCCCTTTCATAACCTGTCTTTCCAGCATTCTGTTCCTTCATGGCCTTGACTCCTTCTGTAGTTCTGTTTAGTCATTTCCTGGTTCTTTTTGTGAGTTCCATACAGACAGGGCCTGATGGGGCTTACTGTTTGGTTCCCTGATATTTAGCACAATGCTAAGTGTTTATCAAACATTTTGTGTTTTGAATGAATGAAGGATTTTTTTATTTCTGAAACCAAAGTAGATAGTTACGGTATTGATTTCTTCAAAAAGGTAGTACTAGCCTGTGACTGACCCAGATGATGACAATGGAGTTGTGGGCGGGACCAAGCCCTGATTGTTCTGACTGCTGCTCACTTGCTTCACGTGGCCGCCAGGGAGAGAGCATCAGGGGCTTGGAATTGCTTATATATCCATCCGTTTGGGCACCATGTCTGTGTAATGATGGGCTCTGCAGGAGTCCAGGTACCAGTGACAGTGCTGCCACACACATAGACAGGTACAGATGAACTTACTGAACTTTAGATCTAACATGAGTTCAGGTATTGTGTTGCCTGCCTACAATCTGTCTCTGGGGAAGCTGATGCAGGAGGTGCAAGGAGATTGGAAATTTAAGAGTAGCCTGGACAATAATGCAAAGGTTTTGTCTCAAAATCCAACCAGAAAAGGCTGGCAAGATGGTTCAGTGGGTAAAGTCAACTAGCCACTAAGCCTAATCACCCGTGTTCAATCCCCAGTGCCCACATGATGGAAAGAGAACACCAACTCCTAAAAGATGTTCTCTGACCCCATGTTGTGGCATGTAGGCAGCCACACACATGTACATTCTCTCCTATCTTTTCTCTCTTTCTCTCTCTAATTTTTTATTTTTATGTGGACAGAGTGCTTGCATATTGTATGCAAAACCTCTGGATTTCATCTGCAAGCATTATAAGAACTGGGCATGATGGTTTACACTTTTAATCCCAGCAGGAAGGAAGATCAGAAGTTCAGGGTTAGCTATAACCAGTTCAAGGTCAGCAAGGGCAACATAAGACTGCCACAAGAAAAAAAAAGTACAAAATGTAACATTTCCATCACAGTTGAACCCTCATGTTCATCATAATCACTCTGCAGTGTGGGAAATTGGAAAACAAATTTTAATCATAACAAAAGTCTGGATTTTTAGACAAATGAAGCTTAGAAATGGTTATACTGGAAGTTAGACTGTGGATGTGGGGGGTGGGGAGTTCTGCAGGTGGCATATAGTTACAAGGAGCCATACCTGGTAGATTGCCTACTCTAGAGCTCAGCCCAGGATCCTCTTGTTCAGTTATGGTCAGGCTCTGCTTGCTTTTGCAGTTTCCACTGTAGGAGGCGCCGAGGAGACTGCTCCCAGCCTACAGGGGAGAGGACTACAGCAGAGGACACCTTGAGGGCCTTCGCTTGAGCTCCCCTGAGAGTCTCTGCAGTATCGGGCTTCAGGTCAGACAGGGCTGCAGTAACTGTCCCTCCTAAACCAATGTGTTACGAGGGTTAGATGAGCAATAAGAACATTTCATCTGCTAAACAGAGGTATTCCGTGTTGTCAAAAAGATACAAGTCCATGCGATACCCAACTTCTTAGTCTGAACAAATTAATAATATCGTTATTGTCAAATACACACTTGGAATTTAATGAATACAGCCTCGCAAGGTATAATTAGACTAATATGAGGATTATACAAGATTATAGTTAGGCTGTAATTGTAGGGATTAGGAACAAGCTCTTGTCCACACACAGGGGAAGTAACTGACTTATTGTGATTTTGTGTGCTTTAACAGCTTTGGAAACAGCATTTCTTTCTTTTGTCTTATCAGCTGTGGCATTCTACCATTGCCTAATGAGCTTGTCCTCAGTTTCTGAATTCAGTTTTTGTCTGTTTGTTTTTTAAACCTTCAGAGCTGAGGACCCAACACAGGACCCCCTGCTTCCTGGGCAAATGCTCTACCATGAGCTAACCCTCCCACCCCCCACCCAAGTTTTGTAATGTGAATGCTGTAAGCATGTTTGTCTGGGATTGTTTTCACCCATAACATATTTCTTAACAAAGGGTGATCACATCTCTGAGTTTGACACCAGCCTGGTCTACACAGCAAGCAAGTTCCAGGGCAGCCAGGGCTACATAAAGAAACCATGTCTCTTAAAAAACAAAACAAAACAAACAAACGAACCAAAGGGTGATCAAAATCACCTGAAAGCTGGGGAAAAGGAGGAAAGTTATGATTTTAGAAAGGCCTACAGACATACCTATTGGTGTGGAATTGGGGCCAAGTGAGACACTCAACAGGTGCAGGCTCTACCTGAGTCTGAGCTCCAGACCCTATAAGATAGTAGGAGAGAACTGATGCCTAAGAGTTCTCCACTGACTTCCACATGGGCTCCATGGCATGGAACTGCCTGCTTGTAGAAAATACAGTTTTTAAAATTTAAGATGGAATCTGAGCTAGGACCTAAGACAATAAATGAGTAATGCTCTGAGAGAGAGCCAAAGTCCCTTCTACCCACTACTCTCAACAGATGACAACTCACACACACGCCCTGCCTAATTTGTTTTGCTGTTTTCAGGGTGACAGGAATGAATATGAATTGGGGAAAAAAGTGGATTTTGAAGTCATTTATAGTTCTAGGTTATAGTTCTATAGTTATTAGGACTAAAGATAGAAGATGGAGGAGGAAGCTGGAGAGATGTCTCAGTGGCTGAGAGCACTTGTTCTTACCCAGATTCGGTTCCTAGTATCCACACAGTAACTCAAACCATCCAGAACTCCACTTCCAAAGAATCCAGTGCCTCTGACTTCCTCGAGCACTAGGCACACACACTGCACATATATTTATGCAGACAACACTCATATACACAAAAGAAATCTAAAGAAGAGCATAATGGCTTTATAGAGAAGTTTTTATAACAGAGACAAGAATTGAAATTTAAAACCTAGAACCCACAGACTAGGCAGGAGGCCTTTGGAGCACTCACAATCACTGGGTACTCAGTGGAGAGGCACTTAAGTCATCTTCATCAAAATGGATCTTGATGTCTTTGTGAGAGGCCAAGGGTGAGACTCAGTTATGTTGTAAAATTAATAGACACAATAAAAGCAGTGGCCCTTAATAAGACAGTTTACAAAGTGACTTGGTTTGGAGAGTACCATTTGACGTGAGATACAGTTAGCATTACCATATAACATAGGAATAACCACAGGCACTTAGGATTGCAGGGGTTGGGGCTGGGGATAGTTCCAATTGGTAGAGTTCTTACATAGCATACAAGAAGTCATGGTTTAGGTCCCCTGTACTAAATAAAGTGAATCTAGTGTCATATGCTTGTAATCCCAGAAGAGGCAGGAGAATCATCTGCTACATAGTTCATGGCCAGCCTGGGCTACCTGAGACTTTCTCAAAACAAGTAGTATTAACACAACTATTTTAATAGGATACCGAATTTATTTGTCTTAAAGCATTTTCTACAGAGTATTAGCATGTAATGTATTGGGCTATAGAACTTTTTGTTATTAATATTACTAGGAGGTTGGAACTAGTGACTTAAATTTAATTTTAAACCTCATCTGTATAGTATAATGCTGTGAGCTAGATCCTGTATAAGTCGTGTGTGTGTGTGTGTGTGTGTGTGTGTGTGTGTGTGTGTGTGTATGTGTGTGTGTGTGCACGTGTAAGTGTGTAGGGGGCGGGGACTGAGGGACAGATGGAGGGATGAATGAAGGAGAATCGTTGCCCAGAGGAGAATCATTGCCCATGCCAAAGAAGGCCTAGCAGCCTGGAGGAACCTGCTCCTGAGATGGCACTTCCTGTCTGGGAAAACACTAATACCTGGTCTGTTGCCATCTGTTCTAGGGGGCTGAGGCGATGGTTCTGGAGAGTGTTATGTTTGCCATTCTTGCAGAGAGGTCACTTGGGCCAAAACTCTATGGCATCTTTCCCCAAGGCCGACTGGAGCAGTTTATCCCGGTAAGATTATGGAAACTACACAAGGTGGACTTCGTTTCCTTCTTGTGGCAAAATAAGAATACTAAATGTCATTTGAAATACTAAATGTGGCCCGGTGGTGGTGGCGCACGCCTTTAATCCCAGCACTTGGGAGGCAGAGGCAGGCGGATTTCTGAGTTCGAGGCCAGCCTGGTCTACAGAGTGAGTTCCAGGACAGCCAGGACTACACAGAGAAACCCTGTCTTGAAAAAAAAAAATTAAAAACGAAATACTAAATGTGGGATTTATAAATGTGGAAAATGCTAAATGCAGTCAAGAGCTCTTGTTGCTTTTTTGAGGATCCAGGTTCAGTTCTCAGTACTGGCTAGGTCCAACACCGTCTTTTGATCAGGGTGGGCGCCAGGATATGTACATTGTGCACAAATACACATGCAGATAAAACGCCCATTCTCAGAAAAGAAAGCAAATAAGTCTTAAAATTTTTTAAGTGTGATCTATGTAAATAAACTGAGTCATAAGTAAAGCAAGACAAGAGAAAATGTGTTGGGGATGAACTGAGATAGTAGAATGCTTGCCTAGCATGCCTAGCGTTTAAGCTAAGCAACAGCCTTTCTTTCATATATAGACAGTCAAAGTAAAATGATGTGAGAGGATGGAGAGATGGTCCAGCAGTTAGATCACTGGCTGCTCTTATGTGAGAGGATGGAGAGATGGTCCAGCAGTTAGAGCACCGGCTGCTCTTCCAGGGAACCGCGGTGTTAATTTCCAGCACCCACATGGTGGCTCACAAGTAGAATCTGTTACTCCATTCCAAGAGATCCAACATTTTCTTCTGGCCTCTTTGGATACCAGGCACACATGTGGTACAAACATACATTCAGACAGAACAACTGTACATATAAAAATAGATCTTTAATAAAATTTAAAAAATAGGTGTGCACACACACACAAATGTGGGTTTCACCATTTTGTTACCACCTAAACATTTCCTGTTTTACCTTATTCATGGTTTCTGGGGTCTTTTTTATAGACTGTAGCAGCCCCCTTATTCTTCCTTCTTGTCTCCATCATCCTCCCTCTGTTTCTGCTTTCCCACCGTTCAAGATCTCCTTCATCCCATTTTGCTGCTCTGGCTCAACTTTTCTGTTTCCATGGTGTCAGTATTTTCCTTGTCTTGTCCTGGGGCTGGGGCTGGGGCTGGGGCTGGGGTTGGGGTTGGGGCAGCGGTAGCAGCAGCCGCAGTAGCAGCAGCAGCGGCAACGGCAGGCCAGGCCGCTGTTGCCGCTGCTGTTGTTGTTTCCCCTGAGACAGGGTTTCTCCATGTAGCTTGGCTGTCCTGGAACTCATTTTGTAGACCAGGCTGGCCTTAAACTCACAGAGATCTGCCTGCTTCTGCCTCTGGAGTATACCACCTACCAGCTAAATTTTGTTGTTACTGTTTTGTTTTGTGTTTTTGTTAGTAAATATAGTCTTCCTAGAACTCCTTCCACATTCTTGTGGATATACATTGAACTGTGGCAAATAGCATCTTAGTCAGGTGACCTTGTGCTGGGTCCTGGGTCCTATCCACTGTGGGACAGGACAGCCCTGTACACACTAATTCTCATAGCACCATGAGTCGGGGCAGAAAAGAGCCACTGTGACTCTTGTTTTTACAGAGCTTACAATGAAACAAGTGGGAAATTTTTCCTCTCTTCTTTTCCTCCTTTTCTTCCTCCTTCTTCTTCCTTCTTTCTTTGGCCTCGAACTCAGAGATCTGTCTGCTTTTGCCTCCCAAATGCTGGGACTAAAGATGTGTGCTACCATTGTTGGGCTTAGGTGGGAAATCTTTAATCAAATCTCCAAAGGGAGCAGACTGAAGAGATGGTCCAGTTAAGATCACTGACTGCTCTTCCAGAGGTCTTAAGTTCAATTCTCAGTAACCGCATGGTGGCTCACAACCATCTGTGATGGGATCTGATGCCCTCTTCTGGTGTGTTTGAAGACAGCAACAGTGTAATCACATAAAGTCTTTCTCTGTCTCTTTCTTTGTGTGTGTGTGTGTGTGTGTGTGTGTGTGTGTGTGTATTGTTTCTCCAAAAGGAGGGAGAAGGGAGACTGTGGACCGTGGATCAGCTTGACCAACCATATAAGCCTTTAGTTCATATAAGGAACTCAGATATGAATGGGTGCAAAAAACTGTTGCGACTCAAAGCCCTGCATTACAGTGAAGCCCAAAACATACAGAATTTCTTAGGACATGCAGGACACAGTGGAACACTGCTTTAATCCCAGCACCTAGGAAAGAGTGGCAGGCTGATACCTGAGTTGGAGACTAGGTTGGTCTGTATAGGAAGTTCCAAGCTAGGTAAAGACTGAAAATTAGGGCTAAGTAAGTAATTGTTCAGGATGTTGTACAAAATGGTGTACATCTGTAATACTAGCTCATGAGTCTCACCAAAAACAAAAGGAAAATATATAGTATGTATGGTTATATAGTATATAATACTTGATAATTAATGAATGGGTTTCTTGCTTATGTGCTATAATTTTTGTTGTCATATTCTGAGTGTATTTCTTCTACACAGAAAAGAAAATGTTAAGCCAGACTAGTGGCTCACACCTGTGATCTCAGCAGGATGAGGTAATAGGATCACCCCAAGTCCCAGGCCAGCCTGGGCTTCACAGTTGAGACACTGTCTAAAAACAAGCAAGAAGGCATAGTGGTGTGTATGCCTTTAATCCCAGCATGCAGGAAGCAAAAGTAGGATGATCTCTGTACTTGGAGGCCACATCCTGGTCTCATAGTAAATTCCAGGCTAGACAGTGAGACACTGTCTTCAAGCCAAGAAGTTTCCTATAATGAGTCTTGTGTTTCTGTCAGTCTGGCAGCAGCTGAAGAGGAGTGGCCCTGAATCTCTTGGTTACATCATTTTTCTCTTGTGCTTGATTTAATCTTGTGCTGTTTTGTTCCTTACAGCCCTAGGAGCAACAGGTTAAAACGTATTGTTTAAGTGTGTGATAGGCTTAAACTACCTAGCTTTGCTAAGTACACTGTGTTGTTGTAGTGTTTCTGGGAGTACATTCCTTTTGATAAGTGTTATGTATCTGAAGTGGCATTTTTTAAGGCTTCATCCATGAGCTGTCCTCAGAAGTCCTAAGTATCTGGTTAGTGGAAGTTGATTCCTTGTCCATGGTTTGTTGAGAATGCTGTGGAAAGGATTCCAGAATTGAAAACTGAGTTCCATGTATGGTTCTTGGGTTTAAGTGTCAGACACCTCCAATTGTTGAGATTTACCCTGGATTAGGTAGACCATCGCCTTTACTCTGGAAGCAGCTTTATGAGAGAGTTGAGTGTCCATTCTGTGCAACAGGAAACAAAGCAGTGAGGAATGCAGTCATATATCTTTGAAGCAAGAATTTCAGCAGGATCTCTCTGACTGGCAGCACTTTATCCTACCCTGTACCTGCTGCTTTGCACCTTTAGGGAGACCATACCTTGAGTCCTGCGGGAATGCAGTTTGTGGGGAGTAGATTTTGTAGAACACAGGATTCCTTGAACACTGTGTGGAAGAGCTGTCAGGAAGAGCCAGGCCTCAGGCCTTATCAGGGGACAGCACAATGTCTATAGGCTCAGATTTGACCTCCATGTCCACCTTTCTGCCTAGTGTGGCACACTGACACTTGCTCCATATCAACCCACACAGCAGAGGCAGTTGGTAGCCCTCTTGAACCTAAGGTTTCCTTGATAGGATGATATTTGCCTACCAGTTTTGACAAGCGATGATGTCAGCTGTAGCTATAGAGATCTATCACATGTCACATGAATGGTGTTTCTTGTTCATTAAAGGAGGAACTTTCTCATGTTCTTAATGAAATAGACCTGCTCCTTGCTGTACACCCTGCTTTTCACTGTACACCCTTTTCAACGTACACCATGCTCCTCCCTGTCGAAGTACCATGGCATCATGGGTCATCATCTATGGAGATGCTGTGTCTTTCTTTTTTGGGAAGGCAGGGTCTCACTATGTAAAACCAGACTGGCCTTGAACTCACAGACCTGCCTGCTGTTGGCTCTTGAGTTACTGGGATTAAAGGCATGCAACACCATTCTGGGCTACTTAAGAAAATTTTGTCCACTGGGTGAGACTTTAATAACTTATCTGGTTCTTGGTTCTAAGGTGGTGTGGTCTTAGTACAGTTGTTAGGTTGCATGTGTAAATGGCAGTTCCTGATTTCCTGTTTCCAGAGCCGGCGATTGAACACTGAAGAATTACGTTTACCAGATATTTCTGCAGAAATAGCTGAGAAAATGGCCACATTTCATGGTATGAAAATGCCATTCAATAAGGAACCAAAATGGCTTTTTGGAACAATGGAAAAGTAAGTGTCGAGATTATTTGGTCCTCATCACTCTTACCCTGGTGTCTTTGGCAGTAACAGAAGTGAGTGCTTCCCTTCATCTGCTAGGCTGGTCAGAGACCCCTTTGGTTCATTGGTGTGCATGCCATTACTTGTGATGTGTGTCTCATGAATAAGTCTTTCTTGCATGTATCAATCAATTCTTGGACCAAGAATGAAGACTTGTTTGCAAAATTGCTACCAGGTGGGTGGGTGGAAAGCTAGCTTCCCTGAGTACTGTAGGTCCAACCGTCCCCTCCCTCTTACCTGGAGACACTGGGCTTCCTTGGGACTGGGACTGGCTAGAGTCGGGTTCTTGAATGAGGCCTAAGAGTACACCTGCTCAACTTAGCACTGCTCTTTGTCCTTCCTGTGGCAGATACCTGAATCAAGTACTAAGACTTAAATTCAGCAGGGAGGCCAGAGTTCAGCAACTGCACAAGTTCCTCTCTTACAACCTGCCTCTCGAGCTTGAGAACCTGAGGTGAGTATAGCCTTCTAGCCCCTACTCTGATGTGGTAAGCTCCTCGTCTATAGAATAAATTTTCTCTCAGTAGAAGTCCTGGGGTGAACTGAATAGATTGAACATGGGAGTATGTCTTTCTTTTTCTTTCTTCCTTTTTTTTTTTTTTCCCTGAGACAGTGTTTCTCTGTCCTAGAACTCACTTTGTTGACCATGCTATCCTCAAACTCAGAGATCAGACTACCTCTGTCTCTGTGCTGGGTTCAAAGGTGTGTGCGACCACTACTGGCTTTTGTGGGTAGGCAGAGTGAATTTGTCTTTGAAAGATGTTATTTTTATTTTCAAATCTGAACCCATGAACCCAGTATCCTCTATAAGTAAGTATTCAGCTTAATCACTGAGACATAGCTCCAGCCCTGAATGTCCAAGGTCAAGTGAGGTTTTCCCTAGAACAGAAGTGATGGGTAGAGGTAGTAGGTGAGGGAGATGGTAGGCTAAGCCTAAGCATTGGGAGACATTGAAAATCTTGACATTGATTTCTGAACAGAAACCAATGTTGTGTCCTCCTAGTCAGGTTGGGTCCCTGTGTGCTATGCCAGGTGGAAATGGTGCCAAGACCTTTAAGGAACTCTTGCTTTATTAAGACAGATAGCAATTGTGTAGTTCTGTGAAAGAAACCATTCTAGGGTCATTTAAGTCAGAGGTTAGGCTCATGACGAACAATTGTGTGTTCCAGGATAGCATGAGCAGAGTGTACAGTAGTCCAGTGGGGAAAAGCTTGCAGTGCAGAGAGGCTGAATGGGTTCACATGTTTTCCTGGATGTGAATGAGTGTGCTGTGTTGGAATACAGGTTCTGTACTGGCCACACAAGCATGAATGTATCCCACTGAATAGGATGGGCGTTAGTGAGGCTAGCTCTGGGCTGACCACAAGAGAGTATGCAAGCACCTTACTGAATTAGATAGGTAACAGTGGGGCTTTCTTTTTCCAGGTCATTGCTGCAGTATACTAGATCTCCAGTTGTATTTTGTCATAATGACTGTCAAGAAGGTAAGAATTGCTATGGCATGCTAAAGATGAAGCTTGTGTTGTACTTAAAAGACCATTAGCTGGGCACTTGGGAGGCAGAGGCAGGCAGATTTCTGAGTTCGAGGCCAACCTGGCCTACAGAGTGAGTTCCAGGACAGCCAAGGCTACACAGAGAAACCCTGTCTCGAAAAACCAAAAAAAAAAAAAAAAAAAAACAAAACAAAACATTATGTGTGTGTGAGAAGCATGCAAGACGACAACACATGTGTACTAAGTACACTGAAATAATATGCAGCCAGCAAGAGAAGTTTAAGCACAAAAGAGAGCTAGAATTTTATACCAAAGAAAACCTTCTGAATTATAGTCAAAAAAGCAAGTTCTCAAAAAATGAAGAGTATTAATTATATTTACAAGATTAAAAATATATATATTAGAAAAATCTGGAAAAAAAAAATTGTCTTTAAGCTGGGAATTAAAATAAAATCACATGTACCTGTTGATGCGTAACTCTTTATGGTAGATAATCCTGCCTTCGCATCCAAAGCAGAAGACCCAGACTGTGCAGGCTCTGTGCAACTTACTCAGACCACCTTCTCACAAAATGCCCACACACCACTGAAGACTCAGGCTGTTTAGCTTGAGAAAATTAAAGTATTGCTGCTGTTAAAGAATTTTACTGTTTGGTTTTGGGTTTTTTTTCTTCCTGTGTCTTAGTTAGGGTTTTATTGCTGTGAAGAGACACCATGCCCAAGGTTTTCTTTTTTTCTTCTTTAATTTGTTTATTCACTCTACATCCCAATATCAGCCACCCTCCTCCCAGTTCCCCTTCATACAGCTTCTGTCTCCATTCCCTCCACCTGTCCCTTGAGAAGAGAGAAGGCACCCCTGGGTATTGCCCCACGTACATCAAGTAACTGCAGGAATAGGCACATCTTCTTCCATTGAGGCCAGAAAGGGCAGCAAGCACAGTTCGGGGAACAGGACTCACAGGCAGGCAACAGGTTCAGGAACAGCCTCCACTCCAGTTGTTGGGTGACCTGCATGAAGACCTAGCTACATGTGTGCATCTTGCTCTTTGTTGGTGGTTCAGTCTATAGGAGTCCCCAATGGTCCAGGTTAGTTGACTCTGTTGGTCTTCCTCTGGAGTCCGTATCTTCTTCAGGTCCCTTGATTTTCCCCCCAACTCTTTCCTAAGGCTCCTCTAGCTCCATATAATGTTTGGCTATGGGTCTCTACCTCTGTTTCCATTGGCTGGTGAGTGGAGCCTTGAACTCAAGACCTCTGGAAGAGTAGTCAGTGCTCTTAACCACCGAGCCATCTCTCCAGCCCCTAGAATAGTTTCTTATGAAGCCATTAATTTGAGCCAAAGCACTTCTCTGATTAGCTGATCATGGCTTGCCCACTATTGGGGTAGAGCAGGTATAGAAATCTCAGCAACAGCTTTGTCCATTAGCTACGGCCTTCTGGTCCTGATGATGATGAGGTGTGCCAATCATCATCACCAGAGAGGAGTCTCAACCAAGTCACTTAAGTGATTGCCAAGTGTAGAAAAGATAGAAATGACAGGTGGCATTTATTTTATTATACAATTTTGGGTGTCTTCCTCCTGGTCTTGTTTTCATTGTCATTGGAAGCAACAGGAATATGCTGCAAAACCTAGAAACTGCTTTACTTTTATTAGAAATGATGGGAGAGAGAAAGTGGCCAGAGTTAGAAAGGTATGGAGCTCCAGGCCCTCTCACCACCTCCTGAGCTCCTGAAGACACTAGGGGAAATGGGCTGGCCCAGCCAGGCTGGCAGTCATGCACCTTCCTTGATTCAGTGCTGGAGGAAACATCATAGGGCCATTCATTTGTCTCTGGTCTTCTTGGGTTGGACAGCATGTAGGGACAAATCAGTTGAGCCCCAGTTGGGCAGTTGATGACAGCAACCCAGTTCCAAGGTTCTGGGAGATTGAGGTAAGGAAACCAGATGCACTCTAACACACACTGTATGAAGTTTTTGGAAAAGAACTACTCCAGATAGTAGTTGAAGAGGTCTGGCTATATTCTGTAGTATGCAGAGAGCCCAGAACAGGGACTAGGAACAGGTGGTCCTGGAGCCTTCCTGCTTAGAGCAAGCAGCTGCCATGACAAAATTTATATTCTGTATGCCTGTGATATCTGTAGGACTAAAGTTGAAATCATCTGGGGTGGAAAAATCACACTCTGCTGCCCAAAGGTAGAACCTTGTGTTACGTCTTTTCACCCAAATCTCTTGTAGGTAATATCTTATTGTTGGAAGGTCAAGAGAATTCTGAAAAGCAGAAGCTGATGCTCATTGACTTTGAATACAGCAGTTACAATTACAGGTAATGTGTTATAGTCAAATGCCAATTTCAGTATCATTTCATTATTGTAATACAAAGCAATTATAGACTCAAACAGCATACTAAGCAAAAAGCTTCCACACCAGAAAAGAAGCTGTTTGCCCCTGAGGCAAGTCAGCACAGACCTTTATGCAGTTAGAGCAGGCACTTACAAGCAGTTTGCCACTTCCTCTGGGCTGCCAAGAGTTCTCCTTACATGAGTACTGATTGCCACAGAAGCATTGCGCTCAGTTGCCCAAGTAGCATTCAGGTAACACCTTTGGTTCTCCATCTGCTGTGGTTCTGATGCTTACCAAATTGGCTTTCTGTGTCATTAAAACTACCATACTCCATACTCCTGTGTTGGGGTGATTTATTACCCCAGTAAGCCTGTATTAAAAATACAACCATTTATTATATTTCTAAGTTATATGCCTAGATTGGGCAAAACTCTAAAAGCCTACCTTGGCGATCACAGATCCCATTTAAGGTTCATTCTGCTTTTAATATACATTTTATGTGTATTTATATGCATTATGTGTGTGCCTATGCCTAGTACCGACGGCCTTTGGGGGCCAGAAGAGGCCATGAGTTAATGTTAGCAGGCAATTGTAAGCTGCCTGACATGGGTCCTTTGCAAGAGCAGCAGGTGCTTCTTCACCATTGAGCCATCTCCCCGGCCCAGCCCTCATTTAGCTTTTTCTCTCTCTGCTCAAGGAGCCTGCAGGTTCTGCAGCATGCCTCATTCCTTGCCTGCATTGTCCTCTCTTTCAGGGGATTTGACATTGGAAATCATTTCTGTGAATGGATGTATGAATATACCTATGAAAAGTATCCTTTCTTCAGAGCGAACATTCAGAAGTATCCTACCCGGAAGCAACAGGTAGGAGACTCATTTGTATTGATAAGTTAGCTTCACGTAAGCTGGCTTCACAGTTAGAATTACACACTCATTTTTTTTTTTAATTTATTTATTTGGCTGGTTGGTTAGTTAGTTAGTGTTTTTAAGACAAGTGTTTTTGGTTTTTCTCTTGTTGGCCTTGGCTGTTCTGGAACTCAATCTATATGGACTAGGCTGGTCCCGAACTCAGAGATCTACTTGCCTCTGATTCCTGAGTGCTGGACTAAAGGCATGCTCCACCAACCCTGGCACATGCTTGTTTTTAAAAGACACTCTGGGGCTGGAGAGATGGCTCAGCGGTTAAGAGCACTGACTGCTCTTCCAAAGGTCCTGAGTTCAATTCCCAGCATTCACATGGTAGCTCACAACCATCTGTAATAGAATCTGATACCCTCTTCTGGTGTGTCTAAAGACAGCTACAGTGTACTCATATAAATAAAATAAATAAATCTTTAAAAAAAAAAAAAGTCGTGAGTAAACTCTGTTTACTCATTAGAGAAAAAACAAAAACCATAAATGTGTCTGTGTGGGTGTTCTGCTAGGGACTAAATACAGGGCCTCATGCATACTAGAATGGATTCTACTATACTACTCAGCCACATGATGGGTTCTGCTTGAATTATGGCAAGGTTAGGAAAACCATTTTGCTTTTATTTAAAAACATTATTTGGGCTGGAGAGATGGCTCAGCGGTTGAGAGTATTGACTGCTCTTCCAGAGGTGCTGCTAAAAAGGAAGAGGGAGAGAAGGGAAGAAGATTGTGAGTCTGGGCTACACAGCAACATCATGCATCATAGTCTGAGGAGGAGTGATGGTGTAGATTATTGGAAACTGTTGGTAGCATGTAAGAAGCCCTGGGTTCAATTCCTAATAATAAAAATAATAGTATTAATTCAGTTTTGTTTTGAGCTGTGGATACCTGATTCAGTCAGAGGAGGGTTAGGCCTTCTGTGCTTCCTCCAGTATTTGCCAAAAGCTCCATTTCCTAGGCATATGGGATCAATTGAACACCCTGCTTTATTTCGTGAGCCTGTGTGTAGCCGGAGGAAAAGCTTCTCTGTGAATGGTTCCTTTCCCATCCTGAATTTCAAGGGGCTAACTGGTTATATGAAGAACCATTTCTTATGGGAATTTCTTCCTGGGATATTTTCCCTCTCATTTCTTGGCCCATCTCTGAAGCCTCGAAGGAAGCTTGATGGGCTTTGGTCCTGAAAGTAGGCAGGGTAGGGAATAAGCAGAGAAAGTCTAGGGAAACTCAACTGGAATGTCACAGCTGCAGGATAGTGTGGCTAAGATGATTCCTGTGAGGACAGGTGTGAACAAGCCATTGCTCCAGATCAGTCAGGGAACATCTTGAGTCCATGGAGCTAGGAACTCATGAAGAAGCTTCAGGAAGCATACTCCATTCCAGGGCTAGCCCTTCAAATGGGAACTTGCTAAGATGCCAGATGTTATCACTCTCTTCTGGTCACTGTTTAAGGCTATTGGGAATAAACTAGAATATGTCCTAAGCCAGGCAACCAAGTTTATGTGAGGATCAGGAGGAATAGGGGAATGATGGGTCTGCGTGGGGTGAGGTAAGGGCATTGGGTTTAGGCTTGGTAGAAGAGAAATTAGACCCATAGAGTGGATAGCACCAGAGTTCAGAGCTGTCAGAATAACTGGGAGAGATTATCAGCCAGAGGCAGATAGTAGTAGTAAAAGACAGTGCTCAAACTGTAGAACAGTGTGCAACTTTAAGGCAGTTGCTTTCTAGTTACATTTTTTTCTGAGCCATTGAGACAATGGTGGGGATGTCTCTCTCAATAAGAGAGAACTTGACCAGCATGTGCAGAGCCCTGGATTTGATCCCCTAGATAAATAAACAACACAGAAGGAAAGATTGTGAGTATGGGGCTCTGTCAGATGTTAGCTCTGTGTGTGTTGAGTAATATGGTGCTTCTTTATTTTCTTTAATCTGCTGTGGATACTTTAAAGTGTGCAGCCTTCTGGACTTCTTGTTTTGAACATTTATGTGTGAGAGTGTTTTGTCTGCATGAATGTCTGTTCACTATGTGTATACAGTACCTGCAGAGATGAGAAGAGGGCATTGGATCCCCTGGGACTAGAGTTTCAGGAGGTTGTAAACCACCTTGTGGAACCAAGTCAGAGTCCTTTTAAAAAGCAGCCAGTGTTACTCTCTAGCCCCCCTTGGATAGTGTTATTTTTTGATACTCAAGTAGAATCTTCTGTAACACCCCCCCACCCCAAAGAAAGCTAATTATAAATTCCATGAACCTTTGGATCAGAAGCCATCTTGGCCTTGCTGTTCTCACTTGGGCACTACAAAGGCAGTGTCAGTGTATGATAGGTATGCAAGGTATGCAGCTATTATTGACAGTGTTTGCTTTTAACAAACATCCATCCTAACATAGTTAATTCTTTTTTAAGCTCCATTTTATTTCCAGTTACTTGACTACATTCCAAAATGATTTTGAAAGCCTCAGTAGTGAAGAGCAGTCTGCTACAAAAGAAGACATGTTGCTTGAAGTCAACAGGTAAGCTTTTCCTTGCTGTGTGTTGGCACGAGTAGGCACGCATAGCCACGCATAGCCAGTCGCCAATCAGCGGTGTTTAGTCTGTGTCTTTGCAAGGAGAGGCTGGAAACAGTGACGTGGCTCCACTCATCTGCTATTATTTGAACTTTAGCAGGAGCTCTGGAAAGTGTGGGTGACTGTGGAGCTAGAGAAACCTGCTCAGGGATCAGCTTCTTGCTGAGTGCATGGGGCAGGTTTTCAGGAGCTACTGTCAGCTGGTGTTCTTTTTGTAGCAGAGCATGGTCACCCCAGTATCCTGTGTGCCCTGCCAGGCAGCTGGGTATATTCACATCAGTAAGTATTCCCGTGGCTGACCAGGGGTGGAAAGACTCAGGTCCCTTCACTACAGTCCCGCAGAAGGGCCAAGGCAGCACTTATAGCATAAGAAAGATGTCTGATAGCATAGCTGGGGTATAAGATGACATCTCTTTGGTTCTCTGACTGACCTCACATGGCTTATGTGTTTCTCACTTTTGTGATTACAGATTTGCCCTTGCCTCTCATTTCCTCTGGGGACTTTGGTCCATTGTACAGGCCAAGATTTCATCCATCGAATTTGGGTACATGGTATGTTTCAGGGGCAGTTCTTCCAACTGCAAGGAAGAACTGTGGTGTGTATGTGAGCTTGATTTGGCCATTTGGTGACCTGGTGGCACTGGGGCAGTGGAACTCTGATAGCCTTCTCAATGACAGTATAGTTCCTTCACTCCTGGGTCAAGGAGCTGGCCTTGACATATAGACTCTTTCTTGGGATAGTTCCCTCTCATACTAAGATGGCTCTCCTTTAGGGTGGGAGGTTTGGTAATGATGCCATGAGTCAAAGACAGGAAACATTTGAGTATTTAAAGCAGGTTTTGGAGTCAGTGAGTTGGCTCAGCAGGTAAAGGCATCTGCTACCAAGTTCTTGAGGAACAATCTAGTACCCACATGGTGGAAGTTGTTCCTTGACCTCTACACATGCTCTGTGCTCTGAGTACCCCCTGACAAATGAAATGTAATCTTAAAAATATGATTTGACCAGATGATCCTGTAATATCAGGCTGGTGTCGTAGTCCACAGCAACAGTGAACATCAGGTCAGCCTGGCTACATAGTGAAGTATTGTTTGCTGTCTCTCAGGAATATGCCCAAGCCAGGTTCGATGCCTACTTTGACCAGAAGAGGAAGCTTGGGGTGTGAATGGGATGGCTCCACTCTTCACTGGACTGCAGGAGGCGGCTGCACCAGGCCCTCAGTGGAGCACTGCTGTGACCACTGCCCTGGGCAGAAGGCCTGGACGTCTCACTACTGAGCACCGATGTGTATACTACAGACTATATTAAAGTGGAGTAACATTTCTTTCATCTTTGTTTACACTCTGACTAGGACTCTGAACCATGATTGGAAGCAGAAATATAGTACAATAGTGCAATAGCTCAGAGCCCGCCTAAGCTGGAGTCCTTTTGGCTGCATGGCTACAGCTTTCAGCCACTCATGGCCCCGGCTGGACAGAGCAGTGCTGTGTGGCTACCAAGTGCTGACTTGGGGTATTAATGTGCTGCAACACATTTGTGACCAGGCTTTGAAGGTGACAGTCTGACAATGTGTTGGAGACACTTCTGAAGGGCAAGTGAACAGACATACTGTGAAGTGGCTCACCAGGAGAAGCCTGAGTTGTGGGGTCTGTGGATGGGCAGCCAGCTGTTTCTGTACAGGGTACACTTGACTGTGGGTATGCATCTGCAGGCAGTAGCTGCAGCCCGTCTGCCTGTGTACACAAGACTACATGGGCCAGCATCACCGACTGGCTATAACTTCAGTGTCTCCTAACTGAGTGTGCTTTATAGCTCCAGCTTCCGGGGGAGGAACAGGAGCCAGCTTCCTCACCCCTTCTTGCCTTCCCTCTGCCTGGCCTGGAATTTGGGCTTCTGCCCATTGCCCTCTGAAACTGCTTCCCATCTGATGTCACTGGGGGGTAGCAGCTGTATGTGGGGTAATAGGTTGCAGGTAGATTAGAGCTGTGAAATCTATGTATATTAATACCCAATGGGATAAACTTAGAATTTTTTTTTTTTACTCTGAATCGTTTGTGCACAATATTTCTGCTACCACCGAGACTGTATTATACAGATAAATAAACAACTTAAAACCTATTCTCAGGCTGTTACTCTTCATATGTCAGTGCCTTGCTCTCTCCATCAGCACACACATGGAAAAGCCATGTAACTAGTACCAGGCTGGGCATCCTCCTAGTCACACCTCATTCTCTGCAACACCACATTTTGGTGCCCCACTGATCTCCATTGCCCCAGATAGCAAAGGGTGGTATTTGCCACCCTTCCTGACAAGAGTCTCACTCTGCTGTTCTGCCAGGAGTCAGGCCCAGTCAGCAGAAGAGGGAGCTGTAGCTGTTATGTTGCTCTGACCAACCAAGCTTCAGCAAGAATGCTGCATGCCAGCACTGTTTTTACTGGCCTTTCTTAGAACTCTCCAACTGAAAGATAGGATGGAAGTGGCTGTGGCTTGCTTGTTCTTGCCCAGTATCACAGTAGCTTCATCCCAGCTTGCCTAATGAAATAACAGGCATGATGACCCCTCGTGCTTTTCTTAAGATTTATTTTAGTATTTTTAATTATGTGGTGGGGATAGGTATATACACTTGAGTCCCAGAAGTCCAGAGGAGTAGGATGCCCTGGAACTGGAGTCACAGGCTATTGAGAACTGCCCAATGAGTACTGGGAAACAAACCAGGCTTTTAACTTCACTGAGCCACTCTCCAGCTCAATTCTTCCTTTTCTACATCTTCTCATTTGTGATAGTGCTTTTCCCAAACGACCTTCGTAGGCCCTACTCTCCCTGCCTGATGTTATTTCCTGTTCAATTGATCAGGAATCAGATCCATCTTTGTTTGATCAATCACATCGATTAAGTGGTGATCACTGCCAGGACAGTTCTTGCTGGTGTTATGGCATGCTGTTCCCATGACAACTGGAATAGTCAGTCTAGGAAGGCAAGTTTCAGAGCTAGGGCAGGCCTGCTATCTCCTGGGGATCCTCTATACTCATCTGCCCAGCTCTGTTATGTTTCTCTTAGCTTAGTCTGCCAAGCATGTGAAAGTGCCTGAAAGACACTAGTTTTCCCAATCCTGTATTCACAGATCTTCAGCAGGACAGTCCACAACCCTCCCAGCAGGGCCACTGTGGCTCACTATGCCCAGAGCAGCTCTGGCCTTCAAAGCAGCCTTTGTTTGTTGCTGGGGCCTTCAGCTGCAAGAACTACTTTGTAACTTGGAAAACTTGAGTCTCTGGCTTCTGACATGCACTGGCTATGTGTGCCTTCCAGCCAGAGGGAATAAAAGAGGCAAACTCCTACCTCAACTATGCATAGAGGACTTTAAGGACTTCAGGGAGATAGAACCTGAAATCAAAGCCTGTTTGCACACCTCCAAAAATGGGAAGCTCACTCCTCCCACCAGGTTGGAATCTACTCCCACAAAACTAAACTGTTCCCTCTTGGCCCCCAAGAGTCCACAGATGTGCTCATGGGTTATCCCAGCAATTTCTAAAGGCTCAGATCCTAAACCAGTGCCTCTCACCATCTACCTCCACTGGAGGATGGTCCACGTAGATGTCATATTCAGAATCTAGAGCTCTGACCACTGTAGTGTCAGCCTAACCCGGGTACCCCAGAGAGGACAAATGCAAAGTTCCTGGGCCAGCCAGCTCTTTATTCCTATCCCACTTTGGAGAAGGAGGGATTGCAGTGGTGCTAGTCATTGTCCACAGTGAAGGTGAAGGGGCTTAGCTTGTAACCGGTACCTGAATAGAACTTGTTCTGGAACTCCACCCTGGGTGTGAGAAAGGGGCTGGTAAGAGGAAAGCCACCCATGCCCTCCATGCCCAGGCTCACCACAGGGGTGCTCACCAGTGCAACCGTAGGGCATGCAGGAAGGCTGAGAGCCCCTCCATCACTAGCAAGATGGCTACAGTCAACACAGCAAAGGCAGCAAACACAGGGACCAGCACCACAGCTGTCACGCCAATCTCTCGGCCCATGCCTAGGCCTATGCGCATCACCATGGCCCACAGGACCTCAGACAGCTCTGCACACAAATAAGGGGCTAGTGAGGTCAAGGGTGGAGGAATGCCTGTCATATCCCCACCCCAATAGCATCCTTGAATCCTTCTTGCCCCTAGAGCTGGTGAGGCACATCTGTGGGACAGCTCCATCTGACTAGGTAGGATATTGAGGCCCTGAGAGAAAGGTCACTCACGGGCATGGGCCAAGCTCAGGGCCCAGAGACGCAAGTAGGAGGCTGTGTTGGAGATGCAGCCCAGGCAGAACTCAATGGTGTGTATAGCTTGGTGCATGAAGATCTCAGAAGGGACAAACTGCATGGTAAGAGGCCATGAGACAACAGCCTGAGCTGGCAGCCCTCCCCCAACAAAGCACTGTACCGCCCACCTCAGCTTCTTCATGATCCTCTGGGCTCCCAGCCTTCTCTTCATCAGGGCTCCAGCTGTTCTCCAAGGTAGAAGCATCAGGGGAGGCCAGAAGCTTGTCACTGTCCTCATCCTGAGAACAGATAACATCAACAGCTCCAGGCTGAGAACAGCCCATACCACCTACCCAGCAGCACAGAGCCTACAGGGAAGCAAAGGCCACTCCCCATGCAGCCTGCCTTCCATGTACTCCCTACTCCTACCTGTCGGCCTGCTGGCCTTCTCTGAGTGTTTCTTCTTCGGTGGTGCTGGCGCAGCAGGTACAAGGGTGTGCCCAGCAGCAGGATAGGAACTGTAGCCAAAGCCAGGACCACCAGGGCATACTGTACCACTTCCTGTGGCCAAGAAGGGCAGGGCAACCATGCACAGTGCATCATATTGATCCTTGGGAACTGTAGTCCCTTCCCCAGGGACACTAACAAGGACCTCTATGAAAGGACTACAGGTTCTCAACACCTGAGACCCAAACTTTAGTCCATTGGCTCTGACATCACTGTCTGGTGGTATTCCAGCCCACAACCCATTTCTCAGATGGCTCTGCAGCTCCTGGTGATCCAGTGACTGAAGTAGGGGGTCCCCAGTGAAAGAGTCAGCCATTCTCTGTCCCTGGCCTACCTGCCCGTGGAAGAGCAGATGATTGGTGGGGTTTTGAGAGAAGAGGAACATATTGATGAAGTGAATGAGGATGCTGGGGGCCGAGGAGGCACTGGCAGCTGAGACATGCACCCACTTGTAGACAATGAGGAACACAAGGTAGCCAAAGAGGCCCAATAGGAAGATGAGCTCAGGCAAGGTTTCCAGCAGTAGCCGGTGGGCCTGGCCAAAGTGCCTGTGGGAACAGACAGGTCAGAGCACCCTGGACCAACAAGGACACTGCCCACACCCGTTGGCAGCCCTTAGCTCACACATGGTTGAAGATGCTGAGGAACACTCCAAAGGCCATGTGTGTGACCCCGAGGATGACAGACATCTTCATCTTGAAGGAGTTGAGGAAGCTCAGGTGGTTGGTGGCCAGACTCCAGATCTGGGGTAGTGGGAGAGGTAAGCACACAGGGACACTATGGTCAGTTTTGCCAAAACCCCATCCCCTCCCATGTTTTTCTCATCACCTTGCTCCCTGAGAAACCCATTCCCAGCACCTTAGTCACCAGTTCTAAGGGACTAGTGACTAGGGTAGCCCAGCTGGGTAGTTCAGGCACCCAGGCCTAGGCTTCACACTCAAGGTGATGCTAACATGGACCCGTTGTTTCACACATAGTGGGCTGCTATTCTGTTCTAGGTTTTTGTTGGTTTGTTTGTTTTGAGACAGAGTTATATGTAACCCAGGCAGGCCTTGAAGTCTTCTATGCAGCCAAGGATGCACTTGAACTCTGATCTTCCTACCTCCCATCTCCCAGGTATTTGAATTATACTTGTGTCCCACTACACTCTGTCGGAATACTATTTTTACAGGCCTCTCTGCTCGTGTGCCAGGCCTGGCACCCCGGAAGTGCACAGGCCAACTGTCAAAAGTGGGTAGTAAACAAATAGGGCCATGGAGCCCTAGTGTGGGGAGCCCAACAGAAGGCGGCTATCATCCTTGCAGCCATCTTGAACCATATACCCTGACAAGAGACTTGTTTACAATAGCCTACAACAGCTGAGCACACTCTGATAACATCTTGTTTTAGATACCCAGGATCTTCCCTTGGGTGTGTGAGACTTAAAGGTGTGAGACTTAAGAGCGTGACTTAAAGGTGTGATTTAGAGACAAGACTTAAAGGCATGACTTAAGGGCGTGACTTAGAAGTGAGACATATAAAAGGCAGACAGAAGAGAGTACTCGGTACTTGAGACATGGAAGAAGTATCTTGGAAAGAACTTGAGACTTGAGACTTGTGACAGGTAACTTGGAACTTGGAACTGGGAAAGAGACTAGCAGCTGGAACTAGGATTAGGACTTGAGACTTATTACAGCTGGAACAGGGATTAGGACCTGAGACTTGGTACTTGGAACGAGGAACTTGGAGAGAAGAAGAGAGACTGAAGAATAAACGGGATTGAATCACACTCTGTCTGGTCTCCATTCTTCTGTGTCCACCCTCACTCTCTTGCTGAACCCTGACCCGCCGACCCAGCAGCCTGGGGCAGTGCAGGCTCTAACAATTTACCCCCCAAAGCTTTTGGCAGTGCAGGTTCAAACATTGACAGAGCAGTCCGTGACATTTTGGTCCCCAAGCGTGGGGCAGAGTGGTCCACACTATTTTGGCCCCCAACGTGGGGCAGAGCGGTCCGCAACACCCTTGCCAGCCTTCCCAACAACCACCTTCACACGCACCAGCATGCCCACTTACCGGGTCAATGCCAAAGGGATAAGGTCTGAGGAAGACACCAGTGATGTTAGGGTTCAGCGTGAGCATAGGGTGCTGGGACAGATACTCGTCACTGCAGTAAACAGATAATGTCAGAGCTGTACAGTGGGCCAGGGGCCCTGGGTGGGTAGGAAGGGATATAGGTCGTCATACCTCCAGCCTGACTGGTTGGCCATGGCAGCCACACTCCAGCCTGAGGGGAAAATAGTGGTGGCACGGCTGAAGCACTCATTGTAGATGAAGCCAGTGTAGATGGAGAACAGACCCATGAGCAGAAGTAGGTAGCGACCCCCAAAGAAGGTCTGCCAGATCTGGGGGGGGTCAGGGGAAGATGGTGTGCTGTTTAACTCAGCTCAAGAGGCTGCTCCACTCTTGTACCCAATCCCTTATTCCTTGTCAGGTATGGATGGTCCGTACCTCATTTTTCGCAGCCTTCACAGCTGGTCGGTTCTCAGTGAGGACCATGGCCAGGGCAAAGAGAAACATGAGCAGTCCGTGACCCACATCTCCAAACATCACAGCAAAGAGGAAGGGGAATGTGATGATGGTGTAGGGAGCTGTAGGCAGACAGGATGTAGTCAGGAAGGTCACGTGAGGGACTGGGGATCTGCTTCCTTGTCCGAGTTGCCACAGAGGCCTCCCAGGACCAGCCAAGAGAATGTGAGGCCAGGACCACTTGGCATATTTCAGAGCCTACAACTGTCAATCTATGCCCCCCCCCCAAGGCTCATTATTTAAATTTCCAGTGCCTATTTCTCCATTTGTAAAACAGATATATCATGCCAGGCAGTGGTGGTGCACTACTTTAATCCCAGCACTTGGGAGGCAGAGGCAGGCGGATTTCTGAGTTCAAGGCCAGCCTGGTCTACAGAGTGAGTTCCAGGACAGCCAGGGCTATACAATGAAACCCTGTCTCAAAAAACAAAACAAAATACAAACAACAACAACAAAAAAAAAAAAAAAAAAAAAACCCAGAAACTAAACACTTCATTGTAACATTTACCTTTATAAACTGTCATTTTTCCTACAGGCCGCATTTGTCTCCACTCTATCTAGAGGCAGTCCTTGTCTGTAGCCACCCCAACCCACCACCAGGACAAATATCCCTTCCCTTTTTTTTTTTTTTTTTTTTTTTTCATCTCCAGTCTGTCTTTGTCTCTTATTCCAGGCCTTTTGTCTCTTTGGGGCAAATAAATCTCTTTTGTGCTGAGAACTTAGTCTTGGGGTGTCCTGAGCCAATACCGAGCTTTCACTTTGTAGCTAAGGCTGATCTAAGATCCCTGTTCCTCTTGTCTCTGCCTCAGGCATTACGCCACACCCAGCCATCTAGGCCACTTAGCCACCTTCTGAGGATCCAGAATGCTTTATTATAGCCATTCTAGCGGCTGGGCGGTGGTGGCTGAGTTCAGGGCCAGCCTGGTCTACTGAGTGAGTTCCAGGACAGCCAGGGTTACACAGAGAAACCCTGTCAAGAAAAAAAAAAAAAAGCCATTATAGCAAATAACACCCTCCTTCCTTTAGGCTTTAAAGGCTGGCAAGGGGACCGCATCATGGCCATTCTACCTACACTGGAAGGGCCCCAGATGAAGCCAGGATATTGGTTCTGAGGCACTGAAGCGCCAGAACCTTTTGACCAGAGTCTGCAGGACTCAGACTGATCTGGCGTATCACAAAGGCCTTGCGCCTCCACGGCAAGCACTTTACCCACTGAGCCTTCAACGTTCTAGGTAGCTGAAGATGCCTGAATTCTTGATCCTCTTGCCTCTGTCTCCCAAGTGCTAGGATTATAAGTTTAACCACCATGCTCAGTTTATGCTGAGGATTGAACCCAGGGCTTCATGAATCCACCAGTCAGGCACTCTGTCAACTGAGCCACACCCTCAACCCTATTGATTCCCACTTCATAACAACAATAGCAACAAACATTGCAGAGTGGCCAAGTAAGCCACAATTACTGGCTGGTCTAGGGCCCTATGACAACCACAAGCCTTCCTAACACTTCTCTGAGATTTGTACTATTATTCCCATTTACAGACCAGAAAAAATGTGACCCACAGAAACTAAGAAACTCATCAAAACAAGTGAGCTGGACTTTAAGCCACTCCCAAATCTGTTTTCTGAACTGTTTCAAGTTGGTTCTCTGTGGATTTAAGAGCTGAAACAAGTATAAAGTCCCATCTAGGACTAGGGTACTCAGGAGCCTCCCTGGAGATTGAATTGGGGACCATGCCTCTGTACAAAAGGGTGGGATGGACCCAGTTCCTACCCCTCTCAACGTTTGCAACCCAAACGCAAGGGCCTAACTCCTACCCACTCCTCTCAAGGTTTGTACCCAGACAGAGGATGGGAGGGCTGGCCCCCATTGAGAGAGCAGTGGATCCTTACCAGGGTTGACTTCCCTGTAGCGGCCCACACCATAGGCATCCACAATACCCTGGAAGCTGGAGGTGAAACGGTTGGTCCTGATGAGCGTTGGAGGCATGTCCTGACAGGGGATGCGGTGAGCAACAGCACTCACTCCTTCCTCACTCTGGGGTACCCAGGCAGAGAGACAGAAGCTGATGTTAGGGCCTGTAGAAACCCTGTCCCCTCTCTTCCAGGCCCATCTGAGATGTGGACTGTAATTTCTGGGTTGAGGGTGGGGTGGGACGGGATGGGGGAAGTTGGTCAGCTCCATGCTACCCAAAATGCTCTGGAGGAGGAACTCCTAGGAATTGGTACCCACCCTTCAATCTGAGAGCAAAGGTAAGATACGAGAGAAGCTTGAGGAGAGACTGGAAGCAGAAGTGGGAAGGGAGGGCAGGGCAGGAGCAAGCCTCTGGCAGCCTGGACACTCACCGAGCCGCTCTGCAGCGCCTGCTGTACAGTGGGCAGGTCCCTCGTGGCACACCAGACCTCTGCGATGAGGCACTTGTGTGTGGTGCTCACACTGCACTGGTTGAGGGTCAGGTACACAGCCTTCATCTTGTGGATCTGCACCTGCCATGGGGGCAGCAGCTGCTGCACCCGGCCCAACACCTGGCTCAGGAACCGTTCCGTCTCCCCCAGGACCTGGGGACAAAGAAAAAAAAGGTAATCAGAAGGGGTGGCAGTGAGGGAGCTAGCAGGGGTCAGGTCACACAGGCACTCACTTCCTGAAGCTCCTGGCTCTGCTGCTTCAGCTGCTGCAGGGTCCTGAGCCGGGCTTCCTCCTGCTCCAGGTACGGGAAGACATGACAGTGAAAGCTGGGAAAAGATGGGGTAGTGGGGGTCAGTGGAAGTCACCGGGCAGAGCTGGGGGCAGAACAAATTGGGTTGAAGGTGTTATCAGGGGCCTGGGCCACACAGGACCAGTAGGCTGGACACCTGTAGCGGCCAAGTGACCATGCACTTGTGCCTCACCAGTCTGTGATCTTTCGAATCTTCTGTCCGATCTGCTCACCCCAGTAGGAGATGACAAAGGTCATCCAAGTTGCAGGCTCACCCTGAGAAAGCCAGATTCAGTTCCTCTCTGGAGCCCTGGCTCCTCCCAAGCAGCCCCCACCCTGGCCCCTGCCAGCTCACCGTCACTGGGTCCTCCAGCTGCCCCTCAGTTTCTCTAAAGCTGGCAATGAGGAAGCCACGGCATGCTCTCCAAAGCAGGCGCTCCAGGGCTGCAGCCTTGTAGGGCTCCACAGCACCTGCCACAAAACTGCCAGAAGGGCTGTGAAGGGGGGCTACAGCCTCCTCCCAACCCACCTCAGCAGGAAGCACCCATGGGGAATCCCCCAAACCAACATACAGAGACTCAGGGGCCATCGGGTTCCCTTCTTTGGCCAGTGCCTTAAGGCAGCCAATAAAAGACAAACCACCCCAACTCACTTGACCTTCAGGTCAGCATGTGGGCCCCGGGGGGCTGGAAGCAGTGGTGTTCTCTCAGAGGTGGGTCCCTCAGTATGGACAGCTGCTATCTGGGCACCAAAAGACATTGTGAGCCCCAGCCTAGGTTGGGCTAGGCATATGTATCACCTGTCCCCATCCCTGCCCTGACTGGGGCTGACCGGGGGGCTGTGGCTCTGGCCCAACACGGCTGAGTGGAGTTGCAGCTGGTGCAACTGGGCCCGAAGTGCCTGTTGGTTGCCTCGAACATCCCGAAGCTCCTGGGCCAAGCGGTCTGTTTCCTCCTGTATGTGCAGCAGGTCTCGGGGAGGTGGTGCTGGCAGTGTCCCCTCCGGTGGGGCCAGTGTCAGGCCTGCCCGCTGTACTTCTTCCCGCAAGAAGGCTGGACACAGAAAGGGGA
The DNA here is from genome assembly GCA_030674055.1 of Rhabdomys pumilio. Classification (NCBI taxonomy): domain Eukaryota; kingdom Metazoa; phylum Chordata; class Mammalia; order Rodentia; family Muridae; genus Rhabdomys; species Rhabdomys pumilio. The sequence continues at coordinate 132,917,542 of JANHMN010000003.1, forward strand.
GTGGAGGGTTAGGGAAGCCACACAGGGTTATGCCAGCTAATGTCTACTGTTAGCCAAGGGCTGCAGACATGCAGGGAGATCCCAAATGCACATCAAACGCCATGACTAATCTGCTGAGTCAGAACGCCAGAAAAATCCCAGGCTAAACTGCTGTTCCAGAAGCTCTGTTCTCCCTGTTCTGCCTTCATCTCTGACCTAGGAAAGAACTTTGCAGCCCTCCACCCCACTGTCTGCCCACCCCAGTCCACCTAGGCAAAAAGCTGGATTTATGGCTCATACTCCCTGCCTTAAGTCCTTGGCTCCACCCACCCAGAGCCCAAGGACATCCGGCAGATCCCAGCAGCCCTGCCTGCAGCTCCCTTCTCTGCCTTCCACCTGGATAACTGCGGCACTTCCTTTCAGACCAAGCTTGCCTAGTGCTCCTTCCAAAAACCTAGCCTGGAATGCGGGTCTGGGTCCAACTTACTGAAGGTCTTCTCCAGCTCCTCACAGCGCCGGACATCTACCACGAAGCGTCTCTGGAAGGCACTCACGGATTCGTTGAGCTGTGATGGATACATATAGGGATCAGAATCACTGCTCTGGGATTGAGGTCTGAGGCACCTCCTTCAAAAAGTTGCTGGTGCCCAATCATCCTGAAATGACTAGCTGGAGAAGACTCAACCCCATGCCAGAGAGGGCATGAGTAGGCATGGACAGCCCTGTGCTGGAGGGGAAGGCTGGGATGCTCCTGCAGCGGGTCAGGGGTAATCACAGGGCCTTTCCTGATGTGGGTTACCCACCCAGGGCTCTGTCCACCCCACTTACATCTCTAAACTCCACGAGGCCCAGCTCACCCAGCTGGCTCACACAGTTGTAGGCAGACGCTGTGGGCAACAGGAGCTGGACCAAGGCCACCTCTTCACTCCGAAACATGGAGCCCATGATCCTTAGGGCAGGCAAAAAAAGGTTGGTTAGGAACTAGTTCTAGGCAGGCATCCACACACCTGGTCCCAATCACCAGACAGATGGGGAAACTGAGGCCCAGAAAGAGGTAATGGGTACTGAGGTCGACAGAAAGTCAGTAGCATGAGAAAGCATGGAGCTGGCCAATGACCCCAAAGCCTACCATGGTCTAGCCCAAGGACTGCCAGACACCCCGACTCTGCCAGTGTTTGCAGCACTGTATCATCTCTCTGCCTGCCCCTACCTGAGACTCAGTTTAGCCGGGAGACCTTAGGCTCCAGTCCTGAGGCTGTGACAACTGACACAATGCAGCTGAGCTGTCTAGCCTGCTTCCCTTTACAGGCAGAGGGTGGGGGTGGAATGCCCTTTAGGTTCTCAGGGGCTAAAATCCTAAAGGGGGTGGGGCTTGCCAGACTGCCTGTGGGGCTGGGAACAGTCTTGGTGTTGAAACCAAGAAAGTGAAACTATGAAACAATGGGCGGGAAGCCCTGGTGGCCTCGCTCCAACCTCAGCAGGCACAGACACTTCCTGGCTGGAAAGTGGACTCCAACCGCCCTGCAGATGCTGAACCCAAAAGCCAACACTCTCCCCAGGGCCACTGCCCTGTAGCTATTGCTCTTCAGGTCCAGGGCCCTGGGGACACAGTTTCCTCAGCTCTTATTCTGGCGCTGAGGGCTGGGGGACACAGGTGGAGGCACACAATGAGAGGAACTTCAGACACTAATGGGCCCAGCTTGCTGCCTGGGTCTGCCCAACAGACCACTTCCTCCCTAGGCCTGGTTTACTTAAGGGGAAACCACAGTCCTGTCCCCAGCTTGGGAAAGGAAAGAATTCAGAGGGTAGTCAAGGGCTTCAGAAGAGCCAGGCCCTGCACAGGCAAAAGTGAGCAGGAAGGGCTGGGTGCAGAGGGCCAGGGACCAAGTCTCTAGGGTCCTCTCCGAATTGTAACCAGCTGTGTGACACTGGGTAAGTCACTTGTCCTCTCTGGGCTTGTTTCCTCTTTAATTAAATAAGACTTGGCCACCCCTGGCGGGAAAGATGTGGGGCAGTGAACAACAAAATACCCGAATCCCCACATCTTACTTCTTTTTTTTGTTTTGTTTTGTTTTGTTTTGTTTTGTTTGTTTTGTTTTTTTGAGACAGGGTTTCTCTGTGTAGCCCTGGCTGTCCTGGAACTCACTTGGTATATCAGGCTGGCCTCGAACTCAGAAATCCGCCTGCCTCTGCCTCCCAAGTACTGGGATTAAAGGCGTGCGCCACCACTGCCCGGCCACATCTTACTTCTATAAACACCCCTCCCCCCAATTCCTAGTGGACATCCCAGCCTTATGGTTTTTTATTTGTTTCTTCTTCAAGACAGGGTTTCTTTGTGTAGCCTTGGCTGTCCTGGAACTGGTTCTGTGGACCAATCTGTCCTTGAATTCAGAGATCAGCCTGCCTCTGCCTCCTGAGTACTGGGATTAAAGGTGTGCGCCGCCATCACTCCTCCTATCCCAGTCTTATAAGTGGGTTAACCCAGGTTGAGTAAAGTGAAGACTAAGGTCATATGGCCAACTGGAACCAAACCACAGAGGGGTCTGTCCCAGACAGAGGAACACTGCTCTGACCTGGCATGGCCTGCCCAGTCCCATCATCATAACCACCAGCACCGGGGTACCCCAGCCAAGTGATGCAAGACAAACGAAAGTTCCACTATGCTGCTTGCAGACAGTCCACACTATGCACCGTGATGTTACTTGGTCCTGTCTCCTGCAAGCATCTGGACATCTGCGAGCTAGACCCACACACACCACTCATGCTCTGGCCTTCCCCCGAGGCCCCGAAGTTCTGCCTTACTTCTGAACCCCTTGTAGTCTTCCTTCGACTCTTACTCTTGCCTTTTCTCCCAGCCCCTCCTCTTCGGAGGATGACAGAAAGAGGAGAGGGGCTGCCACTTCCTAGTAGGATGGCCTCCGGTTCCTCATCCGTAGAATGGGTCCCTCCCTCAGACGCAGCAGGGGGCTCCTTGAGCTCAGGCTTGGTAAGGTGGGCTCTGAAGTTTCCCGGAGCTAGCAACCTATCCTCTGCTTATCCTTGCGGCCTGCCTGCATCCCAGACAGCCTGACACGGGCGCGTGGCTTGAGTTGCCTCCACCCGGAGCCGGGCGGGGCGCCTGGACTCTTGTCCAGACGGAGGAAGTGGTTAGTAGTTAGGGCTGGGGCTTCTCAGTTTAGCAGGACACTCACCCAGGTGGACTCCTCGCTCAACTCCGGCTTAGGATCTGGGCCCGCCCGCCGGCCAGTGCAGCTCACTCCAACTTGGAAATCCCGGAGTGGGCGTGGCCTATGACGGCCTGCCCACTGCCCGCCCTGTCCCGCCCCCGCTGAGTTCGGGCGCAAGGTGGGGGTGGAGGTGAGGGCGGGGTCTGAAATGGACGTCCCGGAATTGTTTAATCCCGGGAATCGGGAGATAACCGACACCCGCGATGCCAGGTAGGACCTTGAGGATAGGCCACATTCATCTTCCCGATACAAGCTGCTTCACTATTGTGCAAATCTGCAGCTACCCAACCTCACCCAGCTCAGTCTAGCTGAGGAAGGGTGGCCCCACTCTTTGGGTCCCTCTCCAATGGAAGCAGGGTGTTGGTTGGGCCAGTCTCTGCTAAGGAACTTGCACCCAGGAGTCTGGAGACTCTCCAGAAATGCCTCAACCTCCCTCCTCCTTTCAGCCCTTGAGGTCTGGAAACTGGGATTCAGGACCATTCAGCTGCCTGCACTTTGGACAGGCTGGACTGTACCCACTAGGGACCAAAGGGACAGGGGGCCCCTCAGCTCTGGTGATCCTTGGACCACATTCATAAACAAGGGCCCTAGTGTGTGTGGGGAGTATAGAATGGAAGGCTAGGGCAACATGGAAACTGAGTCAAAGTGGGTGAGTATTCTCAGAGAACAAGTACGGCACAGGTCTGATCTGACTTGGTGTGAGGACCCTCACACAAGTACACCAGGGTGCACAAGCCAGTACTCTTCACTGTGGGGGAACAGACAGGGCCATAAAGTTGCCGTTGGGGAGATAGAGGTGTTCATTAGAATATGAGAACAGAGGCAGCAGCAGTCCCCCAGTGTGAGTGTGAGCGTGCTCTTGGCTGAGCCTGCAATCTGAGAAACTGAGGCCACACGGCAGCTTGAGCAGGGAACTTAGTGGGCAAAGGGGATGTAGCAACAGGCAAGGCCAGCTCAGAGGCAGCAGGACCTGTGTCATTCCCTTGTGACTGTCACCCCATAGCAAGCTTCCTGTTCCCTAAAGAACACCCTGACCTGGGGGGGGGGGGGTTGAGTGCATGTGTACAGCTAGCTACACTCCCTGTGTAAACACACACTGACAGCAGGACATCTTTCCTCAGTTGTTCACTGTCTCACTCATTTTTTGAGATGGTCTCTCGCTGAACCTGAAACTTGTCATTTTGATTAAGTTTGGCTAGCCAGTGACTCTGGGATCCACCCAACTCCATCCGCCAGCAGCCGGTAACAGACATGTGGCTGCACTGAGCTTTTATGTGCAATTTCAAGATAGGATCAATTTACCTACTCAGCCTCCTACCCAGCCTCCTCCTGAGACTCTTGATGGACTCTGGCCTGAAGCCTGGAAGGGATCCAAGTCCAAACAACTGTAGTGATGGAGGTCTGAGACGACAGAAGACCCGGACCTCACCTCTCAGACACCCAACACCAATGGAGACATCAGGCCCCTGACCTGCACTAGCAGGCTGTGGGAAGAAGCCCAGATGTGCGACATGGTTCTGCATACTGTTGCCAACCACAAAGGCCTGTGAGGCATAGAGGATGGCTGGGCTCTGCATTTGCTAGATTTTGTGGGCAGGTGAGCCGCTGGGACCCATGGAGGTGAGCAGGCCATGTACACCTGGTCTGGGCGGAGCAAGTCAGAGGCTCCTGTCTGCGTGGGGTGGATTCTGCCCTAGAAATAGAACAACACAACAGGCAGTTTGGGATCATAGTTTCTTTATGGGCAACAGGGGCCACAGGGCTGAGCCAGGTGGCCAGGGTCAGCAGCGGCCTGGTCACCGGTACAGGTAGTCAGCCTGGATGTTGGCGGCGATCTCGGCCTCCCACTTGTCTCCATTGTTGAGTAACTTCTCCTTGTTGTACAGCAGCTCCTCGTGCGTCTCCGTGGAGAACTCAAAGTTGGGGCCCTGCGTGAAGGTGGATAGTCAGCAGGGCAAACCTTTCCCAGGAGCCTCTGTGCTAGTTACTTCGCCCAGCCCACTCACCTCCACAATGGCATCAACAGGGCAGGCTTCCTGGCAGAAACCACAGTAGATACACTTGGTCATGTCTATGTCATAGCGTGTCGTCCGGCGGCTGCCATCGGCTCTTGGCTCAGCCTCAATGGTAATGGCCTGAGGGAGTGGCCACATGTCACTGTCATACTAGCAGACCCCTCTTGGCCCTGGGTCTGCCCATCACAGCTCAATCTGACCCCTGGAGGTCTGCATGGATGCCTCATTTCCTCAGCCCTCCAAAGGAGCCACCGCTCACGTGGCCCCATTAGTCTCTGCTAGGTTTTCGCTCAGCATTTGCCCAGGTGACCCTCCTGTCCCACAAGGAAAAGGCTATGATCTGCTTTGCTCCCTGAAAAGGTGTGACCCTGAGAGGTCCCCTGGACAGTAAGTGCCCAATGACTGTCATGCTAAACAACTTTTCTCACAATCCCCATTTGCTGGAAAAACTCAAGAGAGATTGAAGGATTTCCTGAATTCATATAGTAATGATGGACACAGACCAAATTTGAATGTATATATCCTTAACTGTCAGTTTCTGGGGGACAGCTGTATGCCAGCCAAGGGGAAGAAGGACAGCCTGGGAACTACAGGCCAGGAGGACCTTTAAGGAACTTGACAACTCCAAGTGGCAAGTTTGCTGCTCACAGTAGAGCCTCAGGAGGCTCGCTCTTCCTTCCTTCCTTCCTTCCTTCCTTCCTTCCTTCCTTCCTTCCTTCCTTCTAGACAAGAGTTTTTCTCTGTGTAGCCCTGGATGTCCTGGAACTCTGTAGTCCAGGTAGCCTGGATTAAAGGCATGCGCCACACATCCAGCAAAGGCATATCCTTTTGTGTTTATAACAGTGGGAATAAAATCTCTCCTGGCTACTCTTGCAGCTACAGGGAGGAAATGAGGAATGAGCCTAGCCTGTCTGTGCAGAGTGCACACTAGGAGCCATGCCAGACACCACTGAGTGCTGGGGCACTCCTGGGGCACAGCTAGGAGCTGGAGTTAAACATGGCAGGCTAGGTAGTATCACTGGGCAGGTCATGGCTGCAGCTGCTGGGGCTCATGCTAGAACAACAAAGCCATCATTGCATCTTCCTGTTTCCACAAACTGTCTCAGCCTCGAGCATGCTGTGCAGCTCCCACCAGCACAATGGAAAACCAGGCTCTGAGGAGCAGCCAGGCTCTGAGAAGCAGCCACTCTTGTTGCATATCCTCAGCTCGAACCCAGAATAGCCACACAGATAGGGCTCCTGAAACCATGCCATGGCCCCAGGCTCCAATGTCACATGATTATTGACTCCTAGGGTGGGATATGAGAATGCCATGTGGCCTGCTTGGGATGGAGCCTGCCCCCGGCCAGCTTCCTGACTCAGCACTTGAACATCAAGGACTCACTGTCCCGCACACAGGGTCAGGGTTAGGTCAAGCGAGAAAAGGACAATGTCAGGTGGTCTGTGGCAGTGCTTGCTTTTATCTTAGTACTCCAGAGGCAGAGGCAGACAGATCTGTGAGCTCAAGACCAGTCTAGTCTACATAGTGAGTTCAGGACAGCTGGTGCTACATAGTGAGACTGTCTCCAGAGAAAAAAAGAAGGGACTTTCCTGGGGGAGTGTGTCAAGGTAGGGGTCAGATTTGGGGCCTAGTAGTTAGAAGGCAGACTCACCTGTGCAGGACAGATGGCCTCACAGAGCTTGCAGGCGATGCAACGCTCCTCCCCAGATGGGTAGCGGCGCAATGCATGCTCCCCACGGAAGCGTGGACTCAGAGGGCCCTTCTCAAAGGGGTAGTTGATAGTGGCAGGCTCCCGAAAGAGGTAACTTAGGGTCATGCCCAGTCCTGTGAGAAGCAGAGCTGAGTAAGAGGATGCTCTCCTCCCCAGTCGTTCATGTCTCACTCTCACCTCTCCCCTCCCCACTGGCACCCACCTCGGACGAGTTCTGTCCACATCAGAATCCGAGCTGCACTGTCAGTCGCCGACTTCATGTCCAACTCAGACTCCTGTTCCTTCTTATTCACATACTCTGCAGGAGGTCAGGGCAGGAGGTTAACGGAAGCTGGCTCTGCAAGATGAGGCCCAACTCTCAACCCTATGGGCAGCAGGTGGGTTCTTAGTGAGGGCCCAGGAAAATCAGCCTGCAGGCCTGGGGAGCCTTGGTGGTTCTCCTGCCTAGGTTACTCAAAGCGCACCCAGGCAAAGCTTTACAAGCTCAGGGAGTAAGGGTCCTGGATAAGGGGAACAGGACCTGGCAGCTCTTTCCCATCACATGCCTTCTCCTCTGAGGCCACCACAGTGACTGAGTCACATTCTCTCTTGATGGCTACCTTCGTTTTCAGAGTGGAAACCAGAGCTCACAGAGGGTCCCTAGCAAAGCAAGTTCCCTGGCCTCAGGTGTGACAACGACCAGGGGAACTCAAGTCAGAAGATCTGGTACTCACTGTACGTTGCTGCCACTGCACTGTTATGAAGGCTTTGGCATTTAAAATGTCCTGCAAAGAGAGAGGTGGCTTCATACCAGGAAGCTCGGCTCCCCCATTCCCAGGAAAGGCCTCCAGTCTTACCTGTGCGCATGGCCTGGGCCAAGGCCTGTGGCAGCACTGAAGAGCTCAGGCGGTACATCTGGACATGGAGAAGGGAAGGGAAGGGTCTAAAACTGCCCCCCTCAGAACCTCTATCTTACACCCTATTCACACACCATCCCAGTCAAGACCAGCACCCCTAACCCTCAATCTGACCTCACTCTGCTGACCCACAGTTCCGGGGCACCCCAAGTTCCTTCTGTTTCTGCAGCTAAGCAACCTAATTAATCCATTTTCCCCTGTCCACTCCTCATCCTCCATTCACACGGAGCTCCCTGACCACTACCAGTGTATTGAGTTAACTGAGAGCCAGACTTCAGGCCAACTGTCACAGACCCTGTCACCCAGTCATGTTAGGTGACTGCCTTCAAATTACCCAATTGTCATTGGAACCAGGACAGGAATCCAGGAAATACGTGTAAAAAATCCTTAAAGGTTTAAAAAAATCATCAGGATCAAGTTCCTCTCCCCAACCCAAGGACCTCCTGGTGCTCTCCGTAGCCTGCGGAGTGACCTTGGGCAAATGACGTCCCCTGACCTCAAGTTTCTAGTCTGCGATGTAGGAAGAGGGGTCCCGAAAACTAGGGATGTATGCAGCCAAGGGGATGTTGACTGAGAACCTGACACATCACTAAAGCGCTAGCGCCCTCTTGTGACCTTTGACCTGTAGCGGGTCGGCCAATTCTTGACCTCAGGCAATTCTGGATCCCAACCTACCACTTTCTCTCAGACTTTCCCCTTGACCTCTGACCCTAAGAACGCAGAAGGCATCCGGCCAGGCAGCGCATGCGCCTGAGGGTGCGGGCGTCTCGACCCGCAGATCGAAGGGAAGGACGCTGAAGCCGCGGGCCACGAGCCGACCCGCTAGATCCCAGATTTCACGAGTCAACGGTGACACCCCATTCAACTCTGTCGTTGCATCACCCAGACCCTGTCATCGCTGCCTTGCCCTGGACACCCACCTTGAAGTGCGGCGGCTCCTTTCCCCAGCCCAGGTGCGGGTCAACCGGAAGGCGGAGCCTAAGCTCGGGATTCTGCCATTGGGCGAGCTTCTCACGCCTTCTTCCATAGTGCCCTTTCTTTCTTTGGTCTGATTGGCCTGTGGTGCTGCAGGAGGCGGGCCCAGAACTATGTTTTTCTCTAATTGGCTGATGGAAGCAGATGCTTGAAGTTTTGTAGGGAGCTGCCATATTGTATCCGAGAGGTTCATACGCCTGACTTCCGAGAGGCTGAAGGCGGGACTTCCTGAATTCGGTTTGGGACGCTGGTACAATCCCGGGAGTGGGGGAGGGATGGAGCTCATTTGAATATAGCAAAGATGGCGGCAGCTCGTTAGCGCTTTAACCACTCGGCTTCTTCTGGTTCTTGTAACGGCCGTGGGTAGCAGGACTTTTGTCAAGTCTGCTCCTGGGACTAGGGAACCATTAGGTTCCCTAGCAATCTACATGACAAGGAGTGATCAGGGAAGGCTTCCTTTAGAAAGTAGTTTCTAAGCTGGCGGTGAGGAGTACGGCAAGCCAGGAGGGACACGTTGACTTGGTCAAAAAAACCAGGCCAGGAGTAGAGACAGAATGTCAAAATTTGGGGTTTTAGCAGTTGAGTGGCTAGAAGCTCCACCCCATGCGGATGGAGCTCAGACTGGTGGAATGTTTCACCGCTGAGTAGAATGGGGAAGGGTCTGCATGGGGCAAGATGGGGATACCATGTGAGGTGAGGGGTGAGGAGTAGCTGGGGGAGGATCTTAATCTTACCATGGAGGCAGCATCTCCACTCCAAAAAAGACAAGACACCTGTAGCTTGGAGTCAGCCCCCCCTAATTTAATACTTACAGAGACCATAAGCAGTTTTGTTTATTTATCTCCATTGTACAGATAGAAAACCGAGGTTCAGAAGACCCAGACATGCCTGGTCACAGAGTATGACCTGTGCCAAATATCACTGCTCCCTTGCGACACAAGAAGGTGGGTAGTTCAGAAGTGCCCTTTTTCTCGAAGATTCTATGGCTAGCACTGGAGGGAACTGGCAGGTCACTGCATGCCTTCCTACATTCCTACCCTCAACCTATCTCATTCAAAGGTCCAAAAAGGGGAGCCCCAGGAGGCGGAGGGCTGCACCAAGAAGGGCTGAGCAAACTGCTCTGTGGCCTGGGCCCTGGCAGGCCACTTCCTCTGCAGCTGTGCCCCGGCAGGCTCCTGTACCCCAGTATCCCTGCTTACAGCAGCGTGCAGCTGCAGCACCTCTGCTCCATGGCCACCAGCAACACCCTGAGTTTGCGACTGGAGTAGGGCGGGTAGCGCAAGTTGTTGATCTTCTCCATTCGGGGGCTGCGCAACAGGCAGCCACGCTGGTTGGAAAAGGTGTCAAAGGAGAACTTGCCGTGGTACCTGCCCATCCCGCTGGTTCCTGTGGCAGCACAGAACGTGGGTCTTTAGGTCTTTACGGGCCAACTGAGGGGACATCACAGAGACTTGGTCTGACAAGTAGGCTGTCTTAGCCTCTGTTTCTCTGTCTGTTCAGTTGGCTAATCAAGGCATATGGATGAGCACTGAGCTTGCCCCAACCAGTTTACCAGGTGTCCTGAGGGACAGACAAACGGAGGCCATGGGCATGAATTCTGGAGCCAGGCTGCCCAATGTTGAATCCCAGCCCTCTCCTGAACATGAATGTCACTCTGGGCAAGTGACTGCCTCAGGCTCTGTGAGAGTGGCACCTTCCTTCTAGGTTTGTGGCAGATATCTTCAACCTTGTGTAGCTCTTACTGTCTAAGAAGGGACAAGAACTCAACCCAGAATGTCCAGGGGACATTACCTGGATGGAGTTGGGGGTAATGAAGCTGGCTTGTTTAAACTCAGTGAAGCCAGAGGAATGTGGAGTCAGCCAGATAGAGTGTGTGTATGTGTGTGTGTGTGTGTGTGTGTGTGTGTGTGTGTGTGTTGGGGGGTGGTAACATGTGAGAGTCAAGTTCAGTAGCTGCCACAACAGACTAAGGGGTGAATAGGAGCAGGACTCCTGGGCAAGACCAGAACTGGCAGGCAATGCTGTCACTTGCTCTGATACTGAGTCTGACCGGGTGGAAGGACCAGGACACTTTCAGTGAGGAAGTATGCCTAAAGGAGAAGTGGCCGCTCTGGTCACATGCCTGTGGGTTTGCAGGAATACAGCTGTGAGGTTTGAAGTTGGGGGTCGAGGGATGGGACAGTTCCACATCCCTGGCCTTCTGGAAACAGATACCCAGAGATGGGTTTGCAGGGACTTGGGAAGGCTGAAGAAGTATCATTTAGCCCTGCCATGGAGTTAAAAGCCAGAACTGTGTGGGATGGGTGGCCTAAGACTGGGGGAGAGACAAAGAACTTAGTGGACAGAGGCATCTGGTGTGTTTTTATAAACCCAGCAAAATGATCTCTCCATGGCTTCTCACCTACATGTTTAGTGCAAGCATATCTGGAAAGTTCCACCACAGACTGTAGGGAGGTGGGAGAGAGGCAGGCTAGGTGGACACTGTCAGGGGAGAGGGGCTCCCGCTGCTGCCCGCTGCACTGAGCACTGAGAGTGGAGCACATACATCCTCTGCAGTTAATGTGGTTAATAGCAGGATGGGGATGCAGGTGGGGATCAGCCCAGGAGGGCAGGGCTCTGTTGCTACCTACCCACTCCTCCAAAAGGAAGGCTGGACAGGGTCATGTGCATGAAGCCGTCATTCCCGCAGAAGCCCCCGCTGCTGGTCCGGGCCAACACCTGGTTGACAACCTGGGAGAGAAAGAGGAACTTGTACAGCACACCAGAATAGACTTTGTTTCCGTGAGGGCCTGAGGTCCAAGATGGGCCTAATGGGACAGACTCTCCATGTATCTGCCTGTATGTGTCCCTAGCAGGGTGTTGGGACACAAGCCCAAGAATAAGTCATAGGACCTGGCATCATCTACTCAGACAGGCAGAGTAGGGACAAAGTGAGGTGTCATGGAGGTTTCCCGGGGAGGGGGTGGGGTAGCTACTGAGTCTTACTCTAAATGAGACAGTTCTTCCAGAGAGAAGGAGAGGAGAAGGAAGGAGGCTGTAGGGTGACTTTGGGTTGCTAAGGTCAGGATTGGGCTTCGCAGCCTGAGCTCAGCCTTGCCTGACTTTCTGGAGGGTTTTCTCCTGTCCGCAGTTCCCTCAGATGCTGAAGGGGAAGGAGATGGGTTTGCCCTACTTAATGCCCTCTGATGACAACTCTGAGTTGGGCCCTGTCTGGTGAAGTAGATCCTACCAGGTATCAGCGTTGTCTCAGCCTGAGGCTGCCCAGAGCAACAGTCACATCAGAGGGAGAGCAGGCTGAAAGACAGCCTGGTCTCACACCAGTGCTGGGTTCAGGAGACTGAGGGCAGTCTCTCTGACTGAAAGCTCTGTGTTGTGTTTTCTAAAGGTTCCACAGAGGAATGGCTGACTTCGAAGGTGAGTCTGAGATGGTCCCAACAGAGACTTTGATGTAGAACGAGAGGAATTGGCCACAGGGCAGAGCCAGGACAGCCCAGAGGCTTGCATAGTCAGATACCATGTTGGATACTGTGGGTGGCATGCCCCTGTAATTATACCAGTGAAGGTGCAAGGGCCAGGAGTTCAAGGTAATCCTTAGCTGCATAGTGAGTTGAAGGCTAGCCTGAGCTATTTGCAACCCCACCTCATTTAAAGGGCTGCTGAGATGGCTCAGTGTGTAAAGCCCCTTGCGGCCCTGATGACCTAAGATTGATGCCCAGGAGCTACAAGGTAGAAGGAGGGAACTGGCTCCTGCAAGTTGTCTTCCAACCTCTGCATGTACACACGAATATAGACAAATGTAATAAAAACTGCTAAGCCGAAAGGACACAAGAGGCTGTTTTAACTGAATAAATGGCTCAGGAGACAGACCGTTCCCCTGGGGTCTAGAACAGGTCTGCAGTAACATGGTGGTTGTCCCCTCCATAGCGAGAGCTCCGGCACACTGCCTCCCCTCGGGGTCAGCATGGAGGCATGCTCAGATAGTCCAGACAGGACAGAACAGCTCTCAGCAGAGCTTTCTAGCAGACATGGACTTGCTCAAGTGACCTCTAACTCCCTACATATGTATGGCTCTGATCCACCAGAGGCATTCTCTCTAGAAATCCCGCTCCCTGATATGGAGTTGTGAGAAAGCAGGAAACTGGGGACATTGCAGAGACCTTGGCCGAGGCCGAGTCCATGCAGCACAAGACACAGAGCACCCGTGGCACGGATGGAGGGGCAGTGGTGGTGATGCCTGCTGGCTCTGGGGTGTGTCAGGGTCCATCCTGGGGAACTGCTTGTGGGGTACACAAGGAGTCTACTGCCTTTGTGGCTTTTTGTACACTTAAAGTTTCATATAAGTAAAGTGGTCTTTTAAAAAGATTTATTTATTTATTTTATGTATGTGAGTACACTGTAGCTGTCTTTAGAACAGGGCATGGAACCCCATCATAGATGGTTGTGAACCACCATGTGGTTGCTGGGAATTGAACTCAGGACCTTTGGAAGAGCAGTCAGTGCTGTTAACCTCTGAGCCATCTCTCCAGCCCCAGTAAAGTGTTTTATTTTAAGAATGGTGACAGCTGGGTATGTAACTTACTTGGTAGGTTTTTTTGTTTTTTATTTTATTACATTTTATTGCGTGTTTATGTGTGTGAGAAAGAGACTAGTGAGACACTAGTCACTAGTCACGTGAAGATCTTTTGGGAGAAAACTTTGTGGGAGTCTGTTGTTCTCCCACAGGATTCTTGGAGATTGCACTCGGTCACCAGGCTTTGTGACGTCTTTACTGGCTCAGCTGTCTAACCTACTCCCTTACTACATAGACTTGTCGTTTGTTTTTAGTCTTTAAGATGTATTTAGTTTGTGTTTATATTTTGCCTGTATCTATGTATGTGTACCATGTATGTGCTTGGGATACATGCAACCTCATCTCAAAAAATTGTTTGGCCCAGTGTGATGGCATCCAGGATTGTTTGCCCTGAAGAAGGTTTGACTTTTGGGAGGGAGGACAGGGACAAAGCCAGGAGGCCACCATGCCCAAAGCCCTGTAACTACCCAGAGGGGCGTGCCCCTTGTTGCCACCCCTCCCACAGCCCACTGGTACTTGGTCCTACCTGGCTTCTCTTAGAGAAGGCGTACAGCGCCAGCGGCTTCTCCCGCCTGTTGATGAACTCAATGGCTTCATCCAGGCTCCTCACGGTCACCAGGGGCAGGATGGGACCAAAGATCTCCTCCTGCATCACTGGCTCTGTCTCCTGCACATCCACTAACACTGTGGGGGCTGCAATACAAGAAGCAACCCAGCCTCACCCATAGGCAAGACCATGTTCAGACGGAGGGGCTCCAATAAGGACAGAGCCTGTGTACAAGGAAGTCCAGGATCTGAGTTCCTGGGACCTCAGGTTTGGGGTCTGGAGTCTCACAGAACAGCAAGAGCTAGAACAGAAGTTTAAGCCACACTCTGAACCTCTAGAGTGAGGTCACAGCTCACTGGGTCCTGGGTTTTTGTGAGGACCCACACTGATGAGGCACTGGGGCACTGGGTACCTGGAGCTGTGTGCTCGGGCCAGCTTCCAGAGGTATGGAGTGGATTCAGACATAAGCTGAGACCTGCAGTCCAGCATGGGCTCCTCTGGCTTGGGAAGGTCAGAGCCTAGGTTAGAGGGAGACTCACCAATGTAGCGCTCTCCCTCATCGCTCTGGCCCCCGATGACCACACGGCCACAGCCCAGCAATCCCTGGAGCCGCTTGAAATGCTTCTGGTTGATGATTCTGCCCAGGTTGGGGGAGGTCTGTGGGTTGTCTCCATAGAAACGCGTGATGGCATTCTGCAGGGCGGGCACCAACCGCTCCTGCATCTCCTGGCTACACAGCACATAATCGGGGGCCACACAGGTCTGGCCAGCGTTAAAGTAGCGGAACCAGGCCACACGGTTGGCCACTGTCTGGGGGTCGCAGTTGTCATCCACATAGCAGGGGTTCTTACCCCCCAGCTCCAGGGTGATGGGTGTCAGGTGTTTGGCAGCAGCAGCCATGACGATCTTGCCTACATAAGGGTTCCCTGGGTACATGGAAAGGTCCTGGAGTAACTCACAAGTCAATTGGCTAGGTGTATGGCCTCATCTGGGTCCCTGCACAGGGGCTCCAAAGGAGTTTATTCTGTACTCCCAGCAGTAAGTTGGACTCCATGACTCCCTCCTATGTGAAGCCTCTCTGCTTCTACCTGTATCTGCTTCTGTCCCTGGTCCACCCTGAAAGCTTACTCTCCATGCCACCACAGGACTAACCACCTTTCCATCTTCTGAGACCTCTGATATCTTTTCCCGTGTCCTCTAAGGCCAGAGCCAGTTTAGCCTGACTGATGCTCAGGACTTTCCTCTCTGTCTCATATTCTCTGTCTTCCCTGAGTTTCTGCTCTACAGGCTACTCCCCAAGTCCTCCACTCCTTCCCTCATCCGCTCATACTCCAGCTTGTCCCAGCCCTTCCCTGCCACAGGATAATTCCTCCATTCTTTGTTTACTGTCTGCTCTCCTCAGTTCACATTCTACAGAGGCACTTTGGGGACAGGGACACTTGCCTGTGATCTCAGTGCTCTGGAAGCTGAGGTAGAAGATTATTTCAAGTTCATTGACAGTCTAGGATACAGTGTGAGATCCAATCTCAAACAGTGGCTGGGCCACCCATGGAGGTGCGCTCCTGGAGCCCTTGCACTCAGAGGTAAGAGTATCCAGAGTACAAGGTCACCCTCAGCTCTGTGGTGATTTGAGGCCAGTGAGGGATACCTGAGACCTTGTTGGGGGGTGGGGGTTTGGGGTGAGCAAGTCAAACCCAAACGAGCAGCAGCCCCACCTTGGGCTGAGAGTTGAGCTCTGTGAAGAGCACTTGCTTAGCATGCATGAAGTTTTGAGTTTTGAGTCCCAGCACCTCAAACACAGAAGACTCCAGAACAGACAGCCTTGGGCACGACCTACAGTGTATGTACTCAACAGAGATCCCCTGCCTGAAGGAGGAGGAGGTTCAACAAACACTTCCTAGGGACTGTGTGCTGGATACAAACCTTTTTCTTCTAGGCAGATCTTGGCTTTGGATAGCCTCAGTTTTACAGATGAGCAAACTGACTGAATTAGTCATAGGATTCTGCATCAAGATCCCAGTCTGGTTTGTTAGGACCTGACTTGGAAACTGGCCTTGGGCTTTGCCTTGCCTCTGTACCTGGCCCTGAGGACCCAAACCTAAGGGCCACTATGGCTGAGGGTATGGAGTTGACTTCGATGACACTCCCTGCCTTCTGCCTTGCCTACTTATGAGACTGTACCAGTGACTTTTCCCACAGGGAAGACCAATCTGCCTTTGCTCCAGCAGCTTTCCCTGTTCCCAGCTGGGCTTTTCTTATACTTGAGGCAAAGTCTAGAGAAAATTCCAATACCCACTTCCCCCTGCTCTAACCACATGTAAGTCAGAAACCAGCTCAGGCCTTGGATACACTGCCCACTACCTACTCCACCTTTTATATCATCCAGAAGCTTCATCTTGGTCCCTCGAAGCAGACATTTGGGACCTGGGACAAGCTAGTGTAGTGGCAAGTGACTTCTGGGAGCTAGTCTCTCTAAGAGCTTGGGTACAAATTCTATCCTGGCCAACAGGGCAACCCTGGGTCGGACAGTGCTGCCCTTCAGTATCCTGAGCCAGCCTCTCACCTGTCAAAACTGAAGGGAGGCCATGGGGGTCTGCTGTCAGGGCCCGGTACAGTAGAAGCTTGACATGGGCAGACTTTTACTAAGGCTGAGATTAGGGAGGTAGCTGGTGTGTGTGGACATGGGACTCTGCTCTTCTCCCTAAGGCTGTGGAGGCTGGAGCCACCCTGGAGCCTTACCTGTGAAGAAGATGTAGTCGAATTTGTGTTCCAGCAACTGCTCTGTCTCCTGAGGCCCACCCAGCACCACAGCAAAGCAGCTCTGTGGAAGCAGGCAGATGTCCTCAGACTCAGCTTCTGTCTGAATCCAGGGGTGGTCCACCCTGCCTGCATCCCACCCACTCTGCTTCACTCAGGCATGGACAGTCCTTCCTGAGAACTTCCTGGGGCAGGGGACAGTTGAACACTAGACCAAGAGAAAAAGTGATGCTAGGGCCAGCTTTGGGACTTGAGGGGACAGACTATGTGGGCTAGATCCTAAAAGGGAAGCTGAGGGTGAGAGAAGATGGTGTAGCTAAGACCATGCAACTCAGGAGAGCCCTGCTAGCCAAGAACAGGAACTTGACTATCTGTGCTTACCTGGTCCAGATAGTGGGGCAAGACCTCAGCCAGGATCTTTTCAATGGCCTTGCTGGTCTCTGAGGGCTTGAGTACCACACAATTGCCTGCAGCCAGCATAGAGGGAACGCTAGCAGAGGGCAGCCATGCAGGTATGTGTCCATACCCACCCTCAGATAAAGAATCAGAAGTGATGGATAAGGCCACTTAGGAGCAGGGGCCCAGTCCCCCTGTCTTTCCTTTCCGGTTCCTAGGTAGCCCTGAGCTCTCTAGTGAGGGCTGTGGGGAGGTAGAGGTCTCCTCACCTGCAGCAATGGCCCCCACCAGCGGTACGAGTGTCAGGTTCAAGGGGTAATTCCAGGGCACGATGATCAGCACCAGACCAAAGGGCTCCTTCCGGATGAAGGCTGAGTCCAGCTGTGTGGCCTGGGCCAGGGGTGAGCAGTGAGACTGTTGAGCCACACTGTGGGAACAAGAAATTCCCAAAGCCCCCTGCCACCCTGCCCCGCCCCCTCCTCCAACTTACCAGATTCTTGGACACTTTCTCATCTTTCATCCAAGACCGCAGGTTTCTGAGGGCCAGGTCCACCTCAGCCTGACTGATGGCAATCTCAGACACCTCTGACTCAAAGACTGACTACAGAAAGGAGTGAGGGTCAGGGCTGAATGGGGTGAGCATAGCTTCCTCCCTGTAGGTCCTGCATCTCTTTATCCTTTCATTCATTTATTCATTCATTCACCCACTCCTGGGAGCCCTGGGCACCTGGAGGCAGACTAAATAGCGGGAAGAAATCCTAGCAGGTACAAAGACCCTCATGGCTGCTCAGGGCTTGTTCTGCTTCTGCACAGCACAGGATACAGAGCATGGGGCACAAGGCATGAGTCTTCTCTTATTTCCTACAGCCCAGGGGGATGCTACCAAGTGCTCTGGTAGCAGAAGATGAAGGCCTAGACAGGGGGTCCAGAGCACCAGGCAACACGGTGCAAGGGAATACTGATGCAAAGCTTGGTGGGCATCTTGTACAACCCAACACCACCATGCTTTTGAGAAGCTGAGCCTGGTCCAGCAAGTTTCAGCCATACACAGCTTATTGCAAGCCTGGCAGCTCCTGAGAACCCTAGGGAGGTTTGGCTGGGCTTAGAAATCAGTCTACACCCAGGGGGCACAGTGACCTCAATAGAGCAGGGTTCTATGAACAAGGCTCTTCCTTGACCTCTGCTTTTCCTGACTGTGTGTCTCTGGGCAAGAAACTCTCTTGAGTTCTCTGATCCCTCCTCTAGGGCTAACTGGCTGTGACTGCCCAGCAGAAGGAGTGCTAGGGGTGGGATGAGGGAATGGCCATGGCACTGGGCAGATGCCACCTGGCCTGCCAAGGGAGGAGACAGTGAGAGTAGTCTGACTGGATCAGAGGGAGGCACCTGGTTGAATTTTCTGGGCTGCTGCATCCTTTGTAAGGTCTAGGTTTCTGAAATTGGATGAGAAAGCAGAGGTGGAACCTGAGCTGAAGGGGGAAAGGTCAGGTGTCCTGGGTGCTGGCTGGGGCTGGTGAGAAGCTGCAGGAGTCAGGGACTGGGGGTGGGGAGTGTCTCTAAGATAACCACAAGGGATGTAGGGAAGAGGAACTCCTTGGGGGCAATCCCTTGGACAGCCGTCTCAGGATTGGGGGGCCTTGTATGGCTGCTGCTGGGACTAGGAGGGAACCACAGGGCTTACAGGGTACAGAGGCTGTGATGTCTACAGTGCCAAGTGAGGTCCAAATCCTCCAGGGTGTGGCCCACTTCCTCAGGCTTCTCTTCCATATCTCTCTGTCTCTCTTACTCCCCCCTCCCCACCCTCAGCCACTCTGGCTTCTGCAGCTTCTTAGTTACAGACACACCAAGCTCTCCTGCCTCAGGACCTTTGCATATGTTGGTGGGCCACTTCCTCCAATGTCTATGCAGCGCTTTCTTACTTCCTGTCTGTTCTGAGTCACTCCTCCCTTCTTAGAAAAGCCTTCTTTGACCTCCACATACAAAGCAGCTTCTTGGGCTGGCCCCTCTTAACACTGGAGTGTGTACACCTTACATGTTACCAGGCAGCATGCACAGCCTGTCCCCTACAAAGGTCAGCTCTGTTGACAAAGCTTTGCTCTCTCTCTCCAGACCCTAGACTGGTACTAGTACCAAGCACATATCAAGCTTTCCATAAGCAGCTGCAGAGAGATGGAGGGCAGGTGGAGGGGTCAAACAGTCTGCTGTGTCTCACAAAAGGAGTTGTGGTGCCCTAAACTTTCAGCTTCTCTTCCTGGAGGATGTGCCTGAGCCCTGCTCCTTACCCCTGCTGTACCACTCTTGCTGACCTGGGGGCACACACACTCCTACCCCACTGTCCCTGTTCCATGCCACCTTGTGCAGGTCTTGGGCCAGCGCCTCCTGCAGCTGTTGTTTGTTGTCTCGGAGGAAGTGACCCAGGCCTTTCAGCTGTGCAGCCCGAAACTCAGCTGGCCTCGTCCGCCCTGCCTTGAAGGCCTCTCGCAGCTGCTGAAGCTTGTCTTCAAATGAGTCCATCCTGCAGGACAGTGCAGTGTGAATCAGGTGGCTGGGGCTGCCCTCACTTTTGTGATACTCTTCAGTCCCTGCCCATTCCAGTGGCTCAGAACCTTTCCAGGGTCTCTCTTGGGTAACTCCAGTGGTGACAAGAGTGACCATTGTGTCCTTATGAGACACAGCCAGACATTAAAGACATGTCTCCTTTTGCCAGGTGGACTTACAGGAAGCTACAGGACAGAGAATGGGCTGTTCACCAGCCTTTAAGGCTGGGCCACTGAGCCCGGGTCCTGCTTCTTCTTCACTGAAGATTAGCTCTGACCCAAGTCAAGGCCCCTCCTGCTCTAGTGCCCTCCCAGGGGGTACTTTCCACTGCCTGGCCTGGGTAAAGTGGGCAGCAATGGGCTACAGTGAGGGACACCACTGCAGCAACCACAGCTCAGGGGCACAAGAGGAGCCCGCTGAGTGGTGGCAGTTTGGACACCTTGACTGACCTTGGGCAGAGGAGTTACTAGACCTTTGTGACAACACTCTTGTGTCTCCTTGGCACAAAGGGAAGAATGGCTTGGGCTTCCCAGAGGCCCTCCTGCCCACCTCAGCCATGATGACGCCAACTAGAACACAAGAGACAGTGACAGCTGAGGAGAAGAGCTAGGTGGGGTGACAGTCACCAGCCAGGACTGGCAGATGGAAGGGGCCTGATACTCCCCTGGGCTCATGTCTGTTTACAGGAGGCTCAGTCACCAGCCAGAACTGGCAGACAGGGAGGGAGCTTGAGACTCCCCTGGGCTCATCAGAGGAGCCCTGTGACGAATTCATTCCTAGACTTGATGCCTAGGACTGTTAGGGGCCCACCCTTTCTTCACTTCCTCTCTGATTTTGGCACTCAGTGTAACTAAAGCCTCTTCCTCCAGGAAGCCCACTCCAGTGCTCCTTTATCTACTCACAGTGGCCCCTTGGCTCCACTTGGCTTGGTACAGTGTGGCCCAATAGGATGGAAACCTAGTTACCCTCTGCCTACCTCCATTTATTGTTCCCTCCCACAGGACCAGGAGGCCAACCCCACTTCGCCTATTTAACTCATTTCTTGGGGCTAAGTGCCATTTCTTGTTGGAGGAATGGGGATTTGTCATTGTTATTGTTGGTTTGCATTTTTAAAATTTTGCCTCAGTGTGTGATGTACATGCGTGCATGTATGTGTGTTTCCACGTCTGTGCATGTGGAGGCCCAAGGCTAATCCCAGTATCTTTCTCAATCACTCTGCAGCCTATTGAGTCAAGAGTCTCTCAGCTGAACCCAGAGTTCACAGATAAGACCAGTCCAGGGCTGGAGAAGTGACTCAGCATTAAGAGCACTTGCTGCTCTTCCAGAGGGTCTAAGTTCAATTCCTGGCATCCTCATCTGTTAACTGTAGCTCCAGAGGACCTGACACCTCTGGCCTCTGCATGCACCTGCGCTCACACACACACATAATAAAAATAAAAGTCTTGAAACTAGTGTAAGTAGACAGCTTGCTCTGGGGATCCACCATCTTTACCTTCAGGCTATGGAATTTCCGGCAGCTGTCACATCCCAGCACACTGGGTTCTGGGATATGAACTCTGGTCTTCATACTTGCTGGCGAGGACTTCACGTGCTGAGTCATCTCTCCAGCCCTGGGTGTTCGGTTTGGTTTGGTTGAATGTGAGACAAACTGCCCTCAAACTCTCTATGAGGCTGAGACGCCCTTGAACTCGGGTTCCCCCTGCTTATATCTCCTAAGTGCCAGGTTTATGGGCACACAGCACCATGCTTGCTTTAGTTGACAGCTGTGAAGACGGGTCTTGCTGTCTGCCTCTGGCCTAGGGTGGGCATCAGTGCTTTGCCACTGTCAGGCAGCTACCTGGGAGGCCTTTGGGACTGGTGTGTGGAGAACAGTTGACCTGGAGCCATAAGCCACCCCAGAGGCTTTGCCGAAGGACCAGTACTGACCCTCCAGGCCTCCTGTTCCAACAAGACAAGCTGAGATTGTGGGGGACAGCATTACCATCTGCTCCTAGAGCATTATCAGTGTGTCTCCAGGCTCTGCTGCTACTAGTTGTGAGATCTTGGGTGACATGCCTCAGTTTCCTGGCCGTCAGAGGAGAAAGAGCCCTGGTTTGCAGACTACTATACAGGCATTTGTGGTTCCCAGGAAGTTCAGGGGAGGCCAGGGCCCATGTGTCACCAGCAGAGCTGGGGAGATGCTCAGTGGTTAAAGCTCTTACTGTCCTAGCAAAAGGACCAGGGTTCAGATTTCCAGACCCAGGAGAATGCCAGTGGGCAGGTGACCTTCCTATAATTCCAGTTTCGGAAACCAGAGAGGACTCCCTGGAGCAAGGTGGCTAATGACACTGTTCATCTTGGCCAGCTCTGGGTTTGACTGAGAGACTGTCTCAAAGTGGGAAGCTATGAAGAAAGGCTTCTGACATCCATCTCAGGCCTCCTCACACACACATGTGCAACCCCACACAGTGAGCCTACTCACATGTGAACATGCAGAACACACATACCCAGAAGAAAAGAAAAAAGAAATGACACCCTCAACAGTCACTCCCTGCTCACTGGAATCTCTTTAGAGCCCACAAAAATGTAAGGCATGCTACAAAACACTGTGGGCATGGAGCTCTGTGGGTGAGGTCTTTGCGGAACATTCTAGAAGTGCTCCTAGCAACACTGATGCCAACTCACCATGGCAGCAGGACACACACCTCTCCTGCAGAACTACCCACCTGGCCCATGATGCCCCCTGGAGGTTGGTCACTGTGGACTAAGGGTGTGTCCACCAGGGGCTAGAGAGCCAAGCTGGACTTGAGTAAGCAGAGGAGCCAAGGCCATCTGTCACCTGGGATCAGGAAGCTTAGACTAAGACATCATTAGGAGAACTAGGAAACCATAGTGGACATACCCTTGTGGATTCCTGTGTAACTCTACTGGGCTGTACCCCCTCCCCAGTTCCCCGGGGATATTCCACCCTGGCTCAGACAGTAACATGTCTGTCCTGACTCCTTTAAACCTGACAACAACACGGGGATTGTTCTTCACCCCACTGAAGGAAACAAAGACCAGGGCACAGGGAGGACAGGAACTAGCCTGAGTACATCCAGCTCCTTCACACTGGAAAAACCTCAGTCTAGGTCCGGATGCACAGAAGCTGCCTGCTCAGACTCCCCATTCTGGGAGCATGAGAACCTGGCAGCCTGAGGGTGGGGGAGAAGCAGACAATCCTTGGGAGGAAGCAACACTTGTGAGCTGCAGATTCAGGACCAGGAGGAAAAGAAGAGCCCAAGGAGCGTGCAGAGTGGCTCTTAGGTCTCAATCCTATCATTTCTCCTGATGTCCACCATGCCGCTCTGTCCAAGCCCTTGGCTCAGCTTCTTAGATTCAGAGCTGGTGAGCCCAGGGGTTCTCCCTGAGACTGGTGTGGGAATTTCTATGTTGTTATTTGTGTTTCCCTAGGGTCTAAGTAGGACCATGGGCCTGGGGAATCTGTCTAAACACAGTAATCAGCCTGACTTGATGAGCCATGCCTGTAACCTCAGCTGTAGGGAGGCGAAGGCAAGAGGATTACTGTGAGTTCTAGCAAATTCCATATGAACCAAAGCTACATGAAACCCTAGTCATAAACAACAACAAAACAAAACACCAACAACAAGGGCTGGAGAGATGGCTCAGCGGTTAAAAGCACTGTTTGCTCTTTCAGAGGTCCTGAGTTCAATTCCCAGCAACTACATGGTGGCTCACAACCATCTATACTGGGATCGATGCCCTCTTCTGGCATGTAGGCATGCATGCAGGTAGAACACTCATATTCATAAAAGGTCCTGGCTGTCTTGGAACTTACTCTATAGACCAGGCTGGCCTCGAACTCAGAGAGACCTCTGCCTCCTGAGTCCTGGGATTAAAGGCCCGCACCACCACTGTTTAGCTATAAACAAATGTTTTATAAAAACATGCGAAGATAAGAATGACTACTAAAGAGGGGCTGAAGACGCAGCTCACTTGGCTTGTCTAGTGTGCATGAAGGATGGAATTTGATTCTTTGGGAAGTGGAGGCCGTAAAGTCAAAGAATTCAGGGTTATCCTTGGCTACATAGAGAGCTTGAGACAAGCCTGCTTCAGTTTCTTCAACTACACCTCAGGCCTCCATAATTAGGGGCTCAGTGACCTGGGCACAAGTCCCAGCAAGCTCATTTACTGGTTCGAAGGCTCCTGGGCTCCTTGGCTCTCTTTTTTCATTGGTAACATGAATAAGTTCTTGCTGGCACTTGTAGTGCTTGCTGCTGGGGAAGAGGCAGCAAACCTCAAAGGCAGAGGTTTAAAGGCTTGGTCCAGGCACAGCCCCCAGAAGCATTAAGTCATGATGGCACCAGTGCGTGGCAAATGGTGCCAGAGGGACGACTGGGAGAGGAGAATCCAGGATGAGGGCCCAAGACAACCTCAATCCAGTATGGGTTTGAGCAGGCAAGGGCATCAACCTGAGATGCAGGAAGGTTGGAATCTGGGTGATGGTAGGTTAAGGTGTGGCCTCAGGGTGTGGAGACCTCCAGTAGGACTGCCAGAGATGGGTCACACAGTCAGGCTCAAAAACCCCCAGGTCCTGAGATCTAAGGGACTCCTGCTTTAATCTCTAGCCCATGTCTGGCTTTGGCCCTGGGTTCCAGGAAGTTGCCAAGGCTCTGGGCAGCAGCTTTTCTCTCTATGGGTCCCTGGGGAACTGAGACCAAGACACTCCTGGGTTTGGGGACTGAGCCCATCTGCCCTCCCTATAGATAAACTGCCCAGAATATGAAGTCCATGGAACCACAAGATCTCCCCCACCCTCCCAGCACAGCAGGGGGGCTGCCTTTCTTTCACTCTGACTAAGTGTATTGTTGAGGAAGAGTTTTCCCTATGATCCTTGGAGTCTCTCCAACTAGTCAGGCCTGCCTGGTAGTAGCGCCTTGGAAACAGCTAGCCTCTGAATGGACCTTCAGGGGTCAGAGGCCGTGTACTTTCCTGTGGCAGCCATGTCCCTCATCCCCCTCACAGGATGTTGAGTCCCCCAGGAGGGGAAGAGCTGAAAAGCCCAGTGCAGACTCAGGGGCTAGCTGGGCCCTGCACTGCGAGCCTCTCAGCCTTCCCCCTCAGTGTCTTCCTTCCCTTTTCTCCTCAAGCTTCAGGCAGATAGAGCCTGGAAGACACAGGCTGCCTGTGTGTGAAACCACCAGTTGCCAGACAAGACAGGAAGCTTGGCAACCCAGAGGAGCTGGAACAGATCAGTAACAGTTCTACTCCCATCTTCCCGGGATACAGTACCTGAGGCTTCGCCAAGCTGCACTGCTTCCTGGCTGTCCGACTCTGCCTGGCACCCTGCCCTTATGCAAGGTCCAACAACGCCGGCCCCTGGGGCGGGGCCGCCCTGAACTAGTGCCTGACCTTGGCTCCAGGCCAGGTGGAAGCTGCTAGCTGGGATTTTACCACAACATCTATCTCCTAGAGGTTTAGAGATACTCTCTCAGACCGCAGAAAAGGAGGCAGGGCCCAGAGAAAGGCACCAGTTCAGTTACAGCACTTCTGAGCATTGATGGGGATAGTGGATGGGGAGGAAGGGAAGACTGACGTGGAGTGTTTGCAGCCTAGGAACTTCAGTGAGAAGGGGGGACAAAGAGGGCTGGAATATCAAGAAAGACATTACACCCCAACTAGCCTTGGCTACTCTGAGTCTCAGTTTCCCCATCTGTTAAAAGGAGAGGCCAGACCCAGAGTTCAAAATACTGTCTCAGGAGCAGGTTCTCTGGCAGCTGAAGCCCACTCAGACTTGTCACCTCCAAACCTCACATTTTACAGTGAGAAAATGGGACCTGTGAAGGGACAGGACTTGGCCACGTAGGATGTGCATGGTAGCCTATAACTATAGAGCTGGAGATGTGTCTCTCCCCAAAGACATCCCCTTTGCCTGCCACCCTGTGTTGCTGAAGTGGCCCCTGGGGTCCGGCTTCTCTGCAGGTGCAGAGCTGTTCCTGGCTCCACTCCAGGGACACCTGTGGGAGCCAGCACAAAGGGGGTGATTCTGATCAGCGGCTAGAGCAGATAGGCTGGCGATTGGATTATGTGTGTGGGGGGAGAGAGAAATATCCTTCGTGTCTCTGCCCTGGGCCACCATTCAGTGTCTTTCCCCGCAGGTGCCCTGGGCCAGCCCGGAGGTTGCTGGCCAGGGCCTCTGTGCCGACCTTGCACCTGGGAGATGCTCTTCACCGCCTCACCCCGCTCCCCAGCCTACCTGGGAGGGCAAGAGAGGCCTTCAGACCCACGCCCCGCTGACAGACCTGCAGGATTCACTAGCTGGGGGTAGATGTAGAGCTGAGTGGCCACTAAGGGCCTTGCCTTCTGCGTGGGATGGAGCCCCCAGCCGCCACTTGTCACGTGGATCAGCATGTGACAGCTCTGCTGTGTTACTGTCTGGAACTGAGCCAGACAGATGCACAGGCAGAGCGGCTGTCATGTAGGGCTGAGCTGGAGCTGAGCTTGTAGCTCTCAGCCAGAAACTAGGCCCAGAGAGGGTCAGCTACTGGTCTGAGGCCACACAGCACACAGGGGCTCATCTGATAGAGATCCTAGTAAGCAAGAGGGATGTTAGAGGATTCCAAGAGCCTCCTTTCTAGTCAGGGGTCTGTTGAGGATGTCTTAGAGTTCAATTTGTCCCAACTCAGGAACAGTCTCAGATGAGACCTATAGGAATTCCTGGGCAAAATTCTAGGACAAAGTACCTGGGGTAGTATTTTCTGGGATTCAGCCAAATCGTTGTCAGCAAGATGTAGCACTTAAGAGGAGAGCATCAGCTGAAGAAATGGTGCGATCATACTAGCCTGTGGCCATGTCTGTGGAGAATTACCGGTATTGTTAACTGGTATAGAAGGGCCAGGCCGCTGTGGGAGGCACCATACCCCGGGTCCTAGGCTATGTAAGAAAGCAAGCTGAGTGTGAGCCTGTGAGCAGGTGAGCAGGAAGCAGCATCCTCTGTAGAACAACCACTTGAAGCTTCTCCCTGACTAGTTTACAAATAAATGAGACCCAGATTGTGGTTATTTTATTTGTCTTTGATAATTACTAGGGGGGTCACCCCTAATTTACGTTTCTACTGCTGGCCTGGCTACCTCCCCAGTGGTGTACCCCAGATACTTGCTGTTTCTTCTGGCAATGTGCTCATGCTCTATCTGCTCTCATGGGGGCCTTCTCTCTCCTCCTCTTCCTCTCTTTCTCAAGCAGGCAAGTCAAAAGCCTGCCAGGCTCTAATCCCTCCAGTACTTGGTCATACTCATTTTCTTTTCTTTCCTTTGGTGCGAGATCAATCATTTATTGGCGGATGGTTGGTTCATCAGTCCTTCTTGGCTGCCGCCTTTCTCACAGCTGCCAGCACGTTGCTCAGCTCCTCTCGATTCCTCTCGGTGCAGATGTGTGTGCCCACCTTCTTCTAGAAGAACTTGAGTGCAGCTTGTCCTTGGACATCTTGGGTAACTCCTTGATGCGCTGTTGCTCAGATGTAGGGTGCGAAGCCCCACACGTCCCTGATCATGTCCCATAAGAACTTGGTGCGCTTGGTGAGGCTCCCTCAGAGCCAGCTGAGCCTCGGCTTGCGGAAGTGTGGGCCTTGTTGAAGCCTGTGGCCACAGGGAAGCGCAGGGCCATGGCTGCTGCTCTCTGATGGTGTCCAGGACACTGGCTGTAGCCATTTATATTTAACCAGTAGTTTTAAATTAATATACAAAGTTTTTACAAAAAGCTGATAACCAAGAAATCACTTGTGGGTCTAGACCTTCAGTAGAGAATTTAGCGTTCTAGTACATAGCAGCAGAGCAGCCTCCACAGTCCTCCATGGCCACTGCTGCATTTCTTTAGCTGTGAAGTGATTCCCTTGGTCAGAAGGGGTGCCATGAGAAACTTTGCCCTCAAGTTCCTGTCTTGATCCTGCCTTGACTTCACTCAGTGTTGGATTGGACCTGAAATTATAAGCTGAATAAACCCTTTTCTTCTCTCAACTATGTGATCACAAGAGAAAAGACACCAGAACAGTTCCCCAGGATGGGAATCTGGGACAGTGCTGGGCTCGCAAGTGTGAGCTGCCATGGCCATTTCCTCTTTTTCTTCCTGGGAGGGACATTGATGACTGTCATAAGGAGAATTTAAAAACATGAAGTGGGGGTGTTGGTGGCTCATGCCTTTAATTCCCACACTTGGGAGGCAGAGGCAGGTGGATTTCTGTGAGCTCAGAGCCAGCCTGGTCTACAGAGTGAGTTCTAGAACAGCCAGGGCTACACAGAGAAACCTTGTCTCAAAAAACCAAACCAACCAACCAAACAACCAAACAAACCTCAAAGTATGAAACATTATCATAGAGAAGGCACTGGGAAAGCATGTGGGTTATACTGCCCAGTTCTGGGGCCTCATCTCAGATTATCAAGGTCTGCCTTGAGGTGGCAGAGACAGAAGTCTTGTCACAGTCTCTGTTCTGCAAGTCATAGTGGATGCTACCCAGGTGACCTCTGCTCTTTGACACCTAAGTGTATGTGTGTGCACATATGTGTGTATATGTGTGTACAAATGCCACATCATGCTATGGAGGTCAGAAGACAACCCACAGAAATCTTCATCTTCTTCCACTATGTGATGCTTTAGGACTGAACTCAGGTTCAAATTAGGAAACCAGAAAGCATCTCTATTGGTCGAGCCATGTTTCTGTCCCTAATTTCTGTTCTTAAATCGGTGGCTGATTTTTTTTGTTGTTATTTTTTTTCAGACAGGGTTTCTCTGTGTAGTCCTGGCTGTCCTGGAACTCACTCTGTAGACCAGGCTGGCCTCGAACTCAGAAATCCACCTGCCTCTGCCTCCCAAGTGCTGGGATTAAAGGCGTGCGCCACCACCGCCCGGCTCTTTTCTCCACTTCTTGTCTGTTGGACTTACAGGTGTGCACAACCATGGCCAGTTACATAGTTCTGGGGATCAATCGCCCCAGGACTCAGCTCATGACAGGAAGCACCTGATCGGCTGTGCCACCACTGCCCTTGTTCCTTGCCACTAGTCACCGAGCTGCAAGAGCCCACCTTCTGCTTGACTGCAGCAGCACCCTCTGTCGTCTGGAGACAGTCCTGCCAGTCAAAAGCCAGGAGCCCCTGCAGATTTAACCTGTCCCCACACCAGCCCCGAGACTCCCCAGTGACCCTTCTTTGTCACCTATCCCTTCACCCACCCACCGGTTCATTTTTACATTTATGTACTCACTGACCCTCTCCAGGAGGATACTTGGCAGGTCTCTATTGTACGCATGAATAAACGGGGGTGGAGAGGTGGAATTGGTTTCCTAAGTCACAAAGTCATGCAGTGTCTGACATGAGTCTGGAACAAGCATTTCCCTCAAGCTGGGTTCCAAGATGCATACAGTTGCAACAGCACACACACACACATACCACATCCATACCACATATACTCCACACACTCCACACACTCCACATATTACACACCACACACTACATAATACACCATACTATATACCACACACTTTATATATAACATAACCACACATTACACTCCCACTACCACACGTATACACTATACACACACCACACATGCATGTATACAGATAAAAGCCACACAGACAAACCACAAACATACACACACACCACACACATACATACCACACAGACAAACCATACCACACACACACTAACCATACACTACAGACTGCATACATAAACATGCACCACACACATACTATATACACCATACATACACACTGCATACACATACATACCACACAGACAAACCATACCACACACACACACACTAACCGTACACTACAGACTGCATACATAAACATACACCCCACACATACTATATATACCATACATACACACTGCACACAATAAATCCAGCATACAACACACATACAAACTACACGCTAACACACTGCACACACATACACATATACCACATACATCACATACACATACTATATACACACCATACATTACACACCACACACAAACCACAGCACATAAAAATCACACACATACACCACACACACATAAACACAAAAATCACACATGCATACACATACATGCACCACAGATATAACACACACACACACACACACACACACACACACACACACACACCATGCACAGTACTTGGAGGAGGCGGTCCACGGGGTGGGGCCGACTGGACGGGGCGGTCTCTGATGAAGGAAGTCCCAACTTGCTGCTAGTGCCCAGAACAGCAAGCCCTTGGCCTGGATCTGATCATGGAGGTGGAGCCTCCACTCTACCCTGTGGCGGGGGCCGTGGGTCCTCAAGGGGATGAAGACCGGCTCGGAGTTCCTGATGGTCCAGAGGCTCCTGTGAGAAGGGCGGGAAACACAAAGGGACACCAGACCGACTGCTCCGCGGGGCACCGGGGCAGGGGCGGGAAGGACCCTGGGATGGGGACCCTTGTACCCTAGGATGAGGGGCGAGACTCCAGACGGAGGACGGGGCCTCTGGGTAGGGACACTCTCCAGAATAGGGGATGGGGCTCTGAGTGGAAAACTGGAACCCGGAGTGGGGAGCACGGATTTAGAGAAGAAACCAGGACTCTGGGTCAGAGGGACAGGGACCCCAGGATTGTGGACTCACACCACGAGTGGGATGCGGGGACCCTGGGATGGGGGGACTAGGACTCTGGATGAGGAACCTGAACTCCTGGAAGCGGGGATAGGGTTAGGAGTCCGACCGGGGAGCCAAAGTGTGATTAGCGATCCGCCCGCAGCTGGACGAACTCGTGGGCGCGTACCCCAACTACAATGAGGAGGAGGAGGAGCGCCGCTACTACCGCCGCAAGCGTCTCGGAGTGGTCAAGAACGTGCTGGCGGCCAGCACGGGTGGCACGCTCACTTACGGCGTTTACCTGGGTTGGGCGCACACAGGAACCCTGCTATCCCTCTGCTTCCCCTCCCCCACTACTCCCAAGCTTGGAAAGAGAAACCTTACGGCTAGCTGGCCTCCTTCCCCTTTCACTTCCCGGGTCAGAACTGCTGTTGCTGTGGCGTGCGCTTGGGGCTGGGGTGGTGGTGGGGGTGTGTGCCACAAGCCAGTGTGCCCACAATCCAGCCAGAGACTAGGTGAGGGTGGATAGGCATGGGAGTCTTGTCCTTATCCTGGTCCTGATGAGCATAGGAAAGGGTCGCTTAGATGACTCGGCTCCCTACCAGCCTTGTTTAGTTACTCTGATTAGAGCTCTCTGTGCCGCTCTCTGCCCTCAGGCCTCCTGCAGATGCAACTGATCCTGCACTATGATGAGACCTACCGAGAGGTGAAGTATGGCAACATGGGGCTGCCGGACATCGATAGCAAGATGCTCATGGGTATCAACGTGACGCCCATCGCTGCCCTGCTCTACACACCTGTACTCATCAGGTGCCAAGCTGCTGGCCCGTCCCCCATCCCCGACTTTGAGGGATGCAGAGGCTGTTGGACCATACAGCCATTGGCTGCCCTTGTGTTTTGGAGGGAGGGGACCAGAATTGCAGAGAGGCCTGGCTTATTTGAGAGAGTGAGGAGGAAAAGAGGAAATCCCAGCTCTAGAGGAGGAACCAAGAGCTCTCACCCCCACCCCCACCAATCTGCACATTTGGTTTCGTGGGGGCTCTGACTTAGTGGCATCCTACCCGACAAACTGTGACTTCCTGGGCTACAGCCTTGAAGTCTGCAGCGCAGCCCAGGTTCTCAGCTCAGTGAACCATGACAGTGTTGAGAGGCTCTAGGGTGTACACGGTCCAGCCTCCCAGCATAGCTTAATCACCTCTAATGATAAGAGTAAACTCTTATTTGTTCCATCCTACGTCCAGGGTAGCTGCTCTTACTTTAGACATGAAGCAATCTTTCCTCACAGAGTTGAAGCCGGTAGGCAGAGGTTTAAGACTTACTGAAACCCAAGTGCTTACCCCCTAGCCAATCACCATGACATGTTCCCAAAGGACCCTGTAGCCTACACACCCACTAGTTGTGAATGCTTGCTTGGTTTTGTTGTTGTTGCTGTTGTTTGTTTTGTTATTGGGTTGTTTGTTTTTAACTTTTTTCTTTTTAAGTGTTGGTGAGTGAACCTAGGATACTATGCATTCTTGGCAAGGGCTTTACCACTGGATTGTAGCACTAACCCTAATGTGTGTGTCGTATTGACTTTATTTGCATATAGACAGGGTCTCATATATCCCAGGGTGGCCTTGAAAGACCCAATTTAAATTCCCAGCACCCACATGGTGGGTCACAACCGGCTGTAACTCCAGTTTCAAGGGATCCAACACCATCTCTGGCCTCCAGGGGCATCCACTCTACACGTGGCTAGCGTGGGATATATGAGCCCCTGAACTTGTTCTTCTCTTGACTTAACTTCCCCAGTGCTGTGACGCAGTTAGGTAACACCATGCCCAGTCTTATGTGGTGCTGGGGATCAAATCCAGGGCCTGTGTGCTATGGAGGCCCTGTACCCTTGTCATAGCCCCAGGCTGTGGGTCTTGTCTTTTTTTTTTTTTTTTTTTTTTTTTTTTTTTTTTTTTTTTTTTTT
>JANHMN010000003.1:132950570-132966025 GCA_030674055.1 Rhabdomys pumilio
TGTGTGTGTGTGTGTGTGTGTGTGTGTGTGTGTGTGTGTGTGTGTGTTGGCATGTGTGGAGGCCAGAGGTCCATCTTATTTTGTTTCTTTGAGCAGGGGTCTCTCACTGGGACTCAAAGCTTGTCACTTAGGCTAGGCTGCCTGGCTAGGGGATCAGCTCCTCAGCATTTTCCCAGTGCTGGGATACAGACACATGCAGTGCACCTGGCTCTTCACACATGTTCAGCAAGCACGTTATTGAGTGAGTGATCATGTGACCTGTCCTCTTGTTTTTTTTTTTTTTTTTTTAAGATTTATTTATTTACTTTATGTGTATGAGCAGAGGGCATCAGATCCCTTTACAGATGGTTGTAACTGTGAGAAGCCTGTGGCACATTCTGAGCCAGCTACGAGCACAGAACACACTGCCAGTCAGTGTCACATCTCTGAGATTATATCGTTGAGTCCTTAACTCTCAGGTTAAGGCTTCCCCTGACCTCCCACAGCCTAAGGAACTGGACCAGAGGCCCTGTCAGTTCCAGGCCACAGCAATCCCCAGACCTGTGGTACTAATGTCCCTCCCTCTGTACAGGTTTTTCGGGACCAAGTGGATGATGTTCTTAGCTGTGGGCATCTATGCCCTCTTTGTCTCTACCAACTACTGGGAACGCTACTACACGCTGGTGCCCTCTGCTGTGGCTCTGGGCATGGCCATTGTGCCTCTCTGGGCCTCCATGGGCAACTATATTACCAGGTAAGCCTGGTGGGCAGTGAAGCAGAGGCTGGAGAACTAGTTGAATATTTATTTCTTTGCCAATTTTAGCTAGGGGACCCCGGGCAAGCCTTTTACTCCACTGGGCCTCAGTTTCCCCTCTGATGCTGCCTAACCTATAGCTGTAGTTGTAGGAGGGAGAGGCGTAGCAGAGGGCAGGCTGGGGAAAGCCCTCCCTCTCTGTGCTCCAGGATGTCCCAGAAGTACTATGAATACTCCCACTACAAGGAGCAAGATGAGCAGGGACCGCAGCAGCGCCCACCACGAGGCTCGCATGCACCCTATCTCCTGGTTTTCCAGGCCATCTTCTATAGCTTCTTCCATGTGAGTGCTACAGGAAGCCCTCGGGGAGGGGAAGAAGAGGGGGTTAGTTCAGATTCCACATATTACAGGCTATCCACTGTCTTCTCAGCCTTCCTGAGCCAAACCCTGCTCTCTCACCTCTAGTGATGGAGACTTCTTCCCATCACAGCGCTCAGGAGGACGTTCTCTTGCCGTGGGCACCCCATCACCACTACTGGGCTGTCCCCAGAAGGTGGGAGAGCTTCTGCTCCCCACCACCAGAGGCCATGTCCAAACTCCCCCCTAGACCTCACCTCCTGTCTGGTTCTCTTCCTGAGCTCTGATCCTAACTACCCTCCCACCCACAGTTGAGCTTCGCATGTGCACAGCTGCCCATGATTTACTTCCTCAACAACTACCTGTATGACCTGAACCACACACTGTTCAACGTGAAGAGCTGCGGTCAGTCTAGGGGAGGGGCAGGACCTCCAAAGCTTGCTTCCCGTTCACATCCAGCAGACACTAGGCCCACCCTTTCAGCTTTCAGGGCTGCATGCGCGGGAGGTGGGAAGTGGATGGCGCCCTGTTCACAATCTGCCACCCCAAAGGAGATTGCTGGAAGAATCCTTATCTGCCCCTACACCCCACCTTCACTGTGGCCTGGCTGCAGTATAGCCTAGCCACGTCTCCACCCACCTTTCCCAGGCACTAAGAGCCATGGCATCCTGAATGGCTTCAACAAGACGGTTCTTCGGACGCTGCCGCGCAGCAGAAACCTTATTGTTGTAGAGAGTGTGCTCATGGCGGTGGCCTTCTTAGCCATGCTGCTGGTGAGGCTCGGGTTGGCGGTGAGAGCAAGGGATTCCTTCCCTGCAAGCGTTTGTATGTGGGTGGGTCGGAGTTGCAGGCTAGGAGCCTAGGAATCACGACTGAGTTCTGGTTGCAGAACCGACATCTCTAGACTAAGGCTGTAGTTGGAATTCCCAAGGCTATAGGAAACATACAAAGAGGGCACAGGTCTCATGGGGTTGGCAAGTGTGTCTCAGGATTGAGGGCAGTACTGGAAGGCAGAGCTAGATTTCTTAGGAACCCAAGCTGGGAGGTGTGGCTTTAGGTCGAGAGGCGGGGCTAAGGGTATGCAAAAAGGAAGGCGGGGCCTCTGGATGTGTCTGGGGCGGAGCTTTGGGTTGAAGCCTTGTGGTACGCCACAATTTAAACAGGCTTGTAGGTGTATTGGGGCGGGGCCCCGGGACTGCAGCTCATTTTTCTTTTTTGGGTTTTGAGATAGGGTCTTTCTTTGTAGTCCTGGCTGTCCTGGAACTCGCTATGTAGACCAGGATGGCCTAGTACTCACCGAAATCCTCTTGCCTCTGCCTGCCAAGTGTCGGGATTAAAGACATGCGCCACCACACCTGGCAAAGGGTTGCTGCCCTGAGAAGTGTGGACGTGTCTGGGGCGGAGTCTCGAGCTGAGACCTGTGGGTGTATCTAGGGCGGGATACCTGGCTGATGGTCCCTTCACAGCTCCTTTCTGCAGGTGCTGGGCCTATGTGGAGCCGCTTATCGGCCCACGGAAGAGATCGACCTGCGCAGCGTGGGCTGGGGCAACATCTTCCAGCTGCCCTTCAAACACGTGCGTGACTTCCGCTTACGCCATCTGGTGCCCTTCTTTATCTACAGTGGCTTTGAGGTGCTCTTTGCCTGCACTGGTTTCGCCCTGGTAAGAACAGACCAGATGTCTGGCTAAATTTGAATTTCAAATGCACAGCAGATACATGTATAAATATATACAAGTATATCCCGAATTATTCTTGTCCCTCTTTCTCTCTCTCAGCCCCATTGCCTTTTACTATGAGCAAATCATTTTTATGCTTTCATACCAGCCTTAGAGGGAGTTAACACCAGGAGATCCAGAGAGGACAAGGTGTGACCTAAAGTAGCATCTGGTGTGGGAAGGGCTCGGGACCAACTGGCCTCCTTTTGCTCTCCTCCTTAGGGCTATGGCGTGTGCTCCATGGGACTGGAGCGGCTGGCGTACCTGCTCATCGCTTACAGCCTGGGTGCCTCAGCCTCCTCAGTCCTGGGGCTGCTGGGGCTGTGGCTGCCTCGCTCCGTACCTCTCGTGGCTGGTGCAGGACTGCACCTGCTGATCACCCTTAGCCTCTTTTTCTGGGCTCCTGCTCCTCGGGTCCTCCAGCACAGTTGGATCTTTTACCTCGTGGCTGCCCTCTGGGGTGTGGGTAGCGCCCTCAACAAGACCGGACTTAGCAGTGAGTACAGCCTTAGGAACTGGCATGCCTGAGGTAGGGTAGAGGCAGGCTGTGGTCACCTCTAGGTGGTTCAGGACTGTTAACATGCTATGGTTACAGTGGACACTAGGGATCTTCCCTACGGTTCTGTGGACATAGTCGAGGCAGGTAGAGGTTGCTTGGCATAGTGTGGGGTGTAAAGACTTCTGAGGACACTGTAGAGATGGTTGGGGAAGTCCCATGAAGGCTGTAGGAGTTCCATGCTGTGGCAGGTGGGCATCACACTGAGGGTATACATGTGCGATCTGTGGATACACAGGCGGGCGTGTGCTCAGTGAAGAGACCTGGGGAGAGTATTTAGAAACACGCAGCAGCACTCAGGGATATGTTGGCGTAATTTCTGTGCACAAGAAGCAAATCCTGCGTTCCAGGCCCCAGGGAGGGAGAGGGTGCCAGGTGCTTGTCCGTGCTCCAGGGTGTAGGTGCAGAACTGGACTCTGTCTTTTCTGTTTCTATTTCTCAGTTTCTCACTGTGTAGCCTCAGCTGGCCTGGCATTCACCAAATAGATCCCAGCCTGGCCTTGAACCCATAGAGATCCACATGTTTCTATCTCCCAAGTGCTGGAATCAAAGGCATACGCCACCATGCTCAGCCTTTTCCTTCTTCTTCAGTTATATGTTTTGAGACAAAGCCTTACGTTGTAGCCCAGGCTGGCCTATACTCACCATGTAGCTCAGGCTGGTTTTGAACAGTAGTTTGATCCTATCTTAGATCCCTGAGTGCTGGAATTACAGCCTGGGCCACTGTCCACCTCCTCTTTCCTTTTCCTTTTTCTATTTATTTATTTATTTATTTATTTATTTATTTATTTATTGGTTACAAGGTTTCTGTGTAGCCCTGGCTATCCTAGAACAAGCTCTGTAGACCAAGCTAGCCTCAAACTCAGATATCCGCCTGCCTCTTCTTCCCAAGACTTAAAAACCAATGATGTTATTTATTTATTTATTTATTTATTTATTTATAATGCATATGTATATGCGTGTGGAAGCACAGGTGTCATGGCATGAATTTGGACAGTCAGTGGAAATCCATTCTCTCTATCTACCACATGAGTCCTGGGGATTGAACACATGAAGGTTAGGCTTGATGACAGGTGCCTTTTACCCACAAAGCCATCTCAATGGCTCTTCTTTTTCTCTTTTCTTCTTCTTCTTCTTCTTCTTCTTCTTCTTCTTCTTCTTCTTCTTCTTCTCCTTCTCCTTCTCCTTCTCCTTCTCCTTTCTCCTTTCTCCTTTCTCCTTTCTCCTTCTCCTTCTCCTTCTCCTTCTCCTTCTCCTTCTCCTTCTCCTTTTCTCCTTCTCCTTCTCCTTCTTCTTCTTCTTAATGGCCTTTCTGTATAGCCTTGGTTGGCCTGGAATTTGCTATGTAGACCAGGCTGGCTTCAAACTCACAGAGATCAGCCAGCTGCTTCAGTCTCTTCGGTTCTGGAACTAAGCATATATGCTTCCATACCTGGATGGGTGTTTATTTGTAATGAGGATCCAGGTACAGCCCAAACCCAATTTGCCCAGCCTCAGAATCCATATTCAAACCTGGGTGGCTGGAGTGAGACCCTGGGAAAAGAAGCCATGGTAGGCAGGCTTCAGCTGCGTGGGGCTCTCTGGGTATGTGTCAGTGACAGTTGGCTGGTGCACATGAGTATAGCACTGTAGGTTGTCCTTGCTGGCGTTGATTCTCATGGGCTGATGTTGTTCACAGCTTCAAGTACCCCCGCCCTCCCAAGCCACGTGAAGGATGTGTTGACGTCGTGAGCCCACAAAGCTTAGCAAGTAGCAGCCATGGTCAGCCAGGCCTGTAGAGTCTTCTTGCTTCAGAGCTTCTAACCCAATAGACAACCTGTATAAGCTCTTTTAAAAAATTGAGCCAGCTTTGGAGATTTAAGTGTTTTCCTTAAATCACCCTTAGCGTGACCTTTGAACCTTTACCTTTTCCAGTCCTAAGCTCTGGAGTCTCAGTTCCAGCTGCTGCTTTTCTACCATCCTGAGGCGATCCTCAGGAAGCCAGCCCCCGACCCACTCTGCCCCAGGCTTGACTTGTGAAAAGCTGATTGCTGAAATGTATAGAA
Organism: Rhabdomys pumilio; assembly: GCA_030674055.1. NCBI lineage: Eukaryota > Metazoa > Chordata > Mammalia > Rodentia > Muridae > Rhabdomys > Rhabdomys pumilio. The sequence goes on from JANHMN010000003.1 coordinate 132,955,978, forward strand.
GTTAGGCTTTGGTTCTGCCTCCTAGCCCCCTGCTCCCAGAAATGACTCAGACTCAAAATATTTATAAATACCTTGGCTGTATAGCTAGGCTCTACTCTGATCATAACTAAAATACCCCACTTATTATAACCTACACTCTGCCATGTGGCTGGCCTGCACTCAGGTACCATGTGTCCCGCTGGTCACATCTTCCCAGGCTGATCTCCTGAGAGTGGCTCTATCCTAGAATTCCCTCTGCCTCCTAGATGTCCCATCTTCTATTTCCTGCCTAAGCCATAGGTCATAGGCTTTTCTCTTTCTGAGCCCCTGGCAAGGTAGAGAAACAGCAACTGAGTGCTTGACACACTGGGTCAAAGGCAGGACTCAGTGGAGTGTCTCTTGCACCTCTGGGCTCATCTCCACAGTGTAGTAATGGAAGTCTCCAGTAGGGGCCAGGCAAGGATCGGCACACAGCTCTTGTTGGTACTCCTGGCTCAGTCTCAGGAACTGAGATGGAACTGGTACAGGGTTCCTTACCTGCTTTGTCCCTTTACCTGCAGCACTCCTGGGCATCCTCTATGAAGACAAAGAGAGGCAGGACTTCATCTTCACCATCTATCACTGGTGGCAGGCCGTGGCCATCTTTGTTGTGTACCTGGGCTCCAGCTTACCCATGAAGGTGAGGATGGGTGGAGTTTGGATGTCCATGCCTCCCTGGGAAATAGACCTTGATTTCACAGCCTCCTAAAATGCACTGCTTTCTAACGGCCAAGCACCGAACCAAGGACCCCTTAGTCCATGGGGTATAGCCAACCGAGAGCCCCACTTACTGCTTTACCTGCTAACCTTCGGGCACACCCAGCTGAACTGTGGTCAGACCACCTGCTCACCTGCCTCTGGACACCCAGGCCTCGCATTTCAGCTCCTATAGGACTGATCTCTTCTGTGTTTTTATGTTGTTTTGGTGTTTGTTTGTTTGTTGGAAGAAAATTTTTTTCTTTTTATTTTTTATTACAGAGTCTCACAATATAGCTCTGGCTATCCTGGAAGTCTGTAGACCAGGTTGACCTCAAACTCACAGAGATCCACCTGCCTCTGCCTCCCAAGTGCTGGGATTAAAGGCGTGCGCCATCACACTGGGCTTGTTTTGTTTTTAAGATAAGGTCTCACTAGGTATCTCTGGCTGGCCTAGACCTCCCTGTGTAGACCAGGCTGGCTTAGAAGTCTCAGAGATTCCCCTGCCTCTACCCCCTGAGTCCTGGGATTAAAGGTGGATGCCAGCACTGCTCAGCTTTTGGGTTGTCACTGACTGTGCTGTGATGGGAGCCAGGGCCTTCCTTGCTACCTATCAGTGTATCTTAAGCTCCTGGTCTGTTCCCATCCCAAGCGTGTCATTTTAGCGGGTTCTTGTCATGTGTTTTTGTTGCATTTTTCTGTATCATTGGATCAGGATCTCAAAGGTAGCCCAGACTGACCTCAGTTGTCTGTGGGCTAAGATGACAGGCCTGCGCTGATGGGCCAAGGTTTATGCAACTTTTATTTATTTATTTATTTATTTATTTATTTATTTATTTATTTATTTATTTTTAAGAAAGTGAAATAAATTGAAATAGCAAGGAACCAGAGTACAAATATAAACATATTTGTATGTTTTTTTCTGGGCTGTGGGTTACAGTCAAACTGTCTGAAAAGAGGATTAGGTGTGCTCTGGGGTGAGCACCTTCCTGGCACATACAAACATACACAGCTCACCTCAACACTGAAGACCAAAAGAAAAACCACTGGAAAGCTTTACTGTGGCCTCGTTGTACTGGATTTGAATATCAATATATCTGTATCTCTATCTACATTTTACCCTCCACACATAGTCTCAAAATGTAGCCCCAGCCAGCCTTGACACCCCCTCTTCCCCCACTTCTCAAGTCATGGGATTGTAGGCTTGCACCTCTATGCACACTTGTGTCCTACTGTGTTTAGGGCCATGGAATAGTTTAACTGTGGTCCAAGGAAGCCAGGCCTGCATTTAGACTTTCTCAGACATTTATTTTTTCTCTGAGACAAAAGGATTAGCCCCTTTTAGGTTGTGAAACTGAGTCCTGCTGAGATGTGGTAACTTTAAAGTCAGTGTAGGGTTTTGAGCCTTGTCCTCAGAGACTGCCTTGGAAATCCTGGGTGAAGGGGCTGGGAAGGGGAGAGCCAGGAGGTGGGGAAGGAGGAAGACCCTGAAAGGAGTGTCTCTCCTTTCCCTTGCTCCCAGGCCAAGCTGGCAGTGTTGCTGGTGACCTTGGTAGCAGCAGCAGCCTCATACCTGTGGATGGAACACAAGTTGCAGCAAGGCCTGGTCCCGAGACAGCCGCGCATCCCGAAGCCACAGCACAAAGTCCGCGGCTACCGCTACCTGGAGGAGGACAACTCTGATGAGAGCGATGTGGAGGGCGAGCAGGGCCAGGGGGACTGCGCAGAGGATGAAGCACCACAGGCAGGGCCCCTGGGTGCAGAGCCAGCTGGCCCCTACCGCAGGCCCTGTCCCTATGAACAGGCTCTGGGTGGCGATGGGCCTGAGGAACAGTAAGGGGGCCAGGGTGGCCAGTCTCAGCTTTCCGGCTTCCAGCCTCAGTGTACTGTGTCTCAGCTTGAGGATCCCCTGAATCATGCTCCATCTGCCAGAAGGGCCTTCTTTCCATTCTCAGAACCTAGGGTCACTGGGACCTTCCTCCAAGGGGATGAGGGTCACCCCTAAACCTTCTATTCCTGTTTGAGGGATATGCCTCTGCCTAAATCAGCCAGATTCCCTTCTGGCATGTTACAGTTCAGATCACCCTCTGCCCCTGTCTTATGACTGAAGCTTTGCATTTCTTGCCCACACGTTCCCCCACCACAGAGCAGGAGGCTTAAAATATATATATATATTTGGAAATTAATCAATAAAACCTTTTGTATTTTCTGGAGAGTATGTAGGTTGTGTTCCAGTCGACTATGCGGGTTTTCCCCCACAGAGCAGAATCCTTGGCTGGTTGTGGGAAGAGTTTAGTTACCCCATGAAGGACGTGTTCCCTCCAAGCCCTACTCAAACCCATGTCTTCTGGAAGTACAGCCTATTGTCTGCACCCACCTACCCAGGAGCAAGGGTATCAGAAATGGTTTTCAGGGATCTGCAGAGGAGCACAGTCTCTCCTGGGCCTAGAGAACAGGACAGATGTTAGAGGCTACTCTCCCTCTGGGTAGCCAGTGATGGCCCACCCACCATCCCCCACCCATATCCCAGCACACAAACATGACCTTTTTCCTCTTGAAGTATGTCTTCCCAGCTCAGGGGCTGCCTTACTTGTGGACCCTGGATAAACTTGGTCGCTGCCCTTTTCTTTGACAGCCTCAGAAGCAAAGAAGAGGCCAGACCCTGGTGGCCCTGTCCAAGGCCCTTTCTTCACCTCGACCACTCACTCCATCAGGCTCTCTGCCAGGGCCATGTCTTTTTCTAACCTTGAAGACCACTGACCCCTGGCTGAAGGCCATTCCCCTGTCACTATCTTACAGCTCCACGCCAAGCTCCCATGGGTCCTCCTGCCATTCCTCAGGCTTCCTGCTCTCCTCCCTAACACCTTCTCTGGCTTCTAGCCATCCCTGGAACTGGGCTCTGTGACCTCGGAAGGAGTCCCCCACTGGAGCGTCAGGTTGCTTCTCTGTGGAATGTATCTGTATAGGATTGTTAGACCCTTAGACCCAAGGCCCAGGTCCTGGAGGGAACTCTCAGGGACAGCGGGAGGTTGTCACGTTTTCTAAGATTATTGGGAAAGCGGTCTGCCTTGTACACACTGGTGACAAGGAGACCAGCAATGATCACACTATGTGGCAGTCAAGTTTGGCAATATGCCTGTGCTCTGTCTGTGAATTCAGTCTGGGTGTGGTCTCTCAGTGCTTGGGAGGCTTAGGTATGAGGATTGATAAGGGTTTGAGGCCTGTCTGTGTGGCCTCAAAACCTCATCTGCTCTTTTACAAAATAAGTTTGAAACTGGTTTGTACTACAATATGAAACCCTGTCTCAAAACAGACAAACACAACATCCAAAACAGACAAACACAACATTCAAAACAAACAGACCCTGAGAATCCCTCTGTGGAGTCAGGCGTGGTGACATCCTGGTGGCAGGATTTAGTTCCTTCCATCACAGTTGGAACTTAGACCTGGGGAGTGAGCACATAGTCACTGACACACCACACCTAGCTCCCAGGGCTCTGATGATGCCCACCTTAGAATCATAGTATTTGGGAGGCTGAGACAGAAGGATTGTTGAGTACAGGTATAGAGTCAGCCTGTGCTACCTAGTGAGATTGTCTCAAAAATAAGAAAGAAAGAAAGAAAGAAAGAAAGAAAGAAAGAAAGAAAGAAAGAGAGAGAGAAAGAAAGAGGGAAGGAGAAAGATCTGTTTAGATCAGGCCAGTGTCATTAACTGGCAAAGCCAGAAGGAATATTCATGATTTTTGTGCTATTTTTAATATTTTAAATTAAGATTTTAGCCGGGCAGTGGTGGCACACGCCTTTAATCCCAGCATTTGGGAGGCAGAGGCAGGCAGATTTCTGAGTTCAAGGCCAGTCTGGTCTACAGAGTGAGTTCCAGGACAGCCAGGGCTACACAGAGAAACCCTGTCTCAAAAAACAAAAAAACAAACAAACAAACAAAAATATTTTATTTTTAAGTATATGTATATCTGTGTGGGGTTATGTGCATGTGAGGGCAGTGCCCATTGAGGCCAGAAGAGGGCGTTAGCCAGCCCCCCACCCGCTAAGAGCTGGAGTTATTTGATATGGATGCTGGGACCTGAACTAAAGTCTTCTTAAAAGAACAGGAAATGCTTCTAACAATGGAGCCATCTTTCCTCCCCCACATCCTTATTCTTTATATTTTAAACACTTAAATATTGCAGAAAGCATAAAAGAAAATGAAGGTTTTTGCATGTTTCAAATCTTGGGTTCTTCATATTATAAACTTTGGCTGGGATGGGGTCAGAATACTTTCTCAGAATACTTTTTCCGTGGGTCCAGGATTCTAAAGTTCACTGATAGTTTTACATGCTTTGATACACATGTCTGTCCCTTACTGTCTCATGGAGCCTGATTGTGTCCTTAGATGCCCAGACAGAGCCCTGGAATGCTGCTGAGCAAGATGACATGTGGAACTAGGTATAATGCCCACACCTTTATCCCAGCACTAGGGAGACAGAAGCAGGAGGATCTCTGTGAGCTTTGTGAGTTTCAGGAGAGCCAGGACTAACTAGACTCTGACTCAGAACAACAAAGATGACATGTGGCTGCTACCACATACTGTTGTCATGGGGGAAGGTGGCTGCTTCTCCTCCTTCTCCTCCTTCTCCCCTCCTTCTCCTCCCCCCCACCTCCTCCTTCTCCTCCTTCTCCCTTCCTCTTCCTCTTTTTCTTCTTGAGCCAGGGTTTCTCTATGTATCTATGCCTGTTCTGAAACTCAATATGCAGAACCAGGCTGGCCTCAAATTCACAGATATTTAGCTCCTAGCTTCTGCTTCCCAGGATGGGATTAAAGGCATGTTCCATTAATGATGCCCAGCCAAGATGATAGATAGTTTCTTGTGTCACAGCTATGGTTACCGTCTGCCTTGGAAACCTCAGCCCCTCAGCCACTATCTTACTTCACAAGGCTCCACATCTCAGCTGTATTTTGTTGGGTCTCTGGGCTGGAGACAATGGCACAGGCTTTGACTTCCTCCATACCACAGGCCTCTCACTATGAATGATGCTTCAGAGCTTTTAAAAGAACCTCTCCTGGTGTCATAAGGACCTGGCGATGGCGGGAGAGTGGAGCCTTGTTTTCTTTTCTTCCGACACTGTGGATGATGTATCAGTTTCTGCTCTTTTGCTATGATAAAATATCCTGACAAAGACCACATGAGGAAAAAAGAGTTTATTTTGGTTTACAGTTCCTGAGGGATGTAGTCCATCATGGTGGGTAGACATGGCAACAGGCCAGGGAAAAAATGGGGGCAGAAGCAGGAAGTGCTGATGACACTGCATTATCCTCAGGAAGCTGAGTGGACAGTGGGGCTGTGGACAGGCTATAATCCCTCACAGTCTGTCCCCAAGTGCAGAGCCACCAGCTGGAGGCTACACTATGATATAAACACAGATGAACTTGTTTGTGTCATTTTTTAAAAAATTATTTTTATTTTGGGCTGGAGAAATGGCTTAGAGGTTAAGAGTACTGGCCGTTCTTCTAGGGGTCTTGACTTCAATTCCCAGCAACCACGTGGTGGCTCACAACCTTCTGTAATGAGATCTGATGCCCTCTTCTGGTGTGCAGGTGTACATGCAGATAGAGCACTCATATACATAAAATAAAATAATTTTAAAAAAATAATTTTTTTAAAAATTATTTTTATTTTATGTGCATTGGTGTTTTGCCTGCATACTGTATGTCCGTGTGAGGGTGTCAGATCCCTTGAAACTGGAGCTACAGAGACTTGTGAGCTGGCATGTGGGTGCTGGAAATTGAACCCAGGTCCTTTGGAAGAGCAGTCATCTCAGCAGAGACATCTCTGATACATTTATCTCTCTCAATAAGGCCATAATTGATTGAATAGCAATAAACTCACACAGTTCAGCAATTTCAATGTCAGCTTCTAGATAATCTTGCCTTCCTCAGTAGCCTGACAAAGGTGAGTGCAGGTTCTTTTATTACTAATATTAATTTATATTACATAGTACACAATAACTACATATACACATGTGTATACACATGACTTTATGAATTAATAAAATTTCCAGAAGGCACAACAGCATTTGGAAATGTGCTGGAAGGAGTTTTGAATGTACTCATAAAACAAGAGAAAGCTGGACGTGCTGGCGCACGACTGTAATCCAGCACTCAGAGGCAGAAACAGGATGAGCTCTGTGAGCTGAGGCCAGCCTGCCTTACTAGAGTTAGTTTAGGGCTACTCTGCTTGGAGGAAAGGGCGGATTTGGCTGAGTCCTCTGTATCTCTGTCCATCATCACAGGAAATCAAGATAGGCATTCAAACAGGGCAGGGACCTGGAGGCAGGAGCTAAGGCAGAGGCCATAGAGGGGTGTTGCTTACTGGCTTGCTCATCATGGTTTGTTCAGTCTGCTTTCTTTCTTTTTTTAAGAGTTATTTATTTTATGTATATGAGCACACTGTAGCTGTCTTCAGACACATCAGAAGAGGGCATGGGATCCATTACAGATGGTTGTGAGCCACCATGTGGTTGCTGGGAATTGAACTCAGGACCACTGAAAGAACAGTCGGTGCTCTTAACTGCTGAGCCATCTCTCCAGCTCTTGGTTTGTTGTTGTTGTTTGTTGTTTTGTTTTTTACTGTGGTTTCGTGAAGCTTTGGGTCTTACGGAATTTTTTAGAACTAATAGTAACCCTCTTGCCTCTGCCTCTCTGCAGCTGAGATTATAGGCATGGCAGATGGAGCTCTGTGAGTTCAAGGCCCTCCTGGACTACAGAGCGAGTTCTAGCACAGCCAGGACTACACAGAGAAATGAGAAACATGGTCTTTAAAAACAACAAATGGACAAACAAACCAACAGTGACAGAGGACCCCTCTCTGGGGATTCCAAGGTGTGGGAGGCCAAAGTATCCCAGAATTAACCTACTGAGGCCTGGATAGGGAGCCAGGGACCTGGAGGTGTGGGCACAGCTGTTTTCTCTCACCCAAGAAGGCTCCCTGACATTCAGTAGCTTGTCCTCCATTTCTCCTCCCTCAGGCATGGTCTCTCTCTCTCTCTCTCTCTCTCTCTCTCTCTCTCTCTCTCATGCCATGGCTTTTCATTTCCTATGGCTTTTTTATCTTGTTTTTCTTACAGGACATCCACCAGATCCTGACAGCCCTATCTTTATGATTTAATCTAACCATCCCCACAAGGGGCCACCCCCAAATACTCCAAATACTGTCACATTGGGGCTCATAGCCACATGTCAGACCTCACTGGAGTGTCATGGCTAACTGCTCACCTATGCTAACATGCTACAGCTACTTGGTGGCTGGTCACTTCATGTAGAAACTCCCAGAGGATAGCTAACCTGCACCACCTCCCCATTCTGAAAGTCCCAACTTCACACTCATGGTCACCCCCCTGCAGTAATGTCTTCCTAAGTCTGTCTCATTAGTGTCTGGGAGTACCCCAACTCATCCCACCCGGTACCAGCCACTATCTGCATCCATTTAGCCACAAGGTCCATGGTTTTCCACAGGGTGTGAGGCAACTCCAGGGCACATTTTGCAATGAGTGAAGATTGCCTGGGTTTCACAACTGGAAGATGCTGTGGGCCCTGGCTGAGCATATGGGCCCAGCTGTTACTCCTACACATACAGACCCAGATTACAGAGCGACAAGTCACACCCTTGAGTCTGCTGATACCACAGCTTTCCAAGTACAGGAACCTGCTGGGTCAAAACATGACTGCCACCAAGAACCAGGCTAGCCAGGTATCCCCCAACCTACTCAAAGTGGCAACTTCCAGCTCTGCCCTATTTGTCCTCATTGACTTGAGTGTGTCCACATCTGTCCATTTCAATCATGACTGCCTTGTGTGTCCCTGGCTGCCAGGTTGATTTTTAAAAATTTTTTCTAGTTCCTCTGTCTTTCTTTTTTCTTTCTTTCTTTCTTTCTTTCTTTCTTTCTTTCTTTCTTTTTTCTCCTTGGCTTTTTGAGTCAAGGTTTCCTTTCAGTAGCTCTGGTTGTGCTGGAACTCTTTTTATAGTCCAGTCTGACCTTGAACTCGCAGAGTTCTACCTACCTCTGTCTCCTGAGTCCTCAAATTAAAGGCATGCTTCTATACTCCGGTTTTCTATACTTCTTCCCCATGAGCTATCATTTCCCAGGACAGGTTGAAAAACCCACATCTGGCTTTGTCCCCGAGCCCCTGACTCACACTTTGGGCATCTGCTCTGTGTCTTACTAAACACTTGTTGACCTCTTTATCCAGATAGGACTTGGAGCCCTACCTCCCAGACCACAGAATCTGAGAGCTACGAAGTGACTTTCATCCTATCTGTGGCCTTAGCAGACACCTGGTCAGCTCCCTCCCCCTCACACCCTTTGCCCTGAAACTGTGTCTCCCTATGTAGAACAGTCCTTGGAGTTCTTCCAGAAAGGCATTCCTTTTCCTTTTAAGATAAGGTCACATAGTCCAGGATAGCCCATGATTACAGATGTGCTTCCTCAGGACCGACCCATCCAAGGCCACCAAAACTCCAATAGTGACCTAGTTTGAACTCCCCATGGCTTTGACTGTAGTCTGTGTCAAATATCACACCCCTACCGAGCAGACAAGATGTGGCTGTTTCCTGCCACCTGCCCTGAGCCTTCTGCTGTGTTTTACTGATGGCCTAGGGAAGCTCTGGTCACTTGACCAGTTCTCTGCCTCTCGTCCCTGTTCCACTGTTTGCCTCCTCCCTGCATGGGTGCATCAAGACAAGGGTAAGGCAGCATTTCCATCTGTGGGCCTCTAAGTATGTTCTCTGAGAGCTGTGATCCAATATTCCTTAGAGGTGACAAAACAATGGCGTTTGCTTCCTGTGGTCGGTAGATAATTGCTAGATACGTCCTAACTGCTGGGACCTGTGAAAGGATCCTGTGTAGAAAGGTTCTTTCCAGATCTGACGAGGTTAAGGATCTTGGAGAGGGTCATTCAGGTGGGTGATAACCTGAGTCACATACAGGTGGCTGTGGATGTAGCTCAGCAGGAGGGCACTTACTGGGCATGCTGGAGGCTCTGGGTTCCTTCCCCAGCTCTTTGATAGGCAGAAAGAGTGGATAGGAGACTTGTATTGAGACAAAGTCCATGTAAAGACAGAGACATCGATGGGAAAGAGGAGATGAGTCAAGGGTTTCTGGTAGGTACCTGAGGCTGGAAGACAGAGAATGCCCTGGCACAGCCCTCCAAGGGAACTGGGCACCATCTAACCTCAAATGTTCACAATGCTCCTCCTCCTCCTCCTCCTCCTCCTCCTCCTCCTCCTCCTCCTCTTCTTCTTCTTCTTCTTCTTCTTCTTCTTCTTCTTCTTCTTCTTCT
>JANHMN010000003.1:132977704-132989337 GCA_030674055.1 Rhabdomys pumilio
AGAGCGCTACATTGGTGAGTCTCCCTCTAACCTAGGCTCTGACCTTCCCAAGTCAGAGGAGCCCATGCTGGACTGCAGGTCTCAGCTTATGTCTGAATCCACTCCATACCTCTGGAAGCTGGCCCAAGCACACAGCTCCAGGTACCCAGTGCCCCAGTGCCTCATCAGTGTGGGTCCTCACAAAAACCCAGGACCCAGTGAGCTGTGACCTCACTCTAGAGGTTCAGAGTGTGGCTTAAACTTCTGTTCTAGCTCTTGCTGTTCTGTGAGACTCCAGACCCCAAACCTGAGGTCCCAGGAACTCAGATCCTGGACTTCCTTGTACACAGGCTCTGTCCTTATTGGAGCCCCTCCGTCTGAACATGGTCTTGCCTATGGGTGAGGCTGGGTTGCTTCTTGTATTGCAGCCCCCACAGTGTTAGTGGATGTGCAGGAGACAGAGCCAGTGATGCAGGAGGAGATCTTTGGTCCCATCCTGCCCCTGGTGACCGTGAGGAGCCTGGATGAGGCCATTGAGTTCATCAATCGGCGGGAGAAGCCGCTGTCGCTGTACGCCTTCTCTAAGAGAAGCCAGGTAGGACCACGTACCAGTGGGCTGTGGGAGGGGTGGCAACACGGGGCACGCCCCTCTGGGTAGTTACAGGGCTTTAGGCATGGTGGCCTCCTGGCTTTGTCCCTGTCCTCCCTCCCAAAAGTCAAACCTTCTTCAGGGCAAACAATCCTGGATGCCATCACACTGGGCCAAACAATTTTTTGAGATGAGGTTGCATGTATCGCAAGCACATACATGGTACACATACATAGATACAGGCAAAATATAAACACAAACTAAATACATCTTAAAGACTAAAAACAAATGACAAGTCTATGTAGTAAGGGAGTAGGTTAGACAGCTGAGCCAGTAAAGACGTCACAAAGCCTGGTGACCGAGTGCAATCTCCAAGAATCCTGTGGGAGAACAACAGACTCCCACAAAGTTTTCTCCCAAAAGATCTTCACGTGACTAGTGACTAGTGTCTCACTAGTCTCTTTCTCACACACATAAACACGCAATAAAATGTAATAAAATAAAAACAAAAAAACCTACCAAGTAAGTTACATACCCAGCTGTCACCATTCTTAAAATAAAACACTTTACTGGGGCTGGAGAGATGGCTCAGAGGTTAACAGCACTGACTGCTCTTCCAAAGGTCCTGAGTTCAATTCCCAGCCACCACATGGTGGTTCACAACCATCTATGATGGGGTTCCATGCCCTGTTCTAAAGACAGCTACAGTATACTCACATACATAAAATAAATAAATAAATCTTTTTAAAAGACCACTTTACTTAAATGAAACTTTAAGTGTACAAAAAGCCACAAAGGCAGTAGACTCCCTGTGTACCCCACAAGCAGTTCCCCAGGATGGACCCTGACACACCCCAGAGCCAGCAGGCATCACCACCACTGCCCCTCCATCCGTGCCACGGGTGCTCTGTGTCTTGTGCTGGGTGGACTCGGCCTCGGCCAAGGTCTCTGCAATGTCCCCAGTTTCCTGCTTTCTCACAACTCCATATCAGGGAACGGGATTTCTAGAGAGAATGCCTCTGGTGGATCAGAGCCATTCATATGTAGGGAGTTAGAGGTCACTTGAGCAAGTCCATGTCTGCTAGAAAGCTCTGCTGAGAGCTGTTCTGTCCTGTCTGGACTATCTGAGCATGCCTCCATGCTGACCCCGAGGGGAGGCAGTGTGCCGGAGCTCTCGCTATGGAGGGGACAACCACCATGTTACTGCAGACCTGTTCTAGACCCCAGGGGAACGGTCTGTCTCCTGAGCCATTTATTCAGTTAAAACAGCCTCTTGTGTCCTTTCGGCTTAGCAGTTTTTATTACATTTGTCTATATTCGTGTGTACATGCAGAGGTTGGAAGACAACTTGCAGGAGCCAGTTCCCTCCTTCTACCTTGTAGCTCCTGGGCATCAATCTTAGGTCATCAGGGCCGCAAGGGGCTTTACACACTGAGCCATCTCAGCAGCCCTTTAAATGAGGTGGGGTCACAAGTAGCTCAGGCTAGCCTTCAACTCACTATGCAGCTAAGGATTACCTTGAACTCCTGGCCCTTGCACCTTCACTGGTATAATTACAGGGGCATGCCACCCACAGTATCCAACACGGTGTCTGACTATGCAAGCCTCTGGGCTGTCCTGGCTCTGCCCTGTGGCCAATTCCTCTCGTTCTACATCAAAGTCTCTGTTGGGACCATCTCAGACTCACCTTCGAAGTCAGCCATTCCTCTGTGGAACCTTTAGAAAACACAACACAGAGCTTTCAGTCAGAGAGACTGCCCTCAGTCTCCTGAACCAGCACTGGTGTGAGACCAGGCTGTCTTTCAGCCTGCTCTCCCTCTGATGTGACTGTTGCTCTGAGCAGCCTCAGGCTGAGACAACGCTGATACCTGGTAGGATCTACTTCACCAGACAGGGCCCAACTCAGAGTTGTCATCAGAGGGCATTAAGTAGGGCAAACCCATCTCCTTCCCCTTCAGCATCTGAGGGAACTGCGGACAGGAGAAAACCCTCCAGAAAGTCAGGCAAGGCTGAGCTCAGGCTGCGAAGCCCAATCCTGACCTTAGCAACCCAAAGTCACCCTACAGCCTCCTTCCTTCTCCTCTCCTTCTCTCTGGAAGAACTGTCTCATTTAGAGTAAGACTCAGTAGCTACCCTGCCCCCTCCCTGGGAAACCTCCATGACACCTCACTTTGTCCCTACTCTGCCTGTCTGAGTAGATGATGCCAGGTCCTATGACATATTCTTGGGCTTGTGTCCCAACACCCTGCTAGGGACACATACAGGCAGATACATGGAGAGTCTGTCCCATTAGGCCCATCTTGGACCTCAGGCCCTCACGGAAACAAAGTCTATTCTGGTGTGCTGTACAAGTTCCTCTTTCTCTCCCAGGTTGTCAACCAGGTGTTGGCCCGGACCAGCAGCGGGGGCTTCTGCGGGAACGACGGCTTCATGCACATGACCCTGTCCAGCCTTCCTTTTGGAGGAGTGGGTAGGTAGCAACAGAGCTCTGCCCTCCTGGGCTGATCCCCACCTGCATCCCCATCCTGCTATTAACCACATTAACTGCAGAGGATGTATGTGCTCCACTCTCAGTGCTCAGTGCAGCGGGCAGCAGCGGGAGCCCCTCTCCCCTGACAGTGTCCACCTAGCCTGCCTCTCTCCCACCTCCCTACAGTCTGTGGTGGAGACTCTATGTGGCAGCTTTGTGAGTTGTAAGAAAGCCAGCCTGTGGCTGCCAGCCACCAGCACCTTGACTTTCATCAAGCAACACTTGTCCTTATCCGCCCATCCTCCACATCACTGTGGGTGTTTTCTAATGGCTGCATACTTACCCCTTCAGCCTTCCCATGTCCCTGTAGACATAGGTCTGGAGACTTCCTGTAGACATAGGTCTGGAGACTTCCACTTCCAGGATGCCTGGGATGCAGATGTGGAGATGCCCCACAGGCAGAGGTGACCTGGCAGCCACTTTCCCTCTGAGGCCACTTCATTACTGATAGGCTATCCTGTCCTGTTCCCTCCACCAGGTAATTCTCAGTAGTGGAGTGAGTGACAGATGAGCCTGGTCCCTCCTGGTCTGTCTCAAGACCTGCTCCCTTCTCTCTCCCTCAGTTCTGTCTGCTGTGGCAGCCATTGAGCTTGGTCCTAACATGTCACCGACTGCTAAAGCTCTTGCCCCCAAGCCTGAATCCTTTGGGTTTTCACCCACAATATTCATCTGGTTGACTTCACAACCGCCTGGCTTCCTTCACTCCAGAAATCCCAGTTTCATGGCCCCTTACTTTACCCAAACTATTCCCCAGAACTTCCCTGGCTGGATCCTTGTCCCTTCCTAGACAGTGGAACTCCTTTGTGTCTAAAGAGTCACTTAATTTATACCACAACACTAGAAGGAGGGTGCTACCATCATGAAAGACAGAGGCAAAGTCACTTACTCAGGGTGGCATAGTTATTCAGGACAAAGCTGGGATCCATCCCCAACTCTCACCTCAGCAGCTTGGGTTCAGAATATAACCCACTGGTCACTGTCTGCTTATTCTGCACCAGCACCTAGTGAGCTGGTGCTGGGGCTGGCTCAGGGCTCAGCCTTTTACACACAGTGCTTTATTTAACCCACTGGACGGATGGGGAAACAGAGGCTCAGATATCCCCTTTGTCAGAGCCAGGTCTGTGCAATGTCTTCTCAACTGTCCAATGAAAGATTAACCCTATGTCCTATGCTGCCCACAGGATTGAGCGGGATGGGCAGGTACCATGGCAAGTTCTCCTTTGACACCTTTTCCAACCAGCGTGCCTGTCTGCTGAGCTGCTCTGGGATGGAAAAGCTGAATGACCTCCGTTACCCGCCGTATAGTCCCCGTAGGCAGCAGCTGCTAAGATGGGCCTTAGGCTCCCAGAGCTGCACCCTCCTATGAATATGACCCTGACTCCTCTCTCCTGCTGCCCTGCCCCAACCTACTTAAGCTTTCAGCTGCTTCCAAGTCCCCAGTGGTTTCCAAAAAGCAAGAGTCTGGCCCAGCCTGTGAACACCCCACTTATGGAACTTTTTCTGAATACACCTGCAGCTAGGCAAGACCTCCAGGTGGCTGGTCTAGCCTTTTTCCATAGCACATCACTCTCAGCAGCTTAGACAGAGAAGCCCCCTCCCCAAGTCTGGGCAGATCTGGTGACTAAGGGGGGCTTTTTTTTTTTTTGTCTGATCATAACAGAATCCCAAAAGACAGAGGCAGTTGTTCACAACTCCATCCACACCTGGAAGGTGGCTTTGTCCCACCTGAAGTGACATGATCATGAACCCAGATAAGATTAATTGGTGAAATCTGAAACGTATCTGTCATTGGTTACTTTCCTGTAACTTCTATTAAATAACCTGATATGGGCAAGTTCAAGAGGGAAGGATTTGCCAGGCAGTGGTGGTGCATACCTTTAATCCCAGCACTTGGGAGGCAGAGGCAGGCGAATTTCTGAGTATGAGGCCAGCCTGGTCTACAGAATGAGTTCCAGTGTCTGTTCCAGGACACAGAGAAACCCTGTCTCAAAAAAACAAAACAAAAAGAGGGAAGGATTCTCTTGTAGCTAATGGTCAGAGGGTTCAGTCAGCCTCAACATCTGAGGAAGTTAAGGATCTTGCCAAGATGCTGGCCGTCCACACAATGTTTCCTTAGTCACAGGTGTCCGCATCAGAGAGGAGCAGAGGGTGAGGATGAGTTCTGAGTTCAGTTGTAGAGTATTTTGTTAAGCTGTGAGAGGCCAGGATTACTGAAGGAGAAAAATATGTATGGGGTAATGTGTTTTGAGGGAAGACAGAAAGGATTAGATGTGTCTGGAGACAAAGGTTGTGTAAAGACAGGAGGAGACCAGAGAGGTGTGGCTACAAACCAAGGATTCGTGGCAGTCACCTGGAGCTGGAAGAGGCAGGCTCCCCCACAGGCTTAGGGAACAAGCCTCCACGTATTTTGTTTATGTTTTTCTTTTTTTCCTCTGTGAGACAAAGTCTCAATATGTAGTCTTGGCTATCCTGGAACTCATGGCAATCCTGCCTGAACTTCCCAAGGACTAGACCTACAGGTGTGAGCCACCATATTCAGTTTGCTGTACTTCTGTCTTCAATGTTGTGAGAGAACACAGCTCTGTTATCTCGGCCACTTTGGGACATTTGTCTCCTCAGTCTGGCACAGAGCAGGGGACAGGAAACTCCCTAATGGTTTGACTTCTGCTCATTGCTCTCAGGATCACAACTGTGCGGGTTCCTCTCTGGTTTAGTTTTCTTTAAAATGCTTCTCTACTAAGTTAGCTTTCACACAGCCTGTAGCCTACACAGTGGAGCTTCACAACTGGGGGTGGGAAGTCATCTTTGGGACCCACCTGATGCTCTTAGCAAGGTCACCCTGGAGAAGTCATCCTGTGCGGGCCCCCACCCCCGACTCCTACTGTGCTCCCTTCCTGGGCCCACATGGGCAGGAAACTAGCAAAGACTCATGGGCCAGAGCTGTGCTGTGCTGTGGCTCCCACTGGCTGAGCTCTGACCACAGGGAAAGGTTATGCCAGACTCTCTGCAACCCTGAACTGGAGGTGTGTTTGATGTCTGGGTCAGGGAGGAGTGGGGCATAGGGTCTGGTCACCAGTGAGGGACAGTAGCAGGGCTGATCTAAGTCTCCTGCTTCTCAGACCCTAGGAGGTACTCAGTGAGGCACAGAAACACTGGGAGCCTCCAGTGCCAAGGCCCAGAAACGCTGACTTGTGCCAGAAGCTGTGGGCATGTCTTCTCACTCCCAGGAGTCTCTTGGAAACAATAGTGATACTAAGGGGCTGGGAGATGTGGTTAACAGCACTGGCTGCTCTTCCAGAGGACCTCAGCTCAGTCCCCAGCACCCACATGGCATGTCACACTATCTGTGACTCCAGTTCCAAGGGATCTGATGCTCTCTCTGACCCCTGTGGTTATCAGGCATGCATGTGGTACACAGATAAATGCAAGAAAACCACACATACACCACACACACACACACACACACACACACACACACACACACACACACACATTTATGACATTAAGCTCAAAGAGGTTAAATAATTTGACTAGAATCTCACAGTAAATAGGAAATTAAGACGTGACACTCTCCCATTGGAGCAATTCCCTGCCTGCAAAGTCTCCTCTACAACTGTCAGTGCCCTTTTGCCTATTTCAAATGTGTCATTTGGTCACAGGAGAGTGAAAATAAAAGTCCCACGCTTTTTTCTTCTAGATAGGAACACTCTCATTGTATGTGTGAGGAGGGGTGGGGGGAGTGGAAATGATTTAGCCCCAGGGAGCTTCCTGGAGGAGGTGGTATTGCTGTCAGGAACCTGATAAGGTTTGTCTTCACCTACCACCCCCATGACTTTTCTCCTCACTAGCTAACTCCTTTCAGCTTTTCCAGAACATTCAGACCCACAGAGAAGCCTGTACAGCCTGCCATTCCGGTTCCCTTAGAGCTGTGCCCAGGAGGCAGTGAGGGAGGGCGTGGGGTTTTGGAGGCAGCTGCCCCACCCATCACCTGCTAGAGCTCGAAGACCAGGCCCTGCACTGCCAGGTAGGGCAAGGTAGTGTGGTCCCACCTAGCAGGATCGGCAGAGGCATAGTCAGCTTGGAGCCGCACATCTGGATCAACAGAGGCAAAGTGAGCCTGGCTGAAAGGACTGTATATCTGGAACCAGGATGTCTACTTCGGACACAGGCTCGGAGCCCTCTCCGGGGTAGGTGGGGCCACTGGAGCTGCTGGCAAAGGGGCCTCAGTACGAAAGGTCCAGGTTGGGGACAGTTGTGTCGGGAACAGGATATGGAGTCAAGGGTGAGGGGCAAAGCCAGGAGCTGAGGGTTTGAGACCAGCAATGAGCCTAGGGAGTTACTCATTACACCAGGACCGGGGGCCTAGATCAGAGGTACACGTCATCTGCCCGGTTCTTCTGAGCCTCACATTCCTGGTACATATAGGAAAGACCCAAGAGCCCAGGACTAGGGACAAACCTCGTCCTGTTTGGAGGAGCTCCATGCTGCTAAGGTGGCAGCCATATAAGCAGATGGAGTCCTGGCAAGGGATGCCAGAGCTGTGACCAGGGTCAGAAAGGAGAGGACTTCTTGTGAGGCATGGCCGAAGCTGAGAAGTTTGTTTGTTTGTTTGTTTGTTTGTTTGTTTGAGTCAGGATCTCACTGTGTAGTCATGGCTGTCCTGGAATCCACTATGTAGACCAGGCTGGCCCCAAACTCACAGTGACTGGCTTGCCTCTGCCTCTGGAATGCTGGTGTGCACAACCACACCCAATCCAGTCTTAGGTTTAAAGAGCTCTGTTACCAATGGGGCACGGTGACTTATGCCTGTAATCCCAGCTCTCTAGATGCTGGGGTAGGAGGAGCATGAGTTCAAACACAGCCTAGACTGCATTGTGAAAGTTGTTTCAAAGAAAAACCGAAACCGGTGGGGCTGGGAATGACAGAGGGCTTGCATAGAGTGCATGAGGTTCTGCGTCTGACCCCCAGGACTGCACACACGGAGTGTAATGGCACATCTATAATCCCAGCACTTGGGAGGTAGGAGTGGAAGCATGAGGGTCAGGGGTTCTAGGTCATCCTTTGATAGATACCAAGGCTAACTTAAGCTACATGAGATTCATTATTACCCCACTCCCATGCCCAGTGTGATGGAGGGCACATGCCTTTAATCCCAGCACTCCAAGGTAGAGGTGGTCGGGGCTCTGTGACTCTGAGGCCAACCTGGCATACACAGAGAGTACCAGGCCAGCCAGGGCTGTGTAGTGAGATCCTGTCCTCCACCTCCACATACACTGATTCTCATACATCAAGCAAAAGCCAGCTGGGCATGAAAGCCCACCTGTGAAGCCACCGTTGGGAGGCAGAGACAGGGAGCCCCCTCGGTTTTGATGAGTAGAGCATCTCAAGGACTGAGGTCTGGGTTCAGCGATGCATTCTGCCTCATTAAAGAAGGGAACTGAGGAAGATAGCAAATGCCAACCTCTGGTCTCCACACACACCTGCACACACACCTGCATGCAAACAAGCAGTCGCTCATACATATGAATACACACACCACACATATATGCACACAACTCCATGCACACCAAATGGGACAAATATTAGAACATGGTTATAATGTTGGTGTAGGTGAGAGCTGTGGGGACTGAAAAACACCCACTGTCTATCAGACGCTTGAGGAAGCTGCTCTCATTTCCTTTCTGTCAATGTGATAAAACACTGTCCAGAAGCAGCTTAGAGGAGAAAAGGACTGATGTCAGCTTACAGGTCAGAGAATATCACCAAGGGAAGTCAATGCCAGTGCTAACTCAAAGTCAAGGAAATATAGCAGAAACCATGGAGGAGTCTGCTTTCTGATTAGCACACAGGCTTATTCTCAGCTAGCTCTCTTACACAGGTAAGGACCACCTACCTAGGGAATGGTACCACCCACAGTGGGCTAGGCCCTTCTATATCCACTAACAATCAAGACAATCCCACACAGACAAATTTGGTCTGGGCAATCGCTCATATGTGATTCCCTTCTCAAGTGACCTTAGGCTGTGCCAGTTAGTCAAAGCTAACTGGGACAAATAAGCTTGACTCTCTGAGCTTCCCTTTCTCATCCTTAGTATGGAGTAATAATATGCACTACAAGGCTTAAATAAGATGAGACATGCCACCCCACTGTCCAAATGCCAGTGTTGTATGTGGTGTCCATAGAATCTACCCCAGCTCCCCATGCAGCAGGTCCCATCAAGACAACTGTCCCTGCTACACCCCATTTCTCACAATCTGCACCCCAAGGCCTTTGCCCTGTTGCCCCATACCCACAGTGCACAGTGTCCCTGTGTCTTCACTGCAGTTAGAGCCGGGATGACAGCTCACTGGCCTGCCTCTATGCTGCTGATCCTTTATAATTACAGACTCGTGCCATGTAACTGACATGTCAGTCAGTGACAGGCAGTGTGCACAACCATCACCCTACAGATTATAGCTGAGCTGAGTGGAGTAGGCTGCCCCACATTAAGGATCCCCAGGGACCTTACTACATCCCAGCTTCAGCCTCAGGGAGGCAGTAGGAAGGATGGACACTGTTAGAACCATGGGCAACCTGACCAGGAGCTCATGGAGCCTGGGCAGGGGGCACTGTGAGGGCTGGTGACATGTCACCCCAGAAGGAGCTCTAGGGCGTAGAGTCTAGGCCAATTGCTCCAGTTGTCCAGGGAGTGGGGAACCAAGTAGTCCCGGCCAGGCCCCGGTCCTCCCTGCAGGGAATGGCCACTGGTCTTCCTGGCTAGGGGTCTAGGTGGGAACTCCCCCAGGTCTGGCTGTAAGGGTCCCCATTCAGCCCTGACAGGAGGTGAGTCTGCTCAAGGACAGTTCTCATCAACATTGTTGTGAGCTGCCTCCTTCTGTAGGGCCCAGCAGAGGGGGACCTGAAAGTGGAGGCCTCAGCTGGAAAATCAGCTGCTCTGTCATGGGGAGGAGGGCAAGTCTACACTCTTCTGTCTCCCCACATTCCTCAGCTGGAACAGCCCCTGAGAGCCTGGCTGCTCAATTTAGCCTCTTGTTCTTAAGAACAGATTTGTCCTGAGAGTTCTGTCCACAGGGGGCGCTGCCCTGAGAATTCTGTCCACAGAGGGTGCTGTCCTGAGAGTTCTGTCCATAGAGGGTACTGTCCTGAGAATTCTGTCCACAGGGGGTGCTATCCTGAGAGTTCTGTCCACAGAGGGTGCTGTCCTGAGAGTTCACAGGGGCAATGTTGTAAGATTCTGTTCACTGCCAGGGATGTGTGGTGGAGCGGGTTGTGGTGGAACTTTCCTGAGAGTGACTTTGTCCACAGAGGGGCACTGTCTGTAGAGATTTTGTGTCTGGATTTTTTTTAACTAGAATGGTTACCTGCTGATGTCCGGGGAGGATATAGGTGCTAATGGGGTAGGACCTTAAGTGGATTCAGTGAGGTGTTGTTCCTGTTTCCCTCAGGACTACGAGCAGGTCCCAACTGATACTTTGTCATTCAGTGAGATGATGTAGCAGGAAGGGGTGCCTTAGTGGGGGCCCATGCTGAAGCACACCTTCCCCCACAGGTATTAGCTGGAAGAGGGGCTAGTATGAAATGAAGTTTATTTGAGACTGGAAAGGGATCTAGGGGGAGGGAGTAGAGGCAGAGAAAGAAAAGGAACAGGGAAGGACAGAAAGTGAGACGAGAAAGAAAGGAAGAGGGTGACCGGGAACACATGGAGAGATGGGCAAGGGGCGGGACAGGGAAAGAGAGAGAGAGGAGCCTGAACAGTCTTTAATATGTGAGCCAGACTCATACCTGACTGTTGCTAGGTAACTGTTGGGCAGAGCCTAGAGAAAATGCTAACACAAACATGGGTTGCTCCTGTTCACACATGCAAAGCAACACCCATTCCCACCCAACTCACCACACAAGACACATGTGTACAGACACTCAGGTGTAAAGATGCACCCACTGACAGATGCTCCTTATATGTATATAGACTTGAAAATGGGCACATATGAATACAGACACACAAGCACATGCACACACAGCCATATAAATATCGGCTTCATAATTGGAGGCAAGCCTGGGCTACTGTTGTGTGACAAAACCTTTCCTGGGGTGACAGAACACAGATATCTACTCACCCTAGATAGGAATACCATGACAAGCCTAAGTATGGATACCACCAAAGTTCAACTTGAGGAACCAATAACTTTACAGGTTACTTACGGGAACATAGGTAAGGGGTCACTTACAGGAGCAGAAATGACTCAAAGACAGCTGCTTCACCAAGGCCCAACCAAGCATGAATGACAGCTCCCAAAATCTAGGAAGCCCACTCAGGAGGCAGAAGCAGGTGAATCTCTGTGAGTTCAAGGCTAGCCTAGTCTACAGAGCAAGTTCCAGAACATCAAGGCTACACAGAGAAGTGCTGTCTTGGGGTGAGGGAGCTGGGAAACTGGAGCTCACTGCACAGCCTGCAGACAACTCAGTGGGGTGGAGAGTGTCCTTTTCAGGTGGCTCTGTTGGTCTCAGTCTCTTCCAGGCAGTTCTGGTTCTCCTAC
>JANHMN010000003.1:132989998-133032891 GCA_030674055.1 Rhabdomys pumilio
GGGGGGCTCTTACCCATCTGGCATCTGACTCTGGTTCTGCATCCTAGCTCACGAAGCTGAGCTCAGCCTTCATCCGGAAGGAGCCCTTTGGCCTGGTGCTTATCATTGCACCCTGGAATTATCCTTTGAACTTGATGATCATGCCTTTAGTGGGAGCCATTGCTGCAGGTGAGTGGGGTTCTGAATCCCCCTAGTCTGATGATCCTTCAGAAAGAAGGCTTCCAGAGTTCTGTGGAGGGTGCAAGCACTAGCCTTCCCTCTCTACTTCCCCATTGGCTCCTGTCAGGAAACTGTGTGGTGCTGAAGCCATCAGAAATTAGCAAGAACACAGAGAAGGTGCTGGCAGAGCTGCTGCCCCAGTATCTGGACCAGGTGAGCATGGCTCTACCTATCAAGCAGCTGGCATCCCACACCCCTGTGCCGGCCAGTGGGGAGGTCCTCCTGCCTGGGTCTGCCTCCTGAGCTGCCGTCCTGCCTTGTAGAGCTGCTTTGCTGTGGTGCTGGGTGGGCCCGAGGAGACCGGCCAGCTGCTGAAACACAAATTTGACTATATCTTCTTCACAGGTAAGGAGAGCTCTGTCCAGGATCCTGGGGGTAGGGGACAGCAGATAACACAGTGCAAAAGCATTGTGGGGTAAGACCATAGGCCACAGGAGGGGATTAATCCAGAGGTGGAAGTGTCCCTGAGGGTGGCTTTCCAGGTCCTCTGAGAATTTGGAGATTGGCTCCTGGGTGGTCAGGATGGAGGCAGACTCTAGGAGGTAGGTGGAGCAGCCCAGAGTTTGTGGAGAAAGGGCTCTGTGGAGAGAGGAGGCCAAAGTTAATGCCGAGACCAGTTGACCAGCTGCCTCTTGACCATGTTCTCAGGGAGTCCTCGGGTAGGCAAGATCGTCATGGCTGCTGCTGCCAAACACCTGACACCCATCACCCTGGAGCTGGGGGGTAAGAACCCCTGCTATGTGGATGACAACTGCGACCCCCAGACAGTGGCCAACCGTGTGGCCTGGTTCCGCTACTTTAACGCTGGCCAGACCTGTGTGGCCCCCGATTATGTGCTGTGTAGCCAGGAGATGCAGGAGCGGTTGGTGCCCGCCCTGCAGAATGCCATCACGCGTTTCTATGGAGACAACCCACAGACCTCCCCCAACCTGGGCAGAATCATCAACCAGAAGCATTTCAAGCGGCTCCAGGGATTGCTGGGCTGTGGCCGTGTGGTCATCGGGGGCCAGAGTGATGAGGGAGAGCGCTACATTGGTGAGTCTCCTGCCCCTGTCACTGGCACACAGCCCACCTGGGCTGAGACCCTTCCATACTGAAGAGGGCCATGTTGGACTCTGGATGTGAACTTTAGCATGAGTCCTTGTATCCTGGAGTTAACCTATTCTTGAGCCATAACTGTACCTAAGCCTGTGACTCCTCAATGACAACCTTAGGCCCCACAGCTAGACTCACTGAGCTGGGACCCCAGTTGTCTGGGCTTTTCATTGTCCCAGGAGGTCAGATCCCTGGACACTCAGACCCTGAAGTCCTGAGACTTCAGATCCTGAGTCTGCCCAGTCTGGAGCTGTGCTCCCATTCTTGCCATGACAACGAGCAAGGCTGTTTCTTCCTTTCTCCACAGCCCCCACAGTGCTGGTAGATGTGAAGGAGACAGAGTCAGTGATGCAGGAGGAGATCTTTGGTCCCATCCTGCCCCTCGTGACCGTGAAGAGCCTGGATGAGGCCATCAACTTCATTAACCAGAAGGAGAAGCCACTGGCGTTGTATGCCTTCTCCAACAACAGCCAGGTGGGGCCTCAGGGCTGGGGCCACAGATTGGGTGAAAAAGGGACAGACTGGTCACACCTCCTGCTTGTGGCTTTAGACTAATACTGCAAGTTTTAGCAGCCAGCCTGGTTCCATTGAATACTGCACAGAGATACTTGAAGACAGCACACAGGCAGGGCCACAGGGGCCAGGTGCATGACTGGTCAGCTGTCTGTCCTGACTCTATTGACCTAAGAAGTGTGCTAGGGAGGCCCCTCCCCCTTCTGAGCCGTGCATAGTTCCTTATAAGACTGATGGACAACACCATTCCCGACCTCATAGGCAGCGCCTGCCTGGCTGCAGTGGGGATCCACTCTCACACAAAGTTATAACCGCCTCATGCTCATGATAATAGGCATTGTAAAGTGCGCCCCCTAGTGAGTGCTGAAAATAAGGGACTGCTCCGTGCAAGGAACTGGGTGAGGCAGTGCAGAGGGGAGGACTCTCTTCCCCCAGGGGACTGTTAGAACTCACCCACTCACCCCTGCTCACTTCTGCCTCTCTCAGGTGGTGAACCAGATGTTGGAACGCACCAGCAGCGGTGGCTTTGGAGGCAACGATGGCTTCCTCTACCTGACTCTACCAGCTCTGCCCCTGGGAGGAGTTGGTGAGTTCCTGCCCTGCACCCCCTATAGTCTAGTTCTCATCCCAGAAAGTTCTTTGCTACTCCACTTGGATCTAGCCTCTGGGCCTCTTATGGCTTCAGTTTCCCTATCTGTAAATCGCTATTTAATTGCCCTGCCCTTCTCTGAGTTCCCTTGCAAGCTCTAAGCTTCTGGTCATGGCAGGTCCTTCCCAGGCTGGCATGGTGCTGTCCTCACAATCTCTCTTGCTCTCTGTGTCCTTGTAGGCAACAGTGGGATGGGCAGGTACCACGGCAAGTTCTCCTTTGACACCTTCTCCCACCAGCGTGCCTGCCTGCTGCGTAGCCCTGGGATGGAAAAGGTTAATGACCTCCGTTACCCGCCTTATGGTTCCTGGAACCAGCAACTGATAAGCTGGGCCATGGGCTCCCAGAGCTGCACCCTCCTGTGAATGCCACCTTGACTCTTCTCTCTCCTGTTGCCCTGCCCCAACATACCTGAGCTTTCAGCAGCTTTCAAGGCCCGAGTGGTTTCTGAAAGGCAGGTGTCTGGCCCAGCCTGTGAACACCCCACTTCTGGAACTTTTTCTGAACACACCTGCAGCCAGGCAGGACCTTCAGGTGGCTGGTCTAGCCCTTTTCCATAGCACAGCACCCTCAGCAGCCTTCTGACCTTCTGCTTAGACAGAAAAGCCCCCTCCCCAAGTTTGGGTAGATCTGATGACTGAAGGGGACATTTTGTCAGATCATAACAGGGTCCCAAAAGACAGAGCAACTGCTCACAACTCCATCTACACCTGGAGGATGGCTTTGTCCCACCTGAAGTGACATGATCATGAACCCAGATCAGATTAATTGGTAGAATCTGAAGTGTGTTCATTGGTTACTTTCCTGTAGCTTCTATTAAATGACCTAACATGGGCAAATTCAGGGGAAAAAAATTTACTCATGGCTCATGACACCAGAAGTTTTCATTCCCCCAAGACATGACAGAATACAGGTTACTTCATAGGATGGCAGGCCAGGAAACATCATGAATAAGAAGGAAAGCATGGTCGATTTAGTTTTGCCTGCTCGGGACCCAGGCAGGGGTGTGTGTATATGTACTGGCCACATCTCCACTCCTAGAAAGATGTAATGAGTGGTAGAATATGAAACTGGAGACTTGGGGATAAAGAGATGGATCAGTGGTTAAAAGCACTGGATGCTCTTCCAAAGGATTCAGTCCCAGCACCCACATGGCAGCTTACAATCATCTGGAACTCCAGCTCCAAGACATCCAACACCCTCTTTTGGCCTTAACAGGAACCAAGCATGCATGTGATATGCAGACATACATGTAGGCAAGACACTCATACATGGAAAATAGAATAACAAAATCTTTGAAAATGGAGACTTTGTTCTGGGTGTGATGGCACCTGCCTTGAATCCCCACAGAGGCAGAGACAGGTGGGTCTTTGTGATCTGGCCTACGAAGTGATTCCAACAATATGTAAAGATCCTGTCTCAACAAACAAAACCCCGAAGACTTCATCTAAACATGGGGAAACTGAGGCCTTGAGTCAAGACAGGGCTATGTTAAGTTCATAGAGGATGGCAGGGGCAGAGCTGAGGGATAGCTTTGTTGAGGATCGTGGGGCTGGAGGCTGGGTAGACAGGATGCCTGGCCCCTGGGGTTGGCCCCTTGTTCTTCCCTGGTCCCCACCCTGGAGCCACTTGCAGTCCCCAGCCTTGGCTATTGGGCTCCTTATCCTTAGACTCACAGCAAACCTGAGCTAGTGGCCTGGGGTTGAGAAAATTAAAAGATGTGTGGTCTTGGATATTTTGGGTGATGGCGTTTCCAGAATGGTACATGGGGGACACAGCAGAGGCACATAGCAGGGGCTTGTGGGTAGATGGAGGAGAGAACAGATAAAGAGAGGAGGTACCTGCTGAGGGCAGAGGAGTGTATGGATGAAGGCTGGCTGGATGAGGTGGTCAGATGACAAGACTGGTGGGCTAGTGCATGGGGGCAGGTGAGTGGCAGGTTTGGGAGCCACCCTGGGGCTCCAGTGGGGTCATGTGGGACCATCTGTGAGTGCTGGGCCTACAGTGGTCATTAGGCACCAGGGAGGCCATAAGAAAACAGACAATACAGGTCCATTGTCCTATGTCCATCTCAGGACATCTGGTTAGTAAGAAGAAGCCATAGGACAGTGCTGGAGCGGGAGCTAAAGGGACTGGCAACAGAGAAGGTGGTGGAAAGACAGAGAGCAGCAGGACCCCAGGTCTGAGTGGGAGGCCATGTGTGATTGCAGGCAGGATTCAGGTAGAGGCATATATCTGTGTAAGACCATGGCAAAGGGCCTCTTGCCTGTGTGACTATGTCAGTTAGTTTTTTTGACAACTTGACATAAACTAGAGTCATTTGGAAAGAGGAAACCTCAATGGAGAAAATGTCCATCAGACTGACCTGCAAGCAAGTCTGTGGGTCATTTTCTTGATGTTATGAGTCTCATGGGGAAGGCCCAGCTCACTGTGGGTAGTGCCATCCCTGGGCGGTTGGTCCAGGGGTGTATGAGTAAGCAGTATTCTCATGGTCTCTGCTTCAAGTTCCTGCTATCAGGTTCCTGTCTTGAGTTCCTGTCCCAACTTTCTTCAATGGTGGATTTGTGTAGATCTGTAAACTTTCTCATTCCAAGTAGATCTAGTCATGAAGCCTTTATCACAGCTCCAGAAAGCAGGATGCTGTCCCTTGAGCTGTTACAGTTCTTGACAGGCAGCACCAAGTTCTGAAAGTCTTATCTAACACAGTGCAGAGGCAAAGGACAGAGTTGTTCTCTGGGTGACTGTGGACCACAGAGGGATCTCAGTGCCCTCCAGAGGACTACAAAGAGACATCCCATGATCCTTTGCTCCAGCATGGCCACTGAAGTCTATTGCTGTCCAAGCATCTGTCCTCTAGAAAGCAGGCAGAAGAGGACAGAAGCCAGCTCTGTCTGCCTGCCATGCCCAGTAACCAGTAAGAGCTGTCCCTGCCAGGTACCTGAATCGAATTAATAAAGCAGGTGTGGGAGGGCTGAGGGGCAGAGAACAAAGCTGCCCCTCAGCTGCCTCCTCTCTTTCCCTTCCCCCAACTACCCATGCAACCCTTGAGAAGGGGCCAAGTGTCCCCACCCAGGCATCCTCAAACCCAGGTCCTGGCCCCGAGAACTAGTGGCAGTGGCCTGGCCACAAGGTTCCCAGTCAGTCCTCACATGGCTGCCCTTCCGTGTCTCCACTTCAACTGGGTTCAAATTTTTAACTTCTGATTTACTGAACCTTTCAGGCCAGCTGGGTCCTCACCCTTCTCAGCTGCTGTGCTGGCTACACTCCCCTCCACACACCTTCCCCATATTGCCAGGTCCTTTTCTGTTTCTTCCCCCCTTCTCCAGAAGGAGGTCAAGTGGTCGCTTGGCTGGTCCCTGGCTCAGCCTCATGGGTCCTTTCTTTCCTGGCTCATTCCCCAGGGCTGGCTTCCACACAGCATCCAAAGCATTTTCAGAGAAAGACGAAGTCGGCTGTCACCCCCTAGCCCTTGGGGGGAAACACCAGGCTGATGCTGTAAGGCCTGAGAGGGACCATCTCACAAGAAAGCTCGAGAATCAGCTACATGACACACTCATGTCTCCAGTGTCACCTTGGGAGTCACTGGCAGGGAGATGGCAGGTCATTTGTGAAGGACAGACAGAAATGGGAGTCTGGAGAAAAGCTGGTAAGACAGTGGCCAGTGTCACTTTTCTGAGAGCTCAGCAGAGCAGGCACAGGGAACAAAAGCTGTCCGACTTTTACCAAGATATGACAGGCAAGCCAGAGGAGCTGAGCAGACAAAGGGAATCATAGCCTGACCAAGAGAGGGGAAGACAAGGCCTGGGCTGCAAAGCCACTGGGCCCATGATTCTCAGGCATGGATTTCAGGCCACAGACCCTCTTGGATCAAGATTTACAACTTGAGGGTGGAGTGACAGTAGCTTAGGATGCATTTCTGGGCCTCAGTTTCCCTAACTAGAGAGATGTTGGGCTCTAGCCCTCACTCACTTTGGGGTGTTCTTGTTCTCCTGTACTCCCCACTCCTGTCTGGAGCTCAGGGCTGCCTCACCCTCATTTCTCATGCAGAATCCAAGGCCCAGTCCTCTCTCCAGGTCACACAGCTTGTCAGGAGCTGTCTTCTTCCTAGGGCTCAGGGGTATAACTCACCAGGTCAGCCCTAGCTTCTCTTCACAACTGAGTCTACAGACAGACAGACAGGCAGACAGACAGATGCATGTGTGTCCGAACATACATACATACACACAC
The DNA here is from genome assembly GCA_030674055.1 of Rhabdomys pumilio. Taxonomy (NCBI): domain Eukaryota; kingdom Metazoa; phylum Chordata; class Mammalia; order Rodentia; family Muridae; genus Rhabdomys; species Rhabdomys pumilio. Next base: position 132,996,702 of record JANHMN010000003.1, read on the forward strand.
ACAGAGAGAGAGAGAGAGAGAGAGAGAGAGAGAGAGAGAGAGAGAGAGCTAGGACTCTGCTTCTATGTTGGATCTAAGACATTTCCCACTGCCCCCTCCCCCCATAGCTGAACCTCCAGCAGGAAGGGCCCTGAAACCTCCAACCCCCCATAAACAGCCAGGTTGCTAAGCAGTTGCTGTTTGCAAGGCCCTGCAGGAGTCAGCAGGACTTCAGACTGATCATCAAGGCTTTAGGCTGGAGCAGGGCAGGGAAGGAGACAGGATATTCACCCCTCCAAGGGTCCCGGCCACCTGCAGGGGAAGGGCTTGGTAAACAGCCCCAAGAAATGTTGACAAAAGGTCTGTGACCTTCTGCGTTGAACTCATGAAGGTATCTGCCCTCTCTCCACTGAGGCTCCAAACTGCAGAAAGGGTGCCCAGGGCCACACACTTCACCGCTTCCAGTGCTCTGCCAAAGGACAGCTGCCAGGCCCGGTGGGAACAAAGGTGAAGAGCCACACAGCCCCGCTGTCCCCACACTGACAGTGTAGGGTGGGGGAGGGTAAGAGAACAGACTCAGGCTAGACAGGCTTGACAAGGTTTCTCAGAAGGCCCAGCTACCCAAAATGCCCAAACTGTCTGGTAAGCTTCGGCTTACAGTGGGAGCAATCTAATTCTTCCAGGATGTCAGGACATCCTGGGACACGGGGCCTGACCTCAGAGCCCACATGCAGTCAGTGGACATAGTTAATCAGATGGTTCACTGGGCTGCATGCTTCGGCTCACTGCCTCTTTCCTCATCGACCTCTAAACAGTGCTTGGCTCCTGCCAGTGGACAGCTGAACTCAGTAGGAGGAACAGCTATGGGTCAGGAGAACAGGACTTCCCCAGCACCTCAAAGAGGAGACAAACGGATTACACCCTGTCTTCCAGGTCCAACTGTCATTCCCCAACCCCACCGCCACCATGTTCAGTATACCCCGAGCTACTCTGCTGAGCCTCAGTTTCCACATCTGTAAACTGGGCCTGAGGGTTGTTTCCCAAAGCAGACCAAACAAAGCCATTTCTGTTACAGCATCCTTGAAGGCCATCACAAAGACCAGGCAAAACATTTTGCACTTTTGTTTAAAGCATCAGTGAGTTATAAGATTTGAACTCCATAGGCCACAGCTTGAAAGAGGTGCGAGGTGGGCCATGAGCTGCAAAGACAGAGGCTGGTGCAGAGGGAAGGTGGCAGGGAAGGGGACTCCTTTTCTGGTGGGCCCCAAAGTACAGGGCTGCTGTGGCCAAAACCAAGTCACTGCCCACTGCTGTCTGCCTTAAGTAGCCTCAGGGAAAGCGCCTCTTTGCATGGATCTCAGCAGGACACCAGGCAGGCCTTGTCTACCTATGTGGGACCAGGCACTGTACCACTGTTACTTATTAGTCAGCAAAGCCAAGTCCTTTCTGAGGACTGGGAGACATGATTACAGATCAGGAATCTCTGGGCAAGTGCAGCTTCAAGCAGGAGTCCCCAGAGACCCTTGCAAGTAGAACTGTCCCCATTCCCAGAGGATGAGCAGAGGGCAAGCACAGGAACCTGCCCCAGAGATCTGGACCCATTAAGCCGAGGGGGAGTGGGGGCGGAGCTTAGAGGGTAGGAGTTGGGCCCTGTGAACTTTGGCTGCATGGCTCTCAGCCCAGCTACCACCTCCTGTTCTCAGCTGACTTGGCACAAACACTTCCTGCCTGGGGCCTGCAGGCCTGTAAATTCAGCCACCTAGGAAGTGGACACATTAGGCCTGTGGCCTAGGGAAGGAAGCCCAAGTCGTACCAGCAGGTAAGAGGCCTCATAGAGGCTCCCGGCCAGTTCAGAGGACCGATGGTGCAGAGGTGACATGGAAGCCAGACACTTGCTGCACAGCTTAGGGGGTGACAGTCTTCTCTCCTTGGAATGCTTAGCACTGACTTTACCATCTATAAAATAATTCTGTGCTGATGGTGGTGTGAGTGGGAACAGTCTACCTTCTGAATGTCTGATTCTCCCTTCTCAACACTCGCCCTCAGAATATTCCAGAAGAGGGACTGAAGTTGCAAGGGGTGTCTTGCAACTTTGGCTGCTGGTGTCTTGAACTTGGCTTCTGGGTACAGGTGGGTCACAGCTGACACTATCAACCAGCTACCTCTTCACAAGCAGCCCCCTGCCTCAGACTCTTCCCGGCTCTGGATACTAGGCTCCATGTCTCTTGTGAACTCATTCCCCACACTAGGATGAGCTCCCTGCCTGGGTCCCGGGAGCCCCTGCTCCGTGTGGCCGTGACTGGGGGTACCCACGGGAATGAGATGTGTGGCATCTACCTGACCCGGTACTGGCTACAGTCCCCGGGGGAGCTGCAGAGACCCAGCTTCTCAGCCATGCCAGTTCTGGCCAACCCAGCAGCCACAGCTGCCTGTTGCCGTTACATGGACCGCGATCTCAACCGCACTTTCACCCTTACCTTCCTTGGGTGAGTACCCGCGGCCAGGCTGGCAGGTCCACAGCCAGGTGCCAGCATTCCTACAAACTAGCTTCTGTGTCTAGCAAGGCACTTCTGCCTTTTCTCAATGAACAAATGGTTTAGAGAGATCCAGATCAATGTCATCCCTTCCAGGAAGTCTGTCCTGACTGTAGGTCCGACTCTTACCAGCCGCAGTGAGACACACATGGGGAACAGGACCAGTGTGTGAGCCTCAGGTTACTAGAGACAAAGAAAAAGACTGGAGTGGAGGTGGGACTACATGAAGTGTCTGGCCTGGCCAAGAGCAGTCAGGAAAGGCTTCTTGTAGGAGGTGACATCTCAGCTAATTCCCCAAAGGTAAGAAGTTAGCCAACAAAAGGGAGACTGAGATGATAAGGACTAATGTCCCCCATTCCTTTCCCTACAGTTCCACAGCTACCCCTGATGACCCATATGAGGTGAAAAGAGCCCGTGAGTTGAACCAGCTACTGGGACCCAAAGGCACAGGCCAGGCTTTTGACTTTATCCTAGACCTGCACAACACCACAGCGAACACTGGGGTTTGCCTCGTCTCTGAAGCCTCCCACAGCTCCTTCAACTTGCACCTGTGCAACTACCTACAGGTGGTCCCTAGAGGGCAGGAAGGAGGATGGGGAGGGGGCAGAGGGACCAGTGGCACCTCTGTTCCCCAGAGCCTGCCACCTGAGGTGGGGCAGGGTGACCCTGTGCTTCCTGCACACTGCTCTTCCCAGCCAGCATCAGTGCCTCAGTTTCCCCTCTCAAGAAGGCCTGGATTCTGACCGGACCCTCTCACCCTACAGCTGCAGAACCCGGGGCTGCCCTGCCGCCTCTTACAGTTTGAACCAAGTGGGAAAGAGACCTATAGCATGGAATCCGTGTCCAAGAATGGAATCTGTGAGCTGAGCGTGGGAAGGAGACCTGGAGGGGTCGGCAGGGAGGGGGAGGAGCCAGAAGGAGTGGAGTTAGAAAGGATAGAAAAGGTGCTTGGAGAGCAGAATCAGGAGGGGGGCAGGGCAGGGGCGGAGGGGGGGTGGGAGTAGGGGGAGGGCAGGTTGGACTTCCTATACTTGTCTAGGCCTGGGGCCTCTGCCTGACTTCTCCTTTCCTGGCCCTCAGGTCTGGAGCTGGGTCCCCAGCCTCAGGGCGTACTGCGGGCTGATCTGTTCTCTCGGATGAGAGCTCTGGTGGCGTCCACTCTGGACTTCATTGAGCTCTTCAACCAAGGTGAGACCCTCCAGTAGCTTTTCAGGGAAACTGAGGTCTGAGGAAAGGGTTGGCTTCTGGAAACCAGAGGCACAAGCGGTCACACCCAGCCTCTACACAGGCATGGACTTCCCCGCCTTTGAGATGGATATCTACAGGAAGGTGGCCAGTGTGGACTTTCCACGAACCACAGATGGTGACCTGGCTGGCACTGTGCACCCTCAACTGCAGGTCGGTGTTGTAGGGGCTGGGGATACCCTGAACATCCGACTGAGCCCCCAGTACCTTAGAATCCAGAGCTGGACAGGAAGCTGGTCCAGTCCATACCTGCACGTAGAGCCCCTCCCTGGGCCTGGCATTTGGAGCAGCTGAAGTCTTCACAGTGAAGTGAGGGAGGCTGGTGGACGCTGTCCTTTAACTGGAGAAGCAAAAGGGAGGAGACAGAACTCAAGTCACCCGCTTGGAAGTGCAAATATTCTTTTTCCATGGATATGTGAGCAGCCCCATGCCTGTGAGCTGACTGTCCACAAGGGGTCGCTGTTAAACGGGGTCTTGTGCAGTCCTGTAGCCTTTTTCTACAGCAGTCTTAGTATTTTTTATCTTATTTATGACACCTGGGAGAGCATCCTAAGCCAGACCTGCGCATAGGCTTTGCAAATGCTGTATAACGACAGTTACTTTAGAGATTTTACTTTAAAAAATATAAACATATTCTACATTTTGTCCGAGAAGAGACTGTATACAGGAGTGATTCTGGTGAGAGTATTTCTTGGTGACGTCATAGCCATTTTAATTTGCATAGTACGCACCATGATGTTCTTGAAACAGCAAAACCACCCAGTGACACATTTCTCAGAACTAATCTTATCTCTAAGCAGTGCTCCTTGGCAAAGGCAGGATTACTCCCTCCTTGGGGAACGTGGGGGCAGAGGTCATGGCCCCAGCAACTCTGGCCTTGGCTCTTCTTCCAGGACTATGACTTTGAGCCACTGAGGCCTGGTGAGCCCATCTTCAAGCTGTTCAGTGGAGAGGACGTACTGTATGAGGGGGACTCCATTGTGTACCCTGTGTTCATTAATGAGGCTGCCTACTACGAGAAGCACTTGGCCTTCCTGAAGACTGAGAAGATCCGGGTCTCGGTGCCTGCCCTGCCGGGGCTGACCCCCAGCTCCACCCAGACTCCCTAACCCAAGTCCCTGAGACTACCTGACCTCAGTTTCCCTATCTGAAAAATGGGTCCCAGGGCACAGTTCCAAGCTCAGGGTCCCCTGTCTTACTATGGACACCATGTCTTTTTCCAGACAACTGATTTTATGATATAAAATAGACTGTGCCCAAAAATTCACAGTTCTTGTTCTTTGTCCAGCTTGGGCTTTGACTAGGGAGGTGGATGGAGGAAGAGAGGGATGGCCACAGGATCATGCATGGACCTTTACATATGGGCATACTAAAGGGAAAACTGGGGGAAGGACCAGCTAATGTAACCTTGAGCCTGGGCCAGTGATAGCCATCTCTGTGCCTCTCTTTGGCCACACATCCTGGGGATAAAGAGAGACTCTCCTACATGTGGATCATATATGTGGAGGGGATCTGGAGATGAACTTCCAGGAGCCCAGTGGGAGGGTTCTCAGCCCCTATTGGCATGTGCCCATGTAAACGTACACAGCTGTGCTTGCCCAGGTTTGTGCCTACCCAAGGATGTGTGTGGTCCCAAGAGTCCTGGGCCTGCAGCCCTCTTTTGGAGGGGTCTGCGCATAGCTAGGCACACGGCCCAAATGTGGATTTGCAGGCAGCTCAGGGCAGTCAGGATGCAGACAGGGTGCACCCAGAACAGCTGCCCAGCTGCAAGGGCACTGGGAGGAGTTGGCCTGGCTTGGGGCAGAAGGAAGCCTAAGGGAGAAGCCAAGATCCTTTCACCACCACCTCACCTTCTCAACCACCCCTCACACCGGCATGAGGGGACCAGTGAAAGGTCCCAGTGGTGTCCCTTAGTCTTCAACCAGGTGCCCTGCTGGGCAGGCACAGCATTGCAAACTACTTAGGAAAGGTCACGATCTAGGGCCCAGAGCTCTTCCCTCCCACAGCTGAACTCTCTGGGCCTCTGCAGTCTGCCCGGCTCATTCATCTCCCTGCGGCCATGCTGCCACCGCTGCCTCCTGGTATTGAGCTTTGAGATGAGAAGGTGTGAAGGATATGGGTGCGCCAGGGAGCAGCTGGCAGGCAAGATGGATGAGAGGGCAGTGGGGCCAGCAGGAGCCTGGGGCAGGAGGGAGGGCTGCAGGGTGGCTTGCCTTGCACAGTGTGCGTGTGTTCATGTATTGGGCTGTGGGTCCTACCCGTGAGACTATACACATATAGAAGCCGCACCCACTGTCCTGCCATGGATAAGGCTTTGAATTCATGAGTGTACATGTAGGCATGTGAGTTAGCATGTTTATGTTCATATGTGTGTTTCCATTACATGTATCAAAGAAAGGCATACACACACACACATGCACACTCGTCAAGGTCCAGCAGAATCCAGGCTGGCCCACTTCTAAGAATCTGGGCCGAGGAGGAGCTGCTAAGACTGGGACAGGATCCCCAAACCGCCCCCTTTTCTCTCCTACTTCCCATCCGCCACACTGAATTCTGGGGCACACTTCATTGGAGGACCCTGGGAGATGCTGGTACCTTTTGACTTGCAGACAACACCCCTTTCTTGCCTGGCTGAAAGCGCCAAAGCCAGTGTTAGTGTCCAATGAAGTATGGATCTGTTCAGGGTGGGATCCTCCTAACTGCCTCCTCAGCATCCCAAGTGTGTGTTTGTGTGTGTGTGTGTGTGTGTGTAGGCATGTGTGCATGCACGCACATCTGTCTCCAGTTTCAAGCTGGAATCGGGGGGGGGGGGGCTGAGGAGCATTGAATAAATGGCAGGGAGAGGCAAGGCTATCTAGCCTGTGCCCCAAGTGTCACACTCAGAGAAAAGCATCCCCTCCAGCCATGGCTTGGGTCCTGCCCCTGTCTGCCCTTGGCAAACATCTTGATCTCTATGAACACAGCCTTCTGGCACCAGGCTCTGCAAAGGTCTGGATACTCCCTCCCAGGGTGGACTGAGGTAGTCTGGCCAGGTGGGCTGTTAAGTACAGGCCACTAGTCAAGGGATGCTCTCAACAAAGGAAGCATGGGCTTAGAGGAAGCCCAACCTCTGGGCAGTGACTAGGTTTCCTTCAGAACAGATGGGGAAACTTAGAGGAAGTGCCTGGTAAGGCTGGAGAGGGACCAGCAGATGCTCAGCCTGCCTCAACCTGCCTCAGTCTACCTAATGAAGATGACATGTGACCATCATCTGAGGGCTCACCCCTGCTATGCTGCTCTTCAGCTAAGGCTAGATCATCACAGGCAGAGAGATTTGTTCACTGAAGTCAGGGACACTGAGGCACTGGACTGGCAGGAGAATCTGAGTATCTTACCACCCAATCTGGAGCTCTCCCTGTCTCCCTCGCCTGTCCCATTGCAAGGACAAGCTGTAGACTTATGAGGACATTACCAGTAGGCTGGGGTCTTAGGCTAGAAGAGAGGGCACCACCTTTGCACTTAGCCTGCATCTGCTGCCTCCCCTGCTGCCTCCCATTCAGCCCTTCCATCTAGGCAGAGCCTGGCCCCTGTGGACACCAGGCTGTCTTCAAGATGGCTCCCCACCCCCACCTGTACTGGGGCCCATTGATCAGGAATAGCTGGGGGCCTCTTAGCTGGAGAAGGAAGAGAGGACCAGGAGAGGAGAGGGGGAGTTTTGAAACGTCACAACCTTCCCACCTGCCCCCTTCCACATGAGCCTGCCTCCAGAGCCAAACCCAGCCAGTGGCCCAGCTCCAAGACACTACAATCAGAGGTGGTTTAAAGACACCCACCAGAACATCCCTGAGCTGGGCTTTACAAACATCCAACCAAGTGTTCAGCTCAGGAAGAAAAGCCTCAGCCCAGGATTCATACTGAGAGCTGGGGACGGGTGCTTGCTTGAGAGGTGTTCTGCTGAGCACAGGAGCCAACCCAGTGTCACTCACTGCCTACCCCTCCCTGGGTGAGGCTGCAGCCTAGCCTGAGGTGAGACCCGGCTGTCCGCATGGCAGGTAAGTATGGGTTCAGGCTCACAGATCACTCTTTATGGGTCAGGGCTGCAGAAGAGAAAACATGGCACAAACCCTGTCTGCACATGCTCTGTAAGCAGTCCAGTGGTACTGCCTACCTGGTGTCATGTTAGACATAAGACACCTCCAGCCACTTGTCTTTTTATTATAATTATTGCATGCACGTATTCCTGCACATATATGCATGTGGGTGTGCATGGTGAGGGTGGGATAGCCATAGAATGTTCGCGGGGGTCAGAGGACAACTTCTGTGGAGCTGGCATTCTCCTTCCATCTTGTTGTGGAAATGCAACTCATGTTGGCTGGCTTTCACCGCACCCATTTAGCCTGCGGAGAGGCCCCTCCAGCCCCCAACCTGTCCAACAGTGCCCTTTGCTCCTGCTTACCAGGGGGCACTGCTGGGAAAGGAGACCTTGACTCTGGACTCCTGGCCACAACAAATTCCACGGATCTTCCCATTCTCAGCCCCTTACAGGAATGTTCTCCACAATTTTATTTATTTATTTTTTTTCTGAACAGGGGTCTCAGGCAGCTGAGGCTTACCTAAGTCAATATGTCACTAAGGGTGATTTCAGTTTCCAAGCATTGGGAGTACAGATGTCTACCACATCTGGCCCAAAATAACCTTCTTTAAAATCCAGTGCTGGGCATTGAAAACAAATCCCCATGCATGCTAGGCGAGCGCCCTGTTGCTGAGCTGTATCCCCAGCAGCACCTTTAAACCACGGTGAGTACATGTAATATGAAATTCACTGTGTTGACTGTTAAGTGTATAGCTCTTGGCGTTAGGACATTCATGGCTGTGTACCCCTCACCACAATCTGCTTTTTCTTTTTTTCATTTTATAAAGTTGAAATTCTCATCCCCACTGAACATTTCTCCTCCTCCTGTCCTGGCAACCACCACTTTGTGTGTTTCTGTAATTTTTTTTTTTAACCTTCTGTGAATAGAATCATACAGACTGGCCCTGTGCTTCTGGCCTATCTCACATAACAGAAAGTTCTCACGGTCTCTCACCACTGCATCAGAAAGCCCTTTCTTTTGATAGGGTGAATAGTATTCCATTGTGGGCTATATTTTCATTATCTACTCATCTGTCAGTAGACACTCAATTGCTTCTGCCTTTTGGCTATTGAAGCAGTGCTGCCCTGAGGTGGGTGTGCAGACACCTGTGCTTGGGTTCCTACTTCCGTGATTCTGTGTTTAGTTTTGTAAGGAATCTCTGATCTACAAAGGCTGCACCATTTTAAATTCCCACCAACTCTAGGCTTCCAATTTCTCCATAATTTCGCTCACATTTGTTAAGTTCTAGATTCTTTTCTTGTCCTAACAGTCATCTTGACGACTGGCCAGTGTTTTACTGGAACTAGTGCCTTTGTTTTGCTTGTACTTTGTGAATCAGAGACCTCTCCATTCTATTTACTTGTGAAATTTCCTTTCTTTCCTTTTTAATATATGTGTGTGTGTGTGTGTGTGTGTGTGTGTGTGTGTGTGTGTGTGTGTACTGTTTGTTTGTTTGAGACAGGGACAGGGAGACAAGGTCTCCTGTAGCCCAAGCCAACATCAACTCACTATGTAGCTGAGAAGAGTCTTGAACTTCTGATGCTGCTGCCTCTATCTCTCTAGTGCTGGCATTACAGACATGTACCACCATGTTGTATATATTTTTAATGTCATGATGGGAACTGAACCCAGCATTTTGTGCACAGTAGGCAAGCAATCTACCAACTGAGTTGTGTCCCCAGCTGTGGGCCATTATTTTGTTAATATTTATTTATTTTGTGTGTGCTGGTTAGTTGTCCACTTCAAACCAACCAGCCATTTTAGAAGCGGGAGTACATTCACCCGAGGGATTGCTTGCATCGGATTGGCCCGTGAGCACGTCTACAGGGCACTTTCTTGATTAGTGACTGGTGTGGAGGATGCAGCCCCTGCCGTGCGTACCAACCCTGGGCAGGTGGTCCTAGGTCATACAACAAAGCAAGCAGAACAAGCTCTGAGAGGAAAGCCAGTCAGCAGGCCTCTTTCATGACCTCTGCTTCAGTTCCTGCCTCCAAACTCCTACTTGAGTTCCTGCCAGACTTCCCTCAATGGTGGACAGAGGTCTGTAAGCAAATTTGAATTTAACCCTTTGTTCCCCGACGTGCTGTCAGTCATGTTTATCAGAGCAATAGTAAACTAGTCCAGTGTGTACGCACACGAAGTCAGAGGATACGCAAAGTTGGTTCTCATCTTCCACCACGTAGGTCCGGGGAATGGAACCAGGTATTTGGGCTTGGCAGCAAGCTTCTTTACCTACTGAGCCATCTCACAGCCCAAGTACTATTACTTTAAATAAGATACTGGAGTGTTTGGAAGCTTTTGGCCAAAGCTTATGTTGCAAATTATGACTGAGACTGTCCAGAAGGGAGAGGAGTGGCATACACAGCCATGGATGTCCTAATGCCGTGAGCTATATGCTTAAACATGGTTAACATGGTAAATTTTACATTATGCATACACTGGTCACAATTTCAAGGTTTTGCTGGGGATATAGCCCAGGTTTCAGGGCCTAGGGAAGATAATTTGTATGATCAGCCTCCTTCCCATCCACCAGCACTGGGCCGCTGAGGTTCCACCGAGCTTCATGAGCTCCCGACGCACTTCCTGCCCCTGGTGTGTACACCATTTTTATAAATGCCTCCTGTGAAGAGCCTCCTGTGTGCCACACTCTGCTCTCAGCAATGCGTTGTCTGCCCTCTGAGATAGGGAAACTGGGAATCCAAGAGGTGACACAATTTGCCCAAGGCCATGTAGCTGCTTGTCTCTACCCTCCAGGATCTTGCTGGAGGAAAGACTTCAAGTTAAGCACAGTGGCTGTAATCCTAGCACTTGAAAAGCTAAGGCAGGAGGATTCCCTCTAGCTTGTGGCCAGCCTTGGATACCAAATATCAAGCCTCAACACTCCAACCCAAATAGTTGTGGTGACACATGCCTGTAACCCTAGCCCTTGGGAAGTAGAGGCAAAAGGATCAGAAGTTCAAGGATATTTTTGGTTACATAATGAGTTTGAGGCCAGCCTGGGCTACATGAAACCATGTCTCAGGGAAAAACTAAAGAAGTTCACAGTAACTGACTATGGTGTGATGTTGGTTGACAATACTGAGACAGTAGCCTGGTAGCCAGGTGGCCTTCCAGAGGAAAAGGGACACAGACACAGCTTGGAAGATGAAGCTGAACGGATAGTGAGTCAGGCTGACAAAGGCCAGAACTCAGGGATTCATCCCCTCTCCACAGTCTTCCTGTCTGCTGGCCTTGGAGTACTTGCTCCTCCAGAGACCTATCCTCCTCCTGTGACCAGCACCAGCTGGGAGTCTCGGCTGGGGACACCATTTCCCTCAGGTTCCTGCACCATGTCCACAGAAGTCCAAGCCGTGGCAGAGCCCACTGTGCAGGGCCCCAAGAATCCACGTGTGTCCAGCGTGATGGTGCAGCTGGAGATGAAGTCACTGTGGGAAGAATTCAACCAGCTGGGCACAGAGATGATTGTCACCAAAGCGGGCAGGTGTGGGCATAGAGAGTGGGGGCTGGGCAGGGGCTGGGGGGAGGGCACAGCCATGCTGAGTGCCTCCTTCCCACAGGAGGATGTTCCCAACCTTCCAGGTGAAGATCTTGGGCATGGATACGCTGGCTGACTATGCTCTGCTCATGGACTTCATCCCGCTGGATGACAAGAGATACAGGTCTGGACCTGGCAAGGGGACAAGAGTGCAGAGAACAGGAGCTAGACCCAAAGGGCAGGCAGGGTGAGGTGGAGCCTGAGTCCATGCCAGGGGAGCCCAGCCTAGAGCAATAGGTCTTAGGGAGAAAAGGGAATGGGCTAGCCTGAGGCATACACAATTAAAAAACAAAGGCTGCCCACCAGGTGAGCTGAGCATGACAGGGTGAGGATCGGTGGCTTCACTATCACCCTGATTAGACAGGGCACTAACCTCTCACTCTGCTTCCCTAGGTATGCTTTCCACAGTTCTGCCTGGCTGGTGGCTGGCAAGGCCGACCCCGCCACGCCTGGCAGAGTGCACTTCCACCCCGACTCGCCAGCCAAGGGTGCCCAGTGGATGAGGCAGATTGTGTCCTTTGACAAACTCAAGCTGACCAACAACCTGATGGATGACAATGGCCACGTGAGGCACAAGCCACTGGGCTTCATGGGGAGGAACTGAGCCAGTTGTAGCAGGTTGGGACTGGGACTGTGATAAAAGCCTGGCAGGGCTGGTATGGTATTTGCATGGATGTCTAAAGGAAGAGACAAAGGAAGAGAAGGTGAGAGGAGAAGCAGTTTGAAGCCTAGGGGACAGCCTGAGCTAAGGTCCTGAGACCAGAAAACACGGAGTCAGTTGAGAGACCGCAAGGAGAGTCCCACTGGGGCTAGAGTGGAGACAGGGACAGCAGTGGGTAGGCTGTCTCACAGGGCCAAGTGCCTGAGGTGAGAACCCAGGCTATAGAGGTTAGAGTGTGGAGAATGGGTATGAGAACAAGGCGTGGAAGCAGGGAGGCCAGCCAGGAGGCAGTGGAAGAGATTGGGAGAAAGATGGCCAGGGATGTTACAAGGTATTGGGTAGAAAAGGTGGTCAGAGCCCACACAGCTCTGAAAGTAGAGATAGTGGTGGACAGTGGGCAAGAAGAGGGGAAAAGAGTCTTGGGCTCAAGGAGGGCGGCTGCACCAGCTCCACGCCTACACTCAGCTCCCACCCTCCTGCAGATCATTCTCAACTCCATGCATCGTTATCAGCCCCGTTTCCACGTGGTCTTCGTGGACCCACGCAAGGACAGTGCCCGCTATGCCCAGGAAAACTTCAAGTCCTTTGTCTTCACGGAGACCCAGTTCACAGCTGTGACAGCCTATCAGAACCACCGGGTGGGTCATCCCACAGCTCCCGAGGACCAGCCCAGCTCTGAGGGGCAGACACTGAGGCTGGAGGTGCCTCTGTCCCCTGGACATCTGGCTTCCTGCTAGCACTGAAGATCCTGGGCCAAGGGGATCTGGGTCCTACTGACTGGAAGTTCCCAGGGGACAGAGCGGCTAAGTGTGGGCTTCCAAGGCTGAATGGCTGGAGCCCAGTCCACAACTATTCTTTTTCTCTGTAGATCACACAGCTGAAAATTGCCAGCAACCCCTTTGCCAAAGGCTTCAGAGAGGCTGACCAGGACTCATGGTATCGTCTTACTCCTACCTTCTGTCTCTAAGTCCAGCTTTGTCCTCCACCCTTCCATCCCAAGCAGCTCCTAAAGCCTTCACTCCTGACCTGCTTCATGGTCACATCCTCTAATTTGCCCTGGGATCCCCTATTTGACTCAGACCATAGCATCTGGGGTGGGGGTGATCATAACATCTCCCTTGGTCTCCTACCCCATTCCTGCTTGCCCTATCTTCAGGCCTGTGACCCCCAGGCCATTGCTCAGCATTCCTGCCCGGAGTCGTAGCAGCCTCGGTCCCTGCCTGCTTAAGGGCTCTGCAGAAAGAGAGAAAGGTGAGGACCTAGCTCAAACCCAAGGCACGCACATAGGCCTCCAGAAAGGGGCTTCACCATGATCAGTGACATCCTCATCTCCCACCCCTACCTGGGCTGGAAGGCACAGGAGAGAGCAGGGCAGGGACAAGGTTTAGAGCAAAGGAGGGGTGCCTGCTGGGCTTCCTGGAGGTGGTGGATCCTGAGTAGGGCATTGGAGCCTGAAAGCTCAGTTTGGGACTGGGAGACAGTTGGATAGAGAAGGTAAGGAAGAAAGTTCAGGCAAAGAACAAGGGCAAATACTACATAGGCCAAGATGCATGGCCAGGGTCTGGACAGACAAGGTAGGCCTCAGTATTAGGACTGGGGATGTGATGGGAAATCTGCGACCCACTCAAATCATTTTCTCCCTCAGACACCAGTAAAGCTTCAGCTTCCAGCTCCAGGATCCCTATTCAGCCACACCATCGGCTGCTGCCTGCCCCTGACGTCCTGCTGGCCCCTGCCACCTACAGACCCCTCCCTTACCAGAACCTATACCCTGGATCCCCAAGCCACACTGGGACCCCAAGAGCTCGGCTGGCACCTTACCCTCTCCCCAACATCAGTACCGTTGGAGATCAGGAAGACTCAACTCTCGCAGCTGGGCTGGGGCTCCGGCCCACCTCTGCCTTGTGCTTGGTGCCTAACCAAGACTCCCAGTGATGGCCAAGTGCTATGGAAGCCCCTTTTCCCTGTGCCCCACCTCTCCTGCCCTCTTCTGCAGAAACATCTCCTAAGGAGAGCAGTGCAGCTGGAAGCCCTGGTGGCAGTGGTTCCTACCTCAAAGCCAGTCTGGGACTTGCCAGCCTTGGAATCAGGCCCACTTCCTACTCAAAAGCCCTGAATCCCACCCCTGCCTCGAGGATGACTCCTCTAAACCCTGCTTCGATTGTCCCTCCCCCACATTAAACTGCTTGGTAACAGCAGTCACAGTACTTCTGTCCACAGGAACTCCCAGACCAGACAGTCCCATCACCTTTATAAGTCTCCAAAAGCTGGACCCAGAGCACAGGGCGATGATAACTGACCACAGCAGCAAGGCTGCAGTTAACCTGGTGTGTCCCCTATTTTGTGCACCCATAGAAGGATGGAAGCAGCACAGAATGGTTTCGGCTCACAGTCACACAGCAAAGTACAGCTGACACTCGCCATTCCATTTAAATGCGTTGCTCTAAAGCTGGTCCTGAGGGCCAAGGGCCATCGAAGTGTGCCTACTATGATAGACAGGGATCACACAGGCCAAGGTAGGGATGGGTGTAGACTTGGAGAGCGGAGGTAAAAGTCCAGGTAGAGTCAGGTGGGATAAAGCTGAGGGAGGCACGTTGGAGAGAGCTTCCTGAGGCACCGGAGGGCTCCAACTCTGCTCCAACCCGGAGCTCTTCCTGTGAGAGGTTCAGGAAAGCACCCGACACCCACGAGACGAGAGACAAGGAGCCCAGAAGATCTTCAGCAGCCAGACATCCTAACTCCTGAACCCGAAGTCAGGACCTATTCAATTCAGGTTACCCAAGGGTTCTGGAAACTGAGTCCAAACCAACTGTGCTGCACTGATAGGGAAGTCACGCCCCCGGAAAGAAACTCAAGCTAAGCTGGCCGGCTTTTCCGGACACGCCTTCCACCAGCTCTAGGCCATGTCTTTCCTTTAGGTGGCGCTCTGGTCCCTGTACACAAAACCGCTTCTGCCCTCACCTAGCAAGCTCCGCCCCAGATGCCCCAACCCCCCTCTGTCGCCCAATAGCAGCAAAACCCGCCTTAAGGCACACCCCGACGGTCTCCGAGGTTCTGCCTCAGCAGGCCTCGTCTGGAACTCGTCCGAGGTCCCACCCGGGCAGCGACTGCCTAGTCTGTCTCCGAGGCTCTATCCCGACAGGCCCCGCACCGCCGGCCTCTGAGGCTTTGCAAGGGCAGGCCCAAGCCTGTCCGCCTCTCATACCCGGCTCTGGGAAGCCACGCCTCTCCGAGGGCACGCCCTCTTCCGGCTCCCACTTAGCTCCCCGCCCTGCGCCGGAGCTTGCTCCCTGTCGCTTCCCCTCTCTTGTGGGCCCATGCCCCCTGTGTCCCGGACGTCTGGGACATGTTGCCTGATTGCTTGTCCGCGGAGGACGAGCAGCGCTGCCGACAGCTGCTAGCTCGGACCACTGCCCGGCTACGCTCGCGGCCCGCGGCGGCTGCAGTGCTTGTGCCGCTGTGCCTGGTGCATGGGGTCCCGGCGCTGCTCTACACGCTGCGTTCTAGTCGCCTGGTTGGGAGTCACAAAGGGGAAGTCAGGTACGCCGGCCTTGTCGGCGCACTACCTGTGGCCCGCATACCCCTCTGAATTTTCTCCTTCATAAACAGGACTCTGTCCTTTACCGTAGACTGGAGAGAGGCAATCTGGGGCTCCCCTTCTTTGGCTTTGCCCTCAGCCGAAATTGAGAACACCCGGGGTCGATATCTGCACCACTGGGACACCATAGGCAGACATGGGGTGTCTGAGCTCCAGCATAGTCTTAGCCAGCTGCCAGACCCCCGTGTATCTCCAGTGCCTGTCCCCCTTACTCGAATGGCCCAGGGAGGTAAACTGCCTCCTTGACGGACTGTAGTCTCAAGACTCCCTCTGCCCATTTAGTTTCCCAGGCGGTAAGTGTGATCCCGACGACCAAGATGTAATACATACGGCCCTTCGGGAGACTCAGGAGGAGCTGGGCCTAGAGGTGTCCAAGGAGCACGTGTGGGGTGTGCTGCAGCCAGTGTATGACCGGGTGAGCCACCCTTATCCTGTCACACTCACTCAGTACCCCAAGTGACCGGGTAAGCCAGCCCTGCGCAGTTCAGGACAGGGTCCAGGAAAGCTTGCAGGGTAGGTAGGCTGTATTGATCGGGCTTGAATGACAAGTGGAAGATTTCTGGGTAGTACATACATGCAAGGGGAACCTGTGAGGCAGTGGGCAAGAAACCAAGGACAGGGACTGGAGGGCTTGGCCATGACTACCCATGGCCTCTGGATGGCAGAGTAGAGACTGCTTCTCCTTCTAACTGCTCACCCTCCTCCTACCCCAGAAAAAGGCAACCATAGTCCCGGTTCTTGCCAACGTGGGCCCACTGGATCTACAGAGCCTCAGACCCAACCCTGAGGAGGTGAATGGGAGATACTAGGGAGCTGGGCTGTCCTACCAGGGGATTCACAGGCAGTCCTCTGTCCACTCCCTCTCTGTCTCTTGCCCACAGGTGGATGAAGTATTTGAGCTGTCTCTGGCACACTTGCTGCAGACACAGAACCAGGGATATACCCACTTCTGCCAGGGTGGCCACTTCCGCTACACACTACCTGTCTTCTTACATGGACCACACCGTGTCTGGGGCCTCACAGCTGTCATCACTGAGTTCACCCTGAAGCTGCTGGCCCCTGGCATCTACCAGCACTCCCTGGTTGTCCCCGAGCTGCCTAGGGGTTGAGGCCTGCCTGGCCATTAAGTGCCTCTGCCTTCATTTGGCCAGGCTACTCCAGAACTGATTAAAAGAGTGTTTGACAACTCTCCTCTGGCATCTTCCATGTGGAAAGTGAAACATGAGGCATGGTAGTAACCTTTGTGATCCCAACACTGGGAAAACAGACAGATGGGTCTCTTGGAGCTGCTGGCCAGCCAGTGCAGACTACTTGGTGAGACACAGGCCAATGAAAGACCCTGTCTCAAAACAATC
The DNA here is from genome assembly GCA_030674055.1 of Rhabdomys pumilio. Classification (NCBI taxonomy): domain Eukaryota; kingdom Metazoa; phylum Chordata; class Mammalia; order Rodentia; family Muridae; genus Rhabdomys; species Rhabdomys pumilio. The sequence continues at coordinate 133,013,721 of JANHMN010000003.1, forward strand.
AAACAAACAAAAACCATGGTAGAGGCTGGTGAGATGGCTTGGTGAGTGAAGGCACTTGTCACTGTCACGAAGCTTGATCTTGATCTTTAAGACCTACATGGAGGAAGGAGAGAACCAACCCCTGCAAGTTGTCCTCTGACAATGGCATGCATGTTCACATATGTACATACATACACAGAATACATGTTTAAGAAGTGAAAGGAGCCAAGCATGTGACACATTCCTATAGTGGTGGAGACAGGAGGATGGAGAATCCAAAGCCTGCTTTTACTTGGGTTACATAGTGAGACCACGGTGTGGTCCATATCTCAGAAACCAATGAGCTATTGTGGAGCAGAAGGGGAAGGGATGCAGGGCAGCTCCTGTCAGTGAGCTGCCCTGCTCAGAACACCTCAAATACTGTGACCAATGGCGAGGGTGAAGGGTAGTCAAGTAAAAGGTACTGCCTGGGAAGTGGAAGAAAAGGGCCATACGGAGATGGAGCGAGGCCAGTTCCACCATACAGAGAGCCACCATAAGGCCAAGGGGACAGAACTGGGAGGGAGACAGAGTGACATCACCTCTTTGATTGTATTCCCAGCCAGGGGACAGGCCAGGAGTGTGGCATGACCACAAGCTGGGTTCCTTGAAGGGACTAGAATGTAGGGTCCTCCCAGCTGCTGTCCACACTTCTACAGGAGCGTCTCATCCCTTTACATCTCCACAGTCCCCTAACCCTTCCTCTTCCCTACCCATCCCCACACCCCCACGTTTATGCCCTTCTCACCTATTTCCTCTCCTGCTTACCCCACAACACACCCCTTTTGTCACCTCTGGCCCTGCAGCCTCCTTACCCAGCAGTAGGACCACATGATGGTGGTAAAAAATAGCTCCTTTCTACAGAGTGTGAATGGAGGGGGCAGAGGCAGGAGACAAGGCTGGGCCCCCAGTGCTAGGGAAGGGCCCTTGGGAGGGAGGTGTGGGCTCCTGATCCCCTCCCTGCTCAGCCACACACTTGCTCAGATGGGTCACCTCAGGCTCAGGCTCTGTCACCCTAAATATACACCTAGAGCCAGCAGCAGCGAAGCAGTGTGACACAGCTCTCAAGAGGTAAGGATCCGAGAAGGCTAACTCCAGCCTTGACTTTGCAGGTGAGGCAAGGTGTCCTAGAACACCTTGGTCTGTTTTAGGGCAGCCTTGGCGATGCCTTTTTATTCTATCTTGGTGGCCAGGTGTGTGCCCGGTGTTCCCAGTAGGTGGGAGCTTCTCTGAGTCTCTATGTCTGGACCACCATGGCATGTGCGGGGCCAGCCAGCCGGCGACAGCGGGTGAGCATGCAGGAACACATGGCCATTGATGTGAGCCCTGGCCCCATACGGCCCATCCGCCTCATTTCCGACTACTTCCCACACTTCTACCCCTTCCTGGAGCCAGTGCTGCGTGCCCCAGATCGGCAGCCAATGCTGGCCCCGGCCATCCACTCTGCACCCCAGCTGCAGCCCAACCCTGAGCCCGAAGGAGACTCGGATGACAGCAGTAAGTAGGGGAGACAGTCAGGATGCTCTCTAGGCTGGGGTCGGGGTGTCTCTAGCACCCATGGCAGAGGCCAGGCAAGTGGCACTGTGCCATGTGGGACAAGTGGAGGTAGTAGTGGGGTGACCATGCTTACTGCCTGCCACCTTAGCTGCCCTAGGCACCCTGGAGTTCACACTTCTCTTCGATGCGGATAACAGCGCCCTGCATTGCACAGCCCACTGTGCTAAGGTGAGAACAGAGGCAGAATTCCTGGGACAGGATAAGCCACAGGTCTCTCTACATCCATTTTCTGTTTCCAGGGCCTCAAGCCACCAGCCGCAGGCTCTGTGGACACCTATGTCAAAGCCAACTTGCTGCCAGGGGCCAGCAAGGTGAGGGTAAGATCCAGGCCCTTAGATAGCAGGGCCACTTTAGGGTACTATTGATCCTACCACACCCTACCCCAAGAACTAAATCTCAGATGCTAGGATCCAAGAGTCAGGGCAGGAGGCCAGGAGGGTGCCTGACTTGCCTTCTTGACCCCAGGCCAGCCAGCTTCGGACACGCACAGTTCGAGGTACCAAGGAGCCTGTGTGGGAGGAGACACTCACCTATCATGGCTTTACTTGCCAGGATGCTGGACGGAAGACCCTGAGGTGAGGACCTAGATCAGGCCACCAGTAGGGAGGCAGGGGTTGGGACTTGAATGACCAGGACTGACCTGGATGGCCACCAGGCTATGTGTGTGTGAGGACTCACGGCTGCGACGCCGGCGGCGAGCACCCCCACTGGGGGAGCTACGAGTGCCCCTGAGGAAGCTGGTACCAAACCGAGCTAGGAGCTTTGACATCTGTCTGGAGAAGCGGAGGCTGGTGAGTGGGCTGAAGCTCAAGGGGGGGGGGGTCTACAGGACCAGGAGCCATGTGATTAGGAGAGTGGAGGAGGGGTCCTGGACAGTATCTACTAAAGTGACAAAGTGTTCTGATTTTTTTTAGACCAAGAGGCCCAAGAGCCAGGACACAGCTCGTGGCATGTCTCTGTATGAGGAGGTGGGTAGTGAAGCTTGACTAAGCAGGCATGGAGACAGACAAGCCTAGATAGCCTAGGCTGGGATCAGGGGTGAGATGGGCAGACATCCAGGCCTTTAAAGGCTTAGAGGAATTTGAGTCCATTTTTTTCTTATAAGTTCTGTGAGTCCCCAAGAACTGCCAGGGTCTCAGGGGCTGGGCAAGGTGACAATGACTCTTGTTAGGGCAGCCTGGAGACAAGGAACACTAGGAACAGCCTGCAAAGGTCTCAGATTATAAGTAGGCAGGCCTGAAAGGTGGTGCTCATGGCCAGAGGTGGGAGGACTGGGCAGGGTAGAAATAAGCTCCCAGGTTGCTTGTGTGCTACTAGTGTCAATGTCAGGGTAGTGGGTACCTCTGGGTCTGCCTCTCAGGAGGCCATGAAGATGACCTCAGTGCTTACTCAACCCCACCTGAGATCCTACCCAGAAGCCCCTTTGCCCAGCAGGAAGGACACCTACAAGGCTGGGAGGCAGGCCCTCCACCTGTTCCTGTCAACATTGTAGGTCCCCTGCCCTGTAGTGGAGCACCAAGTTTCTATAGTGTCTGATTAGCTAAACTCAAGCCTGTGAGCCCCACAAAAATAATGGACATCACTGAGAACCCTACAACAGTCCCCACCAATCCCAGAACTCATGTGTAATTAGGCCTCGGCACATACTGCTGGCAGAACCCTCCTGCAATACTGAGCACTGCCAATGGTAAGAAAGTTTGGATCTCTGCCATCAATTCTACCCTAAAGGTGGGAAAGAAGGCATCCTATTCCAGGCCTTCATCCCAGCTGGAGAGCTCTAGTGTCTAAGAATATGCAAAGAACATTCATAAGATGCTCTGCCAGGCAGTGGAAGTGAAAGTGGGCTTACGAGGTAAGAGACCTGTCTCTCCGTGATGAGACTCTCAGAGCTACTTCCAATGCATGGGGACAGCCACTTAGTCCCCGCATGGCTGTGATGCTCGCTGTCAGTCCCCTTACTTGCTCTGACATGAGCAACAAATCCATACCTTTTTTGAGCTCTGGAGGGTTTAGATTTCTGAGTGCTACCATAAGGTTTCTTCACTGGGTACTGTTAAAGTGGCTATCTAGAGAAATAAACTTGACAGCCTGGTTTCTCTATAGCCATTGAGCTCACACTGGGACCTGGCCTCTGCAGGTGGTGGGCTTCAGACTGGACAGGGTCTGACCACAGCTTACACCTGCAGGAGGAGATGGAGGCAGAGGTGTTTGGGGAGGAACGTGGGCGCATCCTACTGTCCCTGTGCTACAGCTCTGAGCGTGGTGGCCTGCTGGTGGGTGTGCTGCGCTGCGCCCACCTTGCTCCCATGGATGCCAATGGCTACTCAGACCCCTTTGTCCGCCTGTGAGTAGAAACAGGCGGGTGGGCATGAAGGATGAGAGGGTCCTTGGCTCTGCAGGGCCATGCCTAACCAGCCCATCTCTTCCTCCAGTTTCCTGCATCCAAGTTCTGGGAAGAAATCCAAATATAAGACCAGTGTTCGAAGGAAGACCCTGAACCCTGAGTTCAACGAGGTAGGTCACAGCTGGGAGACTCCAGTCAAGTGTGGTCTTGATTTAACAAGCCAGACCTTACCTGATCCTGTTTCTTAAGCTGCAAAGAACTCACATTTTTCCTGTCCCTTTCCCTACAGGAATTCTTTTACGCAGGTCATCGGGAGGAGCTGGCCCAGAAGGCACTGCTGGTGTCTGTGTGGGACTATGACCTGGGTACAGCTGATGATTTCATTGGTGAGCAGAAACAACAGGGTGCAGGAGGGAGCCTCACGAGCCTCTGAGGGCTACTAACTCTTCCCTTGGCAGGTGGGGTGCAGCTGAGTGGCAGAGCCAGTGGGGAGCGCCTGCGCCACTGGCGTGAGTGCCTAGGCCACTGTGACCACCGGCTGGAACTGTGGCACCTGCTGGACAGTGTGCCCCCTCAACTTGGTGACTAGTCAGCACAAGGCCCTGCTTGCAACCAGTTCAGGGGCCAAGATGTCTGCTGCATGTGGAAAGAGCTCTGGGTTGTCCCAGCTGCTACGCACATTCTTCTCTCCTTCCAGGCATGCGACCCCCAAACACAAAGCAAAATAAACACCTGCTTCTGCCAGCTTGAAGCCTGTTCTTTCCCCAGGAAATGGCTGCCTCTTCTATGTCCTCACCTCACAGGGCAGGCCAGCCCTCTATTCTCCTGTCTCTCACCCTACACAGCAGTGATTCTCAACCTTCCTAATGCTGTGACCCTTTAATAAAGTACAGTTCCTCATGTTGTGGTGACCCTCAACCATAAAATTATTTAATTTCTTCTTTATAACTGTAATCTTGCTACTATTATGAATCCTAAGACAAATAATAATGAGACTCCCAAAGGGGTCACGACCCACAGGTTGAGAACCATTGCCTTCGAGGCCACGATGGACTGAATTTAAGACAGGGGGGGGGGGGTGTAGCTCAGCGGCAGCATGTTTACCTAGCATGTCCAAAGCCCTGGGATTGGTTCCCTAGTGCCACAAAAAGAGAAGTGGGCCAAGTCCATCCTTCACTGCCCTGGTCCCATTCTGCTTCCCTTGCCCAGTGAAGGAACAAATCTCCACATGTGGGTGGGGATAGAGAGGAGAAAAGTGAAGATGCAGACAGGCTGTGTTTGGAGAGTGGGCAGCACTTGTTTATTGTCCAGATTCCCACAGGGATGTTGGGGGGCAGCTAGGGTGCGGGCTCACGAAGCGGCCTGCCAGGCCCGGTGCTGCTGGGCAAACCGTTGCATCCGATCCTCGAGCTCTGGCCGGAAATGTCGGATCAGACCCTGGGAAGGTGAGGGAGGCTCTGTAGGAACCAGAGTTCCAAAGTCCCAAAGCTCTGGGACGCCAAGGCCCCCACCTCAGTGTCACACAGCAGGGCAGTGTGTACCTGTACTGGCCAGGCGGCCCCATCACCCAGAGCACAAATGGTGTGGCCCTCGATCTGCTTGCTGATTTCCCACAGGGAGTCGATCTCAGCTGGCCGGGCATCCCCCTTTACAAACCGGGCCATCACCTTGTTCATCCAGTCAACGCCTGTAACAAAGCAGCACGAGGGGCCTGAGGGTTTCCCACAGTGAAGAGGACAACCCTGAAGGGAGGCAGGCTTCATGGGGAAGGTTAAGAACAACTATATCCCAGCCTTCCCTGGAAGCTCACCCTCACGGCACGGGGTACACTGGCCACAGCTCTCATGCTTGTAAAACTCAATGAGACGAGCGATGGCTTTCACAATGTCTGTCTAGGAGACAAGGAACAGTGTGCAGGCACCTTAGCTTCCCACAGCACCCCTGACCTGGGTGTTGTGGCCCACACTCTCCCACTGTACAGGGTTTTAGGCTGTAGGAATTGGAAGCCAAGAGCTAGTCAAGAGAATTTTCAGAAAGGCCCAGGGAGGTAACCCACTAGGCTGGCAGGAGGTTTGTGGGGCATGAGGGCCATTACCGAGCGATCCATAACAATAACTGCAGCTGTGCCCAGGCCTGTCTGAGCCTGCACCAGGGCATCAAAGTCCATCAACACTGTCTCACACACAGATTTGGGGATCAGTGGAGTGGATGAGCCACCAGGAATCACAGCGAGGAGGTTGTCCCAGCCACCTGTGACACCACCTGTGAAAATTTTAAAAAGGATTGTCATGGCTCTCCCACTGTGCCCTCTCACAGCACAGCCCGAGTGTGCCCCAGGCTTACCAGCGTGTTTCTCAATCAGCTCTTTCAATGGCACAGACATCTCTTCCTCCACAGTGCAGGGGTGGTTGACATGGCCAGAGATGTTGAACAGTTTGGTACCTGAATTGCGTTCTCGGCCAAAGCCAGCAAACCAGGTGCCCCCACGACGGCAAATGGTAGGGGACACAGCCACTGTCTCCACATTGGCCACAGTTGTGGGGCATCCAAATACTCCTTCAAGGAAATGACAAGAGACTGGTGGCTTCCTAGCAAAGGGGGCATGTTTTGTTTTTTGAGACTGGGTTTCTCTGTATAGCCTTGACTGTCCTGGAACTCACTCTGCTGACTAGGCTGGCCTTGAACTCAGAGATTCACCCACCACTGCCTCTCAAGTGCTGAGATTAAAGGCGTGCAGCAGCACCCCGCTGGGAACATGACTGGTGAGTGAGATGTCCTGCTCCATGGCAGTTCCTACTCTTGCTCCTCATCAGTCCTGGCCCACAGTGCACCCAACTCCAGGCAGCTTATTTCCTGTTCACCACCACACCCCTAGCTCCTGGGGCAGGAAGAAAGTACAATGCCCAGAGGGAACATGGGTATCTGATGTCAACTGAAAGCTGTGGGTGGCACTGGCAGAGCCTGTGTGTTACTAACACCTTCCCCGTCAATCTGTCCTCCCCTCCAAAGGGCACAGAAAAATACTGCAAGAACCACCCAGAAAGCACCTGGTCAGACCCAGTATCCCACAGAGCTGAGCAAAGGCAAGGCCTCACTCAGGGCCCAGCAGAGACTTACCCACATCTGCTGGAAAGGGTGGCTTCAGGCGTGGCTTTCCCTGCTTGCCTTCAATGGACTCAATGAGTGCCGTCTCTTCTCCACAGATGTAGGCCCCAGCCCCACGAACCACAAACACATCAAAATCATAGTCGGAACCACAGGCATTCTTGCCAATAAGACCTGCTTCATAGGCCTCTCGGATAGCTACCTGTGGGACAAGGTGTAAGTTCTGCAGCCCCACCGTACCCCAAAAGTCAGCCTCCAATCCAGGGGCATGGAACCCTTGAAGATTTCCTAAGTTGAACTTTGGAGCACAAAGGAAGAACTCTGGGGACAGGTCATGTTGTTGATAGATGCAGGAATGGACCCCTCTGCCCCACTTGCATCTACCATCTAAGAATGGTTGTGCCAGGAAAGACAGCATGTGAGGTGTGCCTGCACTGTCAGCCAATGCCCATGTGCTGGCCATGTGCTCACCTGCAGATTGGAGGCCTCATTGTAGAATTCCCCTCGGATGTAGATATAGGCAGCCCGGGCTCCCATGGCCCGGCCTCCCACCAGACAGCCTTCCACCAGCTTGTGAGGGTCATGGCGCATGATCTCTCGGTCCTTACAGGTGCCTGGTTCTCCCTCGTCAGCATTTACCACCAGATACTTGGGCCTGTGGGGTCCTGCATATCAGTCAGGCTACAAAGCCACCAGGACCCAGTTCTCAACCAAACTCCATTCCTTCTGCACTCAGAGAAGCCTCAAGGCAGGTGATCCTCTCTGCCCCACCCAAGGTCCTCTTTGTGTCACCGATGACAGGACTCATTGCCTATTTCATCTGTGACCAGGTACGTCCACAAGATAATCTGTGTTCTCCTTAGAGAACAAATCCAACATCTCTCCCTGTGCTTCCCTTGAGAGTCAATTAGTTCTTGGTCATAAGAACTGTTCTTCAACCTCCACCATAGCCCTGAGGCCAACAGGAGGTAGAGGAGGAGGGGTGGTGGTAGAGTGGTTGACTTAAAAAAAAAAAAAGTCAGGTAGTGGTGCACACCTTTAACCCCAGCACTCAGGAGGCAGAGATGGGTGGATCTCTGAGTCTACAAAGTGAGTTCCAGGATAGCCAGAGCTACACAGAGAAACCCTATCTTTTTTTTTCCCCTTTCTCTTCTGCCTCTCACGGCGGCCTCAGTCCTGCTCGTTCCGGCCCCTGCTCGCTCCAGCCCAAAGGTCTATTTATTTATTATATGTAAGTACACTGTAGCTGTCTTCAGACACCCAGAAGAGGGCATCAGATCTCATTACAGATGATTGTGAGTCACCATGTGGTTGCTGGGAATTGAACTCAGGACCTCTGGAAGAGCAGTCAGTGTTTTTAACCACTGAGCCATCTCATCAGCCTAAGACATCCTATTTTGAAAACAATTTCTTTTTGTTTATTACACTCACTTCCTGGTGGAGGCAGCATGTGCCATAACACATGTGAAGTTCAGGGAAGAACTTGTGGGAGTCAGTTCTCCTTCTTCCATGTGGGTTCTGGAGGTGACCTCAGGTCACCAGGCTTGAGGGCAGGCTCACTTACCTGCTGAGCCATTATAACCCAGTGGTTAACTTTATAATATATAATTTCACTCTAGGTGTCAACTAAAGTTGCAGGTCAAAAGCTGAACCAACATTACCTTTTTAATTCCTGCATGTCATACACACACACACACACACACACACACACACACACACACACGAGAGAAAAAAAAAAAAACTCAAAATGACCAGATTCTCCAAAGCTTGCTAATTACTAAAAGGAAAAATAGGAATTTGAATAATAAGGTCTGTCTAAATCAAAATCTTGTATGGGTTGTAACATCATAAGTCTCTGCTGAGGAAAGAGATTCCTCCTACATTCTATCTATCCTCTTACAGCCTTCCAGGTCTCCCTGCATCAGCCCAAAGTGCAGTGACCAGCAGCCCCTAGTGTGTCCTGTGGCCAGAGCTCAGGACACGCCCCACAAACCTGCCGTCTGAGGGTTTATTCATGAAGCTCCACTTGAGGCCTGTGGGGAAGCCAGCACCACCACGGCCCCGTAAACCTGATGTCTTCATCTCACCCAAGATCCAGTCAGGCCCTTTCAGCAGGATCTCCTTTGTCTTGTACCAGTCACCCCGCCTCTGGGCACCTTTCAGCCTGGACAGAGTAGGAAATGATGTGAAGGAGAAGTCCTGCTAGGGGACCCAGCAGGCTAAGGGCACTGTCTCACCTCCAGTCATGGCGCCCATACAGGTTGGTGAAGATCCGGTCTTCATCCTTCAGCGAGCCAAATGAGGTTTTCTTGGGTGTTGTCTGGGGAGATGGAAGGTCAGGAGGTCCAGCAGAGCTTGGGGACCATGAAGGGTTGGGGCAGAATTTTCAGCTTCTTGGGCCTTCCTACATAGGAGGGGCTGAGCCACGGACGGGACAGAGGCTTCAAAGTCTTTGGAACATCATAGTTTCCAACCTCCACTTATATCAGCGCTTCCTGTTTAGAAGTTACTGAGCTAAACATTCCATGCTTCAACCCAATTCATCCTGGTAACATTCCTAAGAGACGAATGGTTTCCTTCACTTTCCAAAGGAGGAAACTGAGGCCCAGACAAAAGGAACTTAGGGAAGGTTATAAAGCTTAAAGCAGATAGTTCCCACTGAGCCCATGTCACACTTCAGCGACGGCACCGACTTGCTTCCCCAAGCCCAGCATAGATTTTTGTCTGGCTCTTCCTTCCACTAGAGCAAAACCTAGTTAGAAGGAGGGGCTTCATTTCACTAACTCTGCTAAAGAGGTAGTATGTGGTCCTTAATGGAATATGCCTCATTGGGGCTGGGAAACAAAAGAGGTTTGGGGTCTGTCTGAGATAAAGGAGAGGTTCACTGGAATGGTTCATAACTTAGTAGAAAGTGCCCTGATATTCACTCCTACCTGCTTAAAAGCACTTCTCAGGTATAGTGGTGGATGCCTGTGGTCCCAGGAGCACCCAGGGAGGCTAAGAGGATCATCACTAGTTTGAATACAGCCTAGAACTATATAGTGAGACCCTATCACACACACACACACACACACAAAATCACAAAAGCGCTTTCTGGCCACTACAGAAAGCAGAACACTGCCGGGGGATTGAGGAGATACACATCTTTTCCGAAGCTGTTTCCTGAACTTTGAAATGAGGAAAGGACCCTGTATACCCGGCAAGGCTGCCTCAAAACCTGCAAACCCTCACATAGGACGAGGTTGTTAAAACAAAAGAATCTGGACTGGAAAGAGTCAGCCCCGAGTTGGGACCGTTAGGTTTTTTTCCAGGCTGTGTGGTAGCTTGGAGAGGAGAGGACTCTGCAGAGGGAACCACAACCCCGCTCGCCGCTTATACATCCCAGGCCTGGGCCTGAATCAGGGCGGGCCTCACCGTGCCGCTGCTGAAACGCACAGATACCCGCACGGGAACCGACCCGCCGAGAAAATGCCGTGCCGCAAGCATCGCGGGAGCCAGATGGGTCACCTCCGGCTGTCACCTTCACAACTCCGAACCGCAGGACCGGCGCGACAGAAACACAAGGGGGGGGTGAGGGCGCACAGGAAGTGCGTCACCCATCCCGCATCCAGCGGCGTGTAAAGGACCTCCGCGCTACGCCCTCGGCTCCGCCCATTAAGTTGCGCGAGCATAGAGACCGGAAATTTACTCTCGTACTTGGCCTTCTGGGAGATGTAGTCCAGCTTTCCCTGACTCTCCTTTCTTGGAGACCAGTTTCCTTTCCCTAGTAAACAAGGCTCACGTGTCGCCCTCTGCTGGATCCCAAGTATTCCATTTTCTACAGACTGCGTTTAGTGGGCACCAGCTGTATGCACGAAAGGAAGCCGGGGAGAGAATTAGTTAGGCTACAGGGGAATCGTCCTGATCTGGTGTAATAACGCTGAACTAGCCGAACCCTGCTGAACTAAGTTCTGCTCCTGGGCACCCGTGTGCCCTGGGGAAGTACTCATTAACAACAGAACAACCGGTGGGATCCCTCACCTCCCAGGGTTCCTCACCGCCCACAAAGCTGACCCAGCATCTTTGTATAGGTCTTCTCAGAGCAGTGTGTCTGTAAGCCTTTTGAAGTAATGCAGAGACCCGGGATGGTCAGTGGATGTCACAGGCTCCCGCCGATAATACAAGGCTTCCCCTCCGCTTGTCAGGGGTCACCCCTTGGCGCCCTGGTTACACACTGCAGCCTGACTCCTGTCTTCAGAACCCAGCTCTAGATTGGTATTTAAGGACCTTGATCTGGTTCCTGTGTGACTTTTAAAGAGCAAACCAAAAACGTTTTGCTTGCTTTTCTTTTAAGATAAAAATTTCATTTAGCCCTGGCAGGCCTGGAAATCACTATATGGTGTAGGCTAGCTTTGAACTTGCTGTGATCCTTTCTTTGACTTCCTAATTCTGGATTCACAAACCAGCCCCAGATAGTTTTCTTTCTTCCTTCCTTCCTTCCTTCCTTCCTTCCTTCCTTCCTTCCTTCTGCTTTGTCAAACAGGGTCTTACTATTCCCCTAATAGGCTTTAAATTGAGCCTATAAGCTCACTTGGGTGTTTCTCTATCTTGGTAATGAGAGACCCCAGCATGCTGGACTTCTGCAGAATAAAACATTCCCTGTGTTTACATACTATTTGAGTCCAGGGTATCATTCTTTGGTGAATCATGGACCCTTACACCTGAATAAAATCAGGGGTCAGAAAGGGGACAACATTATCATTGAACTACTTCCTGTTGATTAGGGGTATCAGTTCTTTGGGGCAAGTCTGAACTTAGCTTTCAGGATATTTATTTCCTCTACCTCCTCCTCCTCCTCCTCCTCCTCCTCCTCCTCCTCCTCCTCCTCCTCCTCTTCCTCCTCTTCCTCCTCCTCTCCCTCTTTCTCTTCCTCCTTCTCTTTCTCTTCTTGTTTCTTCTTTGCACACAACTACTTAACTTCTTGGGGCCCTAGCATTTATACACTCTCTGAAAACTCCACAGAGTTCCACATATCACATCATTACAGAAACTATCTGTAACTGGCAAAATCATGGCCTTGCTAGAGCATGAAGCAAATCTTAGTCAGCTGCTGTAGACAACCTGAAGCAGCCCCATATCTTCACACTTAGGATCAAAACAAAACACATTCCCATAATATTTCTATGTTTTTCAAAGAAACCAAAACTCCAAAATTGTCACTACAATGTCTGACTTCGAAATGTAGTATGTAAGAGAGAGATGAGGGCCTGTTTACTCACACACTGCCCAGTGTGTTTTGGTTAGATTTTTTTTTTTTTTTTGTCAACTTGACATAAATTAGTCATCTGAAAAGGGGGACCCTTGACTAAGGTATTACCTCCATTAAGTTGCCAGTAGGCAAGTCTGTGGAAGCATTTTCTTGGTTAAGGATTGATGTGGGAAGGCCCAGCCCACTGTGGGTGAAGCCATCCCTGAGAAGATGTATTTAAAAAAATACATCTGTATTGTATTTAAAAAAAATCTGAGCAAGTTATAAAAAGCAAATCAATAAGTAGTGTTCCTCCTCGGCCTTTGTATCATTTCTGTCCACAGGAACCTCGAGTTCATGCCATTACTTCCCTCAAGGATGGCCTGTGACATGGAAATGGAAACCATTCTGCCCCAAGTTGTTGTTTTTGTTGTTGTTGTTTTGGTTTGGTCTGGTCATGGCATTTACCACTGAAATGGATAACAAACTGGGACAGCAGCCCTAGATGGTGTTAACTCCGTAGGGTGAAAATGAGCCCCTGAAGGATTTTCTCTCTAACTGGTAGAACTGCACTCAAATCCATATTTTCCTTCCCATAGTACTAGGCACTCAGCAGGACCCTCAGCAGGACCCACAGCAGGACCCTCAGCAGGACCCTCAGCAGGACCCTCAGCAGGACCCTCAGCAGGACCCTCAGCAGGACCCTCAGCAGGACCCACAGCAGGACCCTCAGCAGGACCCTCAGCAGGACCCTCAGCAGGACCCTCAGCAGGACCCACAGCACTACTGACAAGCCTGTGACAGCCATTGTGTTCATCAGTGCTCCCAGAAGAGGCACCAAAAGCATCCACATGCTGCCTGAAGTTTCACAGCCTCACAGGGCAGCCCCAGGCCCCCCTCTCCTGGGTAGAGAAGAGATGCCTGGGTACAGTTAGAGATTACACAGCTAATCCAGAGCTCAGAACTAAGTCTGTGGATCATTTTGGGGCAGAAGGAGGGGGAACGGGGTGGAGCCAGGGTATTCCCTGGACAACCTCCTCTCATCATAAGTACTCAGACCATAGGGAGAAGTGCCAGGGACAAGATGCAGGTTATGAAAAAGACAAAAATGGAGACTGGAGGACAGGACCCACATTCATCTAGTGTCAGGCTCATCACCAAGTGCTAACCATGTGTTATCCCCTTAAGCCTTCCGCATACATCAAATAGGAATAATGAACCCCATTTGCAGAAGCAGACAGTGTAGCTATGATGCTACGCCCTTCCAGCTTGGGACAGCTGCCAGTGCACTTGCTTGTCAGGCTCCTCATGTAAAAAAGGGAGTCTAAGGCAGAAGCAGGAGGATTGTTACAAATCCAAAACCATCCTTGCATATGTAGTACTCCATAGGGAGACCCTTTCTCGACAACGAAAAACATGTTTTTAAAGGCGGCAGCTGGAGATGTCCCTTAGCTTGCCTACTATGCTCAAGACCCTGCCTTTACCCCAGTAAAGAGGTGTATGTTATATAGAAAGGCAGAGAGAGGCAGAGCGAGAACAAGGAGACATAGGGGTCTATTAGCTGGTTGTGCAGGCTCACACTTGTAATTTCAACACTTGGCCGACTAAGGCAGGAGGATTGCCATGAGCTTGAAACTAAGTTAGGCTAGAAAAAAAATCTTTGTAAAGGTCCACTCTGGTGTCATTTCCCAAGTAGTTTCCTCTGGAGGGACCAAAGCCTGGTGCTCCCTTGTCTCAACCTGTTCCCTGCTGTGCCGTTATCTGTCTGGACACGGGGAAACAGGGATGCCTGTGGTTTCATATGCTTCACACCCACCGTCCCTTCCAGTGGACACTCCTGCTCCCATGTCTGCAAGGCCCTTCCTCATAGCCATGGGTCTTTAATTTGCCACCTGGAAACTTTCAAGTCCCCTAAGAACCCCCATTTGGTTCTTAGCCACTCTAATTCATTCTCCACAAATCTGGAGCCAGCAGAAATTTATAAATCCCAGGCCTGTTTGCCCCCCACCCTCTGCCAGAAATTCTTCACGGTTCCTCACTGACACAGGACTGTACTTAAGTTTCCTGGGTCCAGTATTCAAGGCTCCAGCTGCCCTGTCTGGACGGCTGACACACACCAGGGATCTGCTAGTCCCTTTGGCCTCTTCTTTCTATTCCTCTTCTTAAGGAGCCCTGTGGATGTCACCATTCCCAGGAAACTTTCTTCACCCACCAGGACCAACTATATAGAATAATTGTTGTCTGGCCTAGTGGGATGAAGGCCTGCTGACTGGAACTTCTCTTCAGGAGATGCTTATTTAATACCATAACAGGTTTCATATTTCAAAAATTAAAACTATTACTTTTCTTTCATTGTAAGTATACAAAATACAAGCCGAGCGGTGGTGGCGCATGCCTTTAATCCCAGCACTTGGGAGGCAGAGGCAGGCGGATTTCTGAGTTCGAGGCCAGCCTGGTCTACAGAGTGAGTTCCAGGATAGCCAGGACTACACAGAGAAACCCTGTCTCGAAAAAACAAAAACAAACAAACAAACAAAAAGTATACAAAATACAGAGACTAGAGGGGTTGTATTCTAATGCTGTATAAACCAGGTCTGGTTATACATGCCTTTCATCTCTACATTCAAGAGGTAGAGGGTAGAGGCAGGAGGCTTAGGAGTTCAAGATTATCATTACCTACACAGCAAGTTAGTTTGAAGCTTGTATGTGCTGCATGAGACCCTGACTCAAAAAAAAAAATAATTAATTAATTAGTTAATTAAAATAAAAATCAAGAAATGGTAGCATATTTTCACACCTAACTTAATTGGCATAATCCCTTTGGCTTCTCTGCACTCTGTTTTCCCAATAATTTAAAAAAAAAAAAAAAAAGACACTTTACAAAAGCACATGGTGAGTTTAATGATCCAAAAAATGTACAATTTGACAGAAGAATCTAAACTCCTTGCCAACCATCCTGGAACCAAATGCTTTTAAGTCTGAAATTCTTGTGACTGCCAGTAACCAGGAAGCTTGCTAAAGCTTTCAGGTTTTTGAGCCAGGGTCAGTGCTGCCCAGCCTGGCCTCAGACTTCCTACAGAAGCAAGGGAGGCTTTACTGTCTCTCTCTGTCTTCACCCCCTGATTACTGTGTGTCTTAGCCAGGGTTTCTATCCCTGCACAAACATCATGACCAAGAAGCAAGTTGGGGAGGAAAGGGTTTATTCAGCTTACACTTCCACACTGCTGTTCATCACCAAAGGAAGTCAGGACTGGAACTCAAGCAGGTCAGGAAGCAGGAGCTGATGCAGAGGCCATGGAGGCATGTTACTGGCTTGCTTCTCCTGGCTTGCTCAGCTTGCTTTTTTTATAGAATCCAAGACTACCAGCCCAGAGATGGCACCACCCACAAGGGGTCCTCCCCTCTTGATCACTAATTGAGAAAATGCCTTACAGCTGGGTCTCATGGAGGCATTTTTCTCAAGGGAGGCTCCTTTCTCTGTGATAACTCCAGCTTATGTCAGGTTGACACACAAAACCAGCCAGTACACTGGATTTCCAGGCATGCACCCTAACACCATGAAGAGCTGGGGATTGAACCCAGGGCTTCATGCATGTTATGCAGCCCTCCTCCCCCACCCCAGCCCTTCACCTCCTCCCCACCCCACCCCCGCCAACTGGGCTCTATCTGCCCCTTGGGAGAGAGGTCTTGATCATGTTTAGGACAGTCCTGGGAGCACAGGTTTATCCTGAAGGGTGTTTGGTGGCTGACATCTGAGATGATGGAGTAACTTTCCTTCTTAATCTGTGCTTAATCACCTCAATCCCTTTCCCATCAAGTGAACTACTGTTGCCTTAAGGGGGGAAACCTCATGAAACTGCTGAGAGCAGATTCTGAATTCAGTCAGGTTTAATCCTCTGCCCTTCTGTTGACATGCTCTGTGGCTTGGATCAAGTTCCTTGGCCTCTCTGTGCCCCAGGTGTTGCATTCATTAAATGTTTTCACCTGCAAAACTTTAGCACAGGAATGGCAGGTGCTATATGTACAGACCTGTCTGTTGGTCTCATTTATTTTTATTTTTTGCTTTGTTGTTTTTTGTGACAGGGTTTCTTGGGGCCCAGGCTGGCCACGAACTTGATATGCAGCACAGGATGACTCTGACCTCCTGATTTCCTGCCTTCTGAGTGCTGGGATTACAGGAATGCCTCCCCATACCTTGCAGGTTTGTTCCTTTGTTTGTTTTGAGACAGGGTCTCACTATGTCCTGGAACTCACTCTGTAGACCAGGCTGGCCTCAGACTCACAGAGATCTGCCTGCTTCTGCCTTCCAAGTGCTGGGATCACACTCAGCTCCAGCTAAAGTCATAGCTAAATTTCATTTGTAGCCTAGATAATATGAATCAGAACACAGATGGAACACAGCTGCTGGAGTCCAGCATACAGATGAAAGAAGCCTCTCTCCTGGGAGGGAAGTGGGCAGAGAGCCAGCACCAAGCCCACAGCCAGCCCAGACCTGTGTGCTCACGAGGCTGTGTGGCTTCACACTAGGTCCCATGTGTCAGCCCCACCTGGCTGGGCATCCCTGCCACTGTCCCTGTCCCTCTCTGTCTTCTGTCCTGTTGGTCATGGTAGACATCGTCTACAGTTTCCTCAGATAGAGCCACTGTGGTCGTAACAGAGACCAGAGACAGGTCATGGATTACAGGAACAGGGCACTCCAACTGCCTGCCTGAGCTTAGACACCCAGCAGGTAAGGGCTGACTATCTGCCTCGTCCCCTCTGCCAATCCTGAGTTGCCCTGGGCACTTTGCTTACTCTCTTTGTTCTCAAATACTAAGCTCTCGTATTTTCTTCCTCTGGAAGAGCAGTCAGTATATTTTTGTCCAGTATGTCCTTGATGGCTGTGTGGGACGGCAGATATAGGAGGTGGCTACACATCCCTTGGAAACTGTTACAAATGTGAACTGAATTGCCCTACTCCAAAGAATCTAGTTTTTAGAATGGCCTTGGTTTGTAAATCAGTGGTTCTCAACCCGTGGATCATTACCCTCTTAGGAAGTTGAAAAACCTTTTCCCAGTGGTAGGATATCAGATATCCTGAAGTCTGGTACTTAGGTTACAATTCATAATAGTAGCAAAATTACAGTTACGAAGTAGCAGTGACATAATTCTAAGGTTGGGGTCACCACATGAGGAACGGTATCAAAGAGTTTCAGTATTGGGAAAGTTGAGAACCACTGAGTTTAAGAAAAGGAAAACAGCCCGCCCAAGTCTCTGTGGCCAGACACAGGCTGAGCGGCTTAGCTCCGCTGTGCTTTTGCCTCCGGAGGTCACTGTTTACTTCCCAAAGGCAATTTCTTCCGTGGCAAAATCTTAAAGCTAGGAGGAGCCTCCGTTGTTGAACTAGGTCATGAGGCCAGGACTAAAGGCACCACCACCACACTTAACTCTTTTACTTTCTTCTTAAATGATTTGTTTGTTTTTATGTGTATTAGTGTTTTGTCTGCATGTGTGTCTGTTTAAGGGTGTCAGATCCCCTGGAACTGGAGTTACAGTCAGTTGTGAGCTGCTATGTGGGTGCAGGAAACTGAACTTGGGACCTCTGCAAGAACAGCCAGTGGTCTTAACCACTGAGCCATCTCTCCAGCCCCTGGTGCCATGATTTTTTAAATATCTTTTTAAAAAGATTATTTTATTTATGTGAATATACTGTAGCTGACTTTTGAAGAGGGCATTGGATCGCATTACAGATGGTTGTGAGCCACCATGTGGTTGCTGGGAATTAAACTTAGGACTTCTGGAAGAACAGACAGTACTCTTAACTGCTAAGCCATCCCTCCAGCCCCGCCTAGTGTCATTTTTATTATTATTATTTTTTATTTATTTATTTATTTTATTTTTTTGGCTTTTCCAGACAGGGTTTCTCTGTGTAGCTCTGGCTGTCCTGGAACTCACTCTGTAGACCAGGCTGGCCTCGAACTCAGAAATCTGCCTGCCTCTGCCTCCCAAGTGTTGGGATTAAAGGCGTGCGCCACCACTGCTCAGTCCCTGGTGTCATTCTTAAAAGTCATTTTATAAAGGAAAAGATGATAGAGTGATTTGTTACCTGACTTTGTTAATTTTAGTTTTGGCTTTATAATAAGCCTATGTATTCTTTTCTGCTGTCTGGAATATTCTACAACTCTCTTGGAGGCATGATAGATGATTATTGTAAAGAATTTTTTTTTTTGAGCAGCTGAATGGATGATAGTTTTCCCATTGTATTTTGAAGCCTGTGTTTAAACTCCAAAGTCTTCTGATTGAATTTTTGTTTGTTGATATTATGTGTAAGTGTGTATCCATCTGTCTGTCTGTCTATGTGTGGGTATGTGCATACAATGGCATGTGTGTGGAGGTCAGGGGACAGTTTACAGGCGTTAGTTCTCTCTTACCAAGTGAGTCCTAAAGGTTGAACCCAGGTCTCACATCAGTCAGCCAGCACCTTTACCAGATGAGTCATCTCCCTGGCCCTGTTTGTTTTCATTTGTCTGAGACTGAGCCATTCTATGTAGCCCAGGCTCGCCTCTAATTCACCCTCTCTCACAGTGAGCCCGGCAAGTACCAGGTTACAGGTGTCCCAGAACACCCAGATTTCCTTTTAGCCTCTGGTTTGTGAGTTCCAGGCATGCAGTCCACGGCTAGAAGCTCAGGACTGTAGCTGCTTCACATTTTACTTTCATGAGAAACTAAAAGGAACTTTTGTTTCTTTGGTGGTCTTTATCGTTTGGGAGGATTCTGATAGGCCAGGAACTTCAGCTCCACTGCTGAACTCAAGTCCCGAGATTGCAGTCTTTTCCTTGTGTGGGAGATTGCAGTCTTTTCCGTGTGTGGGAGATTGCAGTCTTTTCCTTGTGTGGGAGATTGCAGTCTTTTCCTTGTGTGGGAGATTGCAGTCTTTTCCT
>JANHMN010000003.1:133032901-133045608 GCA_030674055.1 Rhabdomys pumilio
GGGAGATTGCAGTCTTTTCCTTGTGTGGGAGATTGCAGTCTTTTCCTCTGATAATCTGGTACAACAATGAGCATCGTGCAAAGGAAATCTTCAGCTGTAACAGTGTCATTTGGGGTCTTGCTTAAGAAACATATCCTAGGCCTAAGGTTATAAGGACACCGTCTTTTACTGTTACTGTTTATTTATTCATTTTGAGACAGGGTCTCACTATGTAGCTCCAGCTGTCCTTGATCTTGGAATCCTCCTGCTTCTGCCTTTCTGGTGTTGGGATTACAGGGACTCCAGAGACAACCTGAGCAGCTGCCTCTTGCTCCCACCACTATGGCTTTCTGTCATGACGGACTGCACCCTAGAACTGTAAGCCAGAATAAGCCCTTCCTTCCTTCCTGAAGTTGCTTTTGTCAGTGCATTTTATCACAGAAAGATGAACTAACACAAGTAAAGTGATGTCTTCTAGCCCTGGAAGCCCCTCAGAGTCACTCCCTCGGCCCTGTCCTCCTCAGGCAGTGAAACATTTCACTGAGAAGCTAGAAGACAAAATAATTTTGAACTTGTTTAAAAACCACCCAGGCCCAGTGCATGTGGCACATGCCTTTAATCTAAGCACTTGAGGGCAGAGGCAGAGAGGCAGAGAGGCAGAGAGGCAGAGAGGCAGAGAGGCAGAGAGGCAGAGAGGCAGAGAGGCAGAGAGGCAGAGAGAGGCAGAGAGAGGCAGAGAGAGGCAGAGAGAGGCAGAGAGAGGCAGAGAGACAGAGAGACAGAGAGACAGAGAGGCAGAGAGAGAAGCAGAGAGAGAGGCAGACAGAGAGAGAGGCAGGCAGAGAGAGAGGCAGGCAGAGAGAGAGGCAGGCAGAGAGAGAGGCAGGTAGAGAGAGAGGCAGACAGAGAGAGAGGCAGACAGAGAGGCAGACAGAGAGGCAGACAGAGAGGCAGACAGAGAGGCAGAGGTAGGTCTTTGTGAGTTTGAGGCTAATCTGGTCTACAAAGTTTCAGAACAGCCAAGACAATAAAAAACAAAACACCCACCCCCCAAATCGAATGCAATTCCCTGTTGCCTTCTGCTTTACACTCCTGTGACTTGAAAGTCACCATGTGTGATGGTTAGTGTTCGTTATTACCTTCCTGGAGTCTAGAGTGACCTGGGAGATGGGTCTCTAGGCACGCCTGTGGGGATTTAGCACAGAAGATTCTGGACTCTAAGTGCAGAGAGGGAGCTGACAGCAGCAGGCATGCGCATCCCTCTCCTAGCTGTGGCTTTGACGTGACCAACAGCTTCCGGCTCCTGCTGCCGTGACTTCCTGCCCTGGTGGACTGTAACCTGGAACTGTGAGGAAAACAAACCTCTCTTAGGTCACTTTTGTCACAGCAACAGGAGAAAACTAAGACAAGGGGTCTCTTCACTCCTGGGAGTTCTGGATTCCACAAGACGGTCCTTGTGGGTCTTGATTGCTCCTCAGCGCTTCATGGCTCGGTGTTCTCTGTTCTTTACCTACCAGAAGTCACCAGCGTTCAGTGACCATGTGCCACCTGCCATTAGGGTTCTCCCTGCTCTTCTCTCTGGACGTCATCAAACAACATTCCCCTGTTCTCCAGTGACCACAGCGTTATCTACTCCATTTTACACACACTCTCGACTCTCCACCTCGAGATTTCTCATGTGTGCTACCTTATGATAGCCCCGAAACTCTTTCTTTTTCTCTCATTTATATCCTCACTGTCATAGTATTTTTTTATCTTTTTTCCCTGGCTTGGAGGATTGTTCCCATTGTCACTCTTTCTGCATTTGCTTGCTCCCCTCCCCCACATTAGATCTCTCTTGTGTCCCTTGCTTCCTGTCACCTTGAGAGCACATAGGAAAGCCAAGTTCTTACTTTCTTTTTTAATTGTAATTTCATTTGCATGAGTGTTCTGCATGAGTCTATGTCTGTGCACCACTTTTGTATCGGGTGCCTGTGGAGGACAAAAGAACGGAGCAGATCCTCTGGAATTAGAGTTACAAACTGTGAATCACTATATGGGTGCTAAGAATTTAGCCCAGGTTCTCTGGAAGAGTAGCTAGTGCTTTTATTTTATATTATTTTATTTTGGTTTATCAAGACAGGGCAGCAATGTAGCTGAGGCTATCCTAGAACATACTCTGTAGACCAGGCTGGCCTCACATTCACAAAGATCTGCCGGCCTCTCCCTCCTGAGACTGGGATTAAAGGTATGTGCCACCACTGCCTGGGCACAGCCAGTGCTCTTAATTGCTTAGCCACTTCTCCATCCTGATATCATCTCAGTTTTGACCCACACTGCCTGAGTCCAAAGGCCTCCCTGTGGCAATATGAGCTGCAGCCACTGGCCCATTTCTCCAGCCTCTTGGGCAGTGCCTGCTGTGACCTCCAGCTGTACCTGGGATTTGCCAAGTCGTCCAGGCATCCACCTTGATGCTCCATCCAGGATTACACTGATACTCTGAACAGCCTCTATCCATGTAATCAGCCCTAGCCATTCCATACCCAGCCCCACCACCCATGGCACCTTCTCAGCCAGGACACTAATGCCTCTTTCTTGGCTCTCTAGTGGCAAATCCTGGAAGACCTTGTTTTATTGCAATGAGGTTTAGTTTGATTTTGTTTTGTTTTAAAAGTAGAGGCGGGAATTTGGTGTCTGGATTGGTTCCAGTATGTGACTTCTGGCCTTAGGTAAGGCTCTCCAGAGATGTACTTTTTCCCCTTCAGGCTGCTCCGAGGAGGCCCTTCCCATCTCCCCAGCTATCCCTGGGAGGACTGAGACTCACTCTATGGTTCCTGCAGCCCTGATTTGCTCACATCCAGGGCCTCTGTCTGACCCAGCCTCCCTCTGCACTGGTTACCCCACCTACAGTCACCACTTAATCACTTTCCCTTCTCCATTCTTCAACAAAATGGGCCATCAGATGGGGCAGTGGAGAGCTGGGATTGCCCAGATATGATGTCGTACCTGTCAGTTTGGCTCAGCCATGGGATGCCTAGATAGACAGATGAACATTATTCCTGGACATTCTATAAGGGTGGTTTTGTAAAAGACTAGCATTTGAATATGAAAAGAGATGAGCCTCTCCAATGTGGGTGGACGTCATCCACTTGAGAGCCTGAGTAGAACAGGAAGGTGGAGGTGTTGGGTTGACTGCCTGATCATGTAGCTCCTGTGTAGCCAATGCCTGGAATCCACCTGATCAGCGCTCCAGGGCTTGGAATTACCTTGCCCTCCAGCTTCCAGGGTTTCCACCTTACCCATGATACCTTGTAAGGCTCCCTGTGACCCAGAACACTACACTAAATCGCTATGTATATGTACACATGTATGTACATGTGAAAAGAATAAGACACCATTCCTAAGCATGCCCCCCTGACATATTGACTATTTTGAGTTAGAGACATTTGAGAGAGATAGCAGGAGCAAGAAAGACCACGTTGGCCTGGCCTTATTTATTGCTTTATTTCTTTTTTTTCTTACCTCAAAAGTAGGGGATAAAATTCCCACCAGGACAGTGCCTTCCCTACAGCAGAGCAGACTCTTATCATCAGGGAAGGAGTGCTGGTCCTTTTCCGTGTCCTTCCGGATGATGCCTCACACTGCCCGCAGCTGCTCTGTGACTTAAGACTCACAAAACACCATCCAGGTTTGCTTTGAGACCATGGATGGTTCCAGACATTGGCCTCAACACATGGTACACGCGCTTGCCATCCACACCCCCCAACCAACATCCACCCCTGAACTACCATTTCAGCCAGGACATTAATACCTCTTTCTTGTCCCTCTGCTTGCAAGGTCTGAACTTAACTGGAGTGAATTCTGTTGGGAATGGAGGTGGGCATGGTATCTGGAAGGTATTGCTTTCAACCTAAGCTTGGGCTAAGGTTAAGTAAGAAGGGAGAAAACTGAGGCTGAGGGAAATCCGCACAAATGGCTCGCTAAGCTATCCCGGTCTTCTAGTCACTTCTCCACCCTATTAACTGCCTCCCCAAGCTCCTTGGCTTTGTCCTGCTTTGGCAATTTGATTACCACATGACTACCCAATACCAGCGGCTTCCTCAGAGCTTCCTTTCCTTGCGAAGGCTCCTATGCCATGGAAACTTGCCTTAAGTAAATGTGAACACTTCTCTCTTGTTCGTGCCATTTGATTTATTTATTCCTCAGGGCTAGGTCCAAATCCCCAGCACAACAGAGACATTTAGAAATATCTGTTTATTTAATGTGTAGCTATATGTGTCCGAGTGTGTGTGTGCGTAGACAGGAGCCAGCAGAGATCAGGAGAGGGAGTTGAAGCCCCTAGACATGGAGTTACAGGCAGTTGTGAGCCGCCTTGTAGGTGATTGGAATTGAACTCCACAAGAGTAGAGTAGCACATCCTCTTAACTACTGAGACATCTGTAATTTTTAAAAAAGATTTATATATATATATATATATATGTGTGTGTGTGTGTGTGTGTGTGTGTGTTTTGCCTGCATTTGCACACCAGAAGAGGGCATTGGATCCATGGGACCACAGTTACAAATGGTTATGAGTCACCATGTGGCTGCTGGGAATTGAACCCGGGACCTTTGGAAGAGCAGCCACTGCTCTTGACTGCTGAGCCATCTCTCCGGACCCCTGTAATTTTTTTTTACACCAGGAATTTAATTTATTTTTTACATTCTTAAACTTTATTAGTTTTTATGGTAATAGGGGTTTAACTAAGGGCCTCAAACATGTGCTTGGTGAGTGATCTGTCGCTTACACACACCCTCACCCCCTTCCAATGTCGCTTACACACATCCTCACCCCCCTTTCCAAAACACTTTAAACCAGTTGGTTCCTTTAGTCCCAGTATTTGGGAAGCAGAGGCAGGTGGATCTCTGTGAGTTTGAGGCCGGCCTGGTTTACAGAGGGAGTTCCAGGACAGCCAAACCTACACAGAGAAACTCTGTCATGAGAAAAACAAAAATAAACAAAACCTACTTTATTTTATGTGGGCACGTGCACACCATAGAGCACACACATGTGGCAGTCAGAGGACAACTGGGTCGGTTGTCTCCTTTCACAACATGGGTCTTGGGGATTGGACTCAGGTTCTCAGGCTCAGCAGTGGGCTCGGCATGGGCTCCCTTACCTACCAAGCCAGCTCACCTCACCAGATGTAGAAGTAAATTGTGTTTTCCCAAGTTTCTCAAAACGGAGATTCCTGGCTGGGACTTTTCTTGTTTTGGTGCTGCTGTGCTCAAATGATCCTGAAACATCCACTCAAGGCTTCTCAGCAGGTCATGGCTCAGACCCAGCTCAACCCCAGATGACAGCTCTGGGGAGCAGTAGCCCCCACTCTTGGGGGCTGAGACGACAGTCAATCAGTAAAGTGCTGGCTCTGTGAGCATGTAAACCTGAGTTCAATCCCTCCTGTCTGGGTAGAAGCCAAGTGTGGCCAAACACCCCTGTAATTCCAGCACAGTTTGCCTCAGATAGGAGGCACCCGGGGCTCACTGGCAGCTAGTCTAGCTGACTCTAGCAGTAAATTTTAGATTCAGAGAGAGACTCTGTCTCAAAAATAAGATGGTAGCAAGGTGTGGTGGCACAAACTCTAATCCCAGTCCTTGATGGGAGACATCCAGGCAGATCTCTTGAGTTCCAGGCCATCTAGAGCCATATGCTGAGACTCTGTGTCAAACAAACAAACAAAACAGTGGAAAGTGATTGAGAAAGATATTAGCTGCCAATCTCTGTTCTATATACAATCTGTCACACACACACACACACACACACACACACACACACACACACCAACAAACCTCCCTTTGTCTCTTTTTCTAAATTTAGAGTTGTGGAAGAGTCTGTGTGAACTATGTCTTTGGAGACAGAGGCTCTGCCAGATTCCGTCATGAGGACTCTAGCTTCTGTTGGTCCTTTTTATACAAACAGATATTATCATTGTTCTCTGTCTTTGTGTCACTGGCCACGTGGAGCGGAGTCACACGGTAGAACAAGGAGTGGCCCCATGAGCTTGTGACTCCAGTTCACCTATAGACTAAAAAGCTGGACTTCTTGCCTGGCCTATATCTGTGTGGGTAAGCTTTTCTGTGGGCCACCAATAAAATGAATCAAAGCATGTCTCTTTCTCCATTATTTCACATGCAGAGCTGATTATTCTCAGTTTTGTAGGAGTCTATTTATATAGGAGTTAGGGTCATAAGATGTCAGTACACTCATTTAATGACCTCCAAGTTAGATGATGGTGGTGGTGATGGTGATGATGGTGGTGGTGGTGGTGGGTGGTTTTTGGGAACACAGCACAAAGGTCCTTGTGCCCACAGATCTCCAGAGAAACCAGGAATGTTAAGCACATATGATTGTCTTTGCAGTGGAAAAGATGAAAATCTGTTTCCATCTAGAAAACTGGGAGTTGGAAGTGATACCCATTGGGCCTGGTGATATCTGGTAGGCCAAGCCATATCAAGCTCCCACAACTGGGACCAGAGGTGGCTCACAGCCCAAATGACCTCTACCCTATCTGTATGACAGAGACCAGTCCAGAGCCTTCCCTAGGCACTTAAGCTATACAGGTAGCCTATCTCCAGAACCTATCTTCTTGGAAGAAATGACATGTATCCTGGGTTGAATTTCAATGTAATTATGTTTCTTTGGGCACAGCTGATTGTATTACACCAGGAAACTTTCCCCAGATTACACTGGGCTTAAATCAATTGGAATAAACCCTCTGATATCAGACTCTTTTTCTCATTTCTTTGAGATTTGCTTCCCAGCCTGACTTGTGCAGAGATGCCCTCAGGTGATGCAGATACTGATAATGATGAGAGACAGGCCCTCGGGTCGATCAGCCTGACCTTGAATTTTTGATTCTCCTGTCTCCACTTCTTGAGTGCTAGGATTACAGGTGTGAGAGCCTCCATGCTAGCTCTTTCATTGTTGTGTTAATCTTATTTTTTTTTGTGTGTGTGGGGGGGAGGTGAGGGTGAGTGTATGTGTGTGTTAGTGTGTGTGTGTGTGCCACAGAGGCTAGAAGTGGGTGGCAGATCCCTAAAGCTGGAGTTGTGTCTCTTGCTGTGGGCACTGGGAGCCAAATGCTAGTTCTCTACAAGAGCAGAACATGCCTCCTGAGCCTTCTCCCCAGCCACCCCCACTCACATGCGCACACACACTTTTTTTTTTTTTTTTGTCAGGAGCTCAGTCTGTAACTTCCAGGGAAGTTTGAATATGGAGTGCCTTCTCACTGCTGAGACCCAGGTGTGGTGGCATGCACTTGTAATTTATCCTAGCACACAGGTGGCAGAGATAGGTGAACCCTGAGTTCAGTGCTAGCCTGGGCTACATAACGAGACTATTGACATAGCTGGGATTTTATTGCTGTGACGAGACACCATGACCACAGCAACTCTTAGAAAGGAAAATATTTAATTGGGTCTGGCTTACAGTTCAGAGGTTTAGTCCATTGTCATCATGGTGGGAAGCATGGTGGCATGCAGGCAGACATGGTGATGGAGAAGGACCTGAGAGTTCTACATCTGGATCTGCAGGCAGCAGGAAGAGACGGTGACACTGGGCTTGGCTTGAGCTTCTGAAACCTCAAAGCCCACAGTATGCCCTCAGTGACACACTTCCTCCAACAAGGCCACACCTACTCCAACAAGACCTCACCTTCTAAGAGTGCCATTCCCTGTGAGCCAATGGGGGCCATTTACATTTAAACCACCACAACTATCTCAAACTACCAAAACTCAATTATTTTAATTTGAATGTGAAATGTACTCCACAGGCTCCTGTGTTTGAACACCTGGTCCCTAGCTGGTGGCATCGTTTGGGGAATTTGTGGAACTTTCTAAACATAGGTCTAGCCACCTGACCTAGGCCACTGGGGTGGACATTGAGGGTTACAGTGTGGCCCTTATTTTGGACTGAGTTCTCTTTCCTGATCCACCAAGAAGTGAGCAACTTTGCTGCCAAGAATCTCACCAGGCCTCGCCACTGTGGTAGACTGTAGCTCTGGTCCTCTAACTCGATTCTGCAGGGTTTCTTGTCCCAGACAAGAGAAAAGTAACTAACATAAAATGAAACAGTAACGACAAAAGCAATGCTATTCCTAGAGCCACCTTCTGAGGGTCCACTCAGATGAAGAACTCACTTGATACCAGGAATCCCCCTGAGGCAAAGACTCTGGAGCTCTGGTCAGCATTCACCCTATGGTACCCCCATCCCAGGGCAACATAAAAGTGAGATTCAAAGCACTTGAGCCAGGTGGGGCAGCAACATATCTTTAATCTTAGCACTTAGGAGGCAGAGGCAAGCAGATCTCTGTGAATTTGAGGCCAGTGTGGTCTACAGAGTTTCAGGACAGCCAGAAGGCACAGAGAAACCCTGTCCAAAACAACAACACTCAGACTGGGCTGGAGCAATGACTCAGTGGTTAAAAGGGCTTGCCACTTTTCCTGAGGACCAAAGTGCATGATGGTCTGGAATCTCATCAGTGTAAACAACAACAACTAAATCTGTTTTTCCTTCAGGCCACTTACTTCCCATCAATAATGCCTCTGAAACTATATATTAATAAATGCCTTGCCCACAAGCTTTGGCTCATTCCCCGACTAACTCATAACATAATGAACATCATACTGGAGATACCTCCAGCATCTCCCTTTATTTTCTCATTATTTCCCAGAATCCTCTTTTCCTGCCAGTGTCTCATCTCCTATTTCCTGCCTCAGCTCATTGCCCATCGGCTTTTTTATTGACAGATGATGCTTATAAGAGACTCTCTCTGCACATAGGTTGGCTTGGAGGGCTTGAAACTGTCTTCTGGCCTTCAATGACAGATGCCTGCACTCATGTGCGCACGCTCACCCTCCACACTCATCCATATGTATATAAACACACATGCATTAAAACACACTAAATAAATAAGTGAATATATGTAACTAAAATATTTCCTTTTTATTTTATGTGTGCAAGTGTTTTGTTTACCTCTGAGTCTGTGCACTGTGTGTGCCTGGTGCCCATGGAGACCAGAAGAGGGTGTCAGCTCCCCTGGTACTGGAGCTATAGCTGTGAACCACCATATGGATGCTGGGGGCTGAACTCAGGTCTTCTGGAAAAGCAGCCTGTGCTCTTAACTACTGAATCATTTCTTCAGACCCAAATGAAATGTAGTTAAAACAAACAAATGAAAAAAGGCCTACCTAGTGTAATCTAGTTCTTTTATTTGAAGTAATCTGGATTTTTTTTAAAAAATTTATTTTATTTATTTTAGCTGTGTGTCAGAGCTAGAGGTAGAGACCAGGTAGGTTCAATTCTGAACATCCACATAGCAGCTCACAACCATCATAACTCTAGGGCCAGGACACCCATGTCCTCTTCAGGTTTCCACAAACTATGTGATGTGGTGCACAGACACACATGCAGACTAAACACTCGTTCACATAAAATAAATAGGGCTGGAGAGATGGCTCAGTCATTAAGAGCACTGACTTCTATCCAGAGGACCTGGGCTCAATCCCCAGCAACCACGTGGCAGCTCACAACTGTCTGTAACTCCAGTTCCAGGGGATCTAACACCCTCACACAGACACACTTCATAGATATACTTGCAGCTAAACATCAATCCACATAAATAAAAACAAATAATTTTTTAAAAAGTGGTGTGTGGGTGTGTGCCTGTGTTCACAAGTAGGCCAGAAAAGGTCCATCATGCTTCTCTTATCACCCTATTCCTCTGAGGCAGGGACTCTCCCTGATTCTGGAGTTGAAGTTTCTTTGGCTAGGCTGAACACTAGTGAACCACTGCAGTCCTCCTGACTTCAGGTCCCCCTCTAAGCTGGGGTTACGAGTGTGCACAGGACCACACCTGGCTTGTTACCTAACTGCTGGGATCCATATTCTGGTCCTCATGGTCCTGCAGCAAAGGGCTTATAACTGTTGAGCCATAACTGTCTCCAGTCTCTGATCTGCATGTTTGGAAGGACAAGGGAAGCACTCCTGCTAAGAAGATTAGCTTAAGAGCCAACCAGCTCCCAGGGGCAAGAAATGAACTTAACCTCCCAGCAGGCTCTGTTTCTCTCACGCTTGCTCATCCTTAGTCTTTCTGTTTGCCAGTCTCACCTGTCTCTTTTCTCCCCTCAGCACAACTCGGTTTTTAAGAAAATTTCTGGAGAAATTTTGCACAGGGGATAAACCAGCCATGCATGGTACAACCCCAAACCCTACTCTGTCAGCCACTGTGTGCTAAAAATATTTTAAGGATCTGAAGAGGTGGCTTGGTGTTCAAGAGCACTGTCTGTTTTTCCAGAGGACCTACGTTTGGTTCCCAGCACCACATCATACCTCTAATTGCCTATATAACTCCATTTCCAGGAGAGCCATCACCCTCTTCTGCCCTCCTTGGACACCAGCATAGCACTTGGGAAAATATTTCTATAAATAAAATAAAAATAAGTAAATCTAAAATAAATACGTAAATAAATAAGCAGCAGCTCAGGAAATCCCCTTGTGAGAGGCACTGTGGTTTGATGTACCTTCTCCCACCAAAACTCAGTCACATTCAACCATCAACATGGCAGTAGTAAGAAATAGACGGGCAGTGGTGGTTCAAAAACCACAAACAACACAGACACACAAACACATGTTCGTACACAAGGAAGGAAGGAAGGAAGGAAGGAAGGAAGGAAGGAAGGAAGGAAGGAAGGAAGGAAAGGAGGGAGGGGGGAGGGAGGGAGGGAGGCAGGCAGGGAGGGAGGCAGGGAGGGAGGGAGGAAGGAAGAAACAGAAGGAAGAGAGAAAGATGATACTAAGAGGTGTTGGGTGCTGGCGACAGACTGCTCAGAAATGCTTTATCCCTGAAGATGAGCTGGATTTTGAGGCTCCTCTGTGTCACACGTTTCCTTCCCAGGTGTGTGTCTTCCTTGCCAAAAGCTGCAGTGGATTCAGATACAATGTTTTTTTTCAACTCCAGAACTCTGTGGCCTCTCTCCTATAGACAGATGTGTATCTTTTCAAGGTGATAGAATGTATCAAATAACAGCTAGCTACTACTTAGCAGTCATTGTCCCTGTCCGATGTAATTTATCCAGTAATCTCAGTTTCCCACCGTGAATGCTAGCAACAGCATCTTTCATGTTTCATGTCCTAACCCTTAACTCTCAGATTGCTCCTTACCCTTCCAAGGGAAGAAGGAAAGAGGCTGCAGGCTTCAAAGAGGAAATACTGAAGGACAAGGCAGAGAGCCAATCCAGAGGCAGAGTGACAGGCAGGTGCTTAATATTAAGGAAGCTAATTGAAGGGGAATACAGAGCTCAGCTACCAGACTGCAGAATCCTCAAGGTGAGAGAGCCAGGAGTTCAGAGGGATGGGTGGATGGATGGATGGCCATTTGAATGGGCCTCATCAAGCAGTGGAGATAGGGCCATGCAGAGCTGGAGCTCAGGGGATACACAGAGAAACCCTGTCTCGAAAAACCAAAAAAAAAAAAAAAATTCTCTGCTATTGGTCCCTTGATGTTCCTGCTGTGTGTTTGAATGACAGGCTGATAAGGCCATTGCCCTGACAGTGTGCTTCTTTCTATGGGGTCTGGTGAAGGTGCTGTACTTTTCCTTGGCCTGGGGTGTTTGGTAAGTTCTTGGGCTCTTTTTTTTTTTTTTTTTTTTTCTCTCACAGTTTTAATATTGATTAGTTTATAGATAGTTTCAGTCAGTGATTTGTAGGTGATGCTGGTTGGATAATGGTGATTACAGGCACAAAGGAGATGCAGATTCATCCTGTGTCTGCATTTATACAAGGAAACTCTCAGCTAGAAAGCCACTGTCTCGTACAAGTCAAGGCATGGTGGTGACTCACAGAAGTTAGAGAATAGTGACAATTTCCACAGTAACCTAGCCTCAGGTATTGTGTTACAGCAACAAAATACAGGTTTAAAAAGAAGACAAATGGGCTGGAGAGATGCCTCAGCGGTTGAGAGTACTGACTGCTGCTCTTCTACAGGTCCTGAGTTCAATCACCAGCAACCAGATGGTGGCTCACAACCATCTGTAATGGGATCTGATGTCTCTTCTGGTGTGTCTGAAGACAACTACAGTGTACTCAGATACATAAAATTAATAAATAAAAAAAAAAGGAGGATCTCAAAAAGAAGAAGAAGAAGAAGAAGAAGAAGAAGAAGAAGAAGAAGAAGAAGAAGAAGGAGAAGAAGACAAATGTCCTTCTTATGAAGTACAGAATATTGAGGCCAAGAGAAACCTGCAGGAACAACCTGAGTATGACAATCTACACCTGTAATCACAATATTTGGGAGATAGACACTCACGAATCACCAGCCAGCCAAGCAGAGGCCCTCTGTACAGTTTGTAACCCTCCGTCAGTACAGCCTCAGATCACAGTGCCTCAGCCTATCCCGAGCCAGGGAATGAGCTCTGGCCTGCAGTCAGGTGCTGAGTGTTCCTGGGACCGACTGGGAAATTACCATGAGACCCTCTTCATTAGATGCCTTCCTATTTCAAAAGATCAGCAACTATTAAGCAGGAAGATGTCCTGGTCCCACCATTGTGGGCAAGCTTCCTGGTCCTCTGCCCTTTCCCAGCCTGAGGGTCCCAGAGCCCCCTTTCACCAGGAAACCACACCAGAGGCTCTGATTTGTCTTACAAACTTTATTAGTCCTGGGAAAAGGGAGACAAGATGCTCTTGTCTCTTCGGTCCACTACTGTTTGCCATT
>JANHMN010000003.1:133060200-133244632 GCA_030674055.1 Rhabdomys pumilio
TGTGTGTGTGTGTGTGTGTGTGTGTGTGTGTGTGTGTGTGTGTGTGTGTGTTTGTGAGCGCGCACGCACGCACAGGCATTTGTATGCTTGTGTGTGGAGGCAGGAGGCTGATGCAGTGTACTTCCTCTGTTGCTGTCTACCTTCTTTTTGAGGCAGAGTCTCTCCATGAACCTGGAGGTTGCTGATTTGTCAACATGTGCTGGCCAGCGAGCTCCTTCTCTGAGACAGGGTTCCTTCTGTCTCAGCACCAGATGACAGGTGTGTGCTACCATGTCTGGCTTTTTACATAGATACTGGGGATTTGGACTCAGGTCCTTGTGTCTGTGTGGCAAACACTTTACTGACTGACTTAACTCTGCAGCCCTTTCCTCTTGTTCACACACTGGGTTCTATATGAAGCAGATAAAATCAGACTCAGTGACCCAACCTTCCAATAATAGCACCTTAAATACTAGAATAATAGAAGCTTAATTTCTTCACCCAATCACAAGTGCAGGGTCATCAGGATGGGCTAGTATACACCTCACAATGTTACAAACCCAGGTCTGTTGTCCATGTCACAACAATGGTTACCTGCATATTTCAACCCCTGGGATGGGAGGAGGTGTCCTCTATACCCCGCCCCCCATTCTGAGGAGGCAAATTCTAGAGCTGACAAAGCCAATGGTAAAATATTACATATGCCTGTTTTCCCATGATTTAGGAGGCTGGAGCAGGAATTCAAGGCTAGCCTGGGCTATACAGGTAGGTCCTATTTTAACATTTATCAACAGATAGCCTGAGCCTATAGAGTATGGTGTGGAAATTCTGACTTCCAATTGACAAAGATGTCTAGTGATTATCACACAAAAGGTGAACAGGGAGGCATCAGTGTTGTTAAGAAGTATTTTTCTCTCCCCAAGGTTGATTTATAGTCCACTCATTATTTAAGGAACGAAGGGAAAGCAGGTGGAGGATACCATATTATCTTACTTAGGGTTTTACTGCTGTGAATAGACACCATGACCAAGGCAACTCTTATAAGGACAATGTTTAACTGGCTTACAGGTTCAGAGGTTCAGTCCATTACTATTAAGGCAGGAACATGGTAGCATCCAGGCAGGCATGGTGCAGGAGGAGCTGAGAGTTCTACATCTTCATCTGAAGGCTGCTAGCAGAATACTGGCTTCCAGGCAGCTAGGATGAGGGTCTTAAAGCCCACACCCACGGTGCCACACCTACTCCAAAAAGGCCACACCTTCTAATAGTGCCACTCCCAGGGTCGAGTATATATTAACCATCACACATGCCATAGGCATGTTCTTCCAGAGATGTTTTATCTGTCTGCTTCTGGTGGTCCCTGACTCTGTGAGGTCACAGTACAAGGTCCAAAATCTTCATTCAGTAGCACAACACATCCATAGCATTGTAAGACCCTGGGCTCCATCCTCAGCAACACACACACACACAATTCCTTCCTCTATGATGGGTTTATAGCCTTTTTTTTTTTTTTTAATAAGCCAGTGAACTCCAGGGATCTACTGTCTCATCTCCCACCTCATGTGCTGGGATTAAAGCACATAGCTACTACATTCAGCTTTTACATGGATGGGTTCTGGGAGTGGAGCCCAGGTCCTCCTCAGCCTTTTATTTTTGACCCAGAGTCCTGGAACTCACTATGTAGATCAGATTAACCTCAAACTCACAGAGATTCATGACCACTGCCTCCTGAGTACTGGGATTAAAGGTGTGCACCAGCATGCTTGGCTCAGGTCCGAATTCCGTTTTTTTGTTTTGTTTTTGTTTTTAGATTTATTTATTTATTTATTTATTTGTTTATTTATACAGCATTCTGCTTGCATGTATGCTGGCAAGGCAGAAGAGGGTACCAGATCTCATTATAGATCGTTGTGAGCCACCATGTGGCTCAGAACCTCTGGAAGAACAACCAGTGCTCTTAACCTCTGAGCCATCTCTCCAGTCCCTAGGTCCTCATTCATACAAAGCAAGGACTTTACCAACCAGCCAGCGCTCCGTGTTTTGAGGAGGAAATTTTCAAAGGATTTGTGAACATATTTTGAACCTATCAGTCTCTCTCAGCCAAGGGCATACAAGTTGTTCTCTCTCTCTTTCTCCCTCCTCTTCTTCTTCCTCTTCCTCCCCTCCTCCTTTCTCCTTCCTCCCTTCCTCTCCTTTTTGTGTTTTTTGTTTTGTTTTGTTTTGTTTTTTGTTTTTTGTTTTTTGAGACAGGGTTTCTCTGTGTAGTCCTGACTATCCTGGAACTCACTCTGTGGACCAGGCTGGCCTCCATCTCAGAGATCGCCCTGCCTCTGCCTCCCGAGTTCTGAGGTTAAGTGTGTGCGCCATTTGCTTGGCACAAATTGTATTTTCAGAGGGTTTGTGGTTTGCATGACCAACCAGAAGATGGATAGATGGATGGAGTGAAGTTAGCTTCTCAAACCTGGTACCAAGAATCTAAAATCTCCCTCATCCTGCTCTGGTGGTGAATCGAGAAGAGACAGAGACACAGAGACAGAAAGATGGAGAGACAGACACAGAGGGGTGCAGAGAGAGAGAGAGAGAGAGAGAGAGAGAGAGAGAGAGAAAGAGGAGGGAGGGAGGGAGAGATGTACATATATGTGACCAGAATGGAGCCAACCCACCCACACCTCAGAGGAAGCTTCCTAGCTTCCTCTCTCAGAAGAGGCTCCACCTCAGAGGAGGGTGAAGAAAGGGATGTGGCAGGGTGTTCCTGGCCTCTGACCAACTGTGCCAATGAGGAGGGGTAGTCTGTCAGAGATGGACTCAGATTGGCCCAGTTCTTTGTTCCATACCTACAGCCAGAGCTGAGGCTCTGGGACTGGCTAGCCTTGGGTCACATGTTAGTCCTGCATCTAAAGGACAAGACCTGGCACAAGGAAAGGATGTTGGGGGCTAACACAGAGTGGAAGGAAGAGATGCCCAGGCAGTTGCCAGGTTGGAACTGGGCAGTCATCCCAATGTGTATGTGACTGTTGCCTTGGCTGAATTTACAGCCAAAGGTCAGAGTTGCCTATTTTTGGAACAGCAGGAAAGAGCATCTGCTTCAGACTTGCAAAATGGTAACTTTCCACAAAAACAGCCCAGGAAGATCGGTGGGATGGCCTCCAGCCTCCTGCACCTGAACTCTGTAGCAGAGGCCACTGCCTCACGTGGTCTGGTGGCCATACTTCTAAGATGAAAGCATTCCCAGGGGCAAACATCTTCCTGTCATTTTCTCTCCTGCTCTCACAAAAACTAGGGTCACGAAGGAAATTAAGCTGAGTGGAAACAACAAAGCTTGTGCCTGTGGACCCAGGGCAGCATCTCTGCCTTGTGGCAGAAAATAACCATGCAGGCATGCAAAACAAAGCTCCTCCCTCAGCCTCTGTCTAAAGCTGGAGGAGGAATGTTCAGAGTTCAGGGGTGGGAGTGGGTTTGTTGCCAAACAGAGAAGCATTGGGCAGTTTGGGGGACTGGAATATCCATGGGTAGAGTAAGGAGAGACTTCTGGCTGGAGTTCACCCCAGCTTCACTCACCAAGTGAAGCCTTCTTAGCCCAGACACAAACACCCAGACTGCCCAAGTTTGGATATGACCCCAAATTTCTACCACTTGACTTCAGCCTGAGTATTTAATATGTAACTACTATATATGTGTTAAATAGTCACTGCACTTGTCCAGAAAATATGAATAAGTTTCTGGGGATGTTTGGGGAAGAATGCAGACTTAGTATCCATCTGTGTGGGTGCAAATTCCAGCTCTGGTCTCAGCCTGAGAGAGAACAGGCCCAGAGAAGGTCAGCTATGTTTCCATGGGACCCACACACAAGGAAGAGCAGCATGGAAAGTCCTGGTGGTACTTCTGAGTCCCCTCAGGGTATGAAGAGTCTCAGGACACTCTCGGAAGGAGAGAGCAAACAGCAGCTGTTGAAGCAGCTCTAGGAGATGGTGGAAAATTCCCATAGGCTTCCTGCTTGTAGGACATAACTGAGGAGTGCAACTCAAGGGTTAAGCCCTGATCCCAGGACTGAACCCTGATCCCTGAACTACGCCTTGATCCCAGGTCTGAACTCTAATCCTTGGTCCTAGTCCTGATCCCTGAGCTGAATCCTGATTTCAGTCCTAAGACCAGCTCTTCATGGTGAGCACTGACTCCTGGGTTAAACCTACTCCCTGAGCTGATGATCCCTGATCTCAGGTTGGAGACCTGATCCTCAGGCTGATCCATGATCCCTTCTCATTTCTCAGCCCTCTCAATCCTAGGAGGGCTACAAAAGACAAACCTTTGGGGAGAATGAGGCCAGTCCCCTTGAATCTGCTATTTTTTCCTCTATCCCAAGCAGCAGCTAGCTAGCACTTTTAACCTGGCTACAGAAGGTTGCTCTACCTCCCCAGCTGGAGAGCAGATCCAGTCACCAGTCTCCAAATGCTCCTACTTTGAAAACATCAGGGAGCCCCTTGAGCTGCAGGCCTGCTTTGGGACCCTTGCACTAGGGACTTGCTGACTGCCTGCATGTGGGACAGGAGAATCTAACTGTTCACAGCCTCAGATGACACATGAGAATTGGCCACATGCCTGCACATGTGACACATTCCTGTCACACATGTGTTACTCCTGAGGGTAAGTGTCTGCCCAGAATGAGTTCACCAAACAAGGTAGCAACTAGCTGATACCCTTAGGGCTATCGCTGTATTTTTCTTGGATGAAGGAACCCTGTAGGGTTAAAGGTCAATCACCTCCCTGCAGGAAGCCCTATAGTGGGACCTGGAGGTTTAGAGCCCCAAAGGCCCTCTTTCCTGGCTGCTCTGGGCCTGATATTTTAGCAAGGGTGTCAACCCTGTAGAGGGTCCCCAGCGTCTTCACCCTCGCCCCTTAAACCCACAGAACAGCTTCCTGCCATTGGTGTTTTGTTTTGTGTTTTTGCTTTTCTTTCTTTCTTTTCTTTCTTTCTTTTTTTTTTAGACAGGCCCTAACTGTCCTGGAACTCACTTTGTGGACCAGGCTGACCTTGAACTCACAGAGATCCTCTTGCTTTTGCCTCCCAAGTGCTGAGATTAAAGGCGTGCCATGCACTGGCTTGTGCCATCATTTTTATTGTGCTGGGGTCGTGTTTGGGGGAGGCATGTGGGCTCACAACTTTATGCAAGCAGCAAGGACACGGTTCACATGCTCAGGAGACTCCAGAAAGGCCTTGAGCTTGGGTCGGGCTTTGAGGCGTGCCACATAGGTGGATAACAGGGGGAAGTCATTCAAGTAACCAGGGAACAGGAGGTCAAGGTTCAGAAGCACGTCTAGCAGGCGGTAGTCAGCAAAGGAGATCTATGGGACGAGGGGGTGACAGGGCTTGAATAGAGGCAGGATGGGGGAGAAGCTCCATGGAGCAAAACATTGGATGCTTCCTGCTTCTACCTCTGTATCTGGCCTCAGTTTACCCTTCTGGGAAAGGATCTGACAATGAGTAGGTTGGGAAAGACCTGACCCAGTGCTTACCTGATCACCAACGATGAAGGACTGGCCACCTTTGTTCTGGGCCAGGAGAGTTTCAAATGGCTTCAGGTGTCCTGGAAGCTCTTTCAGACACTGGTCCTTGTCCCCCTTCTGTGGTCAGAAATGATCTCAGTGGGGGATGTGCAGCCAGATTGATGAAGTGATTTCCCTTTCCTGACCACCCCGCTTGGCACTAGCCTGTGGCCCCTACATACACAGATATGGAGATACTGCCGGGCAATGCGCCTAAATACGTCTTCCAGTCCGTCGTTCACCATGTCCACCAGGGCTGCCTCTTGTTGGTCTTTGCCGTAGAGCCCTGGGTCAGCAGGCAGGCAGCAGGCTCAGGTTCTGTGCTCTTTCCTACATGCTCACTCAGATTCAGCCTGGGCCTGCAGGACCCTACTCTCTAACCTTGCTTTGGAGGTCTTCCCTGACTACCTCAGCCAAGTCCCACCAACTCCCAGGGCCATAACCAACTGAAGCCCAGGCCTGCTTTTTGGGTCACACCTGCCATCTGGATCTTCACACCAAAGGAAGACAAAGGCTCTGGCTTGTACCTTCCCTAGAACAAGCTGTCTGTCCATCTACCTCAGGTTACTATAGTGGTGTGGTGCTCCAAGCACCCTCTCCTAACCAGACCCAGAGAGAGAACAGCTTGCCTCCACCACAGTCCTGCCATTCTTCAAACAGGCCGAGGCCTCCTCACTTGGACTCTGAGTTTCCCAAACTCAGGTATAGCCAAGTTAGAAAGACAAGAACAGGAAGGTCTACTGGGAAGTCTCTAGCCCCACTACACTGTCACACATAGAAAGTCGTAGCCTCTCATGAGATGTCATTAGAAAAGTGATACAAGTTGAAACTCACAGCCCGTTGTTGTGAAGACAGCAGACAGTCCAGCACCACACTGGGAGCCTTCTGGAACCTGGGCCCTGCATCATCCTCGAGGGTAACCCACTTGCCCTCCAGCCAGGTGGGACATTGGTAGCACAGGTGAGGCAATTCAAAGCCCCAGGACATTTTGAGGAACGTCTGTCAGGTAGGTCTTTCAGGGCTGGGCTTGGGACTCACCGAAGGAGCGGCCCAGGTGCCGCAGGATGGCATTGGACTGGTACAGAGTGAGCTCTCCATCCTGGAACTTGGGGATCTGCCCAAACAGCTGGGAGAAGTCCTCTCTGTAAGGGGTGCTGAACCTGGCTGCCCCAGCCCTAGACACAGTACCCCAAGGCTGTGCCCCAACCTCATCCCCACGGGGAGGGGTAGAGAGAAACAATCACTCACACAGGAAGCCTTGAATGTTCCTTGCTCCCAAACATCCAAGGTCACCACCTCCTCCTTCCAGGTCTGGCCCTGGTCAGCTAGCAGCATGCGCATAACCTCACAGCGTCCTGTATTGGGGTGCAGGACAAGGATGAGGTGACAGACAAGAGACCTACCCTCAGAACATCCTGGAAGAGTTTGGGAGGATGGAATGTTGACAAGAGGACTAAACTAGCTTGGGAGCCTCGTAGGGAGGGGTGGTAGAGGCCGTGTCCTAACAGTATCTTAGAAAGCGAAGACCCAGCCCCACCAGGCACTGGGAAGAAAGGAAAAGTGACAGACAGTGCAGCTACCTACGGAGGCTAAGGGGGGCTCCACCAACCACAATTGTAGTCCCAACCCAGGTCTCGGTCCCCCCCCAACATGGTCTTGGCCACGCCCCTCCTACTCTTCTGTTGGGGATTCCCAGGAGTAACCCAGAAGACTATTATTGCTGTTGCCCTTCATCTTGAAAGCGCTGAGGCCACACCTCGGGAGGGAAAATAGAAGATGGTGTAAGGTGGCACTAGGAGAGATAGACAAAAAGTACGATGAAGGAGGACCTTGCCCGGGCTGCAGGGCCAAGAGGAACGGAAGTGTAACTCTGACCCCGCCCT
This sequence comes from Rhabdomys pumilio, assembly GCA_030674055.1. Lineage (NCBI taxonomy): Eukaryota > Metazoa > Chordata > Mammalia > Rodentia > Muridae > Rhabdomys > Rhabdomys pumilio. The sequence continues at coordinate 133,067,604 of JANHMN010000003.1, forward strand.
CACCTCCAGGTTCCAACTTACTGTTGGGCAGATGCAGTGTGGTCCAAGCTCAACAGGAAGAGAGGAAGTGACCCGGGGCCTTATATTGACAGCGAGGCTCCACCCCCTCAGACATCCCACGCTGCCCCAGAAACATGCCAAGTCTTGGTGTTCAGTGTAACAGTTTTCTGGCAGACGTGGTGGGGCAGAGTCACCTTTATATCTGCTGTGCTGTAATATACTGGAGCTTTGCAAGAGGCACACATGGTAAACCTCACAACTTAACAGGCCCAACCCACGCGGTTTCTTGTGTCCTCAGGAGTTTGGACAGTGCCTTACATGCATAAAGGTCTCCAGCCAACAGCACATGGTATAACAATAAATGTTCCTTGTGAAAATAAGGCAATGCAGAAGGGCGCTGGTTCATCTCAGCACTTGGGAGGCAGAAGCAAGAGGATCTCGGAGTTCAGCCCAGTCTGGTCTACAGAGTTCCAGGACAGCCAGGGCTCCAAAGAGAAACCGTGTCTATAAATGACAAAACAAAACAAAACAAGCCCCCCAAAAACAAAACAATAACAATAATAATAATGTCAATGTCACCTGAGTGGTAGTACACACATCTTTAACTGCAGCATTCAAAGTACAAAGAGAGGCAGCCTTTTCAAATTCAAGACTAGTCTGGTCTCACCAAGATCACCAAGCCAGCCAGAGCTACATAGCAGGAGCCTGTCTTTTCAAGAAAAGAATAAAGGGATTTTAACTAATGAACCATCCCCTCCTCTCTTGGTGATACTATAACAGAAAACTCTTAGCAAAGAGTCAAAGCTTACATGTAGTAATCCTCAGGACTATGGCTGTTCCTGTTTTATGGAGACCGAAACTGAAGCAGAGACGTGGTGAGACGTGCCCAAGTCACACAGCTAGTACACAGGATGTAAACTGGCTTGGAATAGCCAGGTCCCCAGGACCTCACTTTTATCTGTCTGTCTGTCTGTCTGTCTGTCTGTCTGTCTAGTGAGACTATCGTTTCTCTCCTCTGTGCAGCCCTGGCTGACCTGGAACTTGCTCTGTAGACTAGGTCAGCCTCAAAACTCATAGAAATCCACTTGTCTGTCTCCTGAGTGCTGGGATTTAAGGAGTGTGCCACTACTGCCAGGCTGGAACCTCACTTTTTAAACCTATTTTTTCCCCTTTGATATCTTCTTGTTGAAGAGAAACAGGGTGTGTCACTTCACAATATGCTTCTGTAACATAAACCGCACCATTGGAGCAGGGCATGGTGGTGCAGACCTGGACTCTTAATGCGGTGAGCTCCGAAAAGAAAGGTGCTGAGTGAAGCCAGCCTGGGCTGCATAGGAAAACCGCGTCTCAAAAAATAAAAATGGACTGCAGAGATGGCTCAGTGGCTAAGAGCATCATGCATGGCTCTTGCAGAGGACCTGGATCCAGACCCCAGCAGCCACCCCAGGCAGTACACAAACACAGGTGAGAACAGCAAAGCGTTAATAGAGATGATTAATAGTTAAAGGTAATATAAGGATTTCTTCATATCCCTCCCTTCCTTCCTCCATCTCTCCTTTTCTGCTTAAAATGTGGTCGGTGTGTGTGTGTGTCTGAAGGTGTGTTGTGTGTATATTTGTGTTGTAAGTATTTGTGTATATGTGTGGTGTGTGTGCTATCTGTATATGTGAGTATAGTGTGTATATATGTGTGGTGTGTACATATGTGTGTGTGGTATGTATTTGTGTGTAGTGTGTATATGTGTGTGATGTGTGTATGTGGTGTGTGCTGTGTGTGTACATGTATGTGGTGTGTGTATCTGAGTGTGAGTGTTGTTTCTCAACTGCCACCCACCTTTCTGAACAGGACATCAGGTCCCACACTGGCCTGGAACTCATCTAGCAGGTAGGTTGGCCAGTGAGCCCCAAGGACCAATCACACTCTCTCCATTACATGTTCAGCCTTTTGTGTTGTTTGTTTGTTTGTTTGTTGGGGTTTTCGAGACAGGGTTTCTCTGTATATATGTTGTTTGTTTTGTTTTAATGTGGGTCATGGGAGTTCAGGTCAGGTCCTGTGTTTGCAAGGCAAGCAGCTCAGAGTCTGGGCCATCTTCCAAGCCTGGGGGGCCAATCCTCCTGGCATGCCCAGGACTCCAGCCAATTCCCCACTAGGGTCCCTCAGCTGGAGCTCTCTGTGGGTCAGAGCTACAAGGAAAGTGGAGATACAGAACCATCTACCTAGAACTTGGGGGCACCAAAATCACCCCAATCAGGAGAACCCTAATAGCCAGGGCTCGTGCTTCCCCTCCCTTGAGCCCACAGCTTTGTGGGGCTGGGAGCAAGTGGAGGAGGTGGTGCCAGAGCTGGGCTCTCATTCCTGGCTCACAGCTGGAGGAACATCTGCCCAGCACAGAGCCGCTTACTAAGGGCTTTCATAGAAACGATCTCATTTCATCTCCCAAGCAACAGTGAGAAGAAGTCAAGGAGGAAGGGAGAGAGGTTTGTTGCCATTATGCCGATGGGACATGGTATCTCAAGGACATTCCTTCATTATGTAGAAGCATCACAGACTTGGGAAAGCAGATGCTATAGTTTGAATAGGTGACCCCAAAGGTCTATGTACTAAAGACTTGGTTATCAGGTGGTGGTACTGTTAGCACTGTGGTTTGCTACCTGTGGGTCATAACCCCTTTGGGGTCTAGGGGGTTGAATGACCCTTTCACAGGGGCTGCACATCAGATAACTTCGTATCTGATATTTATATTATAATTCATAACAGTAGTAAAATTACAGTTATGAAGGAACAACAAAGATAATTTTATGGTTGGAGGTCACTGCAACAGGAGGACTGTATTAAAGGGTCACAGCACTAGGAAGACTGAGGACAAACCACACTATGCTAGGAGATGGTGGGACTCTGTGGGGCATGCCCGCGTGTGCGTGTGTGTGTGTGTGTGTGTGTGTGTGTGTGTGTGTGTGTGTGAGTGTGAGAGAGAGAGAGAGAGAGACAGACAGACAGACAGACAGACAGACAGAGAGACAGAGAAGTCAAGGCCAAAGAGTCCATTTTTCTATCACTCTGCACCTTATTTTTTGAGATGTAATCTCTCACTGAGCTTATCAATCTGGTTCGGTTTGCTGGCCAATGAACCCAAGGGATTCCTCTGTCTCCACCCCCATCTTTACTTTTCCCCAGCACTCAGATAACAAGACATGCTGCTGTACCCAGCTTTTTTGTGGGTGCTGGGAATCTGAGTGCCTGTGTGGTAGGACTTTCCCCAGTGGAGGAAGTTAGGTCGTTGAGTGCATGCTCTGAAGAGAATGCGGAGGAAATCAGCCCCTCCCTCCTCTGTGAAGTGAGCAGCTTTGTCCACACGTGCTCCCACCATGATGTGCGTCCTCAGCACAGGACTCTGAGACCACAGTCTGAAACCTCTGAAATCATGAGCCAGAGTAGACCCTTCACTTCCTACACTGGCTGGTTTCAGGGATGATGGTCAAGAAAAACTACCTGGTAATTTAATTAATTAATTACTTGATGAAAGAAAGAAAGAAAGAAAGAAAGAAAGAAAGAAAGAAAGAAAGAAAGAAAGAAGGAAAGGCAGACAAAGGCGATGTCTCTGTGGCCATGTGGGCTATCCTTCCTTACAGAGTTCCAGGTGACTGCCTGAAGATACAGTTCCTCACTTCTCACACCCCAGAAGCATATCCTTGACAATTCAATGGGCCACGCAGCTTCCTCTGTTCATGTCCACCTTGAGACTGTGTGTCTGTCCACACCTATTTCTAGAGCAAGTTAAAGACATAAAGAGCCTTGGGCTGTGAAAAGTTCACCCTAACACAATGGATTTTCTGTCGGTTTTGCTTTCTTTTTTTTTGGGAGGGGGCACGTTTTAAGACAGTGTTTCTCTGTGTAGCCCTGGCTGTCCTGGAACTCACTTTGTAGACCAGGCTGGCCTGGAACTCAGAAATCCGCCTGCCTGTGCCTCCCAAGTGCTGGGATTAAAGGCATGAGCCACTACTGCCTGACTGTTTCTCTCTCTCTCTCTCTCTCTCTTTAAATAAAAGTATTTATTTTGTGTATAGGAGGTTTGTCTGCAGGTACAGCATGTGCATGAACTGCCTGCAGAATCCAGAAAAAGACACCAGATTCCCTGGAACTAGTTATAGGCAATTGCAGGCTGTTATGTGGGTGCTGGGAATAGAACCAGTGTCCTGTAAAAGAGCATCTAGAGTTCTTAAGCACTGAGAACTCCAACCCTGTTCTGTTGATTTTAGTATATTCAGCATTGAGCAACTGTCACCACCATTCAAGTCCAGAACATTGTCATTAAGCCCCCAAAGGAACCCTGAGCTCGATAGCAGTGACTCCTCATCACTGAATGTCTTAGGGTGTCCATTGCCGGGATGAGACCACTATGAAATATAACATGGTGGTGGCAAGGTAAGGGGATACCTGGCAGGCCCACGCCAAGGTGTCCCCCTGAGAAATCACACCATGTGAAGACCTGATATAAGGGAGGTTTATTGTTGGGGGAGGGGAGTGAAGACTTGGAGAAGGGGTAGAAAGGGAACAGAGGACAGAAAGAGAGGAAGAGAGGTCTGCCAGGAACATGTGGGAACAGAGAGAGGTGGGGGAAAAGGGAGAGGGAGAAGGAAAGGAGGGAAGGAGGAAGAGGAGGAGGAGGAAAAGGAAGAGGAGAAAGAGGAAGGAGGAGGAGGAAGAGGAAGAGGGGCTATGGTAGCAAACAGTCCTCTTATATACTGCCAGGCCAGTACATTTGAAACCTTTAGGCCCATGGACTTGGTAGTTGGGGGAGGGGAGTCTCAAAACCAAGGAACGGGGGGGTGGAGGGGGGGACCCCACCCTCTGGAGTAGGCAACAGGTGGGAAACTTAGGCTGTTGACTGACAGGGGTACTTTATCCAGATGGAGTCCATTTAGCCTGTGAGAGATGAATCCAAGTGGGTTTCCTGAAATTTACAAGAATCTTTTTAAGTTTACAAAAAGAGGTAAAATTTAGGCACCTTAAATTGTTTGTATTGAAATCCATATTTTAGCCGGGCAGTGGTGGCGCACGCCTTTAATCCCAGCACTTGGGAGGCAGAGGCAGGAGGATTTCTGAGTTCGAGGCCAGCCTGGTCTACAGAGTGAGTTCCAGGACAGCCAGGACTACACAGAAAAACCCTGTCTCCAAAAAAAAAAAAAAAAAACAAATCCGTATTTTAGAAAAAGGTAGTAATTTTTGTGTAATAGTAGAGGCTTGGTAACATTTTTTTTTTTGTTAAAAGTATGAGCTCAGGGAAAACAGAAACCTTCTGTGAGCAGAAGGGGCAAGAGGGGCTTTTTCCCTTTATCTGGAAGACTGGATGTATATAAATTTAGCATGATGAGAGACATTTTAAGTCTGTAGTTAAAAGACAACTAAAAGAAACTTAAAATCTTGTACTCGTGACTATGATGGTTGTATAATGGAATGTTTTACCAGAACTAGGCTAATAATTGATCTCCACTGATCAATGTTAGAACTCTGAACTTTTAAAGTCCTAATTTAGCAATACATAGCAACGGGAAGAAATCGGAAGCCGATTTGTTCCTTTTTTTGTAACTTAACTACTTTCTTGTCACCTCCAAGTTGGTCACGTCCTCCAACCTCGACAACTTGTATTTACCGAGCTTGAAATGCCTTCCTAGACCTTCAGATATTTTCTTAGATCCTTAAGCTTTCATATTTTCAGAACTTACATAAACTTTCTTATTTAATAATTAACCATGAGACACAGGTGATTGACCACTGGGAGCAGTCACTGCAACCTGGGTTCCTTTTGATAAAGGAATAGCAAAAAATGACATCTGAAACCTGCTTACTTTTTATCACGAAGCCTGTGAGCAAGGTGAACCTGTTTGCTTTTGAAGTAGTAGACCTGGTAGTCTTAACTAGCTAATGAATTGACTACTGAGCTACCATGGTGGTGGATTACCTTGGGGTAAGAAGCTCATTGCCTGTTCTCAAGTTGTCAAGCCACACTCAGCTTAGTCATCAATGTGATCAGAGATCTTAAAGAATAAATTTTAATCTGGATGCCATATATGGATTAAAACAACAGAGATTAGTCCATAGTCTGCTGTCTAGACAGTGCTCCCCGGTTCCTGTGTTCTCTATGGCCTGGCAGGCAGAGGCAGTCTGACCTTAGGCCCAACAGATGAGGCTTTTTTCTGTGGAGGAGGAACATGGGAGAGATGACTTCACCTTGTCTTGAGACACATTTTCAGAGCTAGCAATAAGGCAAAACAGCATAAGACAGCAGTAGAACAGTACGAAATGATTTCAAAAGTGTCCATGTTTAAATAACGTCTAAGTCCCTATTATATTAGATCCAGTGGAAAGAAACCCACGAGGTGAATTTATTGGAGGTGGGTGGCAGCAGGAGAAGGAACAGCATCCCTTCATCCCCTCACATAAGCGTGCAGTGGCCATGTGCCAGCAAAGGCACAAGTGGTTAGACACACGCTACATCAGCTCAAGTTGATCTGAACTACCTGTCTGATCCTGAAATTTCATCATCATCTAGGAAACGTTTTGTTTTGTTTTGTTTGGTTTGGTTTGGTTTGGTTTGGTTTTTTCGAGACAGGGTTTCTCTGTGTAGTCCTGGCTGTCCTGGAACTCACTCTGTAGACCAGGCTAGCCTAAGAAACATTTTAAATCAGGGTTGAATCACATACACAGTATATTGTAAAAATATAACTTTGGCCGGGCAGTGGTGGTGCACGCCTTTAATCCCAGCACTTGGGAGGCAGAGGCAGGCGGATTTCTGAGTTCGAGGCCAGCCTGGTCTACCAAGTGAGTGCCAGGACAGCCAGGGCTACACAGAGAAACCCTGTCTCGAAAAACAAACAAACAAACAAACAAACAAAACCTTTGATTTTTATCACCACACAAAAATCCATACCAATTTAAAATATGAGACTTGTTGCTTTCTTAGTCTAAAAGCTGACAAGTTAATCAATAGTTCATTACGGCTGAGCAGTTTTATTTTGTTGCTTCATAGAGTGCGGTCATCTTAATGGTGAAGTCACATGGTTACTAATATTTAAAACATTTTTCTTTGTAGATCTATCAATTTTTGTATTTTTTTCTTAAATGAGTGTTGCATCCAAATTATATGAACATAAACATATACAGAGTTGAATCCAAGTTACATACACATAGAGTTGAATTTGAGTTACATATAAATATATATATGTCCTAAACAAGAGCTGAATAAAGCCAAATATTGTTGTAGTTTATATAGATTTTAACCCATACCTAATGAGCAACTTATAAATCCTTAGATGAGAGTTTACAGCATAACCTTAAGATAGATATATTTTTTGAGAGCAGAATGTAAAGAAATCAGAGATAAAAGCTTTTTAAGATTGGGGAAGTAGAACTTTGGTGAAGGACAGAGCAAGTACATATAAGATATTTGAGAACCATTTGTCTGTGTCAGTGAGAATCTAAAAATCAGGAATGAAATCTGAGTCCATGAAGAGAGACAGAGCATTCCTAGTGCAGGCCCGCGTGGGAGGGGAGGGTGTGCAGGTCCGAGTGGGCAGCCCGAGTGGGCCGTGTGGAGGGAGAGGATTTTAGCTGGAATTTAGACTCAAATTTACAGACAAATAATCGATACATCTCAGGAGTGGTTTAACTGAGACCAGGCAGGAAGAAACAGGGTTTAGAGAAAAGAGAAATAGAGAATCCCTTCCCATTTCCCCAGTAGCTCTTAGTATTTGTAGAAATATGATTGGAAAGGCAAACACATTTAGGACCAGCGTAGAGGCTGGAGGTTTTCTAACAGGCATCTCAAGGTGGGAATGAGAGGATCGTCTCTGCGGATGAGAAAGGGAAGTGGAATGTCACTGCAGCCTCAGACTCGGAGGAAAAAACGAAGACCAGACAGAGTCAGCGGCTTAGCCTGGTTTAACCAGAGGAAAGATTCATTGCCTGGAACGAGGGTTTTGGGGGAAGTCAGAAGGCTAGCCCTTGTAGAGGGTCTCATCCACAGGAAAGATTTGAGGAAGAATGGAGAAGAGGCGCAATAGCCCAGTAAGTAACCCTACGGAAACGGCAGGGTTGCAACTCCAAGGATGGTGAAACTCGGACAGGTGAGGAGTAGGTCACTGCCTCTGACTCCGGGAAAAGTTAAACAGACCAACAGGGAAACTTACCTAAGTGTCATTTGTGGGTGGGGTGATGAACAACAGGCAAACTGGAAAGTGTAGTTGTTGTAGGTGGTGGTGGCAAGTTGGATGCAGGGTCCTGGTACGTGACTTAGACCCATGAGAAACACAGACACCAGAAGAGCCAGGCTCCTGAGTCTTTTGGCACCAATGTTATGAAACATAATGTGTGTGTGTGGGGGGGGGATGCCTGGCAGGCCCTTGCCAAGGTGTCCCCCCTGAGAAATCCACACCACATGACAGACCCGATATAAGGGAAGTTTATTGCTTATTGTGGGAAAAGGGGGAGGAGGACTATATGAAGGGGTAGAGGGGGGGCAGAGAAGGAGGAGGAGAAGAAGGAGGAAGAAAAGGAGAAGAAGAAGGAAGAGAAGGAGGAGGAGGAGGAGGAAGAGGAGGAGGAAGAGGAGGAGAAGGAGGAAGAGAAGAAGGAGGAGGAAAAGGAGGAGGAGGAGGAAAAGGAGGAAGAGGAGGAGAAGGAGGAGGAGGAAAAGGAGGAAGAGGAGGAGGAGGAGGGCTGAGGATGCAATCAGTCCTCTTATACACTGCCAAGGTCACCCACACCTGGTGGCAGCACAGATAGTTATGGCAGCAGTTGATGATAAACTGTTATTAGGTCACTGGGAGAAGTCTAGCAGAATTAATTGTCTGTAAACCAACAGAGACACCATGCCCAAGGCAACTCTTATAAAAGAAAACACTTAATTGGGAATGACGTACAGTTCAGAGGTTTAGTTCATTATCATCATGGCAGGAAGCATGGCACCACAAAGGCCAGAATGGTGCTGGAGAGAGAGCTGAGAGTTCTACATCTTTATCCACAGGCAGCAGAACGAGACTATGTGTCACACTGGGTGTGGTGTAACTTGAGCATAGGGGACCTCAAAGCCCCCACAGTGACACATTTCTTCCAATAAGGTCACACCTCCTAATAGTGCCAGTCCCTATAGGCCAAACATTCAAACACATGAGTCTATGGGGACCACTCTATTCAAACCACCACACCAGGGCACCAGGGATTCTTTTCTCTAGTGAGTCATATGAATGGACTCATACAGCGTTTATTTATTTTTCTGACTCCTTTCACTTAACAGAACATTTTCCAAAATCCATCCATATTGGGGTATGAGTTAATACTTTATAACTTTTTGTTTTGTTATGTTTTTTGAGACAGGGTTTCCCTATATAGCCTTGGCTGTCCTGAAACTTACTTGGTAGACCAGGCTGGTCCTGAACTTATAGATTACCTTGTCTCTGTTTCCTGAGTGCTGGGATTAAAGGCATGTGCCACCACCACCACTTGGCTATTTCATAACTTTTTTTCAAAGTAATTTATTTATTTTAATTTTATGTACATTGGTTTTTTTGTTTGTTTGTTTTTGTTTTTGCCTGCATATATGTCTGTTGAGGATGTCAGATCTTGGACTTACAGACAGTTGTGAGCTGCCATGTAAGTTCCACCCAGTCCTCTGAGAGAGCAGTCAGTGCTCTTAACCACTGAGTTATCTCTCCAGCCCCCTACTTTATAACTTTTTTATGGCTGAAAAATACTCCATGGTCTGGGGCTGGAGAGGTAGATGAGTTGGTAGAGCATGTGCCTACCACACACAGAGCTGGCCTGAGCTCAGTCCCTGGCACCATAGAAAGATGGCTCCTGCCTGTAGTCCTACCACACAGCAGTTGGAGGTAGGAGGTTCAGAAATTCAAGGTCATCCTCCACTACGTAGATAATTCAAGGGCAGCCAGGACTACATGTGTCTCTTCTTCTAAAAAGAAGCCATATGTAATTTTTGCCATTGGATATGACTTTTTTTTTTTTAAGGTAGGGTCTCACTTTGTAGCTCAGGCTGGCCCTACACTTTGCATCCTCCTCACAAGAGCTAGAATCACAGTTGCGTACCGCCATACCCAGCCTGGATTCTGGGTTTACTTATTCATCAGCTGATGAATATTTGGGTTGTTTAACTCTAGCTGCTACAAATAATGATTCTAGATTTGTGGGGAAATTATGCTTCTTCCTCTTCTTCTTCCTCTTCCTCTTCCTCTTCCTCCTCTTCTTCTTCTTCTTCGACAAGGTTTTTCTGTGTATCCCTGGTTGTCCTGTGACTCAATTTAGCCCAGGCTGGCCTTGAACTCACAGAGATCTGCCTGCCTCTGCCTTTTGAAGGCTGGGATTAAATGCATGCATCACCACTTGGCACTCATTTTTCTTGAGTGCATACCTAGATTTCCGCTCTGGGCTTTTGGGGCTATGTGACCACTTGTTCTAAAGGACACTGGACTCATGGGGCAGTGGTCACACCATTGAGAACTGCACCATCAAGCTAGAGAGCTCCCACTTCTCCAAGCTAGAGAAGCGCCTCACTTTGGCCTGTGTGGAGCTTCTCAGGTGAGGCGCTGGGCTCAGCTCATGGGAGACAAGGTAGAGAAGACTCTAGGAGCGTGGGGGGTGGGGGCGAAACTTGGTTCTGAGAGAATAAAAGTTGTCTACAGTAACATTTTACCTTTCTTGACCATGTGACTTCGTAGTCAGAAGCCGTAGGCCTCAGGCGATTTAAAGCTCAACTGTTAAATAGTTGAAAATAAAGGATTAATTGCTAGGGCTCCTTTCTCTCTTGCCTGAAAGCCTTGCCTCTCACTGGCCAGGGGAGAGGGAGAGGGAGGCTTGGAACAATTAACTTTTACTGAACCAGGAGAAGAAAGTCACTCCCACAGAAAGAAAAATGTTTACACAGCAAATATGCATAGAAACATACTTACATTCACGCGACATTCATACACACATTCACCTTTTGTGGGGCCCAACAATCTGTCTCAACTTAAATACTCACACACAGACACACACACAGGTCTATACTTACAGGTGAGTGTGTGTGTGTGTGTGTGTGTGTGTGTGTGTGTGTGTGTGTGTGAGCTCCTTCCCTGCTCTCTGTGTTTCATCCTGCCTCACCTCTCTCCTCGGCTCTGTTATATTCTTCTTTCTCTCTTCTTTGTCTATTATATTCTTTGTCTATTATATTCTGCTATGTTCTGCTGTCTCCTCTGCTTCTGCTCTGCTTCTCTTCTGTTCTCCTTCTGTCTACTTCATGTCATCTTTCCTGGTTTTCGTATGTTTTTAGGAGAATAGATTATATGGTGTTGCAAGCCTCTTTTTTCAGTTCACAAAAATTCAAACATAAATTCAAATTCTAAATTGAATAAGGGGTTACAACAGAGGTGTTTACATGTGCTTCCATTAAGGCTGGTTATCTACGTAAACACTCATATCTGTCTCTAGCTCCACAGGTTCATTGAGAGTTTAAAACTATAATTCTAAGTTAGCACGTTCCTGTCAAGAGGCTTATCATCCGCCTAGTGTCTCATTAGTGTTGAAGTTCTGCACAGATAAGCCCAGTCAATATTTTATCTTCTGTCCTTCCACCTAAAATAAATGATTCATTCTCACTTTACGGCCTTTAGTTATCAGATAATAGTTTACAGCCTATAGGGATATTATCCTTAGTCCTAAACCCGTTACATGCCTACTTTCTATCTTAATGCAATTAACTCGTGACATACAAAGGCCTGTAGAGTCTTAATTGCAATTTCCATATTACAGAGGGCCCAAAATTACTTGTATAATCTTAGGAATTCTATAGGATTACTATTAGGAATTAAGAAATCATCTCTTTGTCTATATAGCATTGCTGCAAAATTGTTCATCTGCAGAAAATCTGCCCAATAGGGTGCACTAATGCCCAGGACTTGTTATGTTAACTTTTTTTTTTTTTTTTTTTTTTTTTTTTTTTTTTTTTGACACAGGGTTTCTTTGTAGCCCTGGCTGTCCTGGAACTCACTCTGTAGACCAGGCTGGCCTTGAACTCAGAAATCTGCCTGTCTCTGCCTCCCAAGTGCCGGGATTAAAGGCGTGCACCACCACTGCCCAGCATATTAACTTAATAATGACAGGAAAGGCATATAAATAGCAAGAATCAATCCTGAGACAAAGTTTCTCAGGCCTTACCTCCAAGAGCTCATCCATCGCAGACCATGCCAAAAACAAACAAAAAAAGGTAGACCATTTCAGGAAAGACATCTGCTAGCCTTAGCCTCTCCTTAATGACTCTGACAGAGACGACATTATCTTTGTCACCAGAGGTGTTGCACTTGAAAGTCAGGGTATGACAGACATATCTTTAGCCATGCACTGATTAGTGTCAATAAATTACTGGGGATACCTTTGTAGCTATGATTTCCACCCCAAGTGATGCTTTATAAACAATATAACCCAATAACTAGAGAGACGGCAAAAGTAAAGCGTTTGTGGTATAAGTGTGAGGACCAGAGTTTGACCTCCAGAACCCAGGTGACTGATGCTGGGCATGGTGGCATGTAACTTTAATCCCAGGGCAAGACATCGAGATCAGGTCCCTGGGGTATGCTAGCCCATCTCCTTCTTGGAGAGTTCCAGGCCAGTGAGTTATCCTGTCTCAGTAAAGCAAGATGGCTGGTACAGAGAACAGCTAACATTGTCCTCTACACACATATAAATGTCACACACACATGCACACACACAAGCCATGTTGATGATCTGCAGAGAATCTGCCCAGTGGGGTGGGCTAATGTCATCTAGGAGGGGCTAAGGCTAGTGGGTGACTTTCCTGAAACGGTCTGCTGCTCTGTATCACATTGTAATACTAAATATTGGCTCCCAGTGTCGGGTTGCCCCCAGGGATGAAGAGATACTCACGTACACCAAGTGATGCTATGTAACCTTGAATATAACATTAGAATACAAGCATTAGGCCAAACCCACTACACCAAAAAGGCCACTAACTAATCTACCCACCCAATTAACCTTGACCGGCTTATCCATCCATCTTTTCATTAACCCTTCCAATCTCTCTGAAATCCATCTACCCACTTACCAACATTTGGCTCATCTATCCATTTGTACATCCAGCTATTCAATTTCCCCTCCGACAACCCCTGTCCATTCATCACCTGTCCATCTACTCATCCCTCCTTCTATCTACTTATCTGATCATCTACTCTTCCAACTAGCCACTCAAATGCCAGTCTATCCAGTTATCCAGCCTTTCTACCCACTGCCAAAGGTTCTGATCCTGACAGATGGAAGTTTCCAGAAAGCTAATCTACACTCAGACCTGGAGACCTTGGAATTGACACTTTGCCACCCCACCCTCTTGCCACCAACCCCCTCTGTAGAGGCCACCAACTCTTCTTTTGTCTTCTGAGGACCTCTACCCAGTGTGCCCTGATCTATTGACTCACAACCCTGGACACCAGGGCTTGAACCTGTTTGGCTAAGTCACTGTGAGCGAATTGAGGACACTGAGATGAGCTCTCCAGGACACTGAGATGCAAGCCAGGAGGGGCTTCCAGCCAGAAGACAATGCCTTTGTCCTCATGGGAAACTTGCCTACTAACCTTTGACTATTTATTTACCTAACCACCTTGGACTATACTTCAAGGCACATACTTCTCATTACCTCCTACCTCCTACCTTCCTAGAGGGAAATACAAGGCTAACCTCCATTTTTGTTTGTTTCAGACAAGTTACTGAACTCACCAACTGGTTCCTGCCTATGTCCCCAGCTACTTGACAAGAAGAAAAGAGAAAGCAAAGAAAAAGAGAGAGGGTGCTGGAGAGATGGCTCAGCAGTTAAGAGCACTGACTGCTCTTCAAGAGGTCCTGAGTTCAATTCCCAGCAACCACATGGTGGCTCACAACCAACTGTAATGGGATCTGATGCCCTCTTCTGATGTGTCTGAAGACACTGACAGTGTACTCACATACATAAAATAAACAAATCTTTTAAAAAGAAAAGAAAAAGAGAGAAAAGAAAAAAAGGCTGAAGATGTAGCTGATGGTGTATTTGTCTAGCACACATGAGGCCCTGGGCACTGGAAAAAAAAATGGAGAGCGTGTCAGAAGGTAAGGTACTTTTCCATGGGGACCCACTCTGTCGGTCCTCTCTAAAACCTTGCAGAACGTAAGAGAATGTGCTTTCTGGGGATTGTTTTCGAGGATGTCCCTGCCTGGTGCAGAGGGGGTGAAGAAAGCCACATGCTGAGTCCTGTGAACAATAGCAAAGAACCCTTCCCACCCTTGACCGCCTGACCAGAGTCCACACACCTCAGTCTTGCCTGTCCCAGATCTCAGAGCTTTCTTTAGGCTGTATTCAGCCTGTTCCCTTGTCGTGGAGTCCACCTACTCCCAGTTACCTTTATCTCATTTCCAAGCACAGCAAGCCCCGCCCTCTGACAGATAGCCTGTGGGATCTCCCTTGTATTTTCTCATTGACTGTAATCCTATATTACTGAAGGTGCTGTCTCCCACGTCAAAAGCTCTAGAAGTGAGGCTGGTTGCCTGCTCCCAGACAGAGGCTTCAGAGCTGGCACTCAGCCAATGCCACCCTCTGGTGCCCCATCTCTTACTGTCCATACTTTCTACAGAGGCCATTGAAGCTCTCCCCTCCCTCACCAAGGGCTCTGCCCAGTGCTGCTTGAGGACTCTGCCAGATCACTGGTGATGACTGTCACCTCATTCAGGATTACTTGGCATCAGCAGAACGTGCAGCATTCCGAGTGTTCAGCCTTCCTCTCACCTGCCTGGGTGTCCCCAAGCACAAACGGACTGTTTGATGGCCCTTGTCTGAGTTAGATGCACTTGAGGCTGGAATCTTCAGGGCAGGTGGGGGTCTGTTGTGTGGTCCCTGCTGCTGGCCTGGGACTAGAAACCACCCTGGGGTTTCTTATAACCCAGACAGGTCTGGAACTTACTATGTAGCCAAGAATGACCTTGAACTTTTGATTCTTCTACCTCTGGGTATTTTACAGTGTATAACACTATGTCCAGTTTATTCTGTACTGGGAATTGAGCCCAGAGTCTTTCTGTATGCTAGCAAGGACTCTACCAAGTGAGATAGAGGCCCCGCCTCTCTCTCCACTCCCCCTTCCAGCCTTGATGTTTGCAAGCTAGTCACTGAACTGATGATAGAGTCACTAGCTCAGATGGCAGACATGGCATGGGATCTGGTTCCCTGGGACAAAGGCTGGTGCAGAGGGCATGTGAATAAATCATGAGGGGCCCACAGCAGGCCAGCAGGCCACAGCTGACCTCATTCTGGAAGGGAGAATAAGCAGCTGTGTGGTGAGTGGCTGGGGTGTGGCAAGGGGCAAGGGGCTGTGTGGCACCTCTACCCTTGTACCTTGAGAAGAGCTTACAGGTCAGGGGAGTGGCTCACCCAGGAGGTGGGGAAACAGAGGTGGAAAGAGAGGTATCCTGGGGCTCCAGGTTGGGGAGAGAGGAGCAGGTGGCATACTTCTCCAGAATCTTGGAGCTGTCCTGGGAAAGTGAATGATGGAGGAGTGGGAAGGGCAAACAGACAGAGAGAACTGAGAAAGAGCCTCGAGAAGCAGTGAAAGGACAGAGAGAGATGGAGACAGAGACACACAGAGACAGACAGACAGACAGACAGACAGACAGACAGACAGACACAGAGAGACAGAGAAAACAGAAAGACAGAGAGAAACAGAAAGACAAAGAGAGACAGAGAGGGACTGAGGGGAACAGAGAGACGGAGAGGGCCTGAGAGTCATGAGAACACTGTTCTATCAAGACAGAGATGGTAGCAAAGGCCAGAGCAGATGGAGAGCGAGCAGGGTACAGAGCAGGAAAAACATGTTAGGACCACCAACCAGAGAGGTGCAGGCAGGACTTGGGACTGAAGGAGGCCAGCCAGCTTGGGAGCCTGGCCACCTGACTCAGCGAGAAGCCCAGGGTGTAGTCTGTGGTCCTGTGAAGGTTGGAAAGTACACTAGGAGGAAGGTGAAGATTTGGAGGATGGACTACAGGAGCAGCAATGGAAGAAGATAGTGACCATAGGGGAGCCGGCCTCTCCTAACCCCCAGAGCCAGAAACAAAACAGCCACAGCTCGCACTGAGCCACCTACCTACAGGTTGAAGAGACCCAGCTTGAACAGAAAACGTACCACACCTACATCCATGGCCCTACCCGAGGGTCCAGCAGATGGCAGCCTCACTGAAGGGGACTCCAGTCCATCTACAGGCACTGCAGGACCCAGCCAAGACCTAGCCAGTCCTACTGCCCGCAGACGGGCCCTCCTCCGTGAGCTGGAAGCCCAGGTGCAGGCTGCCTATGGACAGGTAAGGGACACAGACTGATCTTTACTAAGGGACCCCAAATCTTGCTGGCTATAAAACATACCCAGAACCAAGTCCACATATAGGTGACCAGAGTGGTCAGGAGAAGTTAGGGAATCCATCTGCCACCTCTGTTGACACTGAGGGATTGGTACCCAGAGCTGGCCCTTCATGCATAATGTCGAACTCTGAACGAATACAGGCTTTAGCCAGGGTGCACAGAAACTTCAGACTGGGCCAAGATAAAAGCAGGTAAGCTTTCTCTCTGAGAACTTCATCCTCCGGTCCCCAGTTGCCACACTGGGAGAGTTGAGAATCCAGCTGGCCCAGGCACTGGGTGCCTCCTCCTTCTGGAAGGATCCAAGCCTGCTTCTGAAGGTGCTGATTTGGGGAGATTAGTGCAAGGCTGAGAGACTGGTTGGTTGGGGGGGGGCTGTTCAGAGGACCCTCCTGAGGAAGACCTGGGAGACTGTGCCTTTCAGGGGGCCTTGACTCTGAGTAAACCCACACACACACTCACAGAGATACTCAGAGATAATCCGGGATTGGATTAGGGCCCAAGCCCCGGGCCCAGGGCTCCCCGCCTGCCCACCCGCTCCTGATCTTGCCCACAAAACCCCAGGAAAATCCTCTCCAGTGCTCCCAGGCTGTCCCTGGAAGCAGCAGGGGGCTGGCAGAATCCACAGCATCCTCACAGGACTCAGAGCCTGGCATGGTTCAAAGATCCATGGGGAACTGTGCCAAGAGGCCCTGGCACCGGGGGTCTAAGGTAGGAAAGTGAAGGGGAGAAACATAAGGCCAGAAACCTGGGTGGCCCCATGTATTTGGCAGGTAGTATCCAGAGACGTGGGGGTACTGGGCTGGATTAGAGAGCGGCTCCAGAGGAGATGGAGGGGATATCTGTATGCTTTCTGTGAAGGAGATGTTTTCCTGGACTTCCCCAGGCTTGCCTAGATCTCCCCTGATAAGTTGATAGGCCAGCTACCCATTCTGTGGAGGCCTGACTCTCAGCTTTGACTGGGGTGACCAGAGCCAGAGGCCAGGTCTTGTTCTGCCACAGGCTCACCTCTCCTGGGCTTTAGTTTACCCAACTGAGCAGTTAGTTAGCGGTGACTCTTCCATCCTGGAGTGTTAATGGGTCTTGTGTACTTACCTAGAGGCCCTTCCCCCTCTGTCAGGTGCTGTGCTCCAGACAGAGCAGCTGATGAGGGCCGGAGAGGGGCTGCAGGAGACTGGGCTACATGGTCATTGATCCAGCTCATGGCTCACTTTGCCACAGGAACGCTGGCAGTGGCCTGGATCCCCCTTAGGGGGCTCCCGCCCCAGTCCTAGCCCCAGAGCTGAGGAGCAGGAGGGGACACAGGGCTACTCAGTGCTCGGCAGCCTGGTGGGGCCAGCATGCATCTTCCTTCGACCCAGCATCGCCGCTACCCAGCTCGTATGTACAGTCACACTTCTGCCAGTCTGCTGCCCTGGTCCCTTAGCCTCATCACTCCCAAGTAGGCGTGAAGACTAGAGAGGATGTCAGAGGAAAGACATGCAACCCTAGGGGTGGGGCAGAGCTTGGGGAACCCCCATACCAGGCATGGAATTGGGTAGGAACCCAAGAAATAGCCACCTGAGAATTGGAGGTGCAATCCAGTGGCAGAGCACTTGTTTACAGCAAGCCCAGGTTATATCTCCAGCACTGCCTAAATAGAAACAAAGTGCTTCCGAGGGAGAGATGGTTAAAGAGGGGGCGAGTCCTCAGGAGAGGGTTGGGGACAAGGCTACCTGCGCTGATGTTGAGGCCAGCTGGCTTAAGTGTAAGGTTCTGTCTGACCCTGGGATCTCCCTCTGTCAAAAGGAGCGATGTACCTCAGAAGACTGTGGGAACACAGGTCCTAGGGTCCCCTGGCAGGTCGCAAGGGAACAGGATCTCTAAGACACCCAGACAGGTGAACAGGACTGGGCAGAATCAGGCACAGGGCTTGGGTATGCTGTGGGGTGGTCTGGATGAGAAACCCCAAGACAGGAGGGTGCTGAGGTGTGGGTGGGGCAAGGAACTCCTAACCTTATCTGTGTACTCTGCAGAACCGAGAGCTGAGACCAGAAGAGATCGAAGGTAACAGGTTCAGGGAGCGGGTAGCTGGGGTAGGGTGTGGGATGGGGATTGTAAGAAGAGGTTTGAGACTAGGGCCTCTGCAAAGTTCAGGAGGAACGAGAAGGCCATGGGGCGAGACTGGGCAGGGAAGAGGTAACAGATCCTCCCTTCTGCTGCCAACCTCTTGGTCTCAGTGACCACACTGGTTAAGGGCTGCTTTCATATTTGTCCATCTGACTGACACTTCCTGGCTGCCCACTGTGGTCCTGGCCCCTTGCTGAAACCCTGCTGACCAGGGAGATAAGGCCCCCACCTTCTGGAGATAGCTACAACTGCAACTGTGTAGAGCACTCTCAGGAAAACCAAAGAATGGGCTGGCCAGGAAGGAAGAGATGGGCAGGGAACTCTTCCTGGTAGTTTCTCTGTCTCCCCTCCCCTCCCGCTTTCTCTTTGTAATCATCTAGAACAGAGATTGACACATATCAGATGCTTGAGAGAACAAATTTTTTTAATACCACATGTGCAAAGGCCCTGAGGTAACAAATAGGAACTGAGGTTTAACACCAAGGAAGGACTGGAGCAAAGGAGTGGGGTGATTAGGAAAGGACTAACCTCACTCTGTCTGGCAGAGCTGCAGGTCGCCTTCCAGGAGTTTGACCGAGACCGGGACGGCTACATCGGCTACCGGGAGCTGGGTGCCTGCATGCGAACACTAGGCTACATGCCCACGGAGATGGAACTCATTGAGATCTCACAACAAATCAGTACGTGCTTCAGACCCACCTGACCATCATGCCACAGCCCTGGCCTAGCCCTGAGGTAGCCACATGGGCTGTTCTAAGAGCCCATAGTTGTCATAGGATATAGTTGTCATTAAAAGGAGAGCCACCTCCTGAGAATCTGCTAGGAGAGCAGGGAGGATGACAATTGTGTCCCCATTCACCAATAAAGAGACCGAAGCTCAGAGAGGTGAAGTACTTGTCTAGAGTAACACATCAGGGCTCAGGAAATCCAAGAACCCGCATCTTCAGAGCCTAGCTGACTGGTAGCACGTGTCTTTAGTCCCAGCACTTGGGAGGCAGGCAGATCTCTGATTTCGAGGCCAGGCTGGTCTACAAAGCATGTTCCAGGACAGTCAGAGCTACACAAAGAAACCCTATGATAAAAACCACAAGCCGGCGGTGGTGGCACACGCCTTTAATCCCAGCCCTTGGGAGGCAGAGGCAGGCGGATTTCTGAGTTTGAGGCTAGCCTGGTCTACAGAGTGAGTTCCAGGACAGCCAGGGCTACACAGAGAAACCCTGTCTCGAAAAACAAAAACAAAAACAACCAACCAAACAAACAAAAACACAAACAAACAACCAAACAAAGCCTAGCTGAGGACAATTTCCACCAGGACCTGCTGCTGATGCGGTCACTGGCACACAGGAAGCATAGACCATCTAATGCCATGAAGGAAGGGGCCAGGAGCCAAAGGGAAGGCAGTGGGTTGGGGAACATGCTCAGGTGCTAGGCTGGGGTCTCTAATGGATGGATGTATCCTCAGGTGGTGGGAAGGTGGATTTTGAAGATTTTGTGGAGCTGATGGGTCCCAAACTGCTGGCAGAGACAGCAGACATGATTGGCGTGAGGGAGCTTCGAGACGCCTTCCGGGAGGTGCACCTGGGGTGGAAGGGGTGGAGAGGGTGGGCGAGACTGTGGGTCTGCAGGGAGTGAGAGGGCTGAGTGGATTCAGGGCTCAGTCAGTGATCCCATGCCACCATCAACACTGCTACAGTTTGACACCAACGGGGATGGCTGCATCAGCGTGGGGGAGTTCCGGGCAGCCCTCAAGGTTCTGCTGGGGGAACGCCTCAGCCATCGGGAAGTAGACGAGATACTCCAAGACATTGACCTCAATGGAGATGGCCTGGTTGACTTTGAAGGTAACACTTCCCCTGCTGAGCCACATGTGCCCTCAAGGATTCTAAACCAGTGGTCCTCAACCTCTGGGTTGTGACTGAATATCAGATATCCTGCATATCAGATATTTACATGTCAATTCATAATAGTAACAAAAAAGTACAAAGTAACAACCAAATAATTTTATGGTTGGGGGTCACCACAACATGAGAAACTGTATTAAAGGGTTGAAGCATTAGGAAGGTTGAGAACCACTGTTTTTAGGTTTCCAGTTATCATGGAGGATCAAGGAGGGAGGGATGTTGTACTCCCTACTGATGAGAGAAGAAATCCATGCCAGTTCTCAGGAGAGCTAAAGTGCTTACTTGGGAAAAGGAAACAGGGAGAACCAAGACTGTAATCTGGGCAACTGAGGCCCCTCCTGCCTGATACACAGATGCCTTTGAAGGTCTCCGTGAGCATCCTTTAGCCCACACTAGGGCAGGCAGGTCTGCCTCATCTCTAATGGGATCAGGAGAGCAGACCTAAAACCTTGCTTTGTCCTGGCAGAATTTGTTCGGATGATGTCTCGGTGAACCTGTATAGAAGCTGGAGTGGACCAGCCTGGAGGATCCCAGCCTCCGAACTGCAGAGGATTCTATATGTTCTTTAAAGGTCATTGTGTACAGGACTGTGTGCCTCCTCCCCATCCCTGCCTGGGCACAGTGCCCTCTCCTGTCATCACCCCATACCTCGTCCTGGTTCTCTGGCAATAAAGCATCTCCCAGCTTGTGGAGAGTTTTCTCCACTTACTCATTCTAAAGGTCTGGTATCTGACCCCAAAAGTTAAGTCCTGGAACTGGGCTAACTATAAGTCACCTCAATTGTGAGCTCCAGAGGAATGGGGATTCCCTCTTCTTCCTCTCTGGATCCCACACAAAGAGTGCCAAAAGATGTCTCTGAACTGGGCATGATGGTGCACGCCTTTTATCCCAGTGCTCTGGAAGTAGAGACAGTTGGATCATGGTGAGTTCAAGGTCAGCCTTGTCTACAGAGCAAGTTCCAGAACAGCCAGGGCTATACAGTGAAACCGTGTCTCTGACCTCCCCCTCCCCCCTCAAAAAAAGAAAACCACAAAACAACAGTGGACTGGTAAACACATACACACACACACACACACACACACACACACACACACACACACACATCAGGGTTTCTGGAGTTCTGTCCTTGAAATTTCCAGGACAGAGCCCTTCTCTCAGCTCTGTCACATGTATTCCTGCCCTAGCATCCAGGAAGGTGGTAGCTGGCAGAAGGACTCCTTCCCAGGAAGCACATCAGAGAGCTAGAATTTCTTTCCTCTGGGAGCTCCTAGTACTTCCTGAGTACATCGGGAGGGAACAGGACTGACCAGCCCTGTCCATTTCAAGGTCCCTCTAATGGACATTCTGTGTTAGTGAACCTTTTAGCATAGAGGGTAGGAGCTACCCTAACCAGCTGTCTGGCCTTTTTCTTTGCAAGTGCCCCTAGCCTAAACCTCCAGTCTACTAGAGACTCACGTCTTTACACACAGAGCCTGCACAACCCTTGTTCTACAGGGGTCTCTACCCACTCCCACTTTTGTAACAAAATGCCTCCGACTAAGTAATGTAGAAACATTCTAATTTAACACACTCATGTCTAGAAGCTGGGAAGCTCAAATTCAAGATGCAGGCAGAGACAGTAGGCAGTGACACATACTTGTAATTCCAGCACTCAGAACACTAAGACAGCCAGGTCAAGAGTTTGAGGCTAGCCTCAGCCACATAGTGAGATCCTGACTCAAAAAGGGAAGAAAGGGCAGATGGTGTGGTGGTTCACAGCACTGATACTAGCCAGACTTGACAAAACACAAAGAGACCCTGTCTCAAGAAATAAGGAGCTGGGCATGGTAGTGCACGCCTTTAATCCCAGCACTCAGGAGACAGAGGCAGAATAATCTGAGTTTGAGGCCAGCCTGGTCTACATATTGAGTTCTAGGGCAAGGCTACATAGTGTCAAATAATGAGGAGGACGAGAGTGATTGGGGAAGGCATCAGCTGCCAATCTCTGACTCACACACACAAAGAAATAGGAGTTAGGGGCACACTGCTCCTCACCAGATGGCCTCAGGCAGAGCAAAGAGGCAGCCCCAGCTCCCTGAGCAGCAGCCTGGAATCTGAACTCTGAGGTGCCAGTGCTGGCTTCAGCAGCCTCAGCACCACCCATCCTGCAGATCCCAATTAATCCTTAATCCTCAATTAAGTGATCCCTACTGCCAAGCCTCAGCCTCCAACAATGAGTTGCCGGAGCCCCATGGGTTTTCCAGAAGCTGACACAGATGGTATTCAGGAGAAGTTATCTCTTCAGGAGCTGGGGGTGGCAACCCCACAACTGACGGGAAAGCAGGCAGGGTCAGCTGCTCACTGCTCCCCACCCACCTCCACCCACCCCCACCCAAGCCTCTGTGTACAGATAGTGAAGGCCACCAGATAAGGTCTTAGTGTGTCTGCTGGACACTGAAAGTGCTCACAGGACTCCCGATGTTATGTATGCCCCACCCTCCTGCAAAAGTGCCCCTAGCTCAGATGTTCCAAAAGATCCCAATTGGAATAGGTCAGGGCTAGGAGAGGGGCCACCCATAGCCAGACTCTGGGAGATCGTAGGTTTCCCAGCTGCTAATCTATACTTCCCTGGGAACATGCTCACTGCTCGGCTCCCAGAGCTCAGGTGCCCTGTGACCTTTGGCCTTCCAATATCAACTCAATTCCAGGTCAGCAGTGGCCCACTCCCAAAGTGACACTCTTTCTGTATCTGTGAACCAACTAGATTCTTTGCTTGCTTTCCGTGCTCCACCGTGGCAGCCTACCTTCTAGATGAATTTTAAGAGTTATACACATTAAAGTTTACTCATTGGTGAATATTTAATGTCTTCTACTCACCCTCATAGGATCATATAAAACAGTCTCACTCTCCTAAAACCACTGCCCAGACTCCAATAACCCTGCTCCACCCCAGACCCCTAAGCAATCTCCTGACAACTAGTCACCTGTCAGTCTTCTGGTAATTTCCCTTTTCCAGCAAGCTGCACAATGGGAATCATACACACTGTAGCTTTTTTCACTTAGCACTATACACTTAAGATTAACTTACGTTGAGCGGTTGCCCTCAGTGGATAACACTATGATGTGCAAGGATGTGGTAGGGAATAGAGAAAAAAGAAAAGCGGAACAGTTTGAGCACTTCCAAGAGAGAGAGAACTGGAGCTGTGAGGGTGGAGAGGAGCAGCCTGGTGTGAGTCGCCTGCCCTGCCACCTGAGGCCATGATGAAGTCCCGGCCTGTACTGCTGCTGAGGGCCGTGTCTGGGTCTGTGATCATACAGCAGCAGGAGTCTGTGCTGATATCTGTGGCTCATGTTACCACCAAACACCATGCGGATGTCCCTGGTCTAGGCTGCCCCTTGAAAACATATTGATGTCCAAGGGCTGTGCAGAGCTGGCCCCACCTGTCAATGGCTGAAGCAGGGACCCCTAACTTCACCTGGGCAGCACAGTAGAGCTGGTCCTGGTGGCATGAGAGCAGGAGAGCTGGCTCTGCCTCCTGCCAGCTGCAGCATTGTGTGAGTTAGCCAGGGCAGTACTGGAGAGTTTGCTCTGGTGGCAGGCTAACACAGCTACTACCCAGGCCCAGATCCAGGGCTGTGAGTTGGCTCAACATCCACCCCATCTATGAACTGCATGTGAAGGAGCTGGTCCTGCAGACCCAACGCTGCAGGATCTCTGTGACACAGAGCAACAGCAACAGCAGCAGCAGCAGCAACAGCAGCAGCAGCAACAGCAACAGCAACAGCAACAGCAACAGCAGCAGCAGCAGCAGCAGCAGCAGCAACAGCAACAGCAGCAGCAGCAGCAGCAGCAGCAGCAGCAACAGCAACAGCAACAGCAACAGCAACAGCAACAGCAGCAGCAGCAGCAGCAGCAGCAGCAGCAACAGCAGCAGCAGCAGCAGCAGCAACAGCAACAGCAGCAGCAGCAGCAACAGCAACAGCAGCAGCAGCAGCAACAGCAACAGCAGCAGCAGCAGCAGCAACAGCAACAGCAGCAGCAGCAGCAGCAGCAACAGCAACAGCAGCAGCAGCAGCAACAGCAACAGCAGCAGCAGCAGCAGCAGCAGCAGCAACAGCAACAGCAACAGCAACAGCAACAGCAGGATATCCAAGGGGAATCCCACTGAAGATCCAGTGTTGACAGTGCAGTGTGAGGCAGAGGCCTTGAACCAGGCCAATGACTCATTGCAACGAACATTTGCAAGTAAAGATATATAGACAAAAGGCTGTGCTGTGGGACACACTGTGACAACTACAGCTCCCATAGTGAGATATTTTTTGTTTTTGTGTTTTCTTTTCATGGGGGAGGTTGCAAGGGCAGGGAGCAAAGGGATGGGGAGATGAGTGGGATTGGGTTGTCTGATGTGAAATTCATCTATGGTATTGTACAGAGAGATGATGCAGCAGTTAAGAGCACTCACTGGCTGCCCTTCTAAGGACCCAGGCTCCCTACCCAGCACCCATATGGAAGCTCACTCTCTTTTGGCCACAGAGGGCATTAGGCATGCATGTGGTACATAGACATACATACATAGAGGCAAAACACCAATACATATAAAATAATAATTAAAATAAAAAATATTTTATCTATGATATTTTATGCTAGATACATGATTTCTGTCTGTTGCTGAGTAAAATTCCATTGTGTAGAGATACCACAGTTAATTGATGTGGTGTAATTGAATGGTGTATCTGTTGTATGGGTATACCAGAGTTAATTCATCTAGACACCTATTTTTTCCCTTTTGAAATAGAGTCTTTCTATGTAGCTCTGGCTATCCTGGAACTTTCTGTGTAGACCAGATGGCCTTGAATTCCGAGTTCTGCCTGCCTTACTTCCCAAGTGCTGGGATTAACTGCAGGAGCCACGACACCCACGTGTTCCTATTCACCCATCGAAGGGTATTATAGTTTGGAAATTACTTTGAGACAAAGTCTGGCTATGTAACCCAGCCTGACCTCAAACTCCTGGCTATGGTCCTCCGTCTCTTACTGAGCTCTGGGATTACAGGAGTATACCAAGCTTGAATCCTGAATGTCTCCCCAAAGAGCCACGTGTTGAAGGTTTGGTTCCCCCAGTCGATGGCACTACTCACTAGGAGGGATGGAAGCTCTCAGATGTGGGGCCTTCTAAGGTGAGGGAGGTCGCTAGGCAGCTGTTTTTGCAGGGGACAGTCTCTGGACAATTCAGATCCTGGAGTGCCCTCTTCTTCTTTCTTCATATCTCATGAAAGTTTCACACCCATGAATTGAGCATGTGTCCTCTGACAGAGGTTCCAACCAGAGTGGAGCAACCATGAACTAAAACCTGAAGCCATGAAACACACGACGCCTTCCTCTTGGGCAACTGTCTGAGGTGTCCTGTCACAGGAGTGGAGCACTGACTGACATCAAATACATCTGCACTGCCACAGGTCATAAAACTGCCATAAACAGCCACACATGGATGCTTTGCAGGAACACATCTTCAAATCAGTTGGTCAACACCCATTCTCTGGGTCATTGTGATAAGACTATAATTTTGGGAGAAGCTGCTGGAGTGTCTTCTGCAGTGGCTGCGCCATGCTGCCTTCGCACCGACCAAGCAGAAGAGCTCATACTGCCCCTTGTCAGCCACTGGTGAGGGTCAGTTACCTTAATGAAATGTAGAGGCATCTCTCTGCTTGTGAATCCATTCATTTGTTCAACATTCTAGTATGAAACTTTACAAACATAAAGTGGGGAGAAATACACAGAAATAGGAACTGGAGCCAGCAAATGACTCAGTGGGTAATGGTGCTGGCTGCCAAGCTTGATGACCTGAGTGTATTCTCTGGGACCCACACGGCAGAAGAATCGAACAACCACCTGAGTCCTGCATGCTGTCTTCCAGTCACTACGAATGCACCACGACACATGCAGCCATACACAGAGCCCCACTACATACATGATAAAAACAAACAAACAAAAAGCAACATTATTTTTTTTGTATTTGGAAAGGACTGGAGAGATGGCTCAGTGGTCAAGAGTGCCTACCATCCCAGAGGCTCTGGGTTCAATCCCCAGCACCCATGTTGAGTGGCTCACAACTGCCTGGAACTCCAGGGAATCTGTCAGTCTCTTAGGGACTCCTCAGGCACCTGCCTTGCCCTGCCCTGCCCATACCCACTCTGATACACAGACATACACATAATTAAAAATAGAACACTTTTTTTTAAAGCAAAGGAAAAACAATGTTAGCTATTCACATAATGTTACAGATGGTTGTTGAATGGGTCAGCCTGTGAGGTGAACTGAGTCTGTGGGTCTCACTTACTAGCCTCTGATCCAGAAGATGCCATACTGGAAGGTTCCCTAAATGCACAGGTACTCAGGGTGACTCACACTGTAGCCAAGCTTAAGAGGCAGAGGCAAGAGCACAGCTGTAAGTTCAGGTCTAGCTTGAGCTATAGCAAAATCTTGTCTCAAAAACAAACATACACAAACCTCAGGGGCTGGGGTAAGTGCTTATTCTGCATGCACGAGAATCTGAGTTTGAACCCCTAGTTGAATACCAGTGTAGAAAAGCCAGGCACGGTTGAGTGTTCCCGTGACCCCAAAATTTAAGGGTTGGGGTAGAGTTGGAGCTCCTCGGCCAGCCAGGCTAGCTGAAATGTGAGCTTCTGGTTCAATGACAATGAGGCAAACAGCAGTAGATGAAAACTGAAAACGCTGGATATTCTCTGGCCTCCTCAATCATTCACGTGGACTTGCACCCACACATTCCCATTCATGTAACACACACACACACACACACACACACACACACACACACTTACAGGGCGAGCAGTCTGGTCTTTGGTAGGCTGCAGCTGTCTGCTCTAACCTCCTTTAGGACACACTGTGCCTCAGGGAAGACCCACTCTCTAAAGAAGAGAAACATCTAAAATGGCTTCAGTACGGTGTTCAGTCCACTCTCATTTCCCGCAGATGCTACGAGCTGAATGTGTGTTCCCTTAAGCTCACATGTGCACCCCTACTTCCCGCTGTGGCTAAATCTGGAGGTAGGTCTCCAAGGAAGAAGTGAAAAATTAAAGGTCAAAGGGTGGGGCTCTCATCTAGAAACTGTGTGGGGCTGGGAAGAAAGCCCACTGTAGCAACCCGGGAGGCTGCTACTCTGATCTCAGACTTTTAGCCCCTAAGCTGTGCAAAAATAATCTCGATTTAAACTACTCAGTCCTTGGCATTTTGTTTCGTTTGGATATTACTCAGCCCCAAGCAATGAACATATGGAGCGATGGAGAAGGCAGGAAGGCTTAAGGCAGAGAGGAGGGACTGGGGCATCCCTGAAAGGAGTGCTGTGCAGGAGCCCTCACCCCACCCACTGCCGGCTTCCTAGTGCAGTCTTGCTGGCACACTTGGCTAACCTGACCAGCACTTTCATTTTTGTTTATTTGGGACAGGCTGTCGCCCAGTTCATGGTCCTCCAGCCTCAGCTGAGGTTACACACTCGCACCACTTATTTTAATTACACATTAGAGAATTCTAAAGAGGCACGATTAAATGCCAGGTTGTTTTGTTTTGTTTGTTTCAGGAGGGTTTTAAAGATTTATTTATTTTATGTATCTTGAGTACACTGTCGCTGTCTTCAGACACACCAGAAGAGGGCGTTGGACCCCATTACAGATGATCGTGAGCCACCGTGTGGTTGCTGGAAATTGAACTCAAAACTTTTGGAACAGTCAGGGCTCTTAATCACTCTGAACCATCTCTCCAGTCTTTTAATTTGTTTTTCAATAGTCTTTGAAGCCGGGCGGTGGTGGCGCACGCCTTTAATCCCAGCACTTGGGAGGCAGAGGCAGGCAGATTTCTGAGTTCAAGGCCAGCCTGGTCTACCAAGTGAGTTCCAGGACAGCCAGGGCTACACAGAGAAACCCTGTCTCGAAAAACCAATAAATAAATAAATAAATAAATAAACAAACAAACAATAGTCTTTAAAAAAGAAGCTTTATTAGCTGGGAGTGGTGGTGCATGCCTTTAATCAAAGTATTCAGAAAGCAGAAGAGAGGGATCTCTGTGAGTTTAAGGCCAGCCTGGTCTACATATTGAATAGTAAGACCCTCTTTCAGGAAAAAAAAAATGTCTAGGGTGTTTTCCCTGACTGTATGTTTGTGTATTACATGTTGCTTGGTGCCCACTAAGAACAAAAAAGGATATTGGGTACACTGGAAATGCAAGCACAGATGGTTCAGAGGCACTAAGTGTCTAACTGAGAATCTAACCTGGGTCCTCTGGAAGAGCGGCCTGTCCTCTTATCTGCTAAGCCAGCTTTGCAGTCGCTTTTTTTTTTTTTTTTTTTAAGTGAGTTGGGGGCTAAAGACATGGCTCATCAGTTCTGCAGACATACATGCAGGCAAAACACTCATATACATAGAATAGGTTTTGGTTTTTGTTTTTTTTTAATTTTATTTTAAAGTGAATTGATTTCAAGGAAATAGGAACTAGATGGTCAGGCCCTAGTGAGAGTTTCATTAATGAAGTCAGAAAAAAATAATCAACCGTGCTTCAACCTGCCCCGGATTCAACCTGCTGGATATAAGGCCGACTCTCATCTCTATTTTTCTGCCCAGTTCCTAGTTTACTTTCCAGGTACTATTGTCTTCATGTTTCATATGAGGAAACTGACGCATATTAAGGCAAGAAACTGTGGTGTGTGTCTGTAATCCTTAGCATTTGGAAGACAAGAGCATCAGGAGTTCAAGGTCATCCCCCCTCCCCCCCCCCCCCCCCCGCAGAGTTCGAATTCTGACTGGGCTACTTGAGACCTTGTCTCAATTCCATCCAACCCGCCAAAAAGGAGAGCCCAGGAGGAAAACCATTAATGAGGTGTTGTGATTCCAGTCAAAGGTCTCGACCCGGGTCCTGACTTGGCCTAACGCAGTCCTTGATGCTAGGATGCTCTCTCATTGTCTGTGGAGGAGGTGGGGGACTTAGGGCTCAGGTCTCGAGCAGCGTCGTTGGCAGCCTTGGACCCACCACCTGCCTAGACCTAAGATTCAAATCAACCCAGAGAAAGAGCTTGGTAATGACTTTGGTGAGGGAACCGTTGCCATGGGAACAAATACAGGCCTGAGGCGCGCGCATGCGTACAGCCGAGAGAGGGGCACTGAACCGGTGAAAGGTGACGTAAAACGCTCGGGGTAGGACGGAGTGCTCACACTGTGGGAGCCGTGGCCTTGGGAGTTCACAGCGAAGGGAAGTCGCAAGGCGGTGAGGACTGAGTGTGTTCGGCGGCCCGTCACACACCACTGGAGCAAACCGCACGGACCAGACTGGCTCGCTGCCGAGGCTCCGCCTCTCGGACCTAGGGACTAATCGGATTGAAAGCGCGCCGGTCCCGGGCCCCGAACTCGCCAATTGAGGAGGACGGCTGTCACCGCCCAATCCGGGGCAGACAGGTGCGAGGTCCGGAAGGTGGAGGCCAATCGGCAGTGGTTGCGGCCTGCGGGGGCAAGATTCAGCCAATGAGGAGGCTCGAGTGACAGCTGAGCGCGCCAATCGAGAGTGAGGAACGGTCGTGCCCGCCCGCCCTTCCGGCCGGAGCTCTATTTACCAGGGGCGTGCAGCTCGCTTGCCAATCAGAGTGCGGCTGAGCTGCCGGACAGCCAACCCCGGAGGAGCGGCCGGCTGGCGGCCGCCGCACCAAGGAGTTGGGATGTCCTACAAACCTATCGCGCCCGCCCCCAGCAGTACCCCGGGCTCCAGCACCCCCGGGCCAGGCACCCCGGTCCCTACAGGTGAGGCTCCAACTCCACCCTTGCTCGCCTTCTCCGGGCAGTCGAGGTCTTGTAGAGAAACGGCTCGAGTTTTGCAATACGGGGCCTGCTAGGCGAGCCTGGCTCAGCCTCAGTTTGCTGGCCTGAGAAGTGGGCGTGGTCACGTAGAGATTGTAGGTGGAGCGCAGTGGGGAGGAGTGTGTCTCTGAAGTTCAGAGTAGAATGAAGAAGCATGCCTTTGAGGTAGTCAGGGGAACGGTCCTGGGCTTGAAAATCTGTGACGAGGTCCTTGTCACACTCTCACCTCTTACTCGTGTTGTTGCAGCCGGAAGTGTCCCATCGCCATCGGGCTCAGTGCCAGGAGCTGCAGCACCTTTCAGACCACTGTTTAATGACTTTGGACCGCCCTCCATGGGGTATGTACAGGTGAGTGTGGCCCAGGGTTTGCTTATGGATGAGGACAGGAGATCCCCTTGGGGTCTGAGGTCGACATCTGTATCTTCTTTTGAGACAGGCGATGAAGCCACCCGGTTCCCAGGGCTCTCAGAGCACCTACACGGACCTGCTGTCTGTCATAGAGGAGATGGGCAAAGAGATCCGGCCCACCTATGCTGGTAGCAAGAGTGCCATGGAGCGCCTGAAGAGAGGTAAGTGAAGCTGCAGGCCCACCGTGGCTCTGCCCAGGGCACACTGAACATTAAGACATTTCAGTAAGGGTGGAGGCTATCTAGAGTCTACTGACATTTGGGCCAGCCTCTATTGGAACAGAACTTGTACCCAGGGTGTTTCAAAATGAACTTGAATCCATTTCCAAGAAGGTGCTTGGGAACTCGGAGTGAATTCAAGGATTAGCCAAACCCTTAATCTCATCCAACCTCATTAGGTAAGAGGTGCTCTTGCTGAACCGTGAAGGGGCTGGGGAGTGTCTGCTCTGAAGGGTGGTTGTGGACGGTTTCTGAGGCCGTTTGTTACTTCCCCATCCTCCCCCCTCCCCTCTCCCCAGGCATCATCCACGCTCGGGCACTAGTCAGAGAGTGCTTGGCAGAGACAGAGCGAAATGCCCGAACGTAACAGGAAGCACCTTGACCTCTTCGTCGGGACCTTTCCGGCCACTGCAGAGCACCTGCTTCTCCCTGGCCTTCGCCCCAAGTTGCTTCCTATCCTGGGCTTCCTGTCCTGTGTCCCTTGGTAGGCGCCCTCCAGGAACCAGGTAGCAGATCTTCGTCCAGTTGGCTGTACAAACTGGTCTCGTCCCTCTGCAGGAGTGCCGAGAGGCCACTGTGAGTCCTTTCCATGACCTGCTCACAGTGCTGGTCCAACTGGAGCTTGCTCCTCTCTGGCCCCACCACATGGCCCTTACTCCTTAACTCTTAGTCCAGGTTGCCTCCTCCCTCTCCAGCAGGAGTGCAGAAGGCCTTCCTGCCTCATCTCTGGGGCCACAGCCGACTCTTTTTTTGGTGTGTCTTTTACTAAATATGCTCTTTTTGTATAAATAAAAGACGATTTGGAGTCATTCTCTCAGCTCTGAGCCTTTCTGTGTGTGGTTCCTCTGGGGAAGCCTGAGTGGGGGAGGGCAGAGGAAGGAGTGGGGAAGGCTGCTTGAACCCAGCTCTGCCTTCTCATCCTGTCCATTGCTACCTCCAGCTCTGGGCCTTGCAGCTGGGGCAGTAGCTGAAAGGCCAGAACACCAGTGGTGAAGTCTGCATAGGGAGGTGCCACCAGGGGGCAGCGTAGGGCCTTGGCTGCCTCACAGCTGGAGGTACTGTTTGATAGCCTGAGCCTCAAGGGCTCTTCCTCTGGATTGGCAGGCATGCCTGGCAGGGTGGAAATACCAGTTCACTTAAGCCTCTCCCTTGAATGTCCTAATGCCCCTACATTACCCTCCGCTTTAAATCATCCTTGGAAGGCCCTGAATACACCGGGTCTCTAACTCCTTAGGGGAGGCAGTTAGAGACTTCCTCCCCCCTCCCCCCTGGCTTGATGCTGCTATCCTCTGTCCCGACAACTTCCACCAGGCTGGGTGTGGCTCCATGAGCCAGCCTTGGGTGTCTCGGCCTTTTTACAGAGTAGGAACAGTTAGATGGGTGGCCAAATTTGAGAACCTAACAGGCATAGTAGGGACTTGGGCTCTATTAAGGGGATGGCCTCTACCTGGGTATGTAGCTAAGTAACCCTGAAATGCCAACCCTAGGCAGAGGCACGTGAGCGCTTCCAACTTCTGGCTAACTTCGGGGTACAGCATTTCCTCTAACCTGGGATCCAGCCAGGTCAAATTCCTCCTCTTCAACGTACACAGGAGGGCTGCCCTGGCTGGGCCTGGGTGGGAAATGAAACCGAGAATCCTTGAGGTGTCCAGACAGCAAAGAAATAAAAAAACTGGCATTTGGGGACCAGCCTCTTCCCTGTCTGCCTTGGAGAAGGAAAGCAGGGGCCAGCCCTGCTACGCTGCGGGCGGGGCTGCCCCGACCCTGCCGGGGTGGGGAGGACCAGCCGGGCCCAGGAAGGGGGCGGGGCGGCCGCAGTGACGCGGCGGGGAGGGACAGCAGGGGCGCCGGCGGGCAGACCGGGAAAAAGGTCGGGGCTATGGGCCGGCTCTGCGCCTCCAGAGGGTCGGGCTCCATCTGGAATCCGAGGCTGGGACTGGGGGCACAACGGACTCCCACCTTGGGGTCGGCCACCCCTGCCAGGGTCGGGTGAGGGGCGCCCACCAGAAGCTAGAGGTGAGCGGGGGACATCGGTGAGTGGGCCGGTCAAGAGCGCGCTTGGCCAAGAGCGCGCCTGGCGACAGGGACACGGAGCAGAGGGAAGTGAGGACAGAGGGCCTCTCGCCTGCCCGCTGGGTGCGAGGTGGGGATGGTAGGGGTGTCTACAGCGGAACTGTGGCGCCATGCCGGGACGCAGGTGGGCAGAGCGGGCCTCCCAGGGCGGAGGCCAGAGGGATACCAGTGGACCGCTCTTACACCAGCCTGGAATGGGCAACCTCGTGGGAAGATGATGGGGTGGCTGTAAGGAGAATTGGAATCTCGGGGAAGACCAAGGGTACATACACAGTTCAGGACCCGGGTACCTTTTAGGGTGGTGAAAGCGGGTTTTGGGAGGGGGGACGGAGGGTTTTTTTTTTCTGGTACCATAAGGTAAGTTAGCATTAGCAGAGTTGCAGAGGCCCATGGGGGCCGCTTCCTGAGAGACACCTTGGCGGACAAGGGACTAGGTGGACGTCTAGGAGTGGAGTACACAGAACCCCACCGACTTCGGGGGATGAAGTGGTGAAGGGGGCGGGTCCCTAAGGTTCTAGTTTTGGAAGCCAGGCGCGGCCGGGAGGGATGCTGTTTTGGGACGCGGCCAGGAGAAGACGCGAGGATGGCCTTGCGGCGTGTCGGCTCGCGGCCGCCGCTCTGGGGGGCCCGCGTCAGCGCGCGGTTGCCATGACGACAGGCGGGCGGGGGGCGGGGGCTGCGTGGAAAAGAGGTCAGCTCTGAGCCTTTCTGCTGCTCTGGGCTGCGCGGTGCGGTGCGGGAGGCAACACTGGGTTCGCCTCTGCCTCCCCCGCGGCGGGCCGGGCCATGGGGTTCCGCGGCCCGAGCCCCTCAGCGGGCGTGCAGGACTCGGTACGGCGCACCACCGCCCTGCACTGACTGCCTCGCGGTACCCTGGGTACCCCACGCTAGGAGGAGCAGAGGCCGCACGCGGTCAGCGGAGCGTCTTCAGGATGCTTATCAAGGAGTACCACATTCTGCTGCCCATGAGCCTGGACGAGTACCAAGTGGCCCAGCTCTACATGATCCAGGTAAGAATGGTGGGGAGGACTGAAACTGGAGCCATGCTTCATGGTGGAGTGAAGAAGGGGAATTCGCAGGCCTCAGGGGGATAGTCCCGCTGGATCCCCCACAACCAGTTCCGTTAGTGGGTTCTGTAGCCCATAAGAGGACAGAGAGACATCCTTTTTGGATATTCAAGTAGAAGGGTGGGACAGAGGCAGAAGGGCAAGAAAGGCCAATGGGTGCTTTCCATCCATTAAATGCCCAGCCTGCACAGCCCACATATGGTCTCCTTTAATCCTAAGACTCTGTAATCCCGTGGGGGAAGGGAATGCAGTCTACATGGAGACTGGGGAGCCAGGGACACTAGGTGGTAGGTAGCTAAAGCAGGGAGTTCTGGGGGAAAGTGTAGAATCCTGACATTCCTGGGGGATCAGAAAGGAGGTATGTGGATCATGGCCTCAGACTGTGACAGGCACAGGGCAGGCAGGAACTGGATGGTGAGAAAGGGCATCTGGCCTTTGACTGAGAGAAAAATGCTGGATCAAAGCAAGCTAGCAGGGCTTCACCGGGTCTGAGCCAGGTCTGTTCTTCGGGCCTATAAAATTGCTGTATAGGAGGAGAGAGGGCCATATCCCACCTCGTGGGGGTTGATTGGGCCACATCTGGGCTTCAGACCTTTGAAAGGACAGCTGGAGGCTCTCACACACTGAAGGATGTCACAAGAGCTGGGAATGAGGTTCCAGGGGGAAAGGGCAAGGCAAGTCTGTTGAGAGGTGGTCTTGTTGCTATTCCTTGAACATACTCGTCAGTTTCCTACCAAGCTTGCATATACTTCTCTGCTTTGAACCCCCCCCCAACCTTCCAGCCCCCATATATTCAAGCCATGGCCGTGTCCTCTCAGTCAGATCTGTGATCCTCTTGTAGCATCTGGTTCCCAGGTCTTCATCCTTGCTGCATGTTCTTTTCCTCATGCCTGCCTTCCTTCCTGCCTTGCTGTTTTCTGTTTTCACCTGCTACAGCCTGAGTTGTGCCAGGAGTAGGTGCTGTCTGTCAACAAAGCCCAGTCTGCATCCCACCCAGTGAATGACCAGATCAAGTGCTAGATTGAAGGATCCCATGGGAACTGGGCAGAGCCCATGCCAACCCCAGGGACTTACAGGGACTTGAAAAGGCCCTGCAAGCTGCAGAGATGGTTCAGCTGTTAAGAGCAGTAGCTGCTCTTGTGGGGGACCTGGATTTTGTTCCCAGCACCCACATGGCAGCTCACAATCAGCAGCCATTCCAATATCTGGGGATCCAATGCCCTCTTCAGGCACCAGACCCGCAGGTGGTACATACATATATGCAGTCAAACCCTCAGACACTTAAATAAACCTTTTTTAAAAAGGTGATGCAAAGAATCAGAACCAACCTGGGGACCCCAGAATTTAAGCTAGGGACTGAGTTCCCTATTTTCTATCCTGGGTTACAGAAAAAGAGCCGAGAGGAGTCTAGTGGCGAGGGCAGTGGTGTGGAGATCCTGGCCAACCGGCCCTACACGGATGGGCCCGGAGGCAGCGGGCAGTACACACACAAGGTGTACCACGTGGGCTCCCACATCCCAGGCTGGTTCCGGGCACTGCTGCCCAAGGCTGCTCTGCAGGTAGAAGAGGAATCTTGGAATGCTTACCCATACACCCGGACACGGTGAGTGTGTGAGACAGGCACGGGCTCAGGACTGGGAAGGAAGCAGTGCTGTGCACACAGCATGACTTCCGTACTGCCCTCTGCCAGGTACACCTGCCCCTTCGTGGAGAAATTCTCCATTGAGATAGAGACATACTACTTGCCTGATGGGGGGCAGCAACCTAATGTCTTCAACCTGAGCGGAGCTGAGAGAAGACAGAGAATCCTGGGTGAGGCCTTCTTGGGCCCCCTGCTGTTGCCTTAGTGGGCAGTCTCCAACAAGCCCCAAGTCTCATCTTCCTGTCTGTGAAAGGCTTTTCCTCCTAATCCTTGGGGTGGTGGGTAGAGATTAGAAGAGGGACTGGGTTTACTTAGTGCTGACTGAAACCCCTTCAGATACCATCGACATCGTGCGGGATGCAGTGGCCCCAGGAGAGTACAAAGCAGAAGAGGACCCTCGGCTGTATCGCTCAGCCAAGACAGGCCGAGGGCCACTGGCTGATGACTGGGCACGGACAGCAGCCCAGACAGGACCTCTCATGTGTGCCTATAAGTTGTGCAAAGTTGAGTTCCGCTACTGGGGCATGCAGGCCAAGATTGAGCAGTTCATCCATGACGTAGGTGAGCACCCAGATGAGGAATATCCAGCATGCACTACTAGGCCTACGTTTGGAACCAGAAATGCTCCCATTCACACAGCTGAGAGGAGAGGGGGATAGTGGAGTCTGGCTAGGAATCAAGGGACCCGGCTTTGGGGTACCTGAAAGAATTAGGAGGGTAAACAGCTGGCAGCATGGTCTCTGAGGCCCATGCTATCTCTGGTACTCAAAGATGATGCTGGTTTTATGAAGTCTCTAGAGTTTGGCAATACTGAGAGACTCTCGTGAGGGTCACCAGGTGAGGATGGTCACCTCACAGATTTGGAGAGGACTGCAGGCCAAGGAGCACTTTGATTCCATTACCATTTCCCTCCGGGTGCCCTCCTTTCCCCAGCTCTATGGGCTTGATACTGAAGACCTAGTTTAAGCCTCTTCTGAACTGACCCCCCAATAGCTGCTACTGAACAAGCTTGTCAGGTCTGAGTGTGGGCCACCTGCACACACATAGAAGGACCATCCCCAGGTGGTAGAGTCCCATAGCCTGGGTTCTACTTCCTCCACTACTGACCTCCTGCAGCTGTTCCAGCAAGCTGTGAGGCAACTCAGCACCTTAATGTTCCTTTCTGGCATGAAAAAAAGAGGTGAGAATAGTGACAGCCAGTGCCTGAGTGATTGACATGTACTAGATCTTTGAGAGTCACTTACTACAGATCTTCCTTAGCGCCCGTGACAGCCCTTTAAGACAAGGGATACTGCCATTCCCGTTTTGCAGATAAGGACACTGAGTTTAGAGAATGATGCAGACTCCCCTGTAATGCTTTTGGGAAAAACACAAGTAGGAAAATGAAAATCACCAGCATATAACCTCTATTAGGGCACTAATGCACTTCCGTTAGAGGTTTGTAATGCAGCCATTATTACTTTACTTCCTAGATTCTTTGGGGTCTCTTAACTTTCTCTCCTTAAGACAATAGGAGAATGGGTATCATCTTTCACTCCACCCTCTTGAGGATTGTCAGAATTTCCATTAACTATTAACACCTTCATTAACCGTGACATTTCATTAACTGTTACTACCTTAATTAACTGTTAGCTCCTCAGCAGGAAGCCAGCTGAAAGCAAGCCACAAGCCTTGGTCATGTCTGCTAGAGTGACTGCATCGGTACTCAGAGCGGTCAGAGAAGTAGACCAAAAAGGACAGGGAGACAGATGCCCCTGTCTCTGTCCTGTCCTCTAGACAACACAGGCCCTGCTGTACTTGTGGTTCTTACTGGGTGGTATGCCTTAAGGGAGCCATTACCTAACCTTGAGGACTGGGCATACAGCTGCATTGGCAGAGAAATAGGGGTGGGAGGCATGGTTCTGACGTCTGGGGCTTCTGCAGGTCTCCGCAGGGTGATGCTTCGGGCCCATCGCCAGGCCTGGTGTTGGCAGGATGAGTGGATAGAACTGAGCATGGCTGACATCCGGGCACTGGAGGAAGAGACTGCACGCATGCTGGCCCAGCGTATGGCTAAGTGCAACAATGGCAGTGAGGGACCTGAGGCTCAGACCCCTGGGAAATCCAGCACTGAGACCCGGCCTGGGACCAGCACTGCTGGCACCCCTGATGGGCCTGAGGCCCCTCCTGGCCCCGATGCCTCACCAGATGCCAGCTTTGGAAAGCAGTGGTCCTCATCCTCCCGCTCCTCCTACTCATCCCAACATGGAGGTGAGACTGGGGTATAGGAGCCGGCAATGAGAGGGAGCCATATACCCCACCTGGGCTTCCAAGCTGAAACCCAGGTGGTCCTGCAGGCGGCGTGTCTCCACAGAGCTTGTCTGAGTGGCGCATGCAGAACATTGCCCGAGACTCTGAGAACAGCTCCGAGGAAGAATTCTTTGATGCCCATGGTCAGCACAGAAGCCACATTTGTGAAGGATGGGGGGTATTGAAGAGTTCCTAAGACACCCTACCCATGACACAGCTCCCTGTCTCCTCAGAAGGTTTCTCGGACAGCGATGAGGTCTTCCCCAAGGAGATGACCAAGTGGAACTCCAATGATTTTATCGATGCCTTTGCTTCCCCAACTGAGGTGGAGGGGGTGCCAGGTAAAGATCTTACTTCAGGACCAGACACCAGCACTCTGTTGTGCAGGGACTCACAACAGTTCAGCTCTCAGTGAGCAGGACCTGAGAGGGGTGTCAGTCTGGAGAGGGTTCCCATCAATACCCAGTGGGCAAGTAGATGGATAAAGGGTGGAATGATGGAAGAGAAACGTTTAAACAGGTCCAGGTGGCACCAGGGAGGGACTGCCCGGGTATCCAGGAAGGCTTCCCGTTGGTACTGATGTCTACACTGGGTTTTAAAGGATTGAACCAATGCTGTCCAATAGAATTGTCTAGGACAGTGGAAATGTTCTAGGTCTGAACCACCTGTGTGGTAGCCACAGGCATCATGTGACTAGCAGGCACTTAAGATGTGGGGCTTAGTTTTCTTATTTTGCATTTTATTTCATTTCAATCTAAATAGCCATGTGTGGCTTGTGACTGCCATGGTATTCCCCTGAGGTGGTTGCTGGCACTGCTTTGTTTATCTTTTGTAATTTTTTTTTTTTTTTTTGGATGTAAGATACTAAGCCCTTATGCTTGCTAGGCTAATGTCCTGCCTCTGTATCTTCTGTATCTGTGTGCATCCCTGTATCCTCTGGATCCATGGTTCACTATGTCAAATGGGTCAGTATGCCAAACACTTTGTGGCAGCATTGCAGGGCAAGCATGAAGAAAAACCTAGAATGTAAAATGGTCTGGAGATTTGGATGGGAATAAAATAAGGGACATCAGGCAGTCATGATGAGGGTGCCTGAAGGGCCGATGTGAGAGTTCCAATGGTCTTTGATGCCTCTCACTCGTTCTCCCCTGTCTTAGATCCTGCAATCATGGCTACCAAAGGCATTGAAGATGGGGCACGAGCTCCCAGGGACTCAGAGGCAAGTATGTTCAACTATTCTATGTCCACGTTCTGCTCACTTGCTGTCTGGCCACTGCTCTGACACCCTATACCTCATTGTGTCCCTCAGGGCCTGGATGGAACTGGGGATCTAGGAGTCGAGGCATGCTCTGTGCATGCCCTCTTCCTCATCCTGCACAGCGGCAGCATCCTGGACTCTGGCCCTGGGGACGCCAACTCCAAGCAGGCCGATGTGCAAACACTGAGCGCAGCCTTCGAGGCCGTCACCCGAGTCCATTTCCCCGAGGCCTTGGGTCACGTGGCACTGCGGCTGGTGCCCTGCCCACCCATCTGCGCGGCTGCCTATGCTCTTGTCTCCAAGTACTTCCAGGGGTTGGAGGGTGGAACACATACAGGGTCCCCAAGAGGCAGTTATCTATTTGGGGTGCTCCCAAGATCAGGGCAGTTCTGGGGGTAGAGAGAGGAATTGCATACCTGTATCAGTCCTGGTCATGAGTGGACCAGTTCTATATTGGTTGGTTTGATTTTTTTCTTTTTTTTTCTTTTTTTTTTTTTTTTTAAGATATGTTTATTTATTTTATTTATATGAGTACACTGTCACTATCTTCAGACACACCAGAAGAGGGCACTGAATCCCATTACAGATGGTTGTGAGCCACCATATGGTTGCTGGGAATTGAACTCAGGACCTCTGGAAGAGCAGTCAGTGCTCTTAACCGCTGAGCCATCTCTCCAGCCCTTGATTTTTTTCTTACTGCTATTTTATGTATATGGGTGTTTTGCCTACATGTCTGTCTGTGCACCACATGTGTGCTTAGTGCTCAGAGGCTAGAAGGTGATATCTGATAACCTGGGAACTAGAATTCCAGACAGTTGTGAGCTGCCATGAGGATGCTTGGGATCAAACTCAGGTTCTCTGGAGGAGCAGCCAGTGCGCTCAACTGCTGAGCCATTGCTGTAGCCTCTGACTTTGCTTTCTTGAGACATGGTCTCACTTTAGCCCAGGTTGGCTTGGAATTCATAGCTGAAATTGGCCTCAATTTGTGGGAATCCTTATAGCTCAACCTCCAGAGCAAGTGGTTCTCAACCTGTGGGCCTCACTCCCCAAAGACCACTGGGAAACACTGGTATTTACATCACAACAGTAGCAAAATTACAGTTATGAAGCAGCAACAAAAGTAACTTTATGGTTGGGGGTCACCACAACATGAGGACTGTATTAAAGGGTCACAGCGTGCTGGGCAGTGGTGGCACACGCCTTTAATCCCAGCACTTGGGAGGCAGAGGCAGGCGGATTTCTGAGTTTGAGGCCAGCCTGGTCTACAGAGTGAGTTCCAGGACAGCCAGGGCTACACAGAGAAACCCTGTCTCAAAAAACCAAAAGGAAAAAAAGGGGGGGGGGGGTCACAGCGTTAGGAAGGTTGAGAACCACTGCTTCAGATTGCTAGGATCATGGGGTGCACTATCATGCCTGGATCTGAAGAGACCCAATTAATGGTTCCACCTCAATGCCTCTCAGGTCTGACACCCCATAAAGGACACTTGCTAACAGGCCCAGGGGAGTTGGTGGCAGTGTTAGTTAAACTGAAGAAGGCCCGTAGGCTGGAGAGATGGCTCAGCGGTTAAGAGTACTGACTGCTCTTCCAGAGGTCCTGAGTTCAATTCCTAGCAACTACATGGTGGTTCACAACCATCTGTAATGGGATCCGATGCCCTCTACTGGGGTGTCTAAAGACAGCTACAGTGTACTCACATACATAAATCTTTAAAGAAAGAAAGAAAGAAAGAAAGAAGACTAAGAGGAAATATAAACTGAAGGCTCACTCACCACATTTTCTCCTCCTACAGCCTGAGCCCCTACAGCCACGATGGGGATAGCCTGTCCCGCTCCCAGGATCACATTCCGCTGGCTGCTCTGCCACTGCTGGCCACCTCATCCTCCCGCTACCAGGGTGCCGTGGCCACTGTCATCGCTCGCACCAACCAGGCCTATGCAGCCTTCCTGCGCTCATCGGAGGGCACAGGTTTCTGCGGGCAGGTCAGGGGTTAGACATGTCCCAGGAAGCATCCAGTACCCATGCAGCTGTGGCCCCATCTAAGTTGGTGACAAGGCCTCTCAGTTGTGCCACCTTCTCACTCAGGTGGTGCTGATCGGAGATGGTGTTGGTGGCATCCTGGGCTTTGATGCTCTCTGCCACAGTGCCAGTGCAGGCGCAGGGAGTCGGGGCAGCAGCCGCCGTGGGAGCATGGTCAGTGTGGCCAAACCCAGCCTCCTCAGGAGGGGGGTTGTCTCCATCTCTAGGTCTCTGCCCCCCTGGAATATGGCTTCTCTGCATGTGGGCAGGGCCCTAGCTGCAAAGTTGAGTCTCCTATGGGACTCTGCCTTATCCAACCCCAAGCCTGTATCCTCACTTCCAAGTTAAGAATCAGTCTCAGGCCTAAGGATTCTTCTGTCTTTGTTCTTTCTAGAACAATGAGATGCTCTCCCCAGAAGTTGGTCCAATACGGGACCCGCTAGCAGATGGGGTGGAGGTACTGGGTCGTGCTAGCCCAGAACCTTCAGCCCTACCTGCTCAGCGTACCTCCAGTGACATGGCCAATCCTGATCCTGATGGCTCTCAGAACAGGTGATATCTCTGCCCAATAACCCCTGCCCTAAGCATAGGCTAGACCTCAGAGGCAATATCATTGAGTTTATCCTTCCCTTACAGCCTGCAGGTAGCCTCCACAGCCACCTCCTCTGGGGAGCCCCGTCGTCCAAGCACAGCCTCCTGTCCACCTGCCAGTTCTGAGGCTCCTGACGGCCCGACTAACGCTGCTCGCCTGGACTTCAAGGTCTCAGGCTTCTTCCTCTTTGGCTCCCCACTGGGCCTGGTGCTGGCTCTACGCAAAACCGTGATGCCCGCCTTGGAGGGTGAGCCCTTGGTGTAAAAGGGGTGCTCCTCATCTGCTTGTTTGTTCCCTCCCCATCTCTGCTAGCCTTGCTGGCTCACCTGAGACAAGGGAATTCTTACTGTACTTCCTCACTGTGAAGTAATGGCCTGGTTAGAGAGGAAGAAATGGAGGCCCAGAAAGGATCTGCCAAGGCTAGGTCCCAAAGTGGGTCAGGAGGAACTTCTTGGGGGAAGGGGGAATATTCTATTTAAGAAGGGGCTCCCAAGGCTGGAAAGTTGGTTCAGTGGTTAAAAGCACTTGTTGCTCTTACAGAGGACCTGAGTTCAGTTCCCAACACCCACATGGCAGTTTACAACCATCTGTAAGTCAGTTGCAGAGCATCTGACACCCCTTTATGACGTTCATGGGCATCAGGCATATACATGGTATACATACATACATGCAGGCAAAACACTCATACACATAAAATAAATCTAAAAGGAAATTTAAGACTTTTTTTTTTTTTAAGAAAGGGCCTACATGCTGGGCAGTGGTGGCGCACGCCTTTAATCCCAGCACCTGGGAGGCAGAGGCAGGCTTATCTCTGAGTTCAAGGCCAGTCTGGTCTATACAATGAGCTCTAGGACAGCCAGGACTATATAGAGAGACCTTGTCTACAAACAAAAAAAAAAAAACTTCCCCCTTCTCTGTCTGATGTGTACACAGTGGCTCAGATGCGTCCAGCCTGCGAGCAGATCTACAATCTCTTCCATGCCGCTGACCCCTGTGCCTCCCGCCTGGAACCTCTGCTGGCCCCCAAGTTTCAGGCCATCGCCCCACTGGCTGTACCTCGTTACCAGAAGTTTCCCCTAGGAGATGGCTCATCCCTGCTGCTGGGTACAACTCCACTGCTCCAGCCAAAATTAAGGGGAGAGGAGACAGTAAAAGACAGGAAGTAGCCCCCACATCATAGATAACCTCTCATGTCCCCTCCTAGGTACAAGGATCACTCCCTTTCTCCCATAGGCAGTCAGGGTCCCTAGGACCGTTTGACCTGTGTCAAGTAGGAACCAGTGACTAATCTAGAGGGGCACTGGCATGTCAGTGTGCACATGTGTAAGACTGTACCTCCATGTGCACTTGATTGCATGCACTAGAGGGGAGCATATATGTTTGGGGGTAGCAGACATTCTGGTAGCAATGTTATTGGCTGCTCCATTGCTCCATACAACCAGAGACAACACTGTCTCTCCTCTGAAAATCTTCAGCTTCAGCCAACTAGAGAGGCTATAAGGGCAGATAGTGGAGGCCCAGGAGCTGAGTTATGCTGGGACTTCAGGAAGAAGAGACATGGGGGCAGCCTGGTTCTTAGGTTGGTCCTCTTCCCCCAGCTGACACTTTGCAGACCCATTCGAGCCTCTTCCTGGAAGAACTGGAGATGATGGTGCCCTCCACGCCCACCTCAGCCAGTGGTGCCTTCTGGAAGGGCAATGAATTGGGCAATGAGCCAGCAGCCCAGCCAGCAGCCCCCAGTACCACCAGCGAGGTGGTTAAGAGTAAGTCAGCCAGCACTGGCCTGCACTATCAACCTGCCTGGAAGAATATCACTTCATAAAGTACACACATGTCCTAGGTAGATGGAAAGGAGGGAGGGAAGAACCCCCTTAGACCAGGTAGATGGGCAGTGGGCAGCAGGCCACCCTGACTCACTGCCCACCATGGCTGCGTAGTCCTGGAACGCTGGTGGGGAAACAAGCGGATCGACTATTCACTGTACTGCCCGGAGGCTCTCACTGCCTTCCCCACGGTCACGCTGCCCCACCTCTTCCACGCCAGCTACTGGGAGTCAGCAGATGTAGTGGCCTTCATTCTGCGCCAGGTGAGTGAAGCCAGGGATGTGGGCCAGAAACTGGGAAGCCCAGGACTATGGAAGAGGGCTATTGTTTCCTGCCTGGTGTCCTGAGCAGGTCATTGAGAAGGAGCGGCCACAGTTGACAGAGTGTGAGGAGCCATCCATCTACAGCCCTGCCTTCCCCAGGGAGAAGTGGCAGCGCAAACGCACGCAAGTCAAGATCCGGGTGTGTGTCTGGCTGCCAGGAGCCAGCTCGAGCATGTCCCCAGCATCCTCAGGGTCTTGTCTCATGTCTGCCTTGCCTTGGCTCTGCCCCTGGAAACCTCAGATTCCTCTGCCCACTTCTCCTGAGCCCTGGTTGTTAGTCAGTCTGGATCCTCACTCACCCTCACCTGACGTCCTCTGCATCCTGTCTAGCCCTGACTGCTAGAAAGCTTCCTGGCTACATACTTCATGTGGGTCCACAGATGTTCATATGCTTAGCCTCCGTGGTCTTCCACGGCAGCCCTACCTCCTTCATGCTCCATCCTCAGAGTGGTCCTGAATCCAACCCTACACCAACTCCTTCTCCCTTCATATGCATTCTTTCCAGTCCCAGCTTACCCTTTCTTTCCCACCAGAATGTCACTTCCAACCATCGGGCCAGTGACACCGTGGTATGTGAGGGCCGTCCCCAAGTGCTGAATGGCCGCTTCATGTATGGACCATTGGATGTGGTCACACTCACTGGAGAGAAGGTCAGGACCAGATGCCCATGCCCCTGGTGTTTC
This sequence comes from Rhabdomys pumilio, assembly GCA_030674055.1. Classification (NCBI taxonomy): domain Eukaryota; kingdom Metazoa; phylum Chordata; class Mammalia; order Rodentia; family Muridae; genus Rhabdomys; species Rhabdomys pumilio. The sequence continues at coordinate 133,112,266 of JANHMN010000003.1, forward strand.
CTACCCTGCCCTATCAGCTGTCGATCTGTAGATCACAACTTGAAATTCTTCCCTGCCTCTGCTCTCAGATAATGTCTGTCAAATAATGCACAGGCGTGGTCCCCATAGCCCTTCCCAACCCTTCCAGGTGGATATCTATGTCATGACACAGCCACTGTCAGGCAAGTGGATCCACTTTGGCACAGAAGTCACCAACAGCTCAGGCCGTCTCACCTTCCCAGTGCCCTCAGAACGTGCACTGGGCATTGGTGTCTACCCTGTGCGTATGGTGGTCAGGTAAGCAGCAGGTATTTGGGCTCCTGTGGGGCCGGGCACTGCCAGCCTCACCCTATCCACTCATGCCATGCTCCCATGGGCCACAGGGGAGACCATACCTATGCCGAGTGCTGTCTGACTGTGGTGTCCCGAGGCACAGAAGCTGTGGTCTTCAGCATCGATGGCTCTTTCACTGCCAGTGTCTCTATCATGGGCAGCGACCCCAAGGTGCGCGCTGGCGCAGTGGACGTGGTCAGGTAGGAGCCTCAGCCCCACTGGCCACAATGACTGGTCATCACTCTGGACTGGAGTTGACAAGCCTCCGTCTCATAGGCACTGGCAGGACTCAGGCTACTTGATTGTGTACGTAACTGGCCGGCCTGACATGCAAAAGCACCGTGTAGTGGCCTGGCTGTCGCAACACAACTTCCCCCATGGTGTTGTCTCCTTCTGTGATGGCCTCACCCATGACCCACTGCGGCAGAAAGCTATGTTTCTGCAGAGCCTGGTGCAAGAGGTACTGTGGCTGAGAATGGTCCTGGCCTGCCCTTCCCCCATTCCACCTGACAGTTCCCACTCCCACCAATGTGGACCTAAAGAGGCCTCTGTGGTCCCACCCTCCTGAGGGCCCACAGGGGAGATTGAGCTATGGTGACTAGGACCTTGCCCCTATTTCTTCACACGTAGCAGTGCATGCCCCTGAAACAGCAACTGGGGGATGCATGCATGCCCTATGGCTCAACCCACAGGGCTGCTGACTGGCTTTTCAACACAGGTAGAACTGAACATCGTGGCTGGATATGGGTCACCAAAAGATGTTGCTGTGTACGCAGCACTGGGGCTCTCTCCAAGCCAGACCTACATTGTCGGCCGTGCTGTGCGTAAATTGCAGGCACAGTGTCAGGTAAGACCCAAGGGAAGGCTGGGGACAGAATTTCAGGACCAAGGCTGAGGACCACCCAGCACATTGAGTCCTGAAGGAGAGGGCAGATGTAAGTAAGGAAACTGTGGCCCCAGGAACTACTTATTCTTCCTGGGACAGGGGCAATAGGCTATACTTGCTGTGTACAGACTAGAAGTGACCACAGAGGTGGTGACTGTTCAAGGTCTCAGGAACAAATCATCTTCCATGGCCTTGGGCAGGTGCTTTGACCTTTCTGAGCTTGTTCTGTGGGTAGTGAATGATACTAGCACTATCTGTACTCATTAGCTTATAAAAAAGGTCTGATCATTCACTGTAGGTCAAAGGCTCAGGGCTAGGCCTCAGCTTGCTAAATGCTAAATGTTGTTATTTCCCCAAGATGCCAGCCTGAGGATGAGTCAGGTCTAGAGAGAGGCAAACTGGGAGTAGAGCCAAGGTGCCTGGCTCACAGTCAGGGGATTCTACGTAGTGGGAGAAAGGCTTCCTGAGCAGGCTGAGCCAGGCTGCCACTTGCCAGTATCACTTGCTCTATCTACTCTGTGCAGGAGCCTCAGGGGAGGCTGGTAATCCCCTCATCCCTGCCTCCTTCTGCCCACAGTTCCTGTCAGATGGCTATGTGGCCCACTTGGGCCAGCTGGAGGCAGGTTCCCACTCCCATGCCCCCTCAGGACCTCCAAGAGCTGCTCTGGCCAAAAGCAGCTACTCTGTGGCTGCCCCTGTGGACTTCCTCCGTAAGCAGAGCCAGCTGCTTCGGTCCAGAGGCCCCAGCCAGGTGGACCGTGAGGGTCCAGGAACACCTCCCACCACGCTGGCCAGGGGCAAGACTCGAAGCATCAGCCTCAAGCTGGACAGTGAAGAGTGAGCGAACCGCAGATGGACCTGGGTTATTTATTGATACTCAAGGGTCCTCAGTGACTGGGAGGCTGGGGCCTAGACCTTTGGCCCCCACCCTGGCCCCCACCCTGCGTGACTACTCCTCAGTATTACTTCCCTTTGGGGGGTGGGGGACCTAGCCCCCAGGGGAGGAAGGAGAGAGTGGGCTAGGGCCCAGCAGTTCTTCCAGTGTGTGAATCTATAAAAATAAACAACTGCACTGTACCAAGGCCCTTCCTGTCTGGAACACTGAGGTGCTGAAAAGGGCCAGGACCTGCTCAGGGTCACAGAGTAGGGCCAGGCTGGAGCCCCTTCACTTTCACTTTCCCAAGGGCCCTGGCTGTACTTCCCTGGGGCATTTCCTAGATAGTTTGCCTCGACTTTTCCTGTCCCCAACTTCAGACAGTGTTTGGTTGTTTGTTTTGTTTTGTTTTTATGAGTGGTGTCTTACTCTGCAGCTCTCCTCACCTCTGCCCCTAAGGAAACTTCTGCCTCCAAAACCGAAAGCCAGAGACTGTGGGCCCTGAGGCTGACAGAGCGGCCAGTGTGGTCAAGCTTTCTCTACCACTTAATACTAGAGGTTCGCAGGGCAGTGGTGGCACACACCTTTAATCCCAGCACTTGGGAGGCAGAGGCAGGTGGATTTCTGAGTTCACGGCCAGCCTGGTCTATAGAGTGAGTTCCAGGACAGCCAGGGCTACACAGAGAAACCCTGTCTCGAAAAACCAAAAAAACAAAATACTAGATAGAGGCTCCTGAGGCTGGTATTGGCCAGAAAGAAATTCCAGAGATTTTAGCACAAACCATTAGGGGATGAGGGTAAGAACCTGATCTCTTCCCTCCCACTGACTACCAAGCACCTAGCCAGTGATGGCCAGCCTTCGGGATGGATTAGCTCCACAAAGCCAGAGAGATAAATAAGGCCTTTATATACACAGAAGCACAAGGTGGCAGTGGGGGATTGACAGGTGGTGGCAGCAGTGGGCTTGGCAGGGCAGGGAATGGCATGGCAAGGCATGGCAGAACTGGAGCCTTGTCAGTGGGAAAAGATGCCCCGGAAGCGAGCTTTGTCCTCCTCATCCTTCTGCCGGATTCGTGTCTCCAGGGCCCGCAGCTCTCGGCTTACCACAGGCGCCAGGGCAGGGTCGAGCTCCAACACTTTGGCAAAGTCAGCCTGGGCCTCCTGGGCATTCCACACAGCAGCATGGGCCTTACCCCGCTTGAAGTAAGCCTTGACGTTGTCTGCAGGGACACCAGAAAGCAGAAGGCATGCAGGAGGCCTGAGAGGAGACTGGCCAGCCTGTCTTCTGGCACCTGGGCACACCATGGGGGGAGAGCTGAGCTACTCTCTGAACAGCGCACCCGTGCCACCTTGTCACATTGTACCGCTCATACTTCCTGGACACAACCCTTCCATGCTGGCATGGAAGCTCTGGTTAGGCTCTTGTGGGAAGCTCAGAAGGGAGAGATGTCAAAGCTAAGGGCTAGGACCAAGTGGCCATAGTGCTGGGTGGGAAGAGGCCAGTCTGGATTGCCGGGGCCTGGTGCTCACCATCATACTTGTTGAGGATGGAAGAGCAGTGGTCCAGCACTTCATAGTACTCCTGAGCCACCAGCTTGCACTGGCAGTAGTTGAGTAGCAGTGGTGTGATCTGCAAGTCCAGCTGGATCCAGTCAGGTGATCCAGGCTGCTCCTGGGGTGTGTGGGGGCAAGGAAAGTGGAGATGCTGAGACCTAGCCCCAGCTTTGGCTTCCTCTGTGTCCCCTCCCAACTGCAGCCTCTGAGTATACCTTCATCTGTAGGTTCTTGAGGCAGGCAATGGCATCATAGTACTTTGCAGCAGCCTCTTTCACCTGCCCCTCACGGTATAACCGGTTGCCCTCTTGGTGGATGAGTGGTACTGCCTTTGCTTTCTCCTCATCTGTCATTGCCCATGGGTCCTGCTGATAGGTGCCAGGGCTCTCCACCTACCAAGGCAGGAACCAATTCAAAGCAGAGCCCATGGGGCACCTCGGAGTCCTCTGCAGCAAACCTGACCAGCGCAAGGCTGCCCAGGCCTCTGACATTAGATGCTGAAAACCATGTCACCTGACCGTTTGTCTCTTAGCATGTACTCATCAGTCCCTACGTGCCTGGGCATACTGAGTACTAAGTACCTCACATAACAGTGAAGATGCTGGCAAACACCCATGGCAGAGCTTATGTCCCATGGAAAGTAACCTATAAGGACAAGAGGAACTACCTAAACCCCTAGTGCCTTTAAAGCACGGCCAGACAGCCAGCTGTGGAGGAAAAGATGAGCTCACAAAGGACAAAAGACTCAAGGTGGGTGGGCAATCCTCCCCAAAGAGGTGATCAGTGAGGCCTGAGAAGGGTGGGGCCCTAGGAGCTTCCACAGTTTTCCTATCCTTGCCCCTTTCCACAGACCAACCCTGGACAGCAGGGTATAGCGGGGAGGTAGGGCTAGTGTCCCCTCTGAGACAAAGGGGGCCTTACCTTCAGCATCTCGATGTGGAAGATGAGAGGCTGAGGGTTCTGCTGCAGGGCGTCCAGGTCCGCATGACCCAGGGAGCTGTGCTCATGCATCTGAGCAATCCCACAGCAATGCCGCTGGCCCTCCAGAGGGTCCTTGCCCTCAGCGATGTTGCGGAGGCTCTTGGCCACCAGAGGATACAGGACTACGTGCTGCAGGAAGGCAGCAGAGGCGCCGTCAATGTGTGCAGGTACTCACTGGGCACAAGAGAGTCTCAACATCACCATTCATACAAGGGAGACCAGGAGGCTTTTCTCCCTCTAGTTTCTTTCTTCCTTTCTCTCTCTCTCTCTCTCTCTCTCTCTCTCTCTCTCTCTCTCTTGGTTTGTTTTTTTCTTTCTTCTTTGGGGTAGTGGTGGGGGTTTGGAACAGAGTTTCTTCAAGTATCCCTGACTATCCTGGAACTCACTCTTAAGACAAGGCTGGCCTCAAATTCAGAGATCCACCTACCTCTGCCTCCTGAATCACTACTGCCTGGCTTCCTCTGATGCCTTTCTACCCTCACAGTAAAGCCTTCAGCTTTGCCATGATCTCTGGCTACCAAATCTAGTACCTGCCTAACTCACAAACAGACCAACAATTCACTTCTGTGTCCTGTCCATCTTGATCCGGTATTGGTCTCTCCTCTTTCTCCCCACCCCCACTCCCCCATCTCTCCTTAGGGATGAGTCCCACAAACCAAGCTCTTTACCACATCCTGTGCCCAGTACCACCTCTTCCTTCTCCTGCTCCATATCCTTCTATCCATGTCAAGGCCCATCTCAGAGCTGGGCACAGGGCACAACTTCAAATCCCCAGGGAAACTGGGCATGGTGGTATACACCTTGGCAGATGAAGCCCTGAGCCCTGAGTTTGAGGCCAGTTTAGTCTACAGAGCAAGTTCCAGAACATCCAGGACTACACAGAGAAACCCTGTTTCTAAAAACAATACAAACAAACAACAACAACAAAAACCAATTCCCAGAGAGCTGCCTGGTGCATTGGCGCAACTATTACCGCTCAGGAAGCTGAGGCTGGAGGACCATCTGAGTCCGGGAATTCAGGAGATCCAAGAGACAAAACAAAGCAAAAATCAGGGGCTTGGGGAGATGGTTCAAAGGGTAAAGTGACCTGAGTTTAGATTCACAGCACCCATGTCAAAGCTGAGTGTGACTGACCCACTGTGCTTGTAACTCCAGCTGGGAGGAGCTCATTAGCCAGTCTAGAGTACCCATGCATACGCGCACACCCAACACACACGCACGTGCACGCCCCCAACAACTGTTTCTGAAGAGTAGGGCTCAGTGTATAGCTCAGAGGTACACCATCTCCCCAGCATGTACAATGCCCTGGATTCAGTCCTTGGTACCAGGACAAACAAAACACTGGGAGGATAGAAACAGAAGACTTAACCTTAGAAAAGATGTAGGGATGGAGGAACTCACATAACAGACTCCCCACTGCCCCTGCTCTCTGCACACAGTAGATTACCTGCAGGCATCCACATGCAGATGGTTTTGGACAAAGGGCTCTGGGTTGGCTCCATTTGGAAGCAAGAGGTGAGAAAAAGCCAGTTCCCATCATGTGTGGGTACAACTAGACAGAAGGCCAGATCTTAACACAGGGCATAAGGGCAGAAGAACCCAGAAGAGGGGTTCAAGAAAACCCTTAGCAGCCAGGGGGACTTCCCAGTGGTGATAAGCACGAATTGGCTTTGAAGAATGAAGAAGGGGCAGGCTGTAGGGAATGAATGAGAAGGAAGAGCAAGGGGTTTGTTGTATAGGAGAAGACATGAGCAGGGACCAGACTCCAAAGGGACATGCGAACAGCCACATATGCCCCACCCTAACAGTGATCAAGAGCCATAGAAGTGTGAAGTAATGGGTCCTATGGGCCAGTTGCAGTTAAAAATGAGTCCCTGGCTGGAGTCTGGATTATAGACAGGAAAAAGAATAGAGGTCAGGATGTAAGCCAGGAGCCCGGTGGTAGTTTGGAGAGAGTGCTAAGACTAAAGGAATGCACCACCACCTTTCATCTTTATTTGGACAAAGTCAGTGGCTAAACCAGGGCAGGGCCCCTGAGGATAGGACATAGAGCATGGCTAGACAAATGCCACAGAACCCAGAACTGTTACCTTGACATCACAGAGGAACTGGGCAATCTCCCCCTCACGCATGGTGCACACAATGGTCTCCCACACAGGCAACTTGAACTTCTTGCCAATGATGAGCTCCATGGGCTTGCCTCGTGTTCGGCTGTCATCTATAACGGAGCTTTCATTGTCACTGTGCAGCGTCCGAAAGTGGAACGTGGCCTGTGAAACCACACAAGCTATCAGGCGAAGGTGCAAAGCCTCACTAAATTCCAGCTCAACTGCAGCCCTACTTCTAAAGACAAGGGATGATGCTCTCCTGGGACCACCAGCTAGCCCTGCACCTGGCTTTATCCCACCATCTCGTTGAGAGCTATGTAACAGACAAGGAAGTAAGAGGCCCATGGCTCCTGGGGGACAAGGCTGAGACAGAGCCTGTTTCCAATCATGCTTTCAACATAGATCTACTGAGCTCCTACTATATGCCTACACTGTGTAAGACACAAAAAACATAGCAGTAAACCACACAGAAGCCACAGAGCCACTGAGGAGCTCCCATGGTCTTTCTAGAATACAGGAAGCAGAGCCAGACAAAACCATATGCTATGTTAGAGGAAAGTCATGTTGCTTTTTATTTTTTTCAGCATTTTGAGAAAAAAAAAATAACAGTAGAGCAGAGGTTTCTCCAAGGAGGCAAATTTTAAGCAGAGAATAGGAATAAAGAAAAGAGTGAGCCAGGCAAGGACTCAGGTAGTAAGTTTCTAGGCCAAAGAAACAACAGGTACAAAAGCACACAGTGGGTCAGCGTGTGGGGTGTTGAAATCAGCAAGGCCAGAGTCAGTGTGAACAAGGAGTGCAGACTGCATGGAGTCCCAGCGATGAGCAGGGATGAACTCCACAGGGCATATAGAGTATGTTGAAGACCTGAGTTTTTACTCTGAAACGACAGCCACTGGGTGGCTCCTAGCAGAAGTGGGACATAACCCAACTTAGGTTCTTGTTGCTGTGGTCACTTTTAAAGGGACGAGGAAGGGGGTGGGGAAGATGGACGGATTCTGTATGACCCAGGTAACTCTGCCTGGACTGGAGACAGCACAGATTGAAGAGATTCAGACTGTATGGTCATAGCTGGGCATGGTGGCTCCCATCTTTAATCCCAGACTCATGAGGCAAAGACAGGTGTATCTTTTGAGTTCAAGGCCATCACGGTCTACAGAGTGAGTTCTATAACAGCCAGAGCTACACAGAAACTCTGTCTCAAAACACCAGCCAACCAGCCAAACAAACAAGTAAACAAGAATGCTGGGGTGCTATTCCACCATCAGGGGCAGAAGCGAGGAGAGGCAGACAGCCACATTTGGGAGTAATTTGGGCGTGGAGTCGTTTCAAAAGGTTGATTCTAGATAAGATCATGTTAGAGTGAGGGCAGACGGAAGAGAGCTTGAGACGGAAATCTCAACAGGATATGGTTAGCTGAACCCACACGCTTAACTGCTACATGGCTGTGCTGCCTCTCTGAAGTCAGTTTCCACATCAACTGAATCAACAATATCTGTCTGGCATTGTGGGAGATAAACCTATGAACACATACCACAGAGCTCACTGGTAGCTGGGCTTTTTCTTTTACTTTTCTGCTTCAAAATCCAAGGCCTCTACATCCTAGACTCTACCACTAAGCCTCATCCTTAACCCTGGTGATATTTTTAAATTACATTTATTTATGTATTTGGGGGCTCACATGTGACATAGTGCTTGTATGAGGTCAGAGAACAACTTGCAGAAGTTACTTCTCTCCTGCCATCTAGCTCCTGGGGATCTAAATCAAGTCATCAGTCTTGGCAGCAAGCACCTATATCCACTGAGCTACCTCACCAGCAGAAGACAGTCCCCCCTCCTGACCCTCAATGATTGTGTAATCCTGCCTGCTCCTATTTACTGGATGCCCCTGCTCACAGATTTCTCTGTCCTTATATTATTTTATCCTAGGCTGTTCCATTTAGAATCCCTCTTGCCAGCCTTCTTCCAAAGCCTGTTCTCTATCTCCATCTCTCTAATTTTTAAAACAGGGTCTCATTAAGTGTCCCCAGCTGGTCTTGAACTCACGTTGTAGCCCAGGCTGCTCTTTAACTTTCAATCCTGCTCCCTCAGCTTCACCAGTGGCTGAGACTGTAGGCCTGTACCACTAGGCCCAGCTTGGAGATCCCTTTTTCAAGCACAGCTAATTACTACCACCACACGCCTGCTCTCTGCTCTCAACATTTACGCCTCACCACATCAGGCTAGACTCTCTGCCTGCTGGCTTAACAACACTGGCCAGTGGGCATACATTCATTCACATTCATTCACAGAATTCTTGCTTTTGGCTTCACTGATACCAGCTCACAACAGTGATTGGAGATCTACAGCAACGGAGCAAGGGAACCTAGAGGTATGGAGTGTCTTAAGGAAGGAGCACCTGAACTTGGTGCCTAGATATGAAAGCAACGCTACTATCTATCAGAAAGCTGATATAGGAGTTCAGTCTGGAAAACCAGATCTCTGGGACTCTGTTTTTTAGTTCCAGGACCTCAGTTTCCCTATGTAAACAATGAGAGTTGTCCTAGACGGTTTCAGAAGGCTTCTTTACTCATAAAACTGCATGAACTTTGAACCTTCAGGTACAGGTATCAGCACCGAGGTCACACCCACACCAAAACCATTTTGAGATGACTGACACCCACCCCTGTCCAATGCAGTCCTAAAGCAAAGCCAAGGGGCGGAGTAGACATATGTGAATTTACTCCCACATAAATCCAAACCAATCAGCGTCGAGCTCGGCATGTGAGAGGTACGGTGACTGGCAGCTGCTCTCTGGGCATGCGCAACCTCTCACCTACGGCCTCCTCCCGCCTCGCATGCGCACCGCACTTCAGAAGAGACGCTAGGAAAGGGGGGAGAGAATGGACACAAACCTTAGTGCCATCCTGAAAGTCCGGCAACTCTCCTCGTCCCTCCTGTATTACACGCTTTTGGATTCCGTCCTCTCGAAGTCTTGCGATGAGATCCGCCATCCTCCTTCCCCGTTGTTCTCTTTCGGCAACTTCCGGACTCGCTCGGTAGCTTCCGGACCTGTTTCGGCAACTCCTAGCGCCTTGGCAGCTTCTGAGCAAGCGCCATTTTGACTGAGGGCAGAAGCTTAACAGGGAGGGAATGAAGAAAAGAGCCGTGATTGGTTCGTAATGATGGGGCGTGGCCTAAACCTGCTGGGCCCGACGGGCTTGCTTGGCCGGCGCCTCCCCTGGCAGTTGTGCTCAGTTGGCTTTATTGGGGCTGCAGCTCTAGTAGCTGTCTGCCACTCCATTTAAGTTGTAGATGCCCTATTAACGGCGTTCCAGATAGAAAAATGAAAACCGAAAAGAACCGCTTCACCGTTGTATTCCCTTTGGCCCTTTTATTTTGCATGCTTAGCATAAATTATGACATCTAGATTCTAGATTCACTTGTCTTCAGAAAAAAAAAGAAAGGAAACCCGGTGTGGTAGCACACACTTAAAATACCAGTACTCTGAAGGTGGCAAGCAGGAGGATCAGGAATTCAAGGTCATCCTTGGTTATACATGTGCCAACGTGGGGTATGTTAAACTCTGTCTTAAAAATAATAAAATGTTAAACTGGGCTGGGATGTAGCTCAGCGGTAAACTACTTGCTTGGATTTGTTTAGCTATCCCCACCCCACCCCTTAAGAAAGCTTAGAGTCTCCCAGCACTTGGGAGGCAGAGGCAGGCGGATTTCTAAGTTCGAGGCCAGCCTGGTCTACAGAGTGAGTTCCAGGACAGCCAGTTCTACACAGAGAAACCCTGTCTCGAAAAACCAAAAAAAAAAAATAAATAAATAAATAAAAAAAAAGAAAGCAAGCTTAGAGTCAGTATCCCCATGGGAACCTCAACACTTTATGGATTTGGGTGAATCTATGGGTGATTGTGCATAGTAGGTGCCCCTACATATTAGAGGGAAAATGAATGATAGGAAAGAGCTACTTTAGGGTTTGAAATGGTCTGTCTCTTCCCCGGAAATCTAACTGTAAACAACAGCTGTGAGACTTTCCTGCTCTCACAAGGTAAGGGAGTCTCAGGGCCTCTGCAGTGTCTTCATTCCTCATCATAACCAGGGTTGTTGTCTTTCCCCTGAGTCCCAGGTGCTAAGTGCTTCACATACTAAGACTGCTTCACTTTCCAGCAAGAAGTCCTCAGAGAGGGGCAGGGCTTCTGAAGGGAAGAGGAAACATGCTTGGTTTTGTTTTCTATCAACACAGAGAGCTTACAGGCAAGCTATACCACATTTTAGTAAAAAGTAATCTGCTGTACTCATGTTCCAGAAAGTACAACAGAAGGAAAGCTGACCACTATGATTGATAAGTATACATCACAGCATGAAAGATGTATATAGATAAAAATAATAACGTGTTATCCAGGTGGCTGTGGTACATGCCTTTAATCCCAGCACTTGGTAGACAAAGGCAGGCAGATCTCTGAGTTCAAGGTCAGATTGGTCTATAGAGAGAGCTCCAGGACAGCAACAGCTATACAGAGAAACTCTGTCTTGAAAAAACAATAACAATAACAACAACAATAATAATAAATAAATAAAATGTTAAGCTAGGGACTGAGAGTGTAGCTCAGTGTTGGAACATTTGTCTGGCACTCGAGGTCACAGGTTCTTTTTCTAGCATACACACCCACAAATTAAGCTAACTGAATATACTACATAATCCTATCAGTATTCTCAGTGAAATATCAGTCATGAAAAAATACTGCATGGCCTGGAGTGATGGCTCAGCAGTTAAGAGCACTGGCTACTTCTTCAAAGGATATAAGTTCCATTCTCCACACCCACAGAGCAATTCATAGCCATCTGTGAGTCCAGTTCCAGAGGACTAGACAGGCTCTTGTGGGCTCTGTGGGCACCAGGAACATGTGTAATGTACATACATACATGCAGGCAAACACACACATTTAAAAATACTGTATTACCACACTTACTGAACTGTCTGTATAAGCAGCCCATAGAGACAGAAAATAGAATGGTGTGGTGGGAATGGGGAAGTTGTTTTTAGGACTGAGTTTCTATTTTATAAAGTTAAAAAGCTCTACAGACTGACCACACAGTACTGTGAATACATAACTGAACTGTGCAGTTTGAAACTGTGAGGATGGCAGATTAATGTTATGCATATTTTACTCCAAGAACAAATTTTGTTTCACACACACACACAAATGCAAGAAGAGAAAAACAGACTGCAAAGAAAGAAAGAGCAAGTAAGATTTCTCCCAACAATATAAGACTGGCATAACATGAGATAGATTTATTACTCAGTGAGACAACTTAATGGGAAAAGTACTTAAACAGGGTGGAAAGATGGCTCTGTGGTGTAGAGTGCTTGTTGCTCTTCCAGACAACAGGGATTTGGTTCTAGCACCCCCATCGCCACTCACAACTATCTGTTGTGAACTAACTCCAGTTCCAGGGGACCTTCTGATCTCTACAGGTCCCAGGCACACACGTGATACACTGGCATGCTTGCAGACAAAACACTCATACACATAAATAAACATTTTAAAAAGAAAGGCAGAGGGAACAGAAAAGGTAGGATTTGGTAAAGGCATCTGCCACAGGCCAACAATCTGAGTTGGACGCCCCTGAATCCACATGGTGGACAAAACATGCCTACTCCCATTAAGTTTTCTGACATAATGTGTGCCATGAGTATGCATACACACACAGACTTGTGTGCACACACAGTAAGTAAATAAGAAATAAATATGGAAAGGCAGGAGGGCGGAGACAAAAAGAAAAGGAAGGAAGGGGGAGGAAGGAAGGAAAAGAGGAGGCAAGAAGGAAGAAAGAAACCATGTATAGTGGTAAGCCTTTAATCCCATCATTATCCTGAGGAAGGAGACCTATAGCATTATCTACATAGTGATTTCCAGTCTGGTAAGAGCCACATAGGAAGACGCCAGTGTCAAAATGACCTCACCAGCTGGGCAATGGTGGCACACGCCTTTAATCCCAGCACTTGGGAGGCAGAGGCAGGCAGATTTCTGAGTTCAAGGCCAGCCTGGTCTACAGAGTGAGTTCCAGGACAGCCAGGGCTACACAGAGAAACCCTGTCTCGGAGGAGAAAACAAAACAAAACAAAACAAAACAAAAGACCTCACCAACCAACCAAAAAAGGAAGACAAGGAAGGAGAGAAGAAACTCCTTGTGTTCATCAGAACTTGCAGCTCTTAGGAAACTGGATGCCACCAGGGGCTGAGAGAAAGGCAGAAGCCTCAGGGTAGGTGTCAACTTGCCACAATTCAGGAAATCGCCAAGGTAAACTCCCTACGACCTGGACATCCACCTGCTGGAAGAGGAGGCCTCCCACCATTCATAGGAGACAGCAGTGATGTGTGCATGAGGCCAACCTCAGCCTGAGTGAGTGCTGCAAGCCGGAGTGGTACCACGCCTACAGCTAGCAGAATCAGCAAACAAGATGCATGTGGAAAACATTAGCACTGAGTGCAAAAATGGAAAAATGTAAACAATAGAATGCACTTGATACAGGACACCATGTTTGTAAATTGCAAACACATCCACACAGAAGACAATGCCATGTGTGGGACAGGACAAGCAGGGTCTGCTGAAGCACAGTGAGGCTAGGTCTTGGGAGAAGGGGAGGGGGGAAAGTTGGAAAAGGGGGAGGGAAAAATGAATTACCACAATTAGAGAGAAGCTTCTTGAACAATAAACTGAGAAACTGGGTTGACTCAGTTCTTTATGGGAGATCATAAAATGAGAGGGTGGGTGGACATGGAGGAGGACACATTGTGAGCTAGGAAGATATGGGTTCAAATCTCAGATGTACCACTTTGGCAAACTGCCTACTCGGTTCTGCCACAGATATTTATTGAGTATCTACTCAGTTCCAACACTCCTGAGCACTGAAAAGAAAGCAGTGAACAAAGAAAACGGTAATGGCAAAAACTAAGGACTTGGGCCGGGCGGTGGTGGCGCACGCCTTTAACCCCAGCACTTGGGAGGCAGAGGCAGGTGGATTTCTGAGTTCGAGGCCAGCCTGGTCTACAGAGTGAGTTCCAGGACAGCCAGTTCTACACAGAGAAACCCTGTCTCAAAAAACAAAACAAAACAAAACAAACAAACAAACAAAAAAACCCTAAGGACTTGAGAAATGGTTCAGGGGTTAAGAACGAGTACTGCTCTTGTGGAGGACCTAGATTCAATTTCCAGCACCTATGTCAGGCAGTTCACAACTGCCTATAGATCTGGCTCCAGACCTCCTGAAGTCTGATGTACTCACATGTACAAATGCACCACACACAGACATAAACCCAGTGCTGAAGGTAATGAGGCAGGAACATTGCAAATCAGAGGCCAGCCTGGGATACAAAGTGAAATCCTGGAACACATACACATAAAAAAATGCTTGCTCAGGATTCAATAGGCCCCAGGTTCAATTGCCATCCTGGAATAAACCAGGCATGGTTGTACAAGGTGGAAAGTCCAAGGTCATTCTCCACTACATATTGAGTTTGAGACCAACCTGCACTGCACACACACACACACACACACACACACACACACACACAGAGAGAGAGAGAGAGAGAGAGAGAGAGAGAGAGAGAATGAGAAAGCCAACAAAGTGGTTGGTATATGCCTGTAATCACAGTACTAGAGAAGCTAAGGCAAAAAGATGGGAAATTCAAGGCCAGCTTGACCTACATAGGGAAATCATCTTCCAAGAAAAAAAAACATAAAAAGAAGGGAATGCAAACTCAGTGCGAGAAAGAATTTTTTAAAAATCACTTCAGTTGCCCCTGGATTCTGAATTGGAGGAGGCAAGATAAGCGCTGAGCCTCAGTTTCCACATCTGAAAAATGACCAAAACACCCCTCTGTTGGAAACTGGTGAGTAGGATGCGGGAACAGATCCAAGAGTTTCGATGGCACAGGATGCGGGCTGGAATCCAGACCACCTCATGAGGTTTGAGCAGCTGGGCAGAGAAAGCAACCCCATATCCACCCACACCCACCGACACCATGCCCGCCCTTACAAGCAAAAGCCTAGATCATTCCTGGTCGCAGCAGGGGATGTCTCTCACCAAGGTAGCCTCTGGGTGGCGCCGCGAGTCCCGCTACCCGCGAGACTCTGACGTGATCCCGAATCAACTCGGCGCTCTGCAGCTCAGGCCTGGGAAGGAGGAGCGGGCAGGGCGGGGCAGTTGTAGAGGACAAATCTCTCCCAGGGCGACGGGGCGGGGCCTCTGGGGGCGGGCCCTGTTTGGTGGGCGGGGCCGTGGCGGGCTCAAATGGCGGTGGCGCTGGGCGCCTAGGCCGGCGGGGGCCATGAGCTCCGCCCGGCCCCAGTTTAGCATCGATGACGCCTTCGAGCTGACCCTGGAGGACGCGGGGCCTGGGCCCGAGTCCAGCGGGGTCGCCCGCTTCGGGCCGCTGCACTTCGAACGCCGGGCCCGGTTCGAGGTGGCTGATGAAGACAAGCAGTCCCGGCTACGCTACCAGGTGAACGGCCCTGCTCGTCTCACCCTCTTATCCGGGATAGGGCGGTGCCCGACCAGTCTAGAGACTTCTAGAAGTTTAGGTTTCTAGTCCAGAGCCTCTGCCTAGAGACCCCAGTGGAGCGGAAAGCTGTCCCCTAGACGTGTCTGTTCATCCAGAGTTATGTCCTTGCCTTCTGAGCTCCGATTTCGGTCTCAGTGCAGCTGTGGAGAGCCGCAAACCCGGACAAGGAACTCAGGCCTCAGCAACAGTGGAGAACCCACCTGTCCTGTAGACTGACACCCCAGTACCACTCCTTGGAGTTTGGGGAGTACTTCCAATCTGAACCAGACCTTGTCGGTTCTTGCAGCATCCCTTGAGCTCCAGGCCACATGACCTGCATCCCCTCTGTTTTGAGACTCACCCTAAAAGTGGAGGTCCCCACACATGATGTGTTTGCTCATCTCTTAATTCCAACCACACCATAAATCACTGTCTCATGTAGCCTCCCCCAACCCTATCATTCTTTGGGACATAGGAACCAGAGGCCTCTGCTATGCTACACCAAATCCAGAGTCTCTGTGTTGGGTCCCTGAAAAATCCTAAGAGCCCCATTTGAGTGGTCACCTGCTCCTGGGATTCATGCTGGCAGCCCTCCACCTACTCCTGCTAGCTTCTGTGCTGAAGCCCCCAACAGCCACCTACTTCCTACCCAGGTTTTGGTTTCTGAATCATCAAACTAGTTACACTGGGAGAGCAGGGAGAGCCAGGAGAGCAACTGCCACATGCCAGGCAAGAGCTGTCTGGCTGCTTTTCTCCTCACCCCAGAGGGGAGTGAAAAAGCCCAAACCCTGTAACCTCTCTGAACCTTATGTTCTGAAACAGAACCTGGAAAATGATGAGGATGGAGCCCAGGCCTCTCCAGAGCCTGATGGGGGAGTCAGCACCAGGTCAGGACCAGGTGGGGACCCACCCTGCATCCCAGGCCCCTTGTCTCAGGTTCCTGTCTGCAAGAACCTGCCCAGTCCCCAACCAAATGCATTTATCTATCTTATAGGGATCTCTAGCCCTACTTCCTCATGGGATCTCCTGTCCAGCTGGGTTACCTTACCTCAGTGCCCAGTGCCTCCACCTTATCACTGCCAGGCTTTGTCTTCTGGGGAGCCTCAGTTTAACCCAGTCCCCACCTTCCCTTTTCATTCCTCTTAATACCATTCTATAATTCACTCTCACCCCCTACCCTTGACCTCTTTCGGGACCCTCTCCTGCAGGGATTAACCTCAATCCCTATATATACCCTGAATTTATCTCTGTCTCTTTCTTTATCTTCCCCTCCCCCTCCCCATCCTTCTGTCCTTCAGGGATTCTGGGCACATGTCTATCCGTAGCTCCCAGTGGTCCTTCAGCACCATCAGCAGCACCACCCAGCGCTCCTACAATGCCTGCTGCAGGTGAGAGCCTCCTCACTTGGGGTTCGGCTTCCAAGTACCTCTGCTTCAGCTTGCCAGCCAGCCCTGGCTCTCCACCTGCTTCACCTCCTTGACCTCCATCTTGTTCTCCTGCCACTCAGCTGGACCCAGCATCCTTTGATCCAGAAAAACCGCCGGGTAGTGCTGGCCTCCTTCCTGCTTCTGCTGTTGGGACTAGGTGAGTGTCCTAAGGGCCTAACTTCCCTCCCTCCTATGATCAGGCTCTGAAGCCCCTTAGCACTCTAGGCCTCCCTGTTAGAACTGAGCAAGTGGGGCTATGAGAGGATCAGCCTCACAGTCCTGATCATCTGGCCAGAGGGAAAGGGAGGGAAAACATGGAACCTGGTTCAGTACTTTTTAAATTATTTCCTTTTTTATTTTTGTAAAGTTTTTCTTTCTGTTTATTTTGTTTGTTTTATTTTGTTTTGTTGTTGTTGTTGTTGTAGGTAGGAGTTTCTCTGTGTAGCCCTGGCTGTCCTGGAACTCACTATTTAGACTATGCTGGTCTGGAACTCACAGAGATCTGCCTGCCTCTGCCTTTCCAGTACTAGGATTAAAGATGTCTACCATCACCACCCAGCCTTTTTTAAAAATTATAATTTCATGGTTTTGTTTTGTATATGCAGATGTAACATGTGTGAACAGGCTCCAGGGAAGTCAGAAAAGGGAGCTGGACCCCCTGGAGCTGGAGTGGTAGAAGGTTGGGAGCCACTGAATGGGTGCTGGGAACCAACCCTGGGTCCTCTGCAAGAGTAATGTGTGCTCCTAACCTCTGAGCCGGCTCTTCAGTGCCTTACCCCCCTTTTAAGTGTTTTTGAGACAGAGTCTCGTATAACCCGGACAGTGAAGTACGATCTGGAACACTTGATCATTTTGCCCCTACCTCGCATATTTTGGGATTACAGTTATATGCCACTATGCCCAGCTTACTTTCTTATTTACTAATTTATTTATTTACTAATTTATTTCTTGGCTTTTTAGGGCAGGGTTTCTCTGTGTAGCCCTAGAAGTTGCTATGTATACTAGAATGGCCTCAAACTCAGAGATCCTGCCTCTGCCTCCCAAAAGCTAGGATTAAAGGCGCTGTCTATTCCCCCCCCCCCCAGTTGTTTGTTTGTTTAATTTAACCTGTTTAACCTACCACAGGATGGAGAAGTAACAGTTTTCATTTATTCTGTGTTGACTATTGGCAGGTCCATTTATTTCACCTTACAGAGTGAAGCAAAGTCCAGAATCAGCTCATGAAGGCAGGCCAGGTGCTCGGAGTACTAGTGTCCCTGAGGCCAGGTGTCAGGCCTGCTTCTTCTGTGGTCTGTGATCTGACCAGGACCTTTCTCCACCCCACATTGTTCAGTGAGGGAAACTGAGGTCCAGCATAGGCAGATTTCACAGCCACATCTTTCTGTCTTCTTTACGGGACTGAGATGCAAAGCCCCAGAGCATCCAAGGTTGGAATTAACACAGGGCTGTAAAGAAGAACCAGCTGTGGCTGCCTCCCTAGGTCCTTTTCCCTTCCTTCTCCAGGAAGGTCAGAACTCCCAGCCATCTAGGTCTCCCGGCCAAAAGTCTAATCTCCACCTCTAGGTGTTTGAGTGTGGGAGACAGAGCTGCCACTTGCTAGCACCACTTTAGGCTAGGCATTGGTGACACCTACTGCTAGCTTCTCCTCAACCCAGCAAAGCAAGTGTTGATAGCATCCTGGCTTGGGATGTAAGGACACTTGAGCTGAGGCAGGAGAGTGGCCTTCCTCAGGTTGTAGCTGGAAGGCTGATGGCCTGGGATTGAAACCCACCCCATGACTGCCAAGCTCTGGGATCACCAGAAAGCCACTAAAGGCTCTAGGAAATGTTACTCTAAGAAAAAGATGTTTACTCTAAGAGATCAGAACCTGAAGCCCTAAACTAGGGTGAGGGAATGAGTATGAACCCCATTTTTGAGGTGCTCTTTGTAGAACATGAAACACACAAAAGTCCATGATGGCCCCCTGGCAGCACTTGCTCACATCAGTGAGTCCAACTATGACCTCTCCACCAAAGGCCATATCCCTGCCTGAGACAGTGTGCTGTCCCAGATTTCTCTAGCCCAGGTTCTTCTTGTTCAGTCTCATCAAGTGCTGGAAGCTCTTAGAAAGCTTCAGGTTCCCTCCTGAAGACGCTGAGACTTGGCTGTGCTGTTCCCTCTGTGCTGAATTCTCTCTGCCACATCATTCTGTCAGTCACATCTTTGGCTTCTTTGTCCCATTGAGTCATGGTTTAGTTTATCAAGACATTGCATGTAATGCTTAGCTCAGGGCCTGTGGTGCTGTCACTCCTGCCATGCCTGCCAGGCCTAGAGGTTGCTGTCTCCCTGGGCTTGCTTGAGGCAGTTGTTTCGAGTTCCCACACCAACCTCTTTCCACACACAGATCATAGCTTTCAGGATCTTGTTCATGTCCACTAAAAAAGGCCATGGGACAGGGACCTACTGCCTTTCCATCACGTTATTTCATCTGTGCGTATGTGTATAGAGGAAGGTGTGTATATGCCACAGCTCAATGTGACCAGAGGGTAACTTGCAAGAGTCAGTTCTCTGCTTCTACCATTTGGGTCTGAGGAATTGAACCCAAGTAGTTGAGCTTTGTGGCAAACTCCTTTACCTACTGAGCCATCTTGTTGTCCCCCATATGCCTTTTGCAGTGGAGGATACGGGGTCTTTATATAGGCCTAGTTGTCCTGGAACTTGCTATGTAAACCAGGCTGGCCTCAAACTCACGGAAATCTGCCTGTTTCTGCCTCCTGAATGCTGGGACTCAAGGTTCTTGCCACCATGCCAGGCCCCTATCTGCTTTTTGTGATGGAATTCTCAATACCAGCCATATGGAGGGTATACCGTAAGTGTTTCTCTAGTGACTGAAAGGTCATATCAAATGACAGCAAAAATTCCCACTTTATAGCTGTTTGCCAGGGCCTGCCAAGTACCCTGCCCTGAAAACAGCTTGATGAGCAACCTGGGAGGTATTCTGCCCAGGGAATATCAGTTAGGTGGGATATGGACCAGGCTGAAGCCTGGCTGGAAGACCCTGCCCTCACCCCTCCTGTCCTTCCCCTCCACAACCCCATTTGTGTGCAGTGCTTATCCTGGTCGGCGTGGGACTGGAGGTCGCCCCCTCTCCAGGTGAGTGTCCTTCCTGCCTGGGTCCTCAGCAAACCTGCCAACTCCTAGCACAAATTAGCCACCTTCCAGAAGAGAGGGAGGCCTTCCCAGGCAGCCTTCATCCCCAGGGACCCCTGTCCCTGAGCTGTCAATTTCTTTCTACTATAGGTGTCTCCAGCGCCATCTTCTTCGTGCCAGGCATCCTGCTGCTAGTCCCAGGAGGTAAGAGTGAGGGTGGGGCTGGGTGGTGTAGGGCCAGGCACCTTCACTGACAGACACCACCCCCACAGTCTACCATGTGATCTTCATCTACTGTGCTGTCAAGGGCCGCCGGGGCTTCCAATTCTTCTACCTGCCCTACTTTGAGAAGTGAGCTGCAGCTGGCCAGTGGCTTACCAGTGATCCAAGGCCTCAGGTCACCTCCACGTGTCCACAGGCTATTCCTCCAACCTACATCGGGCTCTGTTCCTTTCACCTGGAAGGCCGAGGCCCTCTGTGACCCTCATAACCACCAGGCCCCCTGTGGATTTGCTCAGGAAGTTTGGGGCATGCCAACCTGGGGATATTGTCCCTTACCTGATGTGTGCCTTAACTTATTCCTGGGCCCTGGACTCCTGAGTTGGTGTAATTTTATGCTAATAAAAGGGTAATTACTTCCAGCAAGGATAGTTGCACTTTTCTGCTCCCCCAGGCCTGGCCCCGCACACTATGACCACAGCTCCTTTCTACAAGGTTTAGTAAAGGACTCACCTGGAGCTCTAGAGGACCACCAACTTCCCACAGCAGCAAGGACAGCCTGGATGATCTCAAGTGTGCCCAAAGTCACCATTATGTCCAGGGCAGAGCTGGATAAAATAGTCCCAGCCTCTCTGCCTTCAACCCTGAGGCGATTCAACACCACTGCCCCCCACCCCCGAAAACACATGCACCATAACAGTGGTCCTGGTAGCCCTAGCCCAGGGCACTGAGAGGTCATGTAGGCACGGGGCCTAAAGGCTGGTACCCTGGTTCCTACCTGGCTCTATAGCACTAGGCTGTCATAGCTGTCTCTAAATACGGGTCATGTAAAGACAGCAGTGCCGCTGGGCGGTGGTGGCGCATGCCTTTAATCCCAGCACTTGGGAGGCAGAGGCAGGCGGATTTCTGAGTTCGAGGCCAGCCTGGTCTACAGAGTGAGTTCCAGGACAGCCAGGACTACACAGAGAAACCCTGTCTCAAAAAAAAACAAAAACAAACAAACAAACAAACAAAAAACAGCAGTGCCCTAATTCCTAGACCCAGAGGTTGGGAGAACTAGGGAGCAAAGGATGTGGGATCACGGCTTCTCAGCCAAGCAGCTCAGTGACAAGGAAACGCTCAGAGCCACCAAATGTTTGGAACATCTCAGATTAGAAAATCAGGGCCGCTAATAATGTCTGAAACTTAAACAAATAAAAACCAGAATCTTTAAGGAAATCTGAGCTTACAAGCTGTCTGAGAACTTCCCTCAAATCAAGTCTTAGAATCCTCACTGCCTCAGCTCCATTTCATAAATGAGAAGCTCAAGGCCCCAGTTTATAGATAGGGACCAACTCACCAAGGTCAAAAACACAACCCAAGCCCCTTCTAAACCTCAGGGAGAGGAGAAGAAGAGGAAACCAGGCTAATGCCCTCTGTAGGCCACCAGAAGACCAGCTGAGTGAGTGTTCCCTCTTTGAGACCAAAGCATGAGTGTCCATAGAGAAACAACAGGATGCTGGACACCTTAGAGTCTTGTGCCTTTATTGGAAGAGTGGATACCTAGTCTTTGGCCCACTCAGACCTGCAATCAAAGCACCTTAAGTAACTTGACACTCTGCAAGTAGCTGAGGCTAGGACTATCTATATAGCTATACCATAGAGGTCTTGTGAGATGACTCCAAGGATCAAGGCACTTGCTGTGGAGCCTGACAGCCTGAGTTCAATCCCTGGAACCCACATGAAGGAAAGAGAAGATTCCCACAGGCTCTTTCCTGACCTCCACACAAACTTCATAGGACACTTGAGCACAACTACACAGATGTGATTTAAAAAAAAAAAAAAAAAAGCCAGGTGGTGGTGGTGCACGACTTTAATCCCAGCACTCAGGAGGCAGAAGCAGGCAATCTCTGAGTTCAAGGCCAGCCTAGACTACTGAGGGAGTTCAAGAACAGTCAGGACCACACAGGGAAACCCTGTCTTGAAAAAGGAAGTGATCAGTGGAAAACTGAGGGAGCTGGAGGTGAGGCAGTGGATAAATGAAGCTTGCTATGCAATGGTGAGGATCCGAGTTGGCCTCTCCTGAACAAACATAAAGCTAGACACAGTGCTAGATGTCTGCCATCCCAAGTCTGTAGAGATGGGAGATGGAGACAGAGAATCCCCAGAAACTTACAGGCCCAGTGTCAGAAGTGCTAAGATGGCAAAAGCCACTGCGTGTCTCAAAGCAAAAAGTGAAGAGCAGCTGAGGCTGTCTTCTGACCTTGTGTGCATGTTGTGGCATCCTCAGGCCCAAGGAGCAGTGAGCCTCCATGTGTACAAATCAAATCAAAGTCCTTTGCAAGAACCACTGAGCCACTGCTCCAAAAAGTAAAAAGATAAAACCCAAGGCCATAGTTTATATTAGCAGTGTGTTCACACAGTTCTAGTCGGATAAACATAATGAGAACAAACAGAATGAAAAAGGATAATTACAAAACTGTTAACTAAAAAGAAAGCTGGCAGCCTGGCTGTGGTGGCACACGCCTTTAATCCCAGCACTTGGGAGGCAGAGGCAGGCGGATTTCTGAGTTCCAGGACAGCCTGGTCTACAGAGTGAAGTTCCAGGACAGCCAGGACTACACAGAGAAACCCTGTCTCGAAAAAACAAAAAAAGAAAAGAAAAGAAAGCTGGCTCCCTAGATGAATGCAATTATTACACATACTCACAGCTTAGATTCGAACCCTTAATCCTGCTGTGCGAAGGGGAAGCTGAGTCCCCCAAATCATCCTCTGTCTTCCATATGTGTGCCGTGGCTGGCATCCACACTCACAAACAGTAATTTTGATTTTATTTTTTCAAGACAGTTTCACACCAGGAGGTAGGTGTACACACCTTTAATCCCAGCACTCAGGAGGCAGAGGCAGGTGAATCTCGGGATTCAAGGCCAGCCAGGTCTCCATAATGGGTTCCAGGATAGCCTTAGCTACACAGAGATACCCTGTCTCAAAAAAAAAAAAAAAAATACAAAAGCAAAAACAAAGAGCTTCACTGTGTAGTCCTGACTAGCCTGAAACTTGCTATATAGACCAGGTTGGCTTCAAACTCAAATCTGTCTGCCTCTGTCTCCACAGGGCTGGTATTAAAGTGTGTGCCACCATGGCTAAAAAACTGTTTTAAGTGAGCAGATTCGAGTCTAATTCCATTCTCTGAGCCAGTATACATCATTTAAAATTGAAACCAATGAGCTTTTTTCTGTTTAAAAAAAAAAAAAGCTATTCTAGTTTAAATAAGATTTCTTCATTTGGATTATTGAGTGGTGTACTCTGAGCCTTCACTTCCTTTCTGTCACCTTTGTCTCTGCAGAAACTTTTCCCACTCAAGGCCCTGACCCTGTCACCTTCAGCACTGCCACTCTCTCATGCTTGAGTCCTCTTCTCTCCGTTCCTTTTCAGACTTTGGAATGTAAGTAGGTGACTCATACCTTCCCCTGTCCCCTGTGAATGTTAGACTCCAGGCACCCAAACCTCAGTCTGGGACTGAATTCCCCCACGCCTGCTCACTCCTGAGGCCCAACACAAGCTTTCTCGCCATCAGCCCTTCCTCTCAGGTTCTTTTGGGGTTGAAACTTGCCCCTCTTGCCTAGGCCTCCTATACAGAGATTACTAGCATGAACCACCACACCCAGATTCAAGTTCACTTTTCACTGATTTATTTATTTATTCATTGCAGGAGTTGGGTAAGGGTGGGTGAAAAGGGCATTAGCCTGCCAGAGAACAACTTTGTGAAATGGCCTCTCCTTTTCTACCACACCAAACTTCAGGGATCTAATTCAGGCTTGGTGGCAAAAACTTTTACCTACTAAGTCATTACCAGGCCCAAGTTCATTTTTCAGAAACAACACTTTATACACACAAGTAGTAGGAAGTGATCTAGCTACCCTCTCAATTCATCATGTCCTAGGAATTCCCCCTAATGCACTATGCCTCATTTATTTGAATGCAGCCAGTGCTGGGGAACTCCCTACCTCACCAGTATCTAAAGATTCAAATCTTGTTCTCCAGTGAGAACTGCAACCAGCTTCATTTTTTTCCCCTCTACAGCTTGGGTGTGGAAGGAGAAGACAGCACAGGCAGACCCTGGAGTTGGGTGTGGTCAAAGGTGAACCAGCCTAGGGGGTTGGGGGAATCTCTCCCACGATGGGGTGGGGGGGGGAGTGGGAAGGGTGTGGTAGTCTGGTTTGTGCTGGTGTCTTGGCCTCCAGGGGCAGTAGGTTGTCCCTGAAGGTGCCTCAGCCTGAAGATAGCATCAACACAAACTCTGCAAGAGAGAGGGGAAGGGAAAGGCCAATCCAGGTCAGGGATGGAAGGAGGTTCAAGGTGCTAGAGGCATGGGAGAGGTGTCTGAAAGGACTCACCGTCAAAGTCTATGGTGCCATCTCCATTGAGGTCCATGTCTCGCAACATCTCATCCAGTTCGGTGCCCTCTAGTGGTTCCCCCAGCAGAGCTGGTGCTGCCTGCCGCAGCTCCGCCACTGTGATCCGTCCATCCCGGTCCTTGTCAAACTGTCGAGGTAGAGAGTCCAAGCATTTGTATGCCACATTGTCTGCATATTCAGCTCTGCTTGCTTTGTTTTCTTTCCTTTTTTATTTAAAACAGTCTCACTATGTCATCCTGCACAGGCTGGCCTCAAACTCACAGATTTTCTTGCCTCTGCCTCCCAAGTTTTGGGATTAAAAGTGTGGACCACTATGCTTGGCCATCTTCGGCTTTAATTGATAGGTTTGTATTGTTGAGACAGTGTCTTGTACAGGTCAGGCTGTCCTCAAACTCAGCATAGCCTTGAACTCCCTATCCTCCTGCCTTCTCCACCTCCAAGTCCTGGATTACATGTGTATGCCACCATGCCTGGTTCTTGGTGCTGGTGATTGGACCAGGGCTTTGTGTATACTAGCTATACATGTTATCAACTGAACTACCTCCTATTCTTGGTTCTACTCCTGACACTACCTGTTGCCAGGCAATGATGCTCCCCACCTACTGTCGATCCCTCCCCAACTTCAAAAAACAATGTCATCTCCTCCTATGGTAAAAAGTTTCCCTGATTTGAAGACCTGAACTGGGAGCCAGGCCATCCCTACCTGTCCCTGGACCCTAGTCTTGGCTCTCTGGGCCTCCTGAAGGCTGAGACTTCCTAGTAAGGATGCAGTCCATGCTTGCCACCCATTTGCTACACCCTTATACTTCTTACCTCTCGGAAGGCGATTCGCAGCTCCCGCACACCCAGCATGTGAGCTGTCTCCTCCCTCAGCTTTGGGCTTATTAGCTCCACAAACTCTTCAAAATCCACAAAGCCGCCCACTGTGGACCCAGGCAGAGCATCACAATCTGCTTGATAGCAATGCCACACTCTTTGTCTTCCCACCAGAGCTCTGAATCCACAAAGGCACACTTAGTTCCTTGCTGATAGAGGGGTTTCTTGGATACTGGGGGGGTCAGAGATACTCCTGATCTCCATGAAGCCCAGTGGGCCAAAAAAAGACCTGGCTTTAAAGCATGCAGCCCAAGTTCAAATCCTGTTGCTGTATGAGACCTTGGGTGGCTTACCAAGCCTCCTGCTCTCATTCTGGGATGGACCTGGAAGAAGCTACTCCATGGAACAAGGCTATGGTTGCTAGAAATCAGGGTTATAAAGCTGAGTGGGAAGCACTAAATACCTCCCCAAAGCACTGCCACATCCTGCAGCCCCCCACCCAAGACGCCAATAGGCAAATACAACTTTGGGGGGAAAGAGATGACAAACCCTGAATGCTCATTGTGTGCGTTGTCAGAGGCAGGGTTTCTCTATTTAGTCCTGACTGGCTTAGAGCTCACAGAGAACCTCCTGCTTCTGCCTCCCCAGTGCTAGGATTAAAGGAATGTGCTGCTACTGGGGTTTGGGGATTTGTTTTTGTTTGTGGTTTCTTGTTGTTTTGTTTTTGTCAACTTGACATAAGCTAGGGTCATCTAGGAAGAGGGAACTTCAGTTGAAGAAATGCCTCCATCAGATTGGCCCGTAGAAAAGCCTGCGGGACTTTTCCTTGATGAATGATTGATGTCAGAGAACCCATTCCGTTGAGAGTGGGACAACACCTGGGAAGGTGGTCCGGGAAGGGAGAAGGAAGGCAGCTGAACAGGAACCCAGAAAGCAGGCCAGGAAGCCCTATTTTTCTAGTTTCATTTCAGCTCCTTCCTCCAAGTTCCTGCCTTGAGTTCCTGCCCTGACTTCCCTCAATGATGGATTATAAAGTGTAATACAAAATAAACCCTTTTCTCTCCAAGTAGTTTTTGGTCATGATATTTATCACAGCAATAGAAAGCAAACCAGGGTATGTACATCAAAGGTAAATCCCATGCTCCTCTTGGAAATTGTAAACTAAATAAAGAAGCCATTGCAGCAGATGGCTCCATGGATAAAGGCGCTTGCCACCACTCCTAATGACCTGAGTTTAGTAGATCCCTGGAACTCCCATGATGGAAGCACTCACTCCTACCAACAGCTAGCTGTATTCTGACCAAATGCACACTGTGGCACACATATCCCATCCCCCACTAATAATAACTAAAAATAAAGATAACGCAACTATGGCCCACCCACCCTCTAGGTAACCAGGCTGGCTCCCAACCCAATCACCCAGCTCCATCACTGACTGCGCATCTTCACGTGCTGGGACACTTCTAGTAGCTCCATCTCCGTGGGCATGTAGCCCAGCGTCCGCATGCAGTCACCTAGCTCCCGGTAGCCGATGTAGCCATCCTGGTCAGTGTCAAACTCCTCAAAGGCAGCCTGGAGCTCTGTAGGGATTAGCAGAAGTCAGGCCAGGAGGCTAGCCCCAGGTTGCCTTCCACACACCCTCCCCAGGCAACAGTGAGGGACACTCACCCTCCAACTCCTCAGGGCCCAGTTCACGATCCTGTATAGGAAGGAATAAGCCAATATGTCCTGGTTTGCCGCAGCTTCTCCAACCTCTGCAAGTGCACTGGTCAGGGCTAACCCCACCAAAAGCAGCTAAAGACAGTTGAAATCCTACAGACCCACAAGCAGAGAACAACCTTCTCCCCATGCTTTTGGAACTTCAAATGAGTTTTCCTAGCTATCTAGTGTGAGGTCAACCTCTGTTTACTATACCAGCTGGCCTGAAGCCAACCTTGTCCCACACGGCTCTTCTGGTCTAGAATATAAAAGACCATAACTCTACCCTCTCTTGTAGTTCCTAGTCCGAGGCACAAGATGCATGAGGCCTTGACATGTAGAAACAGGAAGGAATAAAGATGAGAATTACCCTTACCCCACCCCCAGCTTCCTGACCTTTCCAAACATGCGGTTGAGCAGGGGCCCATAAGTCCTTTGGGCAGCATCCTGCTGGGGGTCAGAACGGTGTCGGTGGGACTGTCGGTGGGAGGCTTGCCCAGCAGGTGCTGAAGATGGCTCCTCCTGCCCCACTTTGGTCCTTGAGGAGTTCTTGCTGCTTCCTGAGGCCTCAGAGCCCTGGCTAGAGGACTGTTCCCCAGAACTGGCTTTCTGGGACTTCTGGGACCCTGGGTGCCAACTCTCCTTCTTGCTCCTTCTCCTGGTCAAAGCGGGGCCCTCAGCAGCACTCTTGGGAGATACAACTCCTTTAGGGATCTTCTGGGGGTCAGGAACCAGCTGTGTGCTGTGCTCTGTTGCCATGGAGAAGATAACAGGACTCCACGATGTAGCTCCCTGGAGTGCCCTTGCTTCTCGGGGGCCCAGAAAGCTGCTTATGGCCCCCCCAGACTTGAGTTGATCGCCTGGGATCCACAGTGAGGGGGATTAGGGTAAATGAGTCAGGCAGCCAGCCTAATCCCTGCCCTCTGCCCCAGGGTGGCCTGGCAGCACCGGCTGGGTCTTGAAAACTGTTCTCAGGAGTGAAGGTGCCAGGGCACAGCAGCTTCAGGGAGCTCATACTTAAACTCAGCTACGTCTTGCTTAGTAGAAGCAGCCAATTCATCATTCTAAGTCTCAGTTTCCCCATCTGTGAAACGGAGACACAATGTTGCATTTATCCCAGCATGTACCATAGCTGAACTTCATGTGGCCAAGAAGACCAGTGAAGGGCTCTAAGGTGGGAGGAGGCGCACTAGAAAAGGGTGAGTCCCCTGTGGCACAACATCCTGACTGGGGTATAGGGCATAGGAAACTTTAAAGAAGAGGCCAGGCCAGTGGCCTTGGGTGCTGTTGGAGAAATGGAGATGACACAGCCTGCCCTGGGCCAGAGGAGGTCCTAGCAGAGGGTCTCCATTGTCTGACCTTGTTGGAATGGGGGGCCCTGGCTGGCAACTTAGCCCTATGGGGCCACGGTTAGGGTTTCCAGGAGAGCAGACCCATGAATGATTGATGCTCTCTCAGCTTGGGTTTCCTGCCTGTCTGCCTCCATATCGACACTGGGTGCCATGCGGCAAGCTCCATCGTGGGACTGGTTAGTGGCTGGACCTTGGGCAAGCAGGCAGCACCCTGCTCCTTCTACCTGGCCTGCACCTCCCAGGTAAGCCAGGTCCTGAGAGAAGGGCATCCAGGCTCTGAGGCCATAGGGGCTGGAATTCATAGAGACTCTGCCAAGAAAGAGGCTGAGGTGGGGAGCCATAGGCATTGTGGCTGGGCATGATCTGGTTGTGTTCCAGTAGCCAGTCCCTCTCCACCCCCAAAAGGACGCTTTTGTCCCTCCACCAGTTGTGTGAGGTAGAGTAAGGACAGCAGAAGGCGCTGGGTTCCCCCTGGCCACCTCATTGTCATCATCCTGCAGATTCATTGCCTCCCCTATATAGAACCTTCAGGGACAAACAGGGCCACCTGTGCTGAACTCTGAGGTGCAGGGAAGAAACACAGGCAGCAGTGCAAGACACTGAAGCAGTCACAAGCTGCTTGTAGGACCCTCCTAGTCACAGCCTGCCAGGGCCTGGAGGCTTGGCCCTCACCTGGCGTCCTGAGGCAGGTGCTAATGGCACTTTCCTTCCTGGGATTTTAAACATTTGGAATGACAAAATATCAGGATCTTGTGAAGTCTGTACTTTTCTTTCTTTCTCTTTTGGGATATTGGTGTATGTATCCCAGGCTGACTTCAAACTCCCAAGAAGAGAGGTCTAGCCTTGACTCCTGACCCTTTTACCCACTTCTCCAATGCCACATTGCAGGTGTGCAACAGCTGTTGTTTTGTTTGAAAGAAGCTTTTAAAAATCTGTACTGTAGGCTGGCCTTGAACTCACGGCAATTCCCCTGCCTCCACCTCCCAAGTACTGATATTAGCAGCATCATTGCCTTTGAGTGGTTTTAAACTGTCTTGTGGAACACTGGGGAGCTGCTCCCACAGCTCTAACTTGGAGCACATCTCTCCACTCCTATAGCTCTTCATCCTAAAACAGGACTTACAGCTGAAGCTGGGCGTGGCGGTGTACTCCTCATGATCCCAGCACTGTGGAAGCAGTGGCAGGAGGATCACTTCAGTGTTAAAGTCTGCCTGGACTACATAGTGATATGTCTGAAAGAAACAAGAGGCAGGGTCAGGAAGTGTGGCGAAGATGGTAGAATACTTGCCAGGCATGCAAACGGCCTTGGGTTCAATCCTCAATACTGCATAAACTGAGTGTAGTGGTGTATAGCTGTAATCCAAACATTTGGTAGGTAGATACGGGATGATCGGGAGTTCAAGGCCATTCTCAGCTCTGTAATGAGACTGAGGCCAGTTTTGGCTACGTGAGATCTTGTTTCAAAAGTTTAAAATCAGGGCTGGAGAGAAAAGATGGTTCAGCTGTTAAAAACATTTGTTGCTCTTGCAGAGAAGCCAGGTTCAGTTCTCAATATTTATGTAGACTAAGCTAGCCTCATATTCAGAAAGTCAGCTGTTTCTGCACCTCCTAAGTGCTGGGATTAAAGGCATTTGACCCCATGCCTGGCTCCAGATAAATAAATCTTAAAAAAAAAAAAAAAAAAAAAGTTAAAGCTGGTATCGCAGGTTGGTAATCCCAGCATTTAAAAGGCTAACACAAAAGGATTGCCTCAAATGTGAGACCATTCTGGTCTATACAGCAAGTGCCAGGCCAACCAGGGTCCTACAGCAAGCTCCTGTCTGAAGACAACATTTAATAGTCTCTCCAGTAAGTGCACTTGGGCACGTGGACTCCTTGTGGCAAAATGGTATTAAGTTTAGTCTGAATTTCTGACCACATCTGTAACCTTCACCAAATCACAGAGTTATTGGACAATCATCTCCTCACTGGTAAAACTGATTATAGGGGGACCACATGAGACTATCTATTTAAGTGCCCTGCACAGGCTAATTACTCAAAAGGTAATCATATTGGTCCAGAGAGGGGCAGTGACTGTCCTGAAAGTGCACAGCACCATCTCTCTCATACCAAGCCATCATGAATTTGTTGATTCAGCAGACTGGCAGTCCATGTCCTGCACTACACTGAGGACCCAGAATGGACACTGCTGTGGAAGCCAACCTGGGCGCTGCTGGCCACGGTCCCCGCACAGAGCTCAGTGATGAGGACTACTACCCTCAGAGCAGCTGGGACACAGTCTTTCTGGTGGCCTTGCTGCTCCTGGGACTGCCAGCCAATGGGCTGATGGCATGGCTGGCTGGCTCACAGGCCCGGCACGGGGCTGGCACAAGATTGGCCTTGCTCCTGCTCAGCCTGGCCCTCTCTGACTTCTTATTCCTGGCAGCAGCGACTTTCCAAATCCTGGAAATCCAGCATGGAGGACATTGGCCACTGGGCACTCCCGCCTGCCGCTTCTACTACTTCCTGTGGGGTGTGTCCTATTCATCTGGCCTCTTCCTATTGACAGCCCTCAGCCTGGACCGCTGCTTGCTGGCACTGTTCCCACGATGGTACCCAGGGCGCCGTCCAGCCCGCCTGCCCCTCTGGGTGTGTGCTGGGGTCTGGGTGCTGGCCACACTCTTCAGTGTGCCCTGGTTGGTCTTCCCTGAGGCTGCTGTCTGGTGGTATGATCTGGTCATCTGCCTGGACTTCTGGGACACTGAGGAGCTGCCTCTGCGGATGCTTGAGATCTTGGGAGGCTTCCTGCCTTTCCTCTTGCTGTTGGTCTGCCACGTGCTCACCCAAGCCACTGCTTGTAGGACCTGTTGTGGGCATCAGCCTAGGCACATGGCCTGCCATGGCTTTGCCCGTGTGGCCAAGACCATTTTGTCAGCCTATGTGGTCCTGAGGCTCCCTTACCAGCTGGCACAGTTGCTCTATCTGGCTTTCTTATGGGATGTCTACCCTGGGTACCTGCTCTGGGAAGCCCTGGTCTATTCTGACTACCTGATCCTGCTTAACAGCTGCCTGAGCCCCTTCCTATGCCTGGCAGCAAGTGCTGACCTCCGGACCCTGCTGCGCACTGTGCTCTCCTCCTTTGCAGCTGCTGTCTGTGAGGAACGACCTGGAAGCTTCACGCCTGCCGAGCCACAGACCCAGGTGGCCTCTGAGGGCTTGACTCTGCCAGGACCAACAGCTGAAAGCCAGTTAAGGTTGGATCCTGTGGTCCAGCCTGAGGTGAACCCCTCAGTCCAGTCACAGTCAGATTCTATGGTTCAGCCTGAGGTGAGCCCCTCAGTCCAGCCACAGTCAGATTCTGTGGTCCAGACTAAGGTGGACTCCCTGATCCAGCCACCATTGGATACTGTGGTTCAACTTGAGGTGAACCCTTTGACCCAGCCACAGTTGGATCCCGTGGCTCAACCTCCAGTGAACCCCTCAGCCCAACCACAGTCAAATTATGTGGTCCAGCCTCAAGTGGACTCCCTGAGCCAGTTACAATTGGATCCTGTGGCCCAGCCACAGACAAGCATGGAGGCCCAGACCCCTGCCTGTGAGACTGAGTCAGCCTCTAACCCTGGTGAGGAAAACTTCCCTAGCTCATCCCCAGATCCCACTCCTGGGGCCCCTGAGAACCTAGACAGACCAGCTGTTCTCCAGGAAGAAAGCCCTAGCAATGTCCCCCCAAAAGAAGCTCCCAGGGCAGGACCTACTTGAGTGGCGGGAAGCCTAGGCCTGCCAGGGCAGTAGAAGAATCAGAGAGAGCCAATGAAGCAGCTGGGCAGAGGTGGAAACATGAAGAAACCCAGCAGTGAGAACCCCATTGAGTCCCTTGAGCCTTCTGAGAAGGCTGAGGGGAAGTGAAATCAGTCAGCCAAAAGTCCCAGGCAGGGTGCTGTGAATGTCTCCACCCTGGTCTCACCAGGCATTTTCATTACTACCCCAATTACCCAACCTCTTTGAGCCACTGAGGATGGTCCTGCTCTTCCAGTCCCCCAAGATCCATGTTTCCTTCCCCGTATCACCTCTATTCTCCTAGTGGGAGATAGCATGAGACACTTTCTCTAGGCTTTATCTGATCTCCTTCTAATCTTTCCCTAATTTCCCCCATTCCTGACTGGTTTTCTGGCTTGAACACCCAACAAAAATATGTTCCTATAAAGAAGAGAGGCTTCCAGGAACCCACAGACTCCAGCAGGAACCAATTGGCCTGCCACAGCCAAGCTGTCTCTGATGCTCACCTACCCCCAGCACACAAAGCCTAGGACAGGATTTCTCTAGTAAGGTGCATGCAAGAATGAGGCATCCAGGCAAGAGTCAGGAGCAGCCAGGCCTGGATTCAAATCCAGCTGTCACACCCTGACTTAGTAAGCCACCATGCTCTTGCTCTGAGGCCCTTTGAGGATTATATAAGAAAGTGAGTGCGGCATATGCTGTAGCCTGGCACACAATGAGGCTCTGGGGCAGATGCCACTGACAGAAAAATGGCTTCCAGGGGCTGGGACTGCATGGCAGGAGGACAGCACCACCATCTGACTGGACTACCTGAGGTCCTTTGACTGCTTATGTGGCAGACAACCAGGTGTCCTGAGGGTGTCCTTGAGGTGAAAGACTCAAGAAATCTTCAAGGTCTCACTCCATTCAAGAGCTGAACTGATGTCACCTGCCACTAGCCCTCAGGGAGGATTGGACAGGATCCGAGAAAGCTGCAGGAGCAGAGTGCACTAGAATTTGATCCCCAAGATACAAACAAGAAGCTGCCCAAAGGCAGAGAGCCCTGAGCACCATGGTCCCAGGAAAGGCAAAAGCTCCGGAAGTCACAGAGCTGAGCCTGCTCTGCCTCTCCAGCTGCAGGTGCTGTAAGGGAAAAACCAATACAAAACAGGAAGTTCTGAGGATAGTTTCCCACATGCTTCTCTCTAGTAGTCACCCACTCTTCACCCAAACCAGTTTTCTGCTCCCAGCCTCTAGTGTTCCCAGATCAGGCCTCCCTCCCTTATCCCACCATCCTCTCTCCATTAGTGAGTGAGTGGCTGAGGAAAAGCCCTCCCTCTGCACAGATGTCCACAACAGTGGTGTTTTATGTGAAGCTTTTCCTGGGAAGCTTGCATCTTTTTTTTTTTTTTAAAGAAGGAATTATTTATTTATTTATTTATGTATATGAGTACATTGCAGCTGTCTTCAGATACACCAGAAGAAGGCATCAGATCCCATTACAGATGGTTGTGAGCCATCATGTGGTTGCTGAGAATTGAACTCAGGACGTCTGGAAGAGCAGTCAAGTGCTCTTAACCATCTCTCCAGACCAAATCTTGCATCTTAAAAGGCAAGGTGGCAGGCTGTGCCAGCAGCTGGGAGGGTGCAGGCACATCTGCATTGTTGCAAACTCATTCTTTAATGTCATTTTTTTCTGATCCACATGATGGGGGAATGTGCAGGGCATGCCTCACTCCTGTAATCCTAGCACTCAGGATGCCAAGGCAAGAGTCTCATAAGTTCAAGGCCAGCCTGTCTACATAGTGAGACCCTGGACCAAAAGAGCAAGGGCTAGAGGAACAAAAGCAATGGCTTAGCAACTAAGAGAATATTCTTGTAAAGACCAATGTTGGTTCTCAGCACCCACATATGGCAGTTTACACTTGTGAAACTCCAGATCCAGGGGATCCAACACCCCCTTCTGATCTCCATGGGCACCTACACACATACAGACAGATATACATATAAATTAAATTAAATAAATCTAAAGAAAAGAAAGGGCTGGTGGTACAGCTCAATAGTAGGATGCTTGCCTAAAACACTCGAGGCCCTGGGCTCAGTCACCAGCACTACA
The DNA here is from genome assembly GCA_030674055.1 of Rhabdomys pumilio. NCBI lineage: Eukaryota > Metazoa > Chordata > Mammalia > Rodentia > Muridae > Rhabdomys > Rhabdomys pumilio. The sequence goes on from JANHMN010000003.1 coordinate 133,146,403, forward strand.
ACATAATGGACAAATGTGGGGTTCACATGAGAAGGCCACAGAATGGCTAAAGCAGTTTCAAAGCATACTAGTATCGTGAAGGAACGATAGGTCCTGTCTTAGTCACTAGTCTATTGCTGTGAAGAGACACCATGACCAAGGCAACTCTCATAAAAGAAAGCATTTGGTTGGGAGTTGCTTGGAGTTTCAGAGGCTTAATTCATGATTGTCATGGCAGGGAAACGTGGTGGCAGGCATAGTGCTAGAGTAGTTGAGAGCTACATACCCCACTGATTCACAAACAGAGAGAATGCACAGGGCCTAGCATGGGCTTTTAAAACCTCAAAGACCACCCCCAGTGACACAGTTCCTCCCACAAAGCCACACCTCCTAATCTTTATCAAAGAGTTTCACTTCCTGGTGACCAGGTATTCAAATGTATGCCTTCTAATAGGGGCCCCAAAGCCTTTTCAACATGGCAGACAGAACGGAGAATAAAACTTCCCTGTGTCCAATTTTAGCCCACCCCATCTCTCAGGGAGTGAACCAGTCCCACCTCCACGGTCCTCAAAGGGAGTAATGTGGGAGAATTGCTACTCAAAAGGAAGGTTTTAGAAGATAAAGAGGAATTTCCTAGTGGCTCACAGAACAGGTATGTGTTAGAGAAGATGGCACCAGAAAGGGAGACCTCAGTCTCAAAACAGTTCCCAATTCAGGCAACATACTGCAGGGGACTAGGTTCTTCTTGCTTTCTGGGGGATGCCCACCTTCTCCCTCCCTGTGTTTCTTCAAAGGAGCCAGGTGTTGGTTCTGAGAGCTGTGAATATGAATATTTTGCAATTCTATATTCAGGCCTGCTGCTCATTCATTCACCTAGCATGAAGTGATTTCAGGCAGGGTACTGGCTGGAGTCTCCTTCTGGGCACTGGAAGGCCATGGGGGATGGTAGGGTGGTAGTATACAAGCAAAGTCCCTATCTTTCGTTTACTGGCATGAATCTTAGCAGGGTGCCAAATAACTACACAGTGTAGCATCTGGGACTAAGAAGAACTAATGGGAACAAGGAACAGGGACTAGGTGAAAGGAGAGCTCAGAAAGGCCCACAGGGGAAGTGACACTTGAGGCCTGGGGTCATTGAGGGATGAGGCCTTCTCAAGGCCAGGAAGAGCTTCCAGAAGAAGGAAGGGAGCAGGATGTGTTAGCCTGAGGTAGGAATTGAGGTTTGGTGTCACTGGGACACATGCTGAGAAGGGACAGTGGTGTGTGTCTTGGGGTCAGATAGGAATTCTGAGAGAGGAACACGGGGACTGTGGATTTTTATTTGAAGTGGGGTGATATGGAAATGTTGGGGGTGGGGAGTGGGATATGGAACTGTATCCACCTGGCCTCACATGGGCTTCCCTTTGAACATCCACCACCCCAACCAAGCCACACTCCCGCCTGCCTGGCTTCAGGGTTTATGAACAGTGAGAATTGGAAATAACAAACTAGGACCGAATACCAGCTGGGAGGTCTCAACCAAAAGCCTGTTCTCTGTAGGCGTGTTTCCTCAGAGTGTAGTAACAACTGAGGTGGGACACAAGTCCACCTAGCCTCCCACACACATTTGGGGCTTTGTGAAGGCTAAACAAAGCACCTTTTACCTCTGTTCTGCCTCTTCCCGTGTCTCTCTTCTCTTTCTGGGAGAGACAACCTCCCATCGCCACTGGTTACTGGAGGTGGACATGGAGGAATAGTCTTCTATTACTATTGTGGGTCCTAACAGGGGCACCTAAATCCTCCAGGATGAGAGGAGATGGGTGAATCTGAGGAGACAAGTCCAGACTCTGACGCGATGGAGGGAAGAAAGGAAGGTACATGGGATTCACTGTCATCCTCTACTTCGACTTTCTCTAAACCTGAGCAGGAACCAAAGGAGTCCATCAAGATGTATGAGGTTGCCTTTCACCTCTTCAATGTACATATCTAACTGACATCATGAACCCCCAACTTTAAAACCTGTACCTATGGCAGGGTGTGGTGGCACAAGCCTTTTGCCAGCACTTGGGAGACAGATATCTGTGAGTTCTTTGCTAGTTTCAGGCCAGCAAGTGTGATCCTGTCTCAAACACAAAACAAAAAACACGTGAAAATGTTAGAGGCGGAGCCAGAGAATCCTTTTGGGTAGAACTGGGTAGGGAAATAAGAGGGCAGGTTTCAACCCTCCCCAAGAGACTCCCACAGTTCATACCTGAGGCTCCAACCACCCGCCCCTTTCAACAAGCTGCCCAGGGCCTAGCCACTAGGCCTTGCCCCATGGGCGGGGCATTCCAAAGCCCCGCCTTCTGCGCATGACCTTACCCCGCCCCCCCTCGTCTGTCACTTCCTGATTCCCGCTTCCTGCTTCCCAGAGGCTGGGATCCGGAGCCGCCCGAGATCGCCGCCGCAGTCCCTGGCGCATCTGGGGAGCAGAGAGCGGTGAGCGGTGAGCGGTGAGAGCGGCAGGGACGGACTAGGGGCGCGGACGTGGGCCTGGGGCGGGGGGCGCGAGCCCGAAGAGCACCGCGCCCCACCCTCATTCCCAACTCCTTCCCCCAACCCAGCCGCTCATCTCTCCCTTTCTGGGCAGGGATCTTTGGAAGTTGGGTTCCTGGTTCACCTTGGACCGTGCTCTGAGGCCACTTTGAGGACCTGGCAGCATCCTCGACCCCTGTTCTGCCAGGGTCCCTAGGCCGGACTTCCTGCAGCTCTTTGCACATTCCCTGGGACTCAGCTGCGGCCTAGTAGGAAGACCAAACAACCCCCTTTGCTGCCTCTTCTCCCCATTACCCAGCCTTCAAACTCTGGGCATGGAAAGCTCCTTGGAACCATCTAGGACCTACAGCAGATCTAAGCTCCATCTCCCTTTCAGCAGCACACACACACACATACACTCAGAGCCTAGCCAGGGAGGGGTATGTGGGGGGAGAGACTGTTGGTCTGCACCTATGAACCCATTCTATAAATGGGAAAATAGAGACTCCCAGCATTATCATGACCAGTTTCCTGGTGACATGCTCTGTGTATCTCTTTGGAGGGGAGAGCTGATCCAGGTGTCTCTGTCCCACAGACATGTCCTTTCGAAAAGTTGTGCGGCAGAGCAAATTCCGGCATGTATTCGGTCAGCCGGTCAAGAATGACCAGTGCTATGAAGACATTCGAGTGTCCCGAGTTACCTGGGACAGTACCTTCTGCGCAGTCAACCCCAAGTTCCTGGCAGTGATTGTGGAAGCCAGTGGTGGGGGTGCCTTTATGGTGCTTCCTCTAAACAAGGTGGGCCTCAATGGGTCAGGGTGGAGAGGAGAACTGAGGACATACTGGCCACACCTGTGGGCAGGGCAGTTTGTGCCACTTCTTGGCCTGTGGCTACTGCTGAATTGTTGGTGCAAGTACAAAAAGTGTTTATTGCCACCAAGTGTGGATAAGAGGCTGCAGGCATTTCCTCATGTGCTGGGTGGAGCAGAGTCACATCTGGGCCACCAGGAACCAGAGTAGTCACTTCATTCTTGCACCTTGGACGGCCCACAGATACTGGGAGGAATGGAGATCAGAACTTTGGGGTCTTCTCTGACTGCCCTTCATGCCTACAGACAGGCCGCATTGACAAGGCCTACCCAACAGTGTGTGGGCACACAGGACCTGTTCTGGACATCGACTGGTGTCCCCATAATGATGAAGTCATTGCCAGTGGATCAGAGGACTGCACTGTCATGGTGAGCAAAGGACTGTTCAAGTCAGGGTCTCTGAGTGTGGCTGAAGGATGCTGGCAGCAGGGGCAAGCACAGGCCTGAAGCCATCCTCCCTCTCCCTACCACAGGTGTGGCAGATTCCAGAGAATGGGCTGACCTCTCCTCTGACAGAGCCAGTAGTGGTGCTTGAGGGGCATACCAAGCGTGTGGGCATCATCACCTGGCACCCCACAGCCCGAAATGTGCTTCTCAGTGCAGGTTTGCACCATTCCATATCCCGTCCTCTCTACCCTTTCCCAGGATGATCCTGGAGTGTTCAGCAGCCTCTCTCACAGGCCAATCTAACAGGGGAAGTGATGCCTACAAAGATGGTGACCTGGTTCAGTACAAGAGATGGGGACAGAGTGGGCCTACTGGGCTGATGCCTGACTTGCCTGAACTGATGTCATGCCCCCCAGGTTGTGACAATGTGGTGCTTATCTGGAATGTGGGCACTGCAGAGGAGCTGTACCGCCTGGACAGCTTGCACCCTGACCTCATCTACAACGTGAGCTGGAACCACAATGGCAGCCTCTTTTGCTCAGCTTGCAAGGACAAGAGCGTCCGAGTCATCGATCCCAGGCGGGGCACCCTGGTGGCAGTAGGTATCCCCAAAGGGCAAGGATGACAATGTTCAGACTCAGGGTCTTGGTCTGCACTGTACTGACCACTTGTCCATCCGACAGGAACGGGAGAAGGCTCACGAGGGAGCCCGACCCATGCGGGCCATCTTTCTGGCTGATGGGAAGGTGTTCACCACTGGTTTCAGCCGCATGAGTGAACGGCAACTGGCTCTCTGGGACCCAGTGAGTGATGTAGTGAACCTAAGGCGGGCAGGCTTGAGACCTGGGCCAGGCAGACAGATTAGCATGGAGGAGACCGCTGTCTGTACCGCTTAGATTCTCGGCCTGACCCTGCCAACCCCTCACTTCCCTGTCTCCAGCTCCCTGGCTCTCCCTAACACTCCCCCAGTGCTTCCCACATCCTTATGTCTGCTTGCACAAACCATAAAGGTACCCTTCTCCTTCAAGCCTCCAGTCCCTGACCGAGTGGGGAACTCTGTCCCTCAGCAGAGTGCTCCTGCACAATCAATTCAAGGGCCCTTTTGAGGCCTGGGCTGATACCACCTGGGTCCTGACCCTTCCTGTGGCCAGATGTCTTCAACACTTGCCCATTAGTTTGGGAATAGTCTTAAGGCCTGGAGAAGGCTGGGAAAGTGGGACCTGGAAATGGAGAAACCCTCAGCATGTTGAGAGGTGCTGCTGATGCTGTGAGACTGGCTGAGGCCAGTCCAGCAGTTCTTGGAACAAGATGCTGACTTGACCCAATTGTCCCTCATGTGCTTAGGAAAACCTTGAGGAGCCCATGGCCCTGCAGGAGCTGGATTCAAGCAATGGGGCTTTACTGCCCTTCTATGACCCAGACACCAGTGTGGTCTATGTCTGTGGCAAGGTGAGGCTGGGTGGCTGGCAAACTTAGGCTGAGCATAAGAGGACCTGGCCAAGTGCTGAACTTCCTTATTCCCACAGGGTGATTCCAGCATCCGGTACTTTGAGATCACAGATGAGCCCCCCTACATCCACTTCCTGAATACATTTACCAGCAAAGAACCCCAGAGGGGTATGGGTAGCATGCCTAAGAGGGGCTTGGAGGTCAGCAAGTGTGAAATTGCCAGGTATGAGGGTCCTCTGAGGCAGCCATCTGTAGGCAGACTTTATTCAAGGACCCTGCCTGGTGGGGTGGTCAGACATCAGGGGCCAGGTTGCCAGCATCCAAGGTGAAAGTTCAGTTTGTGGAGGCTAAACTGGGCATGGTGCCATACACCTGTCATGCCAGCATTTGGGAGGTATGAGGACTGCAAGCGCAGAGGCCAGCCTGGGCCATGTAGTAAGTTCAAGGTCAGTCTGAGTATCTAGTAAGACCCTATCTCAAACCCACACAAAGCAAGGAAGGGAATGGGTGTGGAGCTCCGTTGGTGGAGTGCCTGCCCAGCATAAAGCCCATGGTTCCCAGCACTGTAGAGGGAAAGCTGTAACATGCCTGTAGTTCACTCAGGAGGTAGACCTGGGAAGAGCAGAAGTTCAAGGTCATCCTTAGCCTTGTAGTGAGTTTAGTAGGCTCAAGGCCAGCCTGGAATATGTGAAACCATGTTTCAAAAATTAAAGGGAGCAGCACATTCCTTTAATGCCAGCTTCTTGCAGAGGCAGGCTGATCTCTGTGAGTTTGAAACAAGACTGGTCTACATAGTGAGTTTCAGACTTCAAAGGCTACATACGTGGTAGACCCTGTCTCAAAAAACAACAAAAAAGAAAAAAAGAGAGAGAAGAGAAAGAGGAAGAATCACAATCATACAGTTGCCTAGGGTCATGCTCTAGGGACCCTTGAAACAAGGAGGCCATGAGTTCAACTCACAAGGCAGCTTGTATGTGTGGTCTCAGGTCTACCTGTGGGAATATCCAGGAGGGGAAACTAGAAGGCTGTAGGAGGCTCCACCATGACTCCCCTCCCTTTTCCAGGTTCTACAAACTGCATGAGCGCAAGTGTGAGCCCATAGTCATGACTGTGCCAAGAAAGGTGAGGCTGTTGGTAACCCTGTCCACCCATTCGCTCTCTTCCCTAGCAGAAGGGCCACACTAGGGCAATGGGTGAGGCTGGTGAGTGGGTATAGCCCATGGGCTGTACCAATTCCAGGGTGGCCTGAGTTCTAGTGAATTGTTGGAGGAATGGCACAGGATGAGCTGAAGCCCTGCAGTGACAGACCAGGCACTTAAGAGCAAGATGTGGGGGAACAGAGGGCCTCCCCTAGGAGGCCAGGCTAACTGTGGGGCTGGGATGGTATTCTGTGGGAGACGGGGCTAGAAGAAGGATGGATTCTGGTCATGAAACCCATGAGGAGGATCCTGGAACACAGTCCCACTGTATCCAGCTGGTGATTATAGTCTCCCAGTCATGTCCCACAGTAAAGCTCATAATCTGTGGGCCATAGATATGGCTCACAGGACCCCACAGAGCCACATAGCTAGCCCTTGTGGTTTGCTGCAGATGGTGCCAGCAAGGGCTGTGCCAGGAAGGACCAGGCATTTGGAGGATGGGTTGGCAAGAGTACAAGTCAGGAGGGTGTAGATGCAGCCACTCAGAGACCAGATGCAAGATCCCTGATAGGGACCTCCAACTGATTCTGACCTCCCCTACCTGGTGCGTAGTCTGACCTCTTCCAGGATGATCTGTACCCTGACACAGCCGGACCTGAGGCTGCTCTTGAGGCAGAGGATTGGGTGAGTGGTCAGGATGCTGATCCAATCCTCATCTCACTACGGGAAGCCTATGTGCCCAGTAAACAACGGGACCTGAAGGTCAGCCGGCGCAACGTACTATCGGACAGCAGGCCTGCCAGTTACAGCCGCTCTGGAGCCTCCACAGCTACTGCAGTGACTGATGTTCCCAGTGGCAACCTTGCTGGGGCTGGTGTATGTGCCCTACATTTGGGAGTGCTGTCCCATTGGCTGGGCCTCTTCCCTAGGGGTGGGTTATGGCTGATAGCCTCTGACTTCCATATGTCTTTGTAGGAAGCTGGGAAGCTGGAAGAGGTGATGCAGGAGCTTCGGGCACTTCGAGTGCTGGTCAAGGAACAGGGCGAGCGTATCAGCCGCCTGGAGGAGCAGCTGGGCCGCATGGAGAATGGTGATACATAGGACCACCAGGGACCTGCTCCCGACACTGCCTCCTTCTCCAACCCTCCCCACCTAGCTTCTGTGGCCAGGTCACACCAGGCAGTTGGCTGCTCAGTGCCTCTGTGGCAGGTCATGGCCAGTTTGCACCTCTCCACAGCCTGGGGCCCAGGTTGGAAGCACTACCTGGCTTTTGGAAAATTTTTGTACCAAGGCAAATTCCCAAGTACTTTAAGGGACCATCTCCACGACCTGCCCAACCCACTGCCCCCTCACCAGAAAAAAGCAGCAGAGATGGGCTCTATATTTTCATTCCAAATAAAATGCTCTTTCTAAAGCCAGGTTTGACCTACTGTTATGGAGGGTTAGGGTTGGATGCTAGGAAGTGAAACTGCAAACCTTATGTGCAAAGTAGCCCCTACATAACAGAATTCCACCATACAAAAAAACTGACATAGAAGGGCTAGGGAAGGGTGTGGGAGATGGGTTAGTGGGTAAATTCACTTGCTAAGCAAGCCTGATAACCTGAAACCAATCCCTGGAACCTACAGTGGAGAGAAGCATCTGACCTCCATATGTCCCCACATATGAAGGCATGTGCAGTTTTGTTGTTTTAGTCTTTTGTTTTAAGGCTAACCAGATACCCACTTTTAGTCCCAGGCCCGCCAAAACTACATAGTATATGGGTGGATTTCCTGCTTTGGGTTGAGTTCTGGTCACAGATCCTGTGGCCCCCACCTCACCTAGAGAGGGATGGGAAGATCTGGTATGAGTCTGGGTAATTCTGAGAGGCTGAGACCCCATCAGGGTCCTGTGATAGGCAAGAGTGGGTGGGGCATTTGAGACAGGAAACGGAAGTATCAGTAACTCCTACTAGCTACTGCACTGAGAGCTCCGGGGCTCACTTCTCACTAAACACAGCCAGAGGTGGGTGCCCGTGAAAAGGCCATCGGATCAATGGTGAGCTGTGGAACCCTCTGGGTTCTTTGGGCACAGTGGGCTGGGGATGGAATATCAAGGGTCCAGGAGTTAAGGGTCTCCTTCCATAGCCTTGGGCAGCAAGACTCAGGACTACAATGGGTTGGAACTTAGTTCTCACCTCAGATCTGGGCTCTCTGGAATTAAAAGTGTCCTCCAGCTCCTCATGCTAGGCACAGTAGGCACAGTCTTATTCCAAGACCTTTGGAATAGTCTCCCATCTGGTCCCCTCGTGAGCTGAGTTTGGGTGTAACTCCTTTCCCAGAGCTTGATGTACTACTATAGGGGAGTCTTGTGCCTAGCACCCCTCCCCCGCTAGCACACACCCCCACCTGCTTTGTTCCAACCGCAGGCTTCCTCTGATAGCTACACATGCTGCCCCCAAGCCGGGTGGCCCTGCACGCCTGAGGCCCTTCAGGGTAGAGTGGGGAACTGAACGGAAACCCTGCAGCTGGGGCAGCCTCATGGTTGAAAGGGACTTCAAAGACTCCTCATTCTAGGACCAGTCAACCTCTGAGTTGATCTAGATATCTCCATCATGGCTTCCAAAGAGCCACCTGCCACTGGCCTCTCAGGCCCCTTCAGCTCCCTCGACTGCAGGGCAGGCCGCTTTCACATCCAGCTAATACCCACTGAGCATCTGTGTGGCACTCATGATTTTAGGTGCTTCCCCTCCACTCCCTCCCAATCCAGGCACTTCTTCTGGTGGGAAAGACAAGGCAACAGAATAAATCAACAGATCATATTCTCCAGTGTGGGAATTTGGTGGGAAAGCATAATCAAGGGACCTGAGGTTGGTGAATGGGTGGGCTAAGGTTACAATTTAGCTGTAGAAGTCATGCAGGTGTGGGAGGGGGTGACCAGGACAGTGATCCGAATGTTAAAAAACAAACAAACAAAAAAACTGTCTAGCAGGGCCTCATCAGCCAGGCCTACCTAGCCCATGGCAAGATTGTAGCCGTGAGGCTTTGGAAGTGTCTAAGCAGAGGGAAAGCCAGTGCACAGGCCTCAGACAGTTGCAGGCCTTGGGCAGACACAGGCCTCAGGCAGTGAGCAGTGAATTACAGGGTTGAGTTTAAGGTGTGCAAACCAGAGCAAGGACCTGACCAAATATGGGCTGGGGATTTTCTGCTTCACTGTACCTATTTTGCTTGAGGCAGCTGAGGTCTTTGTTAGAATTCAGTTGGTCTCATCAGGTGACAAGTCCTTCCTACTGTCTCCCACAGGCTCTGCCTGGTACCCTCAGACTTGGGGTGCTGCTGGCCCTGCCAGGGGTGCTGGCCTCTGGGGCAGGCCCAGAGGATGGTGCAGGCTCCAGTATGGTCACCATCATCCTGCTGCTCTTGCTCCTACTGCTGCTGGTCACTGGCCTGGCCTTGGCTTGGCGGCGCCTCAGCCGTGCCTCAGGGGGGTACTACCACCCAGCTCGCCTGGGTGCTGCATTGTGGGGCCACACCTGCCGCCTGCTCTGGGCCAGCCCTGCAGGGCGCTGGCTTCGAGCCCACACTGAACTGGGACCCCCAGGAGAACAAGAGCCGCAGGAGGATGAACAGGATGCAGAAGATTTCATGATGGGTGGTGGCCCTGAGGAAGCTGATGCCAAGGAAGAGGAGCAGCGGTGTCAAGCAGAGCAGACCCCAGATGCACATGACACAGACAGTGAGGGGGGGCTGGGCTCTCAGGGTCCTGTGGGCTCAGGCAGCAGCGCTGAGGCCCTTCTGAGTGACCTGCATGCTTTTTCAGGCAGTGCTGCCTGGGATGACAGTGCTGAAAGAGCAGGGGGCCAGGGCCTCCGTGTTACTGCACTGTAGGAGTCAGCTTGTTGTCTTGTTCCTGCCCCAGCCTCTGACTCTCTTCCCATGTTGTCATGGTGAAACACAAACTGCCCTTGACCTTCGTCACCCCACCCTCACATGAGCTTCTTAGACTGAGACCCCCACCAGTTCCCCAGAGTGTGTGCATCCGTCCCAGACAGGCACTGGGCAGACATTGAAAATAAAACTTCATAAGCACTGAGGTCCGTGGTCCTTTAGGATCCTCTCCTCTCCCTAAACAAGCCACTCTTGTGTCCTGGAGTCCAGCAAAAGCCACTCTGCCATGATTCAGTCCTTTACTTCTACAAGGGCACAGGTCCAAAGACAGGCCAAGTCCCTTCTGATGGGATGGGGGTTGGGAACCACCGCCTGTGGCTACTGCCTGCAGCCCTGTGTACATGATTGTAAGGCTCATCCTTCCACACACAGACACATTCTCATCTCCTGAACATCCACAGGTCAGAGCCAGCTGGGTGCTCACAGCTGCCCGCTCTCTTCCTCTATTTCCTAGCGCCCTGGGCGGCCCCGTCCCTTCTTAGACTTCTTGGTTCCTGAGGGGGGTCGGATGGGAAGGGGGGCAGTGCTTGTGGGTGGTGGTGATGATGGTGGTGGCAGGAGTGGAGGTAGAGATGGCTCCATGGGCTCTGGTGGGCCAGGACTGGGCCTGAACCCCTCAAAAGGAGAGAACTTGAGGGGGCTGCAAGAGAAATCAAGGCCGAGTCAGAGCCTCCTAGGCCTAGTCAGGAATACTGGCAACAGGGGAGGGAGGTTAGGCACAGGAGTTTGTAGGTCCACAAACTACCACTTTAGCAGCCTCTGTTACAGATGTACAGGGACTGGGGTCCCACAATGAGCAAGAGCCTGAGGCTAGCCTTTAACCAAAGAAAAGCTTGGCCAGAGTAGCCCACAGGTACTGGTCTATGCCAGGGAACCTTGTCCCAGCCACATGCCTACCCTGTCCCTGGGTACCTGATGGGGGTGCGGGGACTGCTATTAAGGCGTCTGGGGGAGCGCAGCTTGGGCTGGAAGGAGAAGCCCTCTTTGATGCTGTCCAGGACAGAAGGTGCCACATAGGTGAAGCCCTGTGGGGAGAGGCCAGGCCAGGTGATGCTGGCATCTCCAATTCCTAGCTACAATCCTTGTTCTGGTCCCCATAACCCCCAGGACCTCACCAGGAAGGCTTGGTTGGCACTCTCACTGAGGGCTGTGTCATCTGGACTATCTACTGGTGTCTGCCGTGTGAATCGTGCATCAAACTGGCTCACGTCCTCTTCTGATTGCTGTGGGAAGATCCATGTGGGAAATTAAAGAAACCCAAAGTGTAGGACCTCTACATCCCATGCAGCCAAAAAGACTCCCATATACTCACCAGACTTGGCCTGAAGGGAGGGTCCACACGGCGGGCCAAGAGGTCATCCCAATTGATATGCCTGAAAAAGGGGTGCCTCTGAGGGTAGAGGGTGCCCGGGAATATGTCAATTATTCACCTCGCCCAACTCCCTGCTATATTCCACTTCATTCTCTGGCCCCAATTCCTTGAGACAAAACCAGACTCACCTGGACATCAGCAGCATCTCCTGGGCCACCCCCAATCCGTTGAATGGGATTCCGCTTCAGAAACTGCACAAGGTTAGAGGTGAGGGTGGAGAGAAGCTGATGGTGTGTGCCCAGCCTCCAGAATGGGGAGAAGGCAAGCAGAAATAGGGTACAAGATCTAGACCATGGCCTCTGCCCACTGAACCCCTCAATACTTTCAAAGTTGGGTCAACAGTGCCTTCTTCATGAAGCCTTAATGGCACTCCCCTTCCCTTTCTGATGGAACAGGTCTAATGTTACCACAAGAACACCCTGCTGATAAAGACACAGATCCAGTACTGCTCAGGGGCAGTGGGCAGGCTCTCAGAGCCCAGGCCTACACTTGGGGCTCTGAATCCCAAAGCCAATGTTTCTGCCATTCCCAGAGACAAACTGCACAGGCAGACAGAGTTGGAGGGTGGCCTTCCCCAGAGCCTAGGGACAGTCAATCAGATGTGCAGAGTTGCTGATAAGGCTTAGGGGAAGAGATGGAAACACGTCCCTGGATGGAAAGAGGCCCACCTTTTTGGCAAGGTCCCGGGCATCCGGGGTGAGGTAGGGGGGCAGCACCAGCTTCCCTTTAATGATTTTATCCATAGTTTTTTTCCGGTTCTCTGCGGTGAAGGGCGGCTGGAGAAGGCAGAAGGTGAGGGCAGCCTAGGGGTCCTCCCACCCAGTCTTGCCCCAGTCTGGAAGGGGTCTCCCCAACACCCACCCTGCTCCCAGGGAAGCTGGACTTGCCGATCCAGTGAGCATGTCATACATCAGGGCTCCCAGGCTCCACCAGTCCACTGCCCGGTTGTGACCAATACGCACTAGAATCTCTGGGGCCCTGGGAGGCAGGTGGAATTGTCAGGAAGGGCAGGCCCTCTCTGGTTATTCTCCCAGACTCAGGCCAGCCAGGTGCTACTTACATGTACTCAATGGTGCCACAGAAGGTGTGAGTGATAGCACCCTCATGAATGGACTCTTTGCAGAGTCCAAAGTCTGTCAGTTTGATGTGGCCTGTGGAAGAATGTTGAAAGAGATGCCACAGGCTGACATATAGCCAGGTCTACTCGTGGGCTCCTCAGCCCTGCTCTGCAGACCTGGCAAGACAAGGGGTGTAATGCCTATGCATGCGTGCGACATGCTCACCCTGGCTGTTGAGCATGATGTTCTCAGGCTTGAGATCTCGGTAGATGATGCCTTGGGAATGGAGATGGCCCAGAGCTAGTGTGATCTCTGCCAGGTAGAAGCTGCAAAGACAGGACAAGGTAAAGGCAGGGCGAAGGCTGGGGTGAAGATAAGGACAAACACCCCCAGACACCCACCAGGCTGTGTCTTCCAGGAAGATGCCTTCTCGCTCAAGATGTGTGAAGAGCTCACCACCTGTGACACAAGCACATTAGCAGCTGTGCACTTGGGCCCAGCCCCATTACTGTCTGAGCGTCAGTTTCTTCTAGAGAAAAATGGGACTTATAGATCCCACCCTACCTGCCTCCCAGAGCTGCCGTGGGGACTCAATTCAATCAGCAAACATCTATCGTCGCCTACTCACTCGGTGCCTGGCCCTGTGCTGCGTGAAGCTGGGGCAGAGTTGAGAAGACCCAGACATTGCCCTCAGGATGCTCAGTCTAATGGGAAGACAGACATGTGGACACTGCTCTAGACGCCAGGCACAGGGCATACTCATGACAGAGGGCAGAGGAAGCTAATCTCAATACAATGATAGAAAGGGTGGCTCTCTGTGTCTTGACAGAGCGGGAAAGGATGCCAAGCATGCAGGAAGAAGGTGTAGGCCTCAGCTGGTACTGGGGACACAGGTAGAAGGAATGGGTCTCAATCACTCTTGGTGAGCAATGGCATGACCAAAAAGACCAAGGCTTTGCTTGGGTGTTTAGAGATGCATGCTCTAGGAAGATGACTTTTGCAGTTAGTGGAAGTGATACAAGAACCCAGGAAAGATAGAACCTCAAAAGCTAGCTTAGAAATGGACCTGCTGGGTGTAGTGGCACATGCTTTTAATCCCAGACAGGGGCAGGGAATGTCTTTTGAGTTCTATGTAGTGAGTTCCAGGCCAGCCAATGCTATATAGTGAGATCTTGTCTCAAAAAGACAAAACAAGGTATTTAGCACACGCCTTTAATGCCAGCACACTCAGTCTGCAAAGACAGGCAGATCTCCTGAGTTCAAGGCCAGCATGATGTATATAGTAAGTTCCAGGCAGGCCAGGGCTACATAAGCAGACCTTGTCTCAAAACAAAACAAAAACAAAAACAAACAAAAAAACAAAAAAACCCCACAAAACAACAACCAAAAAACCTTATAGAAACAGTAACCACCCATCAGACTTCCAAGAAGAAGGGTGCAGATGAGACCTGACTGGGTACCTGATACACAGGGGACAGGCAGGAAAGATAGCAAAAGTAGATGAAATTCTCCCTGGACATCACATCTATACAAACTTCCACCAGCCCCACCCACCTTACAAACACTAGGCACTGGATGGATGTTTGCTGAATGAATGAACAAATGGAGAGACAGACAGATGAACAAATGGCCAGGCATGGTGTGTGAGCTCCTAGCCATCTTCCACGATCATACCTCTCAGGATTCCCTAAGTCCCCACCCAGTGTTCCCAGGCTGGCTTCCAGCCACACACTATTCGGCCTAGTCCATACACCTACCACTGAGGCACTCCAGGATGAGGTAGAGTTTGCCACCTGTCTGGAAAGCATAGGCCAGCTCTACAATGAAGGGATGCTTCACAGATTCTAGAATGTTCCGCTCAGCCCGGGTATGTGCTGTGTCCTTGGCACTGCATACAATCTTGGCCTAGAAATGCAGGAGTTTGTTAGAAGTTGAGGTACCCAGAGTGTTTTCCTTTTTGCTCTGCTGATTTATTGTCGCAGAGTGCTCAACCTCAATATTCAACTATATAAAGGAAGAGCTAAGGGGAAATCATGACTCTTGCTTCTTGTAAACACTGAAACACAACTTGGGTATATAAGTGTCTAGACTCTAGGTCTGTGTAGACCATGGCTGTGCAGTGATCTCATAGTCATCCCACCAGTAACCAACCCACAGAGTCAGGGTACCAAGGGCCAAACAGTATCACAACTAGCCCCTTTTCTAGAAGCTTCTATCTGATCATGACAAAGACAATGGGAGGACTGGGCATTAGACTCATAGGCTAAAAGCGCATGCTATGAAAGCATAAAGATCTGAGTTCAAATCTCCAGTATCAATATATAAAAAGCCAAGGATGGCTGTGTATGCCTGTACCTGGGACTGTGGGATGTGGACACAGAAGGATCACTGGGGTTTGCTAGCCACCAGCCTAGCTTCAGGTTCAGTGAGACCTTGTCTCCTGAGAGTAAGGGATAGTAAAAGTAGTAAACTTTTCTGGAACTGGTTTATCCTCCCAGTTTCTCACCCTTGACACTTTTCTGTTTGTTTTGTTGAGACAAGGTATCATTATGTAGCCCAGGGTGGCCTACCACCACCAGATCCTCCTGCTTCACCAAGTCCTGAGACTACAGGTGTATCCTACCAAGTTCAGCTAAACTTGACACTACTGACACACTGAGCCATACAGCTCTTTGTTCTGGGTTCCTGCTCAGCTGTATCCTGGGCTTCTGTTCACTGAATGCCAACAGTACTGCCTGCCCCCAGAGTCTGACAATCAAAACTTGCCATATGTGCCTTAGCAGGCAAGTTGTTTCCATTTAAGAATTACTCCAAAATAGCGTATATGACAATAGATACTAAGTCAGGGAGTACCAAGATAAGGACTATCTTCATCCTGTTTCTGGCTGTCTTTCCAAGAACTGGTACAGGTTGCTGGGGATGGCAGCTACTCTGTCTTGGCTGGCTGAGCAAATGACTCACCTTCCTCAAGACTTTCATGGCATATATTTTTCCCAAGTTGGTGCCTTGCACTTTTCTCACCTGGAACACCTGTAGGGCAGGGGAGACAGGATTAACTTCCCTGACCACATCCCATCTTCAAGGTGCCCCACCCTAAAGCTCTAGTGTTGGGACCAAAAGGTCTAAGCTCAGCTTAAGGGTGGAACAGTAAAGATCTCCACCAGATTTTGAAAGGATCTGCCCTTCCCTCCCTCAGATTTCCAGCTCTGAATTCCATGAGAAACTCAGTAGATTTACAAGCCTATTAGGTGTGAAGGATGAAATGCTGTCTCAGGCTACAGCTGAGGTCACCAGGAGGGGAAGGGATGCTAGTACCTTGCCATAGCCCCCCTTGCCCAGTACACTCAGTAGTTCAAAGCAGTGGGGCCCGATGCGCTCAGGACCCAGATTCACGCTGCTCTCTGTCAGCTCCACTTCCTCATAGTGTCCCACTGTCCTAAAGACATAATAAGTTAGTGAGGGAAAGACTCTAGTATACCCCAAGTCCCATCCCCTACTCCAAGCCCTCATCCCCCAAGCAAGACCCTCACTCACTCCAGGCCAGCAGCCCTTAACTCGCCAAGGGGACACACGTCCTGTGAGAAACCAAGTGATAAGAACCATGGAAGGTGCCAGAATATATCCTCTTAACCTAGGCTGAACTGCTTGGCCCAAGGGAGAGAACCAAGGATAGGAAGACAGCAGCAGGAATGGGGAAAGTTCGGGAAGGAGAGACCAAGGATAGAAAAGGGAAGATCGGGCCCAGGGGCTAGAGTTGGGGCTGGGGTTGAGGTTGGGGCTGGGGTTGAGGTTGAGGCTGGGGCTGGGGCTGGATCTGGGTTTGTAGGGGTCACAAACCACTCAGAGTAGGGAGCGCCAGGACTTTGGTTATCCAGCTGGGCTCCTGGGTCCAGTCGCACCCGGAGGGAAACACTCACCGCAGGGCTGAACTCCAGTTCGCCCTCGCCCTCGCTTCCTTCCTCGGTCTCCAAGTCTAAATCAAACACGGCCGCCATGGCCCCGCCGGTCCCGCGGGACCCTCGGCCCGGACCAGGCGGAGCTCTGACTGACAGCACCAAGCTTGGGTTCACGTCATCTCTCCGCGACAGCAGCCGCGCGCTCTGATGACGCAAGCTGGCTTCGCCCACTCTCATGTCGGGTGGGAAGAGAAGATGGCGCCTGTCGGAAAGCCTCTCGGGAGTCGTAGTTCCAGAGATCTGGACCGCCCATCCTGCAGCCTTATGAATAGGCTTTACTAGACCATCTTCCTCGTCGGTTTCTCTTGGGTCAGCTCTCGACCGAGCAGCACGCACAGAGGCTCCCATTTTGACTCTGGGGCAAGTTTAAGATTTAATGGGCAGAATTACAGGTGTGTGAAGGTTTGAGTTTAAATGGCAACTCCTTAACCCTTCTTAGAGCTAGCTGTGAGCTGCCTAGAAAGAAAAATTGTGTCTGTTCGATTGTATTAGGGAACAATAGGATATATTAGGGACACTCCTTATAACCTCCCTGAAGCTCACAGATCCTGCAGGTCTGACATTTTATGAGCGACTGCCTGGGATTTGTTACAAGGCTCCCGTTCTGAAGGGTTCAACACACCTAAATATGGACTTTTGCTAATTTAAGCATACCGAGTATTCCTGCTGCCTAGTTTAGAATAGATACTTGAATAGAATATGGTTGAAAGGATGGATGAGAACTGGCGAGATAGTTCAGGGGGTAAAATCACTTGTCACATAAACCTGGCTGCTGGAGTTCTATCCCAAACTAAGCCTGTGCATTTTGATTGGAGTCTGTCTGGATGGCCTTTCCATTGCATAGGGGATGCCCACTGGGATACACAGTGTGAACTCAGATGAGCAAAATTTAGGGGATCCAGGTCAGCCTGAATGTGACCTAGGATTGTAATTCAAGAAAAAAAACATCCTCAAACATACATGTAGGTATAAGATAAGCCCCTGGCAAAAAGGTCAAACCTGGGGCCCAGCCAATAGGTTGCTTTCCACCTCTCCCTCCCACTTCCCAGCTCCCCACCTATGAACCCAGGTGGGGCACTATTTAAAACAAACTGGATTCCAGATACTTTACTAGTTTACAAGTCTTTATTTGGGTAGGCATGTTTTCGGGAGCTGTCCATGGCTCTTGTTTTGGACAGAGACGGGTGTTTTCAGAGTAGCTAGCTTCCTAGAATGAGGAAAGGTGTGTACACAGAAGTCCAAGGGCCAAGCTAGTTAGGTATGCCAGAGGCCAAAGCAACAAAGCTGGTAGGGAACATGTATGGTATATATGGGAAGGAGGTGTTCAGGAGTCTGGACGCTGCTTATGAATGAAAATAGAAAGTAAGAGAGGACCTGGAGGCTGACTGAGCATGTAAAACCGTAAACAGAGAAGGCTGGTCTTTGCATCCTGTCCACATCCACTGTGATAGGACTGTGGAGGCAGTCATTTTTTTCTCTCTGAGCCTGCTTCCTCATCTGAGGCATGGGGGCACTAGAGTTTGCCTGAAAGTGTGAAGGGAAATGGTTACTCCTAGTGCTGATCATAGACATTTGCTTTTACTGCTCAGGCCAACAGACAAAGTGAAGCACTGCCAGGCATTTTCAGGAGGTTCTACAACTGTCCTGGACCTTGCATAAAGACTGGTGTGCCTATCTCAGATTTCATGGCCTTTGTTCAAGGCTTAGGGGTTGGTGGAAGTTCTCTCCTGTATAGGGGATGGGAAGAGAAGGACCTGGAGGGTAGGAGGAGTGAAGGAGGAGGAGCCTGGGTTTCACCCACTCCCATCTGGGCTGGGCCCTGACAGTGTGGTGATGAAGCTGCTATTTGTTAGTTCTTTAAAGGTTAAGAGTCCTGAGGATACCTGGGGCTAGATGGAGGCTTTAGGAAGGCAAGAGGACCCAGCAAATTCCAGATACTTGTTTTATGGTCCTTGAATCCAGAAAACTTTGATATCAAAATGACTACTGTTCTGGAATAGACCTGAGGCATGGGAGTGTGCTGACTCAAGTTTGGGGCAAAGTGACAGAGAGAGGAGCAGGAAAACAGTGCCACAGCCCCTGCCCCTAGCACTTCATCCCTGCTGCTCCTTGACCCCAGTGCTATTTAAAATGAGACAGGAAATGGGCAACTGGGTAGTTGGGCCTGTCGATGCCTAAGCCCTGACAGATGCCTAGCAGGCGGTGACGGGCCTCAGCAGGGCTGGGCCCAGCACAAGCCACACTGCAGTAGGGCTCCTCATACTGGCCAGGTATCAGGGCCTCCTCCAGCAGGTTGAGTCGTAATTGACCCTGGTCGTGGAGGGCCTGCAGAGTCTCCCGACTGCTAGGGGAACTCAGCAGCTGTAGGTGCTGGGACACCAGGCACATGACACCCACTAGGTAGCCACGGGCACGAGGGTGGGCAGGCAAGGCAGGCTGCAGGCCACAGGCCACCATTGTAGAAGCCAGAAGCAAATCCACACCATAGAGCTCCAGGATCCAGTCTCGAAGGTAGAACCCTCCCATTCGAGGATTGATCTCAATGAGCCTTGGCCCAGCCCCAGTCATCTTGAGCTCCACATTGAAAACCCCATCCAGCAGCCCACAGCCCAGGCAGCAGCGAAAAGCTGCCTGCACCATCTGGGCCTCCTGCTCTGGTGCTAGCCCAGTGGGCATGCAGGCTGCAGTCTCTGTGAAGCCAGGCAGCCTTGTGGGGCCATTATCAGAGACAAAAGCAGCCAGCAATCGTCCACCAAACACCACCAGGTCCACATCATGCTCTGTGCCCTCAACAAACTCCATTAGCAGCATAGCATTGCCCCAACCCAGCCCAATGCCTGGGTGGTCAGCCTCACCCTGCAAGTCATGGAGGATCCGGGAAAAGTGCTCATGGCACTGTGGCCCATCCTTTACCAGCTGCACGCCTACTGCTCCTGACCCAAATTCCAGCTTCATCACACCTGGCAGGGGTACCTGGTAAATGGCCCTCTCCACATCAGCCTTGCTCTCCAATGGGCAGCAGGCCACGGCATGGAGGGAAGTTGAAGGCCAGGGTGGGCCCTGACATCGCAACAGATGTAGTTGGGTGCGGCTCTTCTGCTTTGCCAAACACATGGCAGCTGGGGGGCTGCAGGGCAGACCCAGCTCTTGGCAGAGCAGAGCAGTAAGCACCAAGCAGTCATCCCAGAAGGAGAAACAGCCATCCAACTTCAGGTTCCGTGTCCGTACCAGCTCAGCCAGCAGCCGTGCATTCTCCTCATCCCTCCGGTGCTCAGTCACATCAAAGTGGATAAAGGTCTCTACCAGCCGGGATGCAAAGTGATTGGGGTCTGATTCCACCAAGTGCAGCTGAAACAAACCGGAGGGACACTCATGTGAGCAGGTGTTGGGTCATGGAAGATACAGGATAGTTTTCTACAGGGTAGACAGACACCAGGTGCTCAGTATATGTTTACTGATGACTTGAGTAAGTGTGCAGAGGTGAGACACCTATATCAACCTGCATAGGAGGAAAATCAGAAGAACAAAACTTCAAGAGGAAAGGGCAAGCTGAATGAGAGGAATAAGGTGCAGGAAGAGTCCACCAGACGGCTCATTAGAGCACACTCACAGGCAGCTTTCCCGCAGGGCTTGGAGACCAGCCATCAGGGTTGCGGCTGGAGACAGGTGCTTGCTTCTTATCATTCCTTCCACATGTTTTTTTTTTTTTTTTTTTTTTGGTTTTTCAAGACAGGGTTTCTCTGTGTAGTCCTGGAACTCACTCTGTAGACCAGGCTGGCCTCGAACTCAGAAATCCGCCTGCCTCTGCCTCCCAAGTGCTGGGATTAAAGGCATGTGCCACCACCGCCCGGCCCTTCCACATGTTCTAACACTGTGGTGTGATGTGCAGAACTCCTGGGGAGCCCCATGTCCCCAAAGCTTGTGTTTGCTAGGTGAACAGAGACACAAGGCAACTGCTACTGAAGGCAGAAGCAGCCACTGATGAGGGAGAAGTGGCTGTGTGTCAGGTAACTCAGGAGTCTGTCAGTCCTTCAACTGGCATACACTCTGTCAGGTAGAAATTGTGATGCCAAGGCTGTTGAGAATTTCCCAGGGACTGTGCATGGTGGAAGACAGGCAAGGAGGTCACTGCGGTGGACTAGAGGCAGCCCGAGAAAGACTCAGCTTTCTTATTTGTTCCAATAGGAATGATAATGTCTGTTGCCTGGCTAACTCCAGATCCTACAATATGAGTCCCTGCCTTCTTCCAACAATAAACTTAACTTGAAATCAATAAAGTGTTCATTTCACTCCTGGAGGATCCTATGTGCCAAGCTGTAGGAATTCAGCTTCAAAGATCTTTCCCCCAAGGCAGAGCTAAACTTCTTCCTAATCCAGATGTTCAAGACCTAGTAGCTACAAGGTTTGGTGGTACGTATTTTGTAATTTCAACATCTGGGAGGCTGAGGTAGGAGGATTGTGTTATGAATGTCAAGTCTGGGCTACATAGTGAAAAATCTGTCTGGGGAAAAAAGTGTGGGAGAGCTCAAGAGAGTGACCCCAGCACCTGGGAGACAGGCAGGAGGAGCTCAGAAAGTTCAAGGTTAGCCTGATTTTCCTATTAAGTTTCAGGTCAGGCTGAGCTCCAGAGTAAGACCACGTCTGGCACAAATAAATAACCACTAAAATATACAAAAATATAAATATAAAATAACACTTCTGAAATTCCAGAATCTAGAGGTAGGAGGATTAATTCAAAGCAAGCTTCAGCTATATAAGGAGTTTGAAGCCGTCATGAGTTATATGAGAACATATTTCAAAGATCTCAAAACACTGAGGGCTGGAGAGATGGCTCGGGCATTAAGAGCACTTGCTGTGTTTGCAGAGGACCAGACAGAGTGTTAGCACCCACATCAGGTGACTCTGGATCTGATAATACCCTCTTCTGGACTCCAATGACACCTGCATACACCTGCACATATACATACTTCCAAACACATAACATTTAAAAAGTAAAATAAATTGGGGCTGTAGAGACGGCTCAGCAGTAAAGAGCCCTAGCTGCTCTTCCATAGGACCAGGGTTGATTCTCAGCACCAACATGGCAACTCACAGCAGCCTGCAATTCTGGTTCTAGGGGGATCGATGCCCTTTTCTGGCCTCTGTGGACACCAAACTCGTACATGGTGCACATACATAGTTGCACGCAAAATACCCATACACATACAATTAAAAATAAATAAATAAAAATAATGAAATCCAGGTCTCTAGCTCAGGGATAGAGCTTGTTCCCATAGTATATGCAAGGCCATAATTCAATCCCTAAAACAGCAAGAAAAAAAAATCTGGTCAGGCAGTGGTGGTGCACACCTTTAGTCCCAGCACTCGGGAGTCAGAGGCAGGCAGATTTCTGAATTCGAGGCCAGCCTGATCTACAGAGTGAGTTCCAGGACAGCCAGGGCTACACAGAGAAACCCTGCCTCGAAAAAAAAAAAATCTCTACGTGGTGGAGTGGCTTTAATTTTAGATTAGGGTGGAAGAGGCAGGAAGATCTCTGGGAGTTTGAGGCTAGCCTGATTTACATTGCGAATTCCAGTCAGACAGGACTATATAGTGAGACTCTTTCTCAAAAATAAATAAAATAGAGAAGTGAGCTCCTCTATAGCCGTGAAATACCGCCAGTCTCCTGCTCATTCCAGCCTATTTACTCCACCTCTTCTTTCCTTTGTTTTTTCTGAGGGGCCTCTCTCACAGCTGCAGGGTCCGCCCCTCGCCAGGAAGGCCCGCCTCCGGAAAGCGGCCACTCTCTTCTGAAAACTAGTCCCGCCCATTTATAGCCCGCCCTCACCAATCAGAACAGTATTAGGCCCCGCCCCGCCCACCTTCATCCCGTAGTCCCGCGCCGCCTCCCACACAAACTTCTTGCTGACGCCGCCAGCGCCGATCACCAGCAGCTGCTTGCCGTCCATGAGGTGGCGCCCTGAGCGCCGCAGCATAGTCTCCACCAGCGGTGCTGCGGCTGCCTCCTCAGCTGAGTGTACCAGGCGCGGCGCGGCCCACATCCCCTCAAGCGCGCCGCATGCCTCCAGACACAGGCCACTGTTCAGCTTAAGGACCACGGGAGTCAGCGTGCGTCCGACCACTGTGAGAACGAAGTCCACGCCTGGGCCGGGCGAGAATGCGCGGATTGAGCTTCCCTCAACCCGGTTCCCACACTGCCCAAGCCGCCCAGCCCGAGCTGCGCCTCCCATGCTCACCGAGGAAGTCGGTGTGCACTTGGCGTCCACCACGCTGCTCCACACTCAGTCCGGCCTCCAAGGCCAGCACTGCGGCCAACGCGGCTTCAGCTGCTTCTTTGATGCCCTGTCCCAGAAGCGCCACCTGCGCCTCCTCTTCCAGGCCGCACTGGGCCAGCGCCACCCCCAGTGTCCTCGGCAGGGTATAGTGGTGCCGCACGGGTCGATCCCCACGGCCCACGCCACACACCACCTGACCACAGTGCAGTTCAGAAGGGGCTGGCCTGGGAGAAGTCCCGCCAAAGCTCACCTTTCTAAGTACCCCTTTGACACCTGCGCATCTTCCCTACACCGAGATCCAGGCCCCACCTTCCACGCACTTCAAGAACCCCTCCCCCCTTGTCCCATCCAGACCTAAACTTTACAAATCACTCTTCAGCTTCACTGGCCATCTGGTGCCCAGATCCCTCGGGGTTATGCTGGCTTCCAGGCCCAGCTCGAGGATTCCAAGCATGCTTGCTCCAACCTGCTATAGCTACCCTGTTTTTCCCTAGCCTTAGCATGTCTCTTGAAAAACCCTCATCATCTCCCCTAGAGTTCTGCTGAGTATCCAGGAGGTCACCCAAGCCTCCCTGGGTTCCTCAGCATGGCACCTTCTTATGGGACTGATCCTGAGTTAGTTTCTTCTGTAAGGAGCAACATTGTGAAAAAGGAATCAGGCCCCCAGGACAAGGAAGAGAGGTTAAGCACAAGAGCTCTGGCTCCTGATATAAAAAGGGTAAGGAAGGTTGAAGAGGGAGAAAAAAGTGTCAACCCTAGGAGTCCCCTTGGAAGTAACCAGAACCCCCTACCCCAAATTATATCCTCTCTCTGCACCAGGAAGGCCCTCATCAGAGCAGTGGGGTTAGGCAGAGCTGGGGTGGACAGGACTGTGTCCTAGGCCTGAGCCATTCTCACCTTACTCAGTAGGGGCCTGTCACCCTGAATCCGACACACCACTGCACAGATCCGCACAGCCAGCTCAGGGCCAGGTGCAGGACTGCCTGGGGGAACATGAGAAGTCTAAGCCCAGAAGCAGTCTAGAGGTCAGTCTCTGCTCCCAATTTCTGGCTGGCTCAGGAGAGAACCTGGTAAGGGCAGCCGGACAGGTGGGCACATGGCCTCCACAAGGACACTCTCCTCTTCCTCCAGCTTCTCCAACAATCCCAGCACTGTGCTCACCACTGTGGATGGCTCTGCCCGCAGATGCAGAGGCAATACCTGCCGTCCCCGCCAGCGCCAGCCACTGAGCCTCACAGCCACCTACAGCAGAAAAGGGAGAGGACCTTCCTCACCACCTCTACTTCATGTGCCTGAAAGGTAGAATGCTCATGCCACAGGTGCCAGTAAGTAAACTGAGGTAGGAAGGCACGGGGCACTGCTATGGAGTAATGGGACAGTGGCAGAGCTAAGAGTTGGGGATTATTTCCCAACAGGACTTAGTAATCACAACATGGGTTCCCTCCTGCAGGTGCCCACATAGACCTCAGTGCAGAAAGGGCCTGTTGTTACCTGTGAAGCATCACCCAAAGCCTCGGAGTGCACAAAGGCCTCTACTTCCTCTTTCACCAGTGTTTCCTGGCCTTCCTTCCCACTGAGCTCCACCAGCCGTAGTCCAGGGCTGGCATCCCCTCCCCGAAGCAGCCCTGGAGGCCTATAAGTGAAAGCCAGGGTAGCTGGCACGGCCACACCACTCTGCTGGGACAGCAACCACCTCATCAGCAGCCGGTCCTCTAGCAGCCGTGCCAGCTCCGATGAGGCTCCTGTGGGGCAAGTGAGATTCCGAGCCAGCTCTGCTGCCTCCTTGCCATGGCCAGATTCTGGCCCCAGGCCTGCCAAGAAGTAGGTGGCATGCCGAGGGGGAACAAAATCATCCAGGAATGTCAGGCCCCCTGGATAGAAGCTCACAGCCTTGGAGACTGACAGGGCCGCCTCACCCTCTTGGCCTGGAGTTGCCACCTTCATCAGCCAGGCAGGGGACAAGCAAAGGAGCATGTTTCCTGTGGGCAAAGGGAGGAAGGTGGCTGGCCAGGGAATGCTTAGTAGTGCTGACACTCTCCACCCCCAGCCCCAGCTTCTGTGTCATGGGGGTCAGTGACTACCAGAACCCACCCCTACTCAGAGCATGGCAGCTGGTCCTGTGGAATGCAGGAAGTTGCCAAGGTTGGTGGGTATTTTGGGATGTGGCTGGGCTAGGGCAGGGCTGCCCTTTCTGTAGGAGAGGGTGAGGAACTTGGGCACACACTCACCAGGGCTCTGGACCCCACCCTCCAGCAACAGAGATAGGAAGGTGCTGGGGGAACCCAGAATGCACAAAGTCACCTCTGCCCCAGGGCAGCCTGGGGGAAGAGAACATTGTCATGTTCACCAAGGGTCCTCCTCTTGCTGCCCTTCTGCCTACTTTTCCCTACCTCCACTTTCCCACCCTCACCCTTAGGCCTCCCAGGTCCTTCTTAGGGGTCAAATAAGAAGATAGAGGGAGCTGAATATGAAAGGGGAGATGCCCGACATCCCTGCCTTGAGACTGGCTCTTTTTTTATCTGCATCTGATCTAGAAGGCACTGGAAGACAAATCTAACCTGAGTTTGGATTTTGCACATGACCTCAGAAAGGCCACTGTTTCTCTAAGCCTCAGTTTTCCAGTCTGTGTGATGGGAACAAGTCTGTGATTCTCATGTATTCTAGCTGAAGATCATTTGGTCCACACAAAATTATTCATGACCCACCTGATCTATGAAACAAGGAGGCATCTTGGGATCGCAACTGCTCAGCTGCATCCATAGCATCTCCTAAGACATCGCTCTAGAAGTTTCAGCTCCATAGAATATGCAAATGATATCGTGGATTTCCAGGGAGCAGGATGGGTAGGGTGGGACATGGTGGGGAGCCCTGACCTGATGTCCTTGTAGACATGACCTGCCTGCCCTAGGCCCTCTGGTTTTGCCTTTAGATGGAACCAGAGCCTGGGGGAGGAGCCAGCCTGGACAGACAAGGGGAAGCAACTGAACTGAAGGTCCCTCCCTGTCTCTGGGAGGCCCATTTTGCAGAGCCCTGAGGCACCTGTGCGAGGTGCCTGGCTGCGATCCTGGGTCTCAGGAAGGCCAGCTTGCTGCAGACAGCTCTGAAGGAGACCGTAGTAGTACACAGTCCAGGCCCGAGCCTCAGCCTCTTCCGGGGAGCCCTTGCAATCCAGGCTAACATCCTGGCGCCAAGGCCCAGGGAAGCAGCCTGTGGGTGGCAGGCCAGCACCTCCTTTCCATGGTTCTTCCTTTCCATCCAGGTCCTTGGAGCCCAGGGGACAGTCCCACTCCGTGCTCAGTGGATCCAGGCAGAGCTGAGCAGGGGGCAGAAACAGTATGTCTTGGACAGGATTGGCAAAGGAGTATGTTACATCACTCAATGGTATGAGCCAGCCTCCCAGTCTTCCCACCTGGGTCAAGTTCAAAGGACCAGAAGAGGAAGGAGGGGAGGGAAGGCTTACCAAGTGGGAAGTGTGGCTAGGTACAGTACACTGATAAATGACACCAGTCTTGGGCCCGTGAATGGGAAGGGACATACTCTCCGTTGAATTCCTGACCCCTATCACACCTAGGGTCTGTCCTAGCTAGAATCATAGGAGCCTGGGCTTTATCACTGCAATCCCAGCTCCACACAGTGCTGACACACAGTAACTGGTCCACAGATGTTTCCGAACTGAAATACTTCAACCATTGTCTAGCCCTGTTCTCTCTGGGACTCTGACTCATCTACCATCATGGAGTTTGTTGTTTCTTACTAGGAGACCTTATTTCCTCCTCATCACCCCAATGTAACACCTCCTGGTGAGGGCTGGCATTGTTTTGTTTTCTGAGTTGAGGCTGACCTCAAACGTCTATGTAGTGGAGAATGACCTTGAGCTGATCCACACATCTCATGAGTGCTGGGGTCATCAGCATGTCCCACCACTGCAGGCTCACGTGGTGCTGGGGAGAGAACTCAGCCCCGTGTAGACTGAGCCCACACTTTACCAACTGTCTTGCAACTCCAGTCCCTCCTTTTGTTCCTTTTTCTTCTTCATTTTCCCTTTCCTTTTTTTGAGACCGGCTTTTGCTTTTTAGATCATTCTGACCTCAGGCTCCAGGCATTCCACCACCCAAGCAGTGAGATGACAGGTGTGCACCACTACGTCTGATTTCAGAGGGAGCTGGGAATAGAACCCAGAGCCCACTACATGCTAGGCAAGCATTCTCTAAACAAATTAGTCTCTCTGGTTGGTTGGTTGGTTGATTGGTTTGCTATGTGGCCGAGGATGGCCTTGAACTGGCAATCTTTTTGCTTCAGAGTGCCGAGATTAAAAGCATGTGTCACCACACTTGGTTCAACATGTCTACAAGTGTATGGAGTTCTGGCACTATTTTCTTTGCAGGAAGTCTGCAGGAAGAGGACACCTCTGTCCCCTGTCTGAGGTGGGGAGCCTCAGGATGATAGAAATGAGGACATTACTCCTTGCAGTGCCTTGGCCTATACAAGTCTGGCGGCTAGGCCTGTCAGGAGATAGCTGAACCACCCACTTTGAACAGTTTGCTAGTTCTCTCTGCCTTAGTGGCTGCCTGGTGCCTGTCTTAGTCCCACCTCGTGGGTTCCATCTTGCCTAGAGGAGATAAAAAACTGTAAGCTACAACCCAGACATTCAAGGTCTGGACCTCAGACCTTCACTTGCATCTTGGAACACCAAGACTGAATTCTTTGTGTCCTTTCCTAGGAAAGTACTCTGATGTCATGGACTCATGGCTCATCTTTGTGTCCCAGTGCTGGGCAGGTAGGCGGTACTCCATAGGAATGAGGAACTGTTACCAGGCTGACAGCACCTACCTCCTGTGGATAATGTGGCACAGGTGAGTGCCTGGTACACTGAGTAGGGGGTCAAATGATGGAGTCAGTTATGGAGTGTAAGCTGACAGTCCTCGGGGCTAGGTTTCTGGGTGCCAGTCCTTGCCCTCCCTCTATCCAGGGACTTGGGCCTTTGTGGGAAGGGACCACAAGAGACTCACCATCTTGGAGGTAGAGAGGCAGAGAGACTAGGGGACAGAGAGACAAAACAGGGATCAGAGCATCCTGGTCCCTATCTGACCTTTCAGCCCTTAAGACTACAAGGAGCCCATACATCCTGTGTCCTATCCCTGCCCCACCCCCACCCTCAATGGAAAAGAGGAATTTTTTGCTCCATGGACCCCAAGAGCCATGCATCTCTGAGCCCTCCAACCCCTGGTTACACCAGCTATGCTAGGAACTAGGGTGTTAGCTCAGCCTCTGCAGTGGTGGTGGTGGGGTGAGCAGGGTTCCCATGAATATGTAAGATTAGTGTTAAGTTCTACAAGCTCTCAGGGTCCCCAACCCATATCCCCACTCATCCTTGCTCCCTGGCTCCCATGGGGTAGGGCAGGAACAGGGGTACCTGCTGTTGGCAGCAACTGGATCAGGCTAGGCAGGCGAGCAGAAGAGCAAAGAACAAGAGCGTTCTGCAGTGGTGGAGGCACAACACACTATGGCAAGTGGCTTGTCCTTATATAGTGAGCCTGGCCATGCCCTGGGCGGGCGGGGCAGTTTAGACTCATGCCAGAGCCCCGCCTCTCCCTTTCCCCAGTGGCTCCCTCCTCCGCAACCCAGGCTTAGGACAAGGGACTTGTGATCCAGAGGGTGTTGGGATCTGATAACTGACACAGAGGCAATCCACAGAACGGACACTACCCTGAGCCAGAGCCTAGGACTATCCAGACACAGACAAATCTACAGTGAGATCCACAGGGGAAAAATAGAGGGAAAGCTATGGACTGGGAGGAGAGGCATTGTGGGGAGAGTGTGCCCAGCATGTTACTGGAGTCGCCTGGGGCACTGGCTCCACCCTGCCCTTAGATGGAGCAAAGCTCCCAATGCTCCCAGCCAGGCAGCTGTCAGTCCTAGTCAGGAGCCCCTGGCTACATGGCACAGTCTCTCAGTGTCCTTCCTGAGCCAGTTAGGTAGCATGAGGACAGCTGATTAAAGTGCTGGTGTGAAGCCAGCAGTATATACTCCTTGCAATGGCAAGGCCAATATCCAGAAGCAGGACTGCCAGAAGCCCACATACCTGATTTTTGTAAGTGCAGTTACACCCACAACCTCCCCGAGAACCACACACTCATACCTGGAGGCTCATGCAGTCTGCCAGTGTGTATCACACTAGTAGGTTCCAATCTTGGCTCTGGGCTGCAGGATCTGCCGAACTAAGGTTTCAATACTGAAGCTCACTTTCCTTCTGCCCTCAGCCATAGCGCCTCGACCCATATGTACCAAACACTCTGACCCTCCCTTCCCCCTGCTTGCTCCCCAGGACCTCCATTGTTCTCAAGAACATCTTGGGCAAGGAGAGTATTACAGAGCCAGCAGCACTCCTTGAGAACAGAGGTAGCAGCTTTCATAGTTTCCCAGAAAGTGCATGCATAGAAGTCTAAGAGGACCACTTCTGTCTCTACCACTCAGAAGGGAAGGTGGCTTATCTAGGGCTCCCTAGTCCCCTGTGTCCTCCACCCCCACTGGACTTTCCAGAGCTTCTGTGGACTCCCCTGCCCCAGGTCTACATATGCCTTAGGTGACAGTCCCTACCCTGATTCCTACAATGAGGGGCACAGCCCAGGAACCCCACTTTCTTGCCACATGTGTATCCTAAACAACAGAGGGGTCCTACTGTAGGGACAAGGTGGAATACAGATGGCTCATGCAGCTTCTGAAGATTTGGCTTCTCATTTTCAAATGGAGATTCTTGTGCATTCTTTACAGATAGCACTTAGTAGGCGTCTCTGGATACTATGTGAGCTTGTAATTTTCAGCAAGTGCTTTGTTTTGTTTGTTTGTTTGGTTGGTTGGTTTTGTTTTGTTTGAGACAGAGTCTCTCTGTGTAGTCCTGGCTGACCTGGAACTTGCTTTGTAGACCAGGCTGGTCTTGAATTCAGAGGTCTGCCTCCCTCTGCATCCTGAGTATGTACCATCACACCTGATTTATTTATCAAAATAAATGTTTATTCTTGTAACAGGCACTATATGAGAGCATGTAGTATCTCAGTTCTTAACACTGTGAAACAGGAGAGATTTTGTTTCAAAACACAAGCAGACAAGGCTTTGTCTCGATAAAACAAAACCAGCTAGTCATGGTGGCATTCACCTGTAATCCTAGCACTCAGGAGGCGGAGGCAGTAAGATCACCATATTTGTGGCTAGGTTTTTCTACACAGCAAGTTTCAGCCCAGCTTAGGCTACCTATCAAGATCCTTTCTAGAAAAAGAGAAAAAAAGAGCCAAGTATAGTATAAGCACATGAAATCCTACCACATGAAAGATGGAGGCAGGAACAGGAATTAGAAATTCAAGGCCAGCCTTGGCTGCATAGCAAATTCAAAGTTAGCTTGAGCTATTTGAGAACATGTTTCAAAAAACAAAACAAAACAAACAAAACAACAACAACAACAACAACAAAAACCCAGAACAGAACAGGTGGAATTTGTGAAGAGATGGCTTAATAGTTAAGAACATTGACTGTTCTTCCACTGGACCCAGATTTGATTCTCAGCACCTACATAGTAGCTCTTAACTGTCTGCAATTCCAGTTCCAGGATATTTGACACCCTCTTCTAACCTCCTTGAACATCAGGCAAGCACAGGGCACACATATATACAAACAAGCAAAACACTTATAAACAAACAAATAAAAATGGCTGATAAGATGGTTCAGTTGGTAAACACACTTTCGTCAGGCTGAGATCAAACCTGAGTACCTGAGTTCAATCCCTGGAAGCCATAGAGCCAACCCTTGCAGGTTGTCCTCTGACCTCTACATAGATGCTACACACACACAGACACATGCACCCAAACAACATAAAAACATGAGCCTGTGTCTCTTTGCATTTGACCTCCCGTACCCCAGACTTTGCCCCATATGTATAGCCCAGTCCGTGTTAGTCATAGTCAATTAAATCATTTATACTTTCTTTCACTCCAGTTTTTATGATAAAGATACTCTGGCTTTGTAGATTCTGGAGCCTTTTTTCCAGGTGCTCTTCAGCTTTGGTGCTGGGTGGTGCCAGAACTGGTTCAGTCTTCTGGCCAGTATCATTGTGATGGTTCAATTTCATGAAAATCTCTGTCTCAAGAGTTGTGAAAGAGGTGACCAATCCAAGTTGGGCAACTTCAGTTTGTGCTCAGGGCACTGAGATGTGGGGCAGGCATGTGGGCAGAGCTGACTTAATGTCTCTGTCAGATAAGAAGTAATATCACCCAAGGCTGAGCTGGGCCAAGTTAGGATAGGTTGAGATAAGGTAACTCTGCCCAGATGTCACTATGATGACAGTGAGATGGGCAGAGAAACAAAGAGTGAATCTGGGGTAGGAGTGGTAATCTGCTCATTATCTGTAAGGTCTAAAAGATCTTGAAAGTCTTTCAAATTCAAGAACTTGGCAGGAGGAGCACATCTTGGTTCTGAACCTGGGAGGCTTTGGGCAAACTTTTGTTGTAGAAAACAGTAAAAGAGAGAGATCAAGAGGCTCCCTTTCCAGCCGGGTGTGGTGGGCTTTTAATCCTAGCACTCGGGAGGCAGAGGCAGGTGGGTTTCTTGAGTTCAAGGCCAGTCTGACCTACAAAGCAAATTCCAGGGTTACACAGAGAAACTCTTGTCTTGAAAAGAAAAGGAAAAAGTACTCTCTCCCCCAGGGTAGGGGTCGCCCCCAGGATATCCCCTAGGGTAGGAATTCATGTGGACTCCCACTCACCCGTGTCAGCTCTCCTGTCTCAGCTTATATCTTTTGGGACAATACAGGTTGGCGGACACCTCTGGGTACCGTCCCAGCTTCTGTTTCCACTGTTGAACACCCTAGAGGTGCTTCCTGACTCTGAGCCCCTTCCTGGGCAGCTTCTGAAGGAGCTGATAGGCTCATAGGAAATAGTTGCTCAGTTGCTCATGGCATAAAGGCACCTAGTTGAGGAGTCACTTGCCACTGCTTCACACCATATATCCCAACAGGAATGCATGGGTCCATGTTGCCTGGAGCAGGCTGTCTTTTCCCAGCTAGTACAAAAGTGTAGAAGGATTGGCACCACTTTGTGGATGAGGGCCCATCAGAATGTGTGAATACAAGTGGTCACATTAAAGCTGGGCAAGGAAGCACATGCCTTTCATCCCAGCAGAAGCAGAGACAGTTGGATCTCTGTGAGTTTGAGGCTAGCCTAGTCCACACAGTGAGATCCTGTCTCAAAACAAAAACAAACAAAAGCAGCCATTCACATAAATGAAGCAGACTTGTAATCCGCGAGTACTTGGAAGGTAGAGGCAGGTAGATCATTACCAGTTTGAGTCTAGCCTGGTTTATATAGTAGACTCCAGGGCAGCCTGGGCTGTATAGACAGAAGCTATCAGAAAACAAAACAACTGTGCTTGTACAAGGAGGAACCTATTTCTCTCTCTGTCTTCCCAGAGTTGCCATGGAGATGGCTAGCAACAGGACCTGCTCAATAACTGCCCAGAGAATGCTTTCCAGAGGAGGAACAACAGTGACTCTGCCCCAGCCAGGGTCCTGCTGGAACGCACCTACTACTAGTGAGCCACTGCTACAGACACTGGCTGAGTTTGTGGCTCAGCCAACAGTTGTCCCATCCCCATGGTCTCCTAGAAGAGCTTATCTGTAGAGGGAAAGCAGCATGTGGGTGGCCTCTCCTACCTATTGCATGCCAGAGATCCCCACTTTTTTATTTGTTTGAGACAGGGTTTCTCTGTGTGGCCCTAGCTTTTCTGAAAATTGCAGAGATTTATCCGCCTTTGCCTCCCCAGTGCTGACATTAAGAGTGTGCACCATCACCACCTAGCGAGATCCCAAGGCTTGGGCACTGACTAGAGCCTCTGAAATTATGTCCTGGCAATCCTAGCTGCCTCTGCCTCCCACTGTCACCTTGAGCTGCATGCTCAGCTTCCCAGGCAACTCTTCTCTAGTAAGGCTGTCAGGACTGTGCAGACACTGGGCAGGGAATCTGAGGAACAGCCTTATGAACCAAATGAAAAGATTTTTAAGCTTCAGGTAACCCAGTGAGTGAGGATGATGAAGGGAGGGAGGCCCCAGAGGCCCCACGTGTCTTTTTTCTTCCCCTTCTGTAGTGGGGATGGAATTCAAGGCTTCACACAAACTAGACAAGTGCTCCTCCACTAAGCTATATTGGCCAGCCCTGTTTCCTTTGTTGTTTTGGGACACAGTATCCCTAAGTTACCCAGGCTGGCCTTGAAATTGTGACTCTCCTGGCTCAGTCTCAGGTGTAGCTTGGAATACAGGCATGCAACACTAGGCCTGGCTTTTCTAAGTATTTAACATAGGAGTACTCCAGGAGAGTAGGCCAAAGTGCATGTCCAGGGTTGTGGTGATCGAGGTTGGGTGCTAGTGGTTCATGGGATGCCAAGAGTGGAGGTGAGAATAATTTGGTCTGACCATGGTAGTAAGGATTTGGCCAAGGTTTTTCTCCTTCCAAGCCTCCTTTTCCCTGGGAAAATTACAGATAAGGGCCTGGTCTCCTATAACTGTTTCCTCCAAAGCAAGCTCTCGACAAAGTCCTGATCCTCCTACCTCCAGTTCCTGGATACTTGGACTGCACATGTGTAGCCTCTGGCTCGGCTCACAGAATGCATTTCTATAGCCCCATGACTAGAACGTTCCAGATCCAGATTCTGATAGGGGAGCATGCCAAAGTCCCAGCACAGCTGATAGGACTCTCCTACTAAGGACCCACATCTATTATGGCTAAGTGTGTATGCTGCCATGTGGCTTCCCCTTTGCACATCGGCTCTTTCCCAACACTGTATCACAAGGAACTGATACCAGGGATGTGTCCTGAGCAAGGTAGTGTAATCATACCTCCAAGGATACACTGACCTCTGATCCAAATCTTACACAGGAAAAATCTTATTTAAAAAAAAAAAAAGACACACTCATGAGCCATGAAGAATAGCAGGTCTTAGCCCATTGTCTCAGAACATCATAATCTCTGCCCCTTCCTTCATTAGGGACAGGAGTGGAATTGCTGGTTCCTCTCTGACTCAACACTATCCCTTTTTCCTTGAGTGGAACATCTCCCTCTTCACCTTTCCTCTGCTCAGTCTCAGTTCTTTGCCTCCACCACAGCCAGTGCATGGTTTGCCATGGAAAAGAGGGCCTCCAAATTCTTCTCAGCTCCTGCCTTGCTCCCACTTTCAGTGCTGAGAAGCTACCCAGGGAGTCAGAGAGCCAGGGCAATTAGGACTCAACTCTGTGGAGACAAGCCAGCATCAGATCCAGCCCTGTTGTCTTGACAATGGCTCATGTCCCAGGCACCCTAGGCACTCACAGGGGCAATTAGTGAGTGTGGGAGAGGGTTTCTATGGTGGCGGTCCCAAAGGAGTACATCAGGGCTTAGGGAAGAGCGAGGGCCAGCAGGACCTTTCTCCTTTGTCCTGAATATACTAGGCCTTTGTTCTTTTCTGGCTCCCTTTGACAGATGGGAGCAGGAATATGGTTAGGGAGGCCAACATAGTTTAGAGTCCCCTACCAAAGGGAGCCCTGAGCCATCTAGGGGAGGCAAAGGGAGGCTGGAGTGCCTCTCTGGGGCCCAGTTGTCATTGGAGAGCCTTCCTCTGGCAGGTAGAAAAGTCTGGCCTGTACCCTAGAGGCTGGGGCAAGCTGGCTTACTACGAACTCTCTTTCCCTGTAAACACCTTACCCAGCAGCCAATGGACAGCCTTGGTGTGTCCCATGTGGGACTAGGACAGAAAGGGTGGATGCAGGCAGGAGAGAACATGGCAATAAGTCCAGGGTGTAGAGTAGAGGAATATTTGATCCAACTTTATCCAGTATCTTCTCAGTCAGGCTTTATTTGAGGATTCCCTTGCAAGAAGCCCATGGGGTACCATATCTCAGCCAGAAGTTTTATTCCCACAATCCTTCAGTGCTGGCTTTGATGGTGGCAATGGCAGGCACCAAACAGCTCCCCACAAGCTCCACTCAGTATCCTTCCTTTATCTTTATGCCTGAGACAGTCCATAAAGTGGGGAGATGCTCCACTCCTCGAGGTGGTCCTTGCTGGAAACAGCAGTCATACAGCCCAACAGTAAAGTACAGTACACATTTCTAGGGCTGGCATCATTGTTCAGATGATTGAGATATGGAGGTACTAAGTGCATGGTATACTTAGAATCGGGTGTCCAGGAAAGAGGCAGAGCCTCGGTGGGACCTGGAGGGACCCTCAATAGGGGGTCCCCTGGCCCTTATCAGGAGCCCATGGAAAGTCTTGCCTCGGGTCTGTGGCTTGCGCCGTGGTGGGTTGGGCTCCTCTGGGGGCTGCACCACAATTCGAGGTATCTCAGGTTTGGTGCCTCCTCGCACCCCGGCCAGCTGCTGAGACTCAAAGATGGCTTGGGCCCCAGGAAGGCGGGCCTGTGGCAGAGGGGCTGGCCCAGGTGATGACTTTGGCAGCTGGGCCAGCTGGATCCTGATTTCCCGTTGCAGGTCTTGCTCAGACAGGGCTACATTGTGCACCTATGGGGAAAAGTTGATGATAACTTTGCCTGGACTGGGGTGTCAGGGAGCAGGAAGCTTTGAGGTCCCCATGGGGCAGGCAGTACACAACCCCAGGAAGTGGCTGAGGGCTGAGACATAGCTTTGCTGAGACCTAAAGGAAGACAGTTGAGGCCTGGGGCTCTCACTGTTTCTGCAGCTCAGAGCACAGGAACTGCATCTTACTCTCACCCTGGCTTAGTCTTCCGAGCTATGCATGGGGCAAGGCCACTGAGGATTGCTAACAGAGTTACCCACCTGGGACATGAAGACCTCTTCCTGCAGCTGGGTAGGGGGGATGGCTCGTAGGGCTCCCAGTGTTTCCAGGAGCCCGGGACACGCTCTGCGCTGTTCTACGGTGCCCAGTGCCAGGCGCATCAGAGTCAGCCCCACTCGGAACAGTACCTTAGCACCTGCAGGGAAGGGAGTAACTCGCTCACAGGAAACCAGCCTGCACCCCACCCCCTCAGTTCTTCAGCTGAATCAGCCCTCAGACACGCTCCTTCTACCTCATTGCAGCTCACTTCACCCAACTCAGGCATGGAAAAATGGCCAACTGCCATGTGTTTACTCTTTGAGAAGGTTGTGTGTAAACAGACCTCCATCTGCCTGCCTAGCTGAGAATGACTTTGACCTGCTGCTCCTTTTGTCTCTTCCTCTAGCAGTGGCTTTGCTTTGTTTTGTTTTGTTTTGTTTTGAGACAGTCTTACTTTGTAGCTCTGGCTGGCTGGAACTATGTAGCCAAGGTTAGCTTCCAACTCACAGTGGATAGTCTCTGCTTCCCAAATGCTCAGATTAAGTTTGTGTTACCATGCCCAATGTGTTTTGAGTGTAGCTCAGGCTGTCTTGGAATTCCTTATGTTGCACAGATTGGCCTTGAACTTGCAGCAATTCTCCTGCCTCTGCCTCCTGAATACTGGAATTACAGGTGTGTGCCACCACACCTAGCTATTTATTTAGTTTGTACTATGTGCCTGCTACATCACATGTGTGAAGGTCACAGAACCTCTTGTAGGAGTCAATTATTTTCTTCTACCATGTGAGACCTGGAGATCAAACTCAAGTCATCAGGCTTGGCAGTAAGCACCCTTCCCCAGTGAGCCACCTCACCAGCTCACACGCCTGGCTTTTAGTTTTCTTGAGATAGTGGCTCACTCTGCAAACCATGACAGCTTAGAACTATATGGCCCAGGTTGGTCTTGAACTCACAGCAATCCTCCTGTCTCAGTTTCTGCACTGGAATTTTAAGTATGAGTTATGATGCTCAAAAGAAACACTACAATTTGAGGGCATGGGACACTGAAGGAGCCAAACCTGTCTCAGGATGCCAGACACTTATAAGAAGGGCAGCCAGCCAGGAGCCAGGGGCTGCTAACAATCTTATGCCATGCCTTCTCTGACCTCAGCATCCTGTTTCTTTGAGGAGTACTTGGGTCAGTGCCTATTAAGTACTTTTTGTCTTGATTCTAGGAAGGGTCTATGCAGAACTTTTCTTCCTATAGCAAAACCATAGCACTCCATGTCTACACACACAGACACATGCACATACTGACCCTTGCCAGTCTTAGTACCTCACAATCCCTTTCTGGCATCCTCTTAAATGATAAGAGTAGATGGCATGCCAGGGAGACCTAGTGACAACTGTGACTTATAAAGGAACAGCTGCCACCGACAAGTCATCATTGCTATTAAAGAGAGCCTGTGCAGTGCTTGTCCCCAGGTACAGGGGACAGGGATCAGACGGACCACCATGATCAGCCCTACCTCTTAAGGTCTGAAGCTAGAGGGGAGGTAACACATGTGCTCTGGATACTGTGACATGATTTTCTTGTTTGTTTTTTAAGTTTTGGAGACAGAGTTTCATGTAGCCCAAATTGGCCTCAAGTTCACTGTATGGCCAAGGAGGATCATGAACTTCTGATTCTCTTGCTACTGTCTCCCAAGTGCTGTGATTACAGGCATGTGCCCCCATGACCAATTTTATCTAATACTGGAGATTGGACCCAGGGCAGCTGGGTACTTACTGCAAGCACTCTACCAACTGAGTTAGTCATCAGCCCAAATTTGAACCTAATTATAGGAGCAATCTCCAGACATATGGGCAGCATAAAGCAGAGCCCTAAAGATCCAGCGTCCAACTTGGCTCTACTCTGATGCCCCTTCCACTCTGAGCCCCCTCAGCACCCCTTTTCTACCTTTACTTTTCCATGTCCTTCCCAAGAGTCACCTGAGTTGGCTGTGGCCTGGTCTTCCTACTTGTGGTGGTCTTCCTGGGCTCTAACCTCCACCTGCTTACCTTCTAGTTTACTTCCTCCATAGAGAAGCCAGAACCGTCTTTAAAAACAGCAACCACCTCCTGCTGCTCTCCTGACATTCTGTCACATCCCTTGATTTATTTTCTTCATGGCACTTATGACATTCTATAAATATCTTCTTAATTTAGGTACTGTCACCTCCTAGCCCCACCCCCACCCATGAAAGTCTCACAAGCTAGGTGTCAGAGGCAGCTTTGCCGGGCTCCTTAGGAAGAGCCATGGGTACAAGGCCCTGAGAAGGAGAACTTATGGCTGTGAACCATGCCTAAACCTTGCATGCCCCGAGCCCCTCACATTCCACAGCATGTGCTTTGACCAACCTAGTTCCTGCACACAGAACCCAACTCCATCAGAGACTGCCCTGTCCTTGCTCTCCGCCTCCCACAGTCTGTCTGTGACAGAGTAGAGGCCCTCATTCATCACTCTGGGATTGTGTCCATGAGATGGTCTGTTTTCTCCACAGACACACTCAAGTCCATGTGACAGAAGGCTCCAAAAGGGCTGAGAGTGGGAACAAGAGCACTGCAAATTCAGAATGTGAGCTAGCCCCCAAGCCCCACTCACCTTCACTAAGGAAGGCATCCCAGATACGCAGCACCGTGGGGAAGGGCAGTGATCGAGTGAAGAGACACAGGAACCACTCAGGCAGGTAGAGCAGGGGGCCGACGCCTACCTGCTGCAAGTGCTTGTACACACGTGGGAGCAGCCGCCGCAGAAGGGCCATGAACACTTCAGCATCCAGCTGTACGGCTTCCTACAGTCAGGCTCCTTATCAGTCTGGCTAGCCAGTGCTGCAAACCTCCACTCCCAAACCCCAAGCTTCAGATCCCTCACTCTGAGGCCCTCACTTTCCATCTTCCACCTCCCTACCCTGCCTCTCACCATGTGGGGTCCATAGTAGCCAGGAAGGTAGACCTCGCAGATCTGCACCAAGCACCAGAAGGCTTCCTGAGGGCAGGGCACAGGCCTGTGAGTACTCATTAAGAAATTGTTCACAGAGGGGGAGGAGGAATGGGGAACAGGCACAGGGGCCTGGATTCATGCCAGTAGTACCCTGCCCAGAGTCTGCCCTGTCCTGGGGGTGAGGAGTTGGAAATCACAGGGCCTGGGGTTCTGTATTTGAGGGCCATAAGGTTGGAGCAAAAGTTGGGAGACTCTCAGAGTTTATATCCCAGAATCCTAAGGTCATTTGGGTTCCTCCCACCCCCACCCAGGGCCAAGGCCCTAGTGCTGCAGATCCTTAGTGCCACAAATTATAAGATAGGGAAAGCCAGTGTGAGGGGATGCTCCTGGCAAGCCTGGGCACGGTACAGAATTCAGGGTCAATATTCAGAATGTCAAAGAGAAAATTTTCCAGACTCCTAGATCACTGGGGTAAAGTCAGGATCAAAGGTCACAAGTTCAGAAGTCAAGAATAATAGACTTAAAGGTTACTGAGCTTGGTGGACATGAGGCTTTGGTCACAAGAACAGGGACTGAAGTAAAGGAACAGACTCCTGAGGTCTAGTACCTGGAGTTGGGGTTGGAGGGTTTCAGATCACTAGGGATTGAGGGTCTCGGAGCAGGGTCAGGGTCACTCACCTCTGGGGGCAGATGCATGAGCAGTACGGCAGCCACAGGCCCCTGAGCCTGGCAGTATCCCTGCTCTGGCCGGTACAGGGTGTAGGCCTTGAGAACCTGCAGCAGCCCCTGCTGCCTGTGCCAGAAGATCTCATTAAGGCTAGCCTCCCAGGCATCCCCTTCCTGCCTTCTGTGGCCTCTGTCCAGCCCATAGTCTCCCTCGTCCAAGGATGTAAAAGTAGGACTAAAGAATCTAGCATGGGGATTGGTGTCACTGGGTATCCCTGGCCTCGTACCCGTGTCCCTGGGGTGATACAAACATCTCGTGCAGAGGAAACTGACGATGCAAGTCCCTGCCAATGGTCTCCATCCACTGCGGGTCTCCTGGGGCCACTGCAAGTTCCTGTGGTGGTAGGAAGGTAGGTGTGAAGGGTCAGATGGCAGGGAGCTCTGAAAAAGGGTGGTAGTAAAGACTCTGCCAGCTTTCTCACCTGATAGGTGCCAGGATTGTTCTTCTGACACATCTGGGCCCCACACAATAGGGGCCAACACCGGGCACGCAGGGCTGAGGGGATGCCCTTTCGGCACTGTATCTTTACCTATGAGTGAGGTCAAGGTGTGTTAGGTTAACTTCTCTTGCTCTCTTGCAGGTCCCAAGCACACAAGCACAGGTTTTCTTTCCTTCCTCTTTTCTTTTCTTTGTTCCTTCTTTCTTCCTCTCTTTCTTTCTTTCT
Source organism: Rhabdomys pumilio (assembly GCA_030674055.1). Taxonomy (NCBI): domain Eukaryota; kingdom Metazoa; phylum Chordata; class Mammalia; order Rodentia; family Muridae; genus Rhabdomys; species Rhabdomys pumilio. The sequence continues at coordinate 133,186,465 of JANHMN010000003.1, forward strand.
TTCTTTCTTTTTTCTTTTGGTTTTTTTGAAACAGGGTTTCTCTTCGTAGTCCTGGCTGTCCTGGAATTCACTCTGTAGACCAGGCTGGTCTCGAACTCCTAGTGCTCTGCCTGCCTCTGCTTTCTGAGTGCTGAGATTAAAGGTGTATGCCACCCTGCTCAGCTCTAAGCACAGCTCTTCATTGGTCAAGAGTCCACTTGGGTAGAAGAAACAGGGGGGATTAAGAGCTTTGGGAACCAGTGTACATAGATCTCCTTCCCTACCTTCTTGTATCGTCGAGACATGGTCTTCTCCCAGTGTAAGGTCATTTCCACCCATTTCATCTCCCGCTGGCGGATAAGGTCTGCAGAGGGTTGACCAAGCCTGGAGGCACACAACAGACACAGGATCAAAGTTAAAGGAAGGGATTTGGGCTTCAATATGGATAGAAGCTGCTGAGACTAACGGGATGAGGAGGTGTATATTAGGGAAGGTCTGTTTGGTTGTCCCCTAAAACAGAGACAGAGATAACTCATAGGGGAAGCTGGGTGGATAGTGCCCTGGACTGGAAGCCAGAAGTCCTGAGTTTGAATCTGCTTCTGTTTCTGATCTGCTGTGTGATGTGTCAAGTATCTGTCTGGATCTGATTAACTGTGTAAGGTAAACCTGGAGAGGAGAATGAAAGATATACGAATTTCCATCTGGGGTTCTTGGGTCAGAGATTAAAAGGGAAAAGACGATCAGTTTTAAGAGAAGATGTAGACCCTCAGAGGATAAAAGAGACATAAAGGACATTCCCTCTACCACCCTTCTTACCTTAGAATCCCACTTGGAACCTGAGGAATGACACTGGCTGAGTTCTGGGCTAGTGTCTACAGCAAGACCCTTGAGGTCAGACTAATTCCAGAACTCAGTCCTCAGTCTCTGTACCCTACCATCTCCCCTACCCTCACTTACCCCAATTCAGCTGAGTTACCCCCAATGAAGCCATAACGGTCAGCTTGGCGATATGGACTGGGCCCACTCAGCTCTGAGTCAGACCCTAGAGAGCTAGAATCATCCTGTAGTTCTGATGGTAGCAACAAGTCCTCTCCCAGGGCCTGGGCCATTCTGCCCTAGACCCCAGTGTCACCAGCTGAAAGGCATAAGAGAGCCAGTGTGAGCAGCCAGACTGAGGCTGGGGGTTCCAGTCACCAGTCCTTAGTCACAGAGGACTAAGACTCCTCTTTTACTGGGAAGTTAGGTAGACCCTGAGGTACCACAGAGACCCAGCCTCGGGCCTGGTCCCTGGCCCCAGCAGCCCAGCTCACCTCTTTGCTGCACCTCACCTCCTCCTCTCACTTCCTCCTCAGTCTCAGCTTCAGCAGCCTGTTGGGGGCCCCTCCCTGGTGGGGGGGACTCCCCCCTTCCTCTATGAGTTTCTTCCTGCTTGCCCTAGTGCCCGAGCCACGAACTCCTCCCATCCACAGGATGCTGGGTTTGATAAGTCCCTAGTTTGCCTAAATTGAAGATGACAGGCCACTATCAGTTTTGAGGTTACTTGCAAGTAAAACCAATTCATAGTTACAATAATAATTATGCTTTAATGTTGTCCACCCATCCAACCCCCTGCCCCTGGTTTTCTTTTTTGAGAGTGAAGGGGTACAGTCTGAGAACAAGGGTCTTATGTAGCCCAGGCCGGAGAACTCACTGTGTAGTTGAACATGACCCTGAACTTCTGATCCTCCTGTGTCCAGATTCCTGAGTGCTGCAATTTCAGGCACTGGAATTAAAGGTTTATGACACCATGCCTACTTTTATGTTTTACTGTTTAAAAATAATACCTTTTCCCCTTTCCTTTCTTTATTTTCCTTCCAGAGCTGGAGATGGAACCTCAGGCCTTGCACTTGCTAGACAAGTCCAAGTCCTCCTCAAAGGACTTACAGCATGAACGAGGTACAACAGTATTACATCACTTGTGGGAAAAAATTGATGTAGCAGGCACCAAGGCAACCTAGACCAAAACATTGCTTAGAGTTCAGTAGCAGGTGTTCATGGATCTGTCCATAAAGACTGAGGTGAATGTGAGGCTCTGGAGGTCTGGAGCCCACTCTCAGTATCATTGAGCCGTAGTTTCTTTTTCTGCACTTCTAGGAATTACTTTAGTGTTTGAGACGTCAGCGATTAACAGGCTCACACCACAATCCCACGCAGGGCTAGGGTGGGAAGAGACTTGGAAAGAGAAAAACAATTTCAACAGTACTTCCGGTCCTAACTCATCTGAACGCAGCAGAGCGATTCCTCCAGGGTGGAGCCGAACCAACCCCGCCCAGCCAAACCCCGCCCACCACTCCTGCCAGGCCCCGCCCGGTCGCCCGAGGCCCTCCCCGGCTGCGGTGCTTCCCGTCCAGGGGAGGCGCTAGAGAGCAGGGAACTAGGCGCTAGAGAGCAGGGCGGGGCGGCCAACCGGAGAGGCGGGGCGGCGGGCCGGGGGCGGGCTGGTGAGGGCGGAAGGAGAGCCAGGCCGGAAGGAGGCTGCAAGAGGGCGGGAGGCAGGAGAGGGCCCAGAGCTGGTGGGCCGGAGTGGCGGCGCCGCCATGTCCGACAGCGAGAAGCTCAACCTGGACTCCATCATCGGGCGCCTGCTAGAAGGTGGGCAGGGGTAGCGAAGGTGCGCGCGCGTCGAGCCCGGGCCCCTCGCCGTCCGGAAGTGGCGCGCGGGCGGGCCCGCCGCTCCCGGGGGCCAGCGACGCTTGGGCGGGGACAGGCCGTGAGGACCCATGGCCACCGCAGGCCCCCCCACTCCCTGCGCCTAGGCTTTGGAGCGCGCTCCGAGGCCGGGGACGCATGAGTGGCCTGGTCTTAGGTTGAGACTCCTGCGAAGCTAGCTGGGAGAAGGGATTCCGAAGCGAGGAAGCTTCGATTGACAGGCTGCGGAGCACAGGCGTCTTTCTGGAGGCCCTCCGGGTGGCTAAGGGGTTGGATTTTGCCTTTGAAGGCCTGATGCAATGGTTTAGGGGGGCCTACTTGCAACAGTTGCCCGTTAGGGGGGCATGACACCTACCCTTATCCGGTCTGCGAGGCCAGGGTCCTAAGACCCTATTCCGTACTCAGTGCAGGGCTCACGGCCTGGAAAGAATGTGCAGCTGACAGAGAACGAGATCCGTGGTCTCTGCCTCAAATCCCGGGAGATTTTCCTGAGCCAGCCTATTCTTCTGGAGCTTGAGGCGCCTCTCAAGATCTGTGGTAAGCGCTTGCTCAGAACCCCTTCGCTTCCTGAAAATAGCCCCTATTCTTGCCCCATTACCCGTGTTTTACCTCTCTTTGGCCCATTGCTGGCCCTGGGTTCAAGTTTACATCTTGCACCTACCTAGTCTTCTGTGGTTCCCAGGTGACATCCATGGCCAGTACTATGACCTTCTACGGCTGTTTGAGTATGGTGGCTTCCCTCCAGAGAGCAACTACCTCTTCTTGGGGGACTATGTTGATCGGGGCAAGCAATCTTTGGAGACCATCTGCCTGTTGCTGGCTTATAAGATCAAATACCCGGAGAATTTCTTTCTACTTCGTGGGAACCATGAGTGTGCCAGCATCAACCGCATCTATGGCTTCTATGATGAATGTGAGTGCTTCGAATGTTGCTGGTTGCCCAGAACTACATTCCCTGCTCTTCATGGTCCCCTCCACATTGGACTAGTGCCAAAAGACCCCTGTTGATGAGCTCTGTAAAGCCCCAACAACATGCCGTCTGTCATCCATGGCACTCAGAGAGGGCCTGGTGAATGGATGTACATGCAGGGCTTCCTGGTGAGACTCCCCTCTACTACATCCCTTACTAAGCACTTAGGTGCCTGTATGAGTAAACCAGACCCACTTTTAGTTTGGCCTCATTCATGGGACCAGCGTGGGCACGGACATCGAGGTTGGGCCAGGTGAGTTCAGGTTCTTGTGGACCCAGGTGTTAGAATTCTGGAAGACAGATGAGGGTAGAGCAAGGAGAATTAAGCGTTCCTTGCCTTCCAGTCTTTTCTCCCAGCTTTGTCAGAGTAACCCACAAAGTACCCTGGACAATTGCACAGAAAGCTAGCCTGGGGTTTGTGTGGTGGGTGGTCTTCCCTATGAGCCCTCTCCTTCTGTGCAGGCAAGAGACGGTACAACATCAAACTGTGGAAGACCTTCACTGACTGCTTCAACTGCCTGCCCATTGCAGCCATTGTAGATGAGAAGATCTTCTGCTGCCATGGAGGTGAGAGTGGTCGTCGGGTCTGTGCTCGGGCTCTTGGGCCACATTCTTAGGGGCCTTGAAAAGTTAACAGAACTCTTCTTAGTTTCCTGGAATAGCTCTCCTTGAATCTCAGCATGGATGTCACTTCTTATAGGAGATCACTTACACCCCAGTTTGTTTTTGAGACGGGTTTTCTCTGTGTTAACAGCCCTGACTGTCCTGGAACTCACTTTGTAGACCAGGCTGGCCTCAAAGAGTTCTGCCTATCTCTGCCTCCCAAGTGATGGGATTAAAGGCCTGTGACATCACATCTGGCTCCACATCCGTTTGGCTACTCTTTGCTGTTGTGGCATTTGGCATCCTGTAGGCAATTCATTCATCTCCATCCCCCCATGGCGGTCTGTCTGCTCTCTGCACTTTTAAAACCTGAGGGATGGCCAGGTGATAGTGGCATACAAAGTGACTTCCAGGACGCCAAGGCCACACAGAGAAATGCAGCCAGAGGGGGGATTAATGGATTCTATCTCCCTGATGTGAAAGAGCCCAAAAGATAAACCTAGCTGTGGTGGGGAAAGTGGAGCTGACCCCCTAAGAGCTTCTGGGCATGGGGCAGTACTTCCTTTTGGTTTAAGGAACACTGTTCCTACTCCACTACCCCCAGGCCTGTCTCCAGACTTGCAATCCATGGAGCAGATTAGACGTATTATGCGGCCCACAGACGTGCCTGACCAGGGCCTACTGTGTGATCTCCTGTGGTCTGACCCTGACAAGGATGTTCAAGGCTGGGGCGAGAATGACCGTGGTGTCTCCTTTACTTTTGGGGCTGAGGTGGTAGCCAAGTTCCTGCACAAGCATGATCTGGACCTCATCTGCAGAGCACATCAGGTGGGCTAGTGGCCGGGGGCAGGCTGGGGGAATGGCCAGCTGCTTAACTTATAGACCAAACCGTTCCTGTCCTTGCCCAGGTTGTAGAAGATGGCTATGAGTTCTTTGCCAAAAGGCAGCTGGTGACCCTTTTCTCAGCTCCCAACTACTGTGGAGAGTTCGACAATGCTGGTGCCATGATGAGTGTGGATGAGACCCTTATGTGCTCCTTCCAGGTGGGTGTGGGGAAGAGGCTGCCAGATGCCTGGGTCAGCACCAGGACCCTGATGAATGTTTTTTCTTTCAGATCCTCAAGCCCGCTGATAAGAATAAGGGGAAGTACGGGCAGTTCAGTGGCCTGAACCCTGGAGGCCGTCCCATCACTCCACCCCGCAACTCTGCCAAAGCTAAGAAATAGCCTCCATGTGCTGCCCTTCTGCCCCAGATGACAGATTATTTGTATAGAAATCATGCTGCCATGGGTCACACTGGCCCCTCAGGCCCACCTGTTGTCATGTTGAACACACAGCGAGCGTTAAGTGTCTTTCCTTTATTTTTTAAAGAATCACTAGCAGCATCTAATCTCCCAGGGCTCCCTCCCACCAGCACCTGTGTTGGCTGCAAGTGGAATCCTGGGGCCAAGGCTGCAGCTCAGGGCAATGGCAGACCAGATTGTGGGTCTCCAGCCTTGCGTGGCTGGCAGCCAGATCCTGGGGCAACCCATCTGGTCTCTTGAATAAAGGTCAAAGCTGGATTCTCGCCATGGCCTGTGTTTCCCTCATCCTAGACAGTGGGCCAACAGTCCTTTGGTACAAAGCCACCTGGGAGGGCAGACTGAGTGGCTGGACATGGGCCCAGTCAGGGCAACACCAGTGACTGTCAGGTCCAGAGGCTGTTAGGATTCTAAGCCAAGGCCCAAGTGTTAGGAAAGAGAAAATAGTTCCTATGGACCACAGAAGGGTTGACGGGAGTTCGTGATTGGCAGAGTGAGTTCAACACTGATCTTTCTTTGTTTAGAGGCTTTAGAGACAAGTGAGCCTGAGGAAGCTAAGTTTCTGGCTCTGGCCAGATACTATAGAGCCTCAAAGTAAGAGGTGAGGAATCCGTCATGTGACAGCTGTGCACCAGAAAGAGACATGATTGGTATAGGCTGAGTAAATATAGAACACAGACCAAACATGGTTGCCTAGGCAGCTCTGCAGCAGATAGCCAAGTGGGGGCCTACCCAATAGACCTTTGTCCATGTCCAGGGACTGACGCCCACCTCTGCCAGTGGCTGGGCCTGCTTCTGGTCCATGAGCCTTTGGACACAGACTTTAGTTTCTCAAGTTCAGCCTTCACCATCACTGTCTTCAGCCAGCACAGGGCTAGGACCCTGGGGGGAGTGTGCAGGGGCCAAGATAGAGCCAAAGAAAAGTGAGCGAAACTGGAAAGAGAGTAGAGAAAGACCAGTTAGTTCCGGAAGCTGCTCCTTCCTTACCTCAGTTCCGATTGAAACCTCCAGCTTTTTACCTTCTTGGGTGGGGGAGTCCCAGGCACTGTACTGGACTCAGCCTCCTCTTCTTCCTCTGAAGTGGGGGCAGAGTCATGGGAGGCCTGGGGGACAGGTGGGAGGGAAGTGGAAGGCTGTGCCCCAGAGCCCTCATTGCTCACGGAGGTTTCCATGGCAATCATGTAACAGTCGATGTCATCATTGGTAAAGTCATCTAAGTGGGGTGTGCTGTAGGCAGAGATAACAAGGTACAGAGAAAAAAAGGGATACAGAGGCAGGCCCCACTTTGGAGGCCTCAAGACTGCTTGGTGAGATTTCTATTTTATGACTTCCTGATTTGGCTGAAAGGATAGGATGAGGGGTTAAGTGGGAGCTTCCTGGAGGGGGTGGAACTGGAACCCCTTTGATCAGAGTTCAGGTAGGGGCCTGAGGGAGGATCCTGGGGCCAATTTAGCTCAGCTGGGGGAGGAAAGCACCAAGTCCTGTGAACAGGGCCACGTGGGGCCCAATCCCTCACCTTCCCAAGGGATAGGAGCTGGAGAGCACAAGAGCCCAGGGATATGCTGGGCTAAGAGCCAGACCAAACTTCCTCTGCTTCTACTACACTGAGCCCAGCCTCCCAACCCACCTGCCTTTCCAGCCACCTGCTTTCCCTACACCAGGCAGCTCCCTGCCTCCAAGCAGTCCTTTCTCTCCTTGTCTGGAAAGAGGCTCAGAGGGGAGGCCTCAGCCAGAGAAGGAAGCCAGCAAGACCTTGGGGATGCCTCTATGGATGGGAGGGGTCTCAGTACAGCTGACTGTTGAGGCTGGAAGCCCTGTTGCAGTTGGGCCTGACAGGAAGGATGTATGGGGGAGGTGCAGAAGCAAGTGAGAAGTAGACTCAACCTGAGTGCAGAGCTGGAGGGGAGCTAGGTAGTGAACACCCTCACCTGTTCGCCTGCTTCTGAGGCACTGGTTGGTGGGGCTTTGGGGAACACAGGTCCTGGGAACATGAGTCTTGCTCTAAGAGTGTGGCCAAGACAAAGTGGGCATCCAGCAAGGAATCTTCAATGGTAAAGATGACTGGCCTGGGGGAATAGAGGTTAAGCTAAGTTATCCTGCTCTGGGTATCCCAGAGGCCTACCTCCTTCCCAGTCTAAAAGCCTGGAATTACCTGCCTGGAACATCAAAGTGGATGGTAAGAGGCAAATTCGCCGACTCTGCAAAGCTCAGGAGCCCCTGGTATGACAGAAGCAGTTAGTGAGAGCCTGTGTTTGGTTGAAAGACCAGGTAACAGCCATAGTAAACTCACCCGAAATTCCTTGAGGCAAAAGGTGACAGCTATCCCCTCTGGGGCACGCAGCTGCTGGAAGTCCTCCTCCCCAATGCTAGTCTCGGTCACCATGGCTTTGCTGCTGCTATCTATGTGGCAGGCACAGAAGGAGTTAACATCCCTGAGTCCTGGCTTCACTCCTGGCTCCTATTCCCTTGTGGGGCAGGTCTAATGCCCTCACCTGCCTCCTCTTCCTGGTAGCTGCGCAGGATGACCCGTCGGCCACGGCCAATACCCAGTGTCACCTCAGTCAATGCGAGGGGAAAGGACAGAACAGCCTCTGCCAGAACCCTGTGACAAGGACAAACAACAGATGCACATGAAGTGCTTTGTCCACTCTCATATCACTTGCCTGGTCAGAAGCTCTTAAGGTAGTGGAAGCTCAGACTCAAAACCAGAGCCTAGACACAGCAGAGGGGAGCAGGCGACAGTGGGCGGTGTAGGGACACAGGGAACACTTGAGTACAGCAGCGGGGAAAGGAAAGCTGGGCATAGGAAGTCATTGCTGTTAGTCCCAGCTGCTTTTTGGGGGAGGGGGTGGGGGTTGTTTCAAAACAGGTTCTTTATATCTAGCACTGCTGACTTCAAACTTAGGTTTTTTTAATTTAAGATTTATTTATTTTATTTATATGAATATACCATAACTATCTTCAGACACACAGGAAGAGAGCATCAGATCCCATTACAGATGGTTGTGAGCCACCATGTGGTTGCTGGGAGTTGAACTCAGAACCTCTGGAAGAACAGTCAGGTGCTCGTAACTCCTGAGCCATCTCTGTAGCCTGACTCTACCTGGCATCACAGGTGCACACTACTATGCTCAAGCCAGCTACTGAACCCAAGGGCTCAACACCACCCTGTGTAAAACACAACACACTGCACCCACACAGAAAGGGAACGGGGCAGGTGGGTGGGTTTTGGTTTTTTGAGACAGGGTCTTACTATATAGCTTGGGTTGGCCTTGAACTCGAAGAGATCTGCCTACCTCTTCTTCCCAAGATCTGGGATTAAAGGTGTGGAACACCATGCCAGTCCTTGGCTCCCATCCTCTGAGGATATATATTGCTAAACATTTACAGAAAAAATAACTCCTAGATTTGTCTTGAGACTTCAGTCTTTGGGTTCCGTCCCTACCATGGGGTGGGGGGGTGGGGGGCAACTGGCACCTATATTTGAATTTTTAAAAATTATTTTGTGTGGTTGTGCTGTGGAGAGTAGCACGGCTCCAATGCCCTGGTGTCCATGTGGAGACTAGAGAACAGCCCACGGGGTCCATTCTTCCACCGTGTAGGTTCTGGGGATTTAAAACCTGACAACTCAGCTGGTCAGGCTTAAAGCAACAGTCTTAACCCTGAGCCGTCGCACTGACTTCTACATTTGACACTGTGTGAGAAAGAAGAGCAGTTAGGGCTGGGACTTCGCTCAGTGGTACGGAATACCTAGCAAATACAAGGTCCTAGGTTCTACTGCCAGTATCTAGGGGAAAAGAAAAGAGAAAAGAAATGGCCCCTCCAAAAAGGAACTCTTATCACCACTATTAACAGACCCTGGGGAGCAAATACAAGGTCCTAGGTTCTATTGCCAGTATTTAGGGGAAAAGAAAAAAGAAAAGAAATGGCCCCCCCAAAAAGGAACTCTTATCACTACTATTAACAGACCCTGGGGAAGCTGACATTGAGACCTGAAGGGACTTTCAGTCTCTCTGAGAAATGAATGGGACTTTGGGCTACTTGGATGCAAACAGTGTCCAGCACAGGCAAGGGAGAGGCCACTGAATTCTGGGCTTATCTCCAGTGACCTTAATCTCTGCTGGAAACACATTCTCCTTGCCATGCATGTCTTGACGTTGACTCGTGGGTTGTATAGCAGCTCTCCTACACTGCAGCTTTCCTCCCCCAGGTTCTTCCTTTGGCCCAGAGTCTAGAGCCCTGGCAGTTAGGAAAAAGCCACTATAAGGAGGACACTACCAGAAGAATGAGGTCAGAGGACTTCGAAACACAGGGTCAAGGACAGGCCTTCAGGGTTACTCAGGTCATACAAGAGCTCATGCAGGCAGGTCATAGGTTCTCTCTAGGAAGGCAGTCAGAGCAGGCCTTGGGGATATAGAAGGTAAGACCCCATAGTCTGTGGAAGTGGGGAGAGGCAGTAGCCTCTGCTTTTGAAGAGCAGGGTAAGGGCCCAATTATGCACTGGGCTGTGTGGCCGTGGACACAGAAACCCTCAAAGACAAAGGTGCTTTTGTGTTCTGTATGAGTGTGCATGCGTGCTTCTCAGGCACTGTCCATCTTGGTGTTTAGTTTTGTTCCTTTAAAAAAAAAAAAAAATAAAATAAAATAGTTTCTCTCTGTACTGTAGCATTGCCTGTCCTGGAACTTGCTCTGTAGACCAGGCTGGCCTCACAGAGATCTGCCTGCCTGCCTCTGTCTAAGTGCTGTAGTTAATGGCATGTGCCAACAACACCACCCGACTGACACTCCATGTTTTTATATAAGCCCTGGGACTCAAAACTAGGCCTGCATGCTTGCACATCAAACATTTTACTGAGTAATCTCCCCAGCACATGCAACCTTTTATATTACCTAGACTAGCCTAGAAACTTACTCACTGGCCTTGGAACTTCCGATCCTTCCACCTCCATCTAAGAACTGCTAGGGTGACGGGCACAGGCTAGCCAGGCCACTAAGAATGGACCTAGAATGACATTGAAGCCCCAAAGGAGGGAGAGGCTCCAGTGAGGTCTGAAGCAAGTATGCTTACCGTGCTGGGGTGCGGAGCACATGGGGGCATGAGGCTGAGTCGAAGACAGCCTGCAGGGATTCACAGTCCTGGAAGGAGAGGTTGTGTGTCTTCTTGACCCCTGGATGAAGGGGAATGGTCTCAGTGGGCTTGACAACCTTCACTTCCATTGCCCTCAAACCCACAGAGTGACTCTTGGCGGGCCAGGTCTTGCTTACCATACTTGCAGTGGAGCTGGACCACAAGGTGGCTGTTGCTGCCACTGAGGGAGATGCAGCACTTCTCCACAGTCTTCTCCACCGTTACCAGAGAGCGGAAGACGGACAGGAAGGACTGGGCAAGGTAGGACATCAGCCTGGCATTCTGCTTCCATGGACCAGCTCTACATCCCATGTAGGCCCTGGTCCATCACTGGCCGGGCCCCACAAAGCTGTGAAAGGGGTTCCCACTGCATGCAGAATGTCTGCACACTGTCAGGCCTTGTCCATGCTGTCCCCTTTGCTGGGAAAGGCTGCTAACCTTTTCTTGACCAACTCAAGTGTCACCCCCTCTCCACAGCTCCTATAACCCTCTAGAGTCTAAACATCGCTATCTCACTGCATTAGCCTGGAATAGCTCCCACGTGAGACTAACTCTAGTCATCACTTACTGAGTAGCTGGCACAGGGGCACAGCTGTGGAGATGCCTCAAGTGGTCCTTACCTTCATTAGGATCTTACAGCGCAGCAGGTCCTGACCTGGGGAAGCTGCCTGGTACTGTTGGAAGAAGAGTGGGGCAAAGAGGAAGCAGGCATAGGCCGAACGGGAAGAGTTCACAGTTCGTAGGGAGAGCTGAGACACAAAAAGCAGGGAAGACAGTCAGGGGCAATGGCAGGCCCAACCCAGTGGCCTGCTTTTTCATCCAGTGGTGCTTTTTCATCCAGTGGTGCTTTTTCATCCAGTGGCAGTTCCCTTCCACCGCTTACTACTGAAACTCCCCTTCCCCTTCAGTGTAGCAAGACCTTCTGCATGTGGACCTCCCAGTCTTCCGGGGCCCAGGGTCTGCCATGCTTGCTTTTCCCTTAAGTTTAGCCCAACACTGCCTGCCACTAGGCGCTCTAGGAAGAGCAAAGACCTTCTGTATACACATGCAGCCTCTGAAGACAGAGCCTAAGCTGATGTCCCAACAACCGAAGAGATACACTGCGCCGAAATACCTGCCCACCATCACCCTGTAAGGCTGAGTGAACGCCAAGCCTAGGCTCCCCACTCACCATTGAATCCGCTCCCAACCCTGCGTTCCAGTCTCTTACCCCGTCCTTCAAGGGTTCCAAATAGAGCTCGTCCCCGATTCGGGATAGCGAATGGACAGCCTTGCCCAGCACTGAGGGGAGGAGAGCAGAAAGTGGTTAGGGGGACTCCTGAGACTTGCTCACATGATCTGCTACAACGCAGGTCCAAACTTACCCTTCACGTTGCCCCCGGTGATCAGGCACTTCATGGTACATAAACACTAAAGTCCAGCTTGTTCTGCAACCAGATCAGGACGGGATAGAACCCACAATGAGTCCCAGCAGCTACTAGGAATGCCTAAAGTTCTCTTCCCGCTCACCATCCAGTCCTAGCCGCCAGCCTGGCCTCCGCTTCCTTATTGGTCCACCCGGGGGTTTCTCCGTCACGTGAGAAAAACGTTCCTAGGTTCGGTGTCACGTGATTTAGTCGGTTCTTGGGTGTGGCCTGGACCACGTGACTTCGGAGGGCGCGCTTCTGCGTCCTTCATCAGGTTTGGCTTTCCCACCCGAGCCCGCGCCCTGCAGGTTCACTGCAGGCTCCGCTGGGCACACGTGGTGAAGGGCAAATTAGATGGAGGAGAAAGGTGCCTGCACCAAGGATCGAGCTCTGGACCAGAGTCCGAACGTTGGAAGAATAGACCCTCCCGGTCGCTAACTTAAGTGTGTGGGATAGTCCGCGCTCAATCTGGGCTGGGGATTCTGTCGTGGCAGCAACCACCAGCTCCCCTCAAAAAAATTAACGTAACTTGCTTCAAGAGCGATGAGAAGGGGCTGGCTGTTCATTCTGGTTTCAGGATCCTTCACTGACCTTCATAAATACACGGAAAGATCAGAAGGTTCTGGGACAGAAAAGGGTAGAAGGATGGACCTGTCAGAAGGAGGGGCAGAAACACAACGGTGTAGGCGCATATGGGTGGATGGGGTGTCTCGGGCCTTGCGGGGGGAGGGGGGAGAGTCAGAGTTGAAGAGATGAACTGGGAAGCCCTGGAAAGGCTTAAGCACTAAACGTGGTTTGTGTACATTTACCAGTTACTCAGTGTGAAAGGATGAGGGTTATCAGCTGGGGTGCATTCACCTTGCTCTGGGTGTTAGTTACTTCAAAAGTGAAAAGAACAGCCTAGAGCAACCCGCCACCGCCCCCCGCGGGCCTTTGGGTAACGGGGAGGCTGTATTTGTTACCTAGCCCCTCTTTGTTTTTCTAGGCTCCTCTCCCTCTCTAGCCTCTTCTTTCTTAAAGCATCCAGGGAGGAGGCTGCTTTCCCTCCACATCCATGGCAACCCACACAAACAACTTCGAGGCGTCCAGTTAGCAGTTAGACTAGGAGTTAGCTGTTATCATCTTCTCCTTCACTTGCTCAGTTCTTGGGTGGATTCTGACTGCTCCATTTCTCAAACAGATGGCAAAGTGGTACTCCTTCCGTCTCTACTGTCCAGACACACATTCCGCAGTGATCTACCTCTACCGGCTTAACTCTTCCGGCCAAAGTCCAGTCTCTTGATCTGGAACTTTGAGGATCCAGGTCCCACACATCTCCACTGTCTCCTACTTCTAATCGCCCATCTCCAAAGCCCTGTCAGGCCCTTGGCTGCCATCTTGGCTGCTTCCAAGGCTGTGGCCTGCTTCTTCCATGCTGGCTTCTCTTCCTGGGCTCAACAGCAAAGGTTCCCTCAGCACAGAAAACTCTGGCTAAGCCCTAGGCTTTGAGCTGTGGTGCTTATCAGTTTCCTATGTGTCTAATGCTTGTACTCCCTGCTGCTGTGGCTGCTGCATGTGGGCAGGAACTGCTTCTGTTGTTTGTTGCTCTGTCTGTGTACTTTACAACACAGCCTAGGAGCAATAAAAAGGTGTTAAGCCAGGTATGGTAGCTCATGCCTATAATTCTACCACCAGGGACTCTTGAGAACTTGAGAGGCCAGCCTGGGCTACACAGTACGATCCTGTCTCAAAAAATAGAAAAAGGAGGGCCTAGTGCTCAGTGGTTAAGAGCACCGGCTCCTCTTCCAGAGGACCTGAGTTCAATTCCCAGCAACCACATGGTGATCTGATGCCCTCTTCTGGCATGCAGGTGTACAGATAGAACACTCATACACATAAAATAAATAACTACATCTTTAAAAAAGAAAGAAAAGAACAAAGTTGAGCATGTGGCACAGGCTGCTCCAGACCACCCTTCTACCTTCTGACCACAGCGCCCCCTTCTTCTGATAACACTACTGTCCCTATACTTAGCCTCCTAAAATTTAACTATAGGCATGGTTTGCACAGGTTTGTAATCTCAGGTTCTTGGGAGGCTAAGGTGGAAAGATTGAAAATTCAAGGCCTATTGAGATGACGGAGAAGGTTCAAGGTGAACCAAGGGTATAGGATGCTTGCTGTGCCATGAGCCCCACAGCCAGCAGCCATGGCAGGGCAAGCTGCCCTCTGACGTCCTCAAGTGCTCAGAATCTCAAACACACTAATAATAGATGAAAGAAGGGCTGGAATGTATCTCTGAGTAGAGCACTTGCCTAACATTCAAAGGCCCTGGGTTAAACCGCACACCTGATGGGGCACACATTTAATCCCAGTAGCGGCTGAGGGATCTACAGAGTGAGTTCTGGGCAACTAGAGCTACACAGAGAAACACTGTCTCAAAAACAAACAAACAAACAAGGAAACAAATACCCTGAGTCAATCCGTAGTGCTTCCCGTTTCTTCCTCCCGAGATATCCTCCTCCCACTCTACCCAGGACTCAGTGAGGTCTTCAGACGTCCTCCACTTCCTCCCCTGCCCCTGCCTAAGCAGCCAGTCTCAACAGGAGACAGAAGGCAAGGCTCCCTGGAAGCAAAGGAGAAGGCTGCTGATTGACCTGTTTCTGTCCCTGACATACTGGGTGTAAGATGCTATCCACCTGAGGTCATATATACTAGGAAAAGGAGAAAGGAGGCACTTTAGAGTAGTCACCCTCCTGTTTTCTTGCTCAATACCAGAAACCTTCAGTAAATAGTACAAGGCCGGGGAAGAAGAGGTAACAGGATGCTCACCCAAACCCTCTCCAGTCTGACACTTCAGATCCTGAAGGGCTTTCCTGTGGTGTAATTCTGGGAGACATAGTCTTCTAGGGTCCGTTTCCCCATCCCGTTCCTGGGTTGTGAGTCTAGTGGGGAGCTTCCCAACCCACCGCTCTGTCTTGTGGTTGGCACACCCAGTCATGCGCATTGACTCGAGAAGCACAGTAAGAGGGAGGAGCTGGGACCCACGGACCTTATTATGCTGGGTAGGAGATGGATCATCCAAAGAGGACTTGGGTCCATCTTGAAAGTGGAGCCAAGTGTGACTCCAGCTCTACTCACAGGTGGCCTGGAGCAAGCCTAGGCCCCTCTGCATCTCCATTTCTCCCTCAGATGCAGTTGGAAGAGATGAGATGGCCTCTCAGGAGTCAACCCCCAAACTTACAGTGTTCACTTCACCCCATGTCAGAGGCAGCTTCCTACAAAGGTTCATCTATGTAAATAAATGCAAGTGTATCTGGGATGGTGATGAAGGATGGTTGCCACTTCAAACCCTTAGACTCATTCTCTGTCCGGGACCCCTTCCCTTCCAGAGCCACTTGTCCCCAGCTGGTTAGGGCTGAATCACAGAAAGCCCATAGCCAGGACTTGGTGCTCAGCCATTCACTATGTCAACACATACAGCACACACTGGGTGCAATTTTCCCAGTTTGGGACAGAGACAAGATAAAGCTTCCTGATCTCCAAGTCCAGTGTGTAGGTGATACACTGAGGACAGAAGGGTGCTGTGAGAGGAGAGCAATTCTGGGAGAGTAGAGCCTCCTCTAGAACAGCATGTCCAGGTTAGGCATTTCCCTGAAGACCTGAGGGAGGGAGAGAGCTGCAAAGTGAGAGCCAAAGCTCTGGGGCTGGGGTGGGAGGGTCACACAGGAACTGTAACTGAAGACGGTTAATAATGAACGGGGCTCACTACAGTCAGTGTGAAGCTGCACCTTGGAGAAAGCCAGGAATCTGTGGCTCTGGTAATATGCTGTCTCACAGGCTTATCAGTAGGGCTCTGTCACTTTGTGGTGTGACCTATGCAGTCCTACTTATAGATGACACAGGTGGGGTAACTGGGAGTTTTGCCAAACAGGAGTAAAAAACAGAAGTGCAGAATAGTTTGGAGAGTTGGGGTTCACTAGGGTTTGTCTTGATATAGGCTATAGATAGGGCATTTGTGTACTTACTCTGGGATAACCAAGTAGACGTGGCAGCCCTGAGCTGTTGGGGCACTAGGAAGGGGGAACACCATTTGGCCTGCCTGTGACACACGTGTAGCACACCAAGTGCTGCCAGCCCCCACTGCCAAGCCCTGCCCAGGGTTTCTTGTTCCCTGGCATCTGTCCCATCAATCAGAACAATGTTTGGCATGCAACATTAGTTTGATGCATCTATGCTGAATAAGTGAAGAGCAAAGATTCAGAGCCATTGCAAGACTTGAATCCAAGGTTGTTTGCTGAGACACAGAATGAGGTCAGGTGCCAGGTCTGCCTGGGTCTGCATCCTGGCTCCATCACAAGTGTGTGAAAATGGGCATTAGGCTGGTATTCTTTGTTGTTGTTGGTTTTGTTTGTTTGTTTTTCGAGACAGGGTTTCTCTGTGTAGCCCTGGCTATCCTGGAACTCACTCTGTAGACCAGGCTGGCCTCAGAACTCAGAAATCCGCCTGCCTCTGCCTCCCAAGTGCTGGGATTAAAGGCGTGCGCCACCACAGCCCGGCTAAGGCTGGGATTCTGACTTTTTGAATGTATAGCTTAGAGGTCAGAGTCACTCTTTGAGGAGCTGCTGTGCACATTTACTTAGTTCATGTATACAAAGCTCTTCTAGCTGGGCGGTGGTGGGGCACGCCTTTAATCCCAGCACTTGAGAGGCAGAGGCAGGCAGATTTCTGAGTTCGAGGCCAGCCTGGTCTACAGAGTGGGTTCCAGGACAGCCAAGGCTACACAGAGAAACCCTGTCTCGAAACCCCCCCCCCCCAAAAAAAAGCTCTTCTAATCTGCTAGTGCAATGATGGTATCCTACCTACTCTATCTGTGTAGTCCATCCTTACTGCAGTCTAAGCATCACAGAGGGCAACAGAGCAGACTATCAGATTAGACCAAGATGAAGGGATCCTGGAGGAAAGTCTCCCCAGTAAAAGGGTCTAGAGAAAGGCATGGAGCCCACAGGCTGGAGAACCTTCTTTGACTGTGTCTGGGACAGAAGGAAGAATCAGCCTTTGAGAGCAGCTAAGAAAGCAGGCTGCTGCTCCTTTGAGCCACCGTGTGGTCTTTCTATTCTGGACTTTCACTGGTCTTTAGCCTCCAGAGCAGGGAGACTGGTAGTGCTTATGTTTCTCAAAGTCTCCTGGAGGTTCCTGTGAGATAAAGATGTGGCCACATTCTAGACATGGTGCACACATGAGGGACCAGGTCTTTTTCAGTCTGCAGGGCTGGAGGTAGAGGGAAGATGGAATGGAATTTTTCAAACCCACAGGGGGATGGAAAGGGGAAGCTCAGCTTGTTCACCAAAACCTGGCATGCTGGAGTTACAGGGCCCCCTTGGAGTGCAAGTGAGGTAAGTTTAGGACAAATCAAAGGCGGCATGTTTCACCCAGCAGGGGAGGACACCGATGGAACTCATTACCCCAGGATGTGGTCCCGGTTGGAAATATAAATAGCTTCACAAAAGGTTTAGATAAATCCATGGATGACAGCTCCATTCGTGAGTTAGAAGGGGAAAGGGGCTGTTTGGGGGCCCCCTGGGCAGGCATCAGGGAGGCAACCTGACCTCCCTAAAGACTACTCCTTGGGGGTCCTGTTAAAGACAATTCTATGGCCACAGGAATTCCATAAGGTGACATTGGCATTTCTGTGGACCAGCATATGGCCTGAGTCCTCTGTCTCTTGAATGTCCCCTACACTTACTAGCCACTGCTGGGGAGACATGGACATCACCGAGCTCTAGGGAAAGCAGTTCAGCCAGGCTGTCCCCCTATGGGACCAGCAGAGGGAGACAGACACCACATTCAGTCCCAGATCCCAGGGCAAATTCAGGGTGGCTGGCCTGACCCTGGGTCAGGTATGCATCTGTGGGTACCAGTCTTGAGCCCTGCCTTATTCTTGGTCCCATAGGGAAACAGGGCAGAAAAAGTGTCATTCTCAGGGTTTCCTTGTGGACATGAAGGTGGGAAGAGGCTTTCAGGGATATAGGAACAGAATGGGGAGGAGGCCACTGATTAAAAGCAGGGTTGCTTTAGAACTAAGTTGCTTGCCTCTATGATCTTAAGCAAGTTGTATAATTTGTGCTTTGGATTACCACATGGTACCTCAGGTGGGCTGTGTGAGGTTGTCTGTGGGGAGTATTTAAATATTTTTTACACTGCTAGTAAGCTCAGTAAGCAGCAGCTACGTGCATGGGTGGGAGGCTGGAAGACCCTTGAATCTCTTTGGAGCTCTGCAACTTGCAAAGCCTTTACTTCACTGTTTCATGTGAGCCTCACCACAACTCCAAGGATCTGCTGCGGTGGGGAGGGTCACTTGTGTCTGGTGGATCTGGCACTCTGCTCTACTCAGTACAAGGGCTCGAACTTAGAGCCCTGCTTGTGCATGCTGAGCCACTGAAAATCCCAGTCTGGAATTTCTAATAACAAAAACCCTGATGGATCTGTCTAGTGTCCTTGTGAGTTGGAGGTTGAGGAAAGGCTGGCTCCAGGCACCCTGGTCTGCACTGGAGCCTCATAGCAAGCTGCCCACATGTCTAGTCAGTATTAAAATCACCTTTCCATGTGGCCCTAGAAGGCAGGCAGTATTTAGGTCCATGTTGGATAGTGAAGTATACACAGCAGCTGCCTTGGGAAGCCTTTGGGAGGTAACAGGACAGCACAGACAGGGGTGCCAGCTCCTCCCCAGCTCTGTACTTTTCGGTTGGCCATGCAATTCTCTCTGACCAATCAGGGAGGTCTTCCTTGACACCTCCAAGCTCCCTAGCCTTCCCTATTGCCTCAGCCCCCATTTCATTATCACAGGATCTCAGAGCCATGGCTCACACGCAGTGCCTCTGCCTCCTCAGGGCTAGGATGAGCCATGCTCACCATCACCGTTTGTGTTGATACTGTTTGTCGTCTGCAGTGCCTCCTGTATGCTAGGGACACACTCTGCCGCTGAGCCCTAACCCCAGCTCCAGTTCCTATTGTATTTCTGCAGATGCTCTCTTAGGGACCACAGGGAAGGAGCTACTCTCATATTACCACCATCCCTGAAGAAGAGGGCATGAAGGAGTAGAGGGGATACTGACTTGTCCAAGATCACTTAGTAGAGGAGGAGCATAGTCTCTCCTCTGTCACTAAGCCTCTTTGTCGGTTCATCATTGATGGTCTCAGGGAAGGGGGCTATTTCTGACCCTTGGACTGGACAGCCAGGAAAGGCCTGAAAAGAGGATAATGGGGAGAAAGGAGGGGAGAAGGCAGGCGGGAGGAGCCAGCAGTGACTCAGCAGGGCAGGATAAGGATCTCCCAGCCCAGGGAGAGGTAACCCCACTTCTCTGCCAGGGGAGACAGAGTCACAGAGCCTGCAGCATGGGTTGGCCAGGGCAATGGAACATCCTGGGAAAATGGCAAGGACAACTCCTGGCAGGCAAAGGAAAAGTGAAGCACCCGGGGGTATCCCTTCTGCCCTGTCTCTGCCCACACCCATCACCCAGATACCCTATGGATGACAGATAAAATTACCATGATGGGGCAAAGGGGAGACAGGAACAGAACCACATAGCCAATACGGGTGCGTCTCAGCTTCCTTCCAGCTCTAAGGGGGAAGCAGGGTGAGGTGTCCTTTGGGGAGGCTTGAGCTGGGCCAGGTATGGGTGGGGGAGCTAGGGCAGGGCAGGGAAGTTGCTGAGGTGAAAGGAGCCCTCTGCCCCTGGGGTTTCCGCTGACATCAGGGCCAGCTCAGGGTGAGGCAGGGCCCTCTGGGCTGGAGTGTGTTGGAGAAAAAGGGAAAGTGCCAGCTCTCCTATCCTCAGCCTCCTCCTCTCCTTGTACCACTGCAGGAGTTTTTGGTACACCCTGCAGAACACTCCCAAAGGGTATCTGGGATTGGGCCCTAAAGCCATCTAGGGAATTTCTTTGTGGACTGGTATAGAAGGAAGCCCTGGTCTTGCTGGTTTGGTAGATGACTTCTAATATTTATTTATTTATTAGATTTTATTTATTATATATATGTGAGTACACTGTAGCTCTCTTCAGACACACCAGAAGAGGGCATCAGATCCCATTACAGATGGTTGTAAGCCACCATGTGGTTGCTGGGATTTGAACTCAGGACCTCTAGAAGAGCAGTCGATGCTCTTAACCACTGAGCCATCTCTCTAGCAGGTAGATGACTTCCCCCCCCCCCCTTGGTTTTTTGAGACAGGGTTTCTCTGTGTAGCCCTGGCTGTCCTGGAACTCACTCTGTAGACCAGGCTGGCCTCGAACTCAGAAATCTGCCTGCCTCTGCCTCCCAAGTGCTGGGATTAAAGGCATTCGCCACCACTGCCTGGCTGGTAGATGACTTCTAACCCCCACTTTAATGCTCATTGTGTGGCTCCAAGCTCCCTACTAATGGAATCAAGAATCTAGCTGAGCAGCTAGAGAGATGGCTCAGAGGTTAAGAGCATTGACTATTCTTCCAGAGGTCCTGAGTTCAATTCCCAGCAACCACGTGGTGGCTCACAACCATCTGTAATAAGATCTGATGCCTTCTTCTGGTGTGTCTGAAGACAGCTACAGTGTATTCATAATTTTATCTAGCTGAGGTTTGCAGTGTTCTTAGGATCTGGCCTCTCTTGGACACAGGAGGGTGATGTTAAGGTACATAGCCCAGTTCATGGAGCTGTATGTGGTAGAGGGGCCAGAACTCTACTACTCCAAGTACTAGAATAATCTGTACATGTCTCAAGGAGCATCTTGGTATCTTGTAGGAACCCCCTGTGCCCATAGCCACAGACCTCATAGCCAGGAGCTTCAATAAAGTTTTAAAAATGTGCTCTCAGCCTCTTCTCTGTGGAATCCTCTCAAGGCAGCCACCAGGTTGGTACCTGCATGGTGTAGTCAAACAGTCATAGGCCCTGAGGTCAGACAATGCTGGGTCCTCATCCCTGTTCTACCATGCAGTCTGGTGTAGGATGGTAGGATGGTAGAGTGACTTCACCTGCTTCCTCCTGTTTAAGGAAAAGGACAGCATCTGTCTCACAGGATTCCTGCAAAGGTAAGATGAAAGGGACAAAGATGGGCCCAAAGAGGACTACTGCCCCTGAGGAAAAGGGAGCTTGGTGTTTTAAAAGTGTATGATAATCTTTAAGCCAAATAACCATCAAGAAGAGAAGACTTAGCACTCAGGAGGCAGAGGAAGGTGGATCTGAATCTCTGATCCAGCCTGGTCTGCAGAGTGAGTTCCAGGACAGCCAGGGCTACACAGAGAAACCCTGTCTCAAAACACAAACAAGCAAGCAAACAAACAAACAAACAAAACAGAACACAACAAACCAAGGGGAGGGGGAGGAGACTTGCTGGGCTGACTTGGCTGAGAAATCATTCCTGCCTTCCCCACCTCCATCTGGGACAGCCTCTGTCACTCCTCCCACATGGGCCAGCCTCTATCATTCCTCCCTTAGCCCCTTAAGGCTCCTTTGTTTTTCCTCAGTAACTGGCATAGGGGAGGCTCTCAGGAAAATGTCTAGTGACAAGTGAATTAAAAAATGTCTCTACATCCTCTGTGGGCTTGTCCATGTCCTTCCTGATCACCTGTCAAGAGGGGACCAGAATAGAGATTTCCCTAGTTCAAGAACTGGGACCTCATTAGGCCAGAACCCTGTCAATGCCAATAGCTGTATCAAATATAGTATTTTGGGGTACCTAGAGAGCTCCCTCCCATGACAGTTATAAGGAGGAACAGGAACCCGAGGGAGAGGGAAAAGAGAAAGGGGTGGGATTATAGCTAGCCCTTGAGCTAATACCCAGTTACTTTTAGTCCTTCCTTGGAGGGCAGTTTGGTTGCCAGCTCTGCCCCTCATCCATCACATTTCTTGGGTCTACTTACCATCTACCAGTGGCCTGCTATCTGTAAGGTCAAAGGAGGTGGCAAACTAGCATCCCAATCAAACATTAATTCACTAAATACCGGAGAAGGAGGGTAGATGTGGTCAAACCTTACTGTACACTGGCCAACTGGAACCCAAGTACCCCGAGTCTTACTCCCCACCATGCCTGCTACTGCTGGGAGCTGTGTGGCTGGTGCCCAGTGGACTCTCCCACTGTGGCCAGTGATGACATCTAATAAGTGTCCCCAAACAGAAATTATTGAAGGCAATATTGGGATTTCCTCTTCTGTTTGTTACAAGACAGAGTATCCCAACAGAAGCTGAGAAAACAGCCTAAGGATCTCAGAAGACAAAGGGGATGATTCTCTCTTCCTGAGGATGCTTATCTGGAGCTGGGGGGAGGTATCTAGTTTCTCCTGCAGCTTCTCCCCTACCCACACTCCCATTCCCAGATTGTTGGAGTTGGAAGGGCCCTGACCAGGTTCTGAGAGCCAGTGAGGGTAAGGAAGTGAGAACAGAAGCTTCACTACCTCTTCAGCTGGAAACCAGAAGACAGCACCTGTCCTGCCCCACCCTGCTCCACAGAAACCCTAGGGGGCTCTCCTGATTCACTTTCCTTTCTTCTTTCTCCCCCAAATTCCAGCAGCCCACCCCTATTGGGGATTTGGCAGGAGGTACAGTCTTTACTCTGGCCCCCACCCCACCCCAGCTGGCAGCTTCCAGCTTGTTGCCTTTGCCCAGACATGGCAGAGGGGCACTGCAGCTTGGAGATGGAGCTGGTTTTCCCTTTGGCACTGTAGGAGTTGGGGGTGGCCCCCACTGGGTGAGGGGAGAGGGCAGAGAGGCAAGTCCAGACTTGGGGCTAAGGGAGAATCTGACTTTCCTAGAATATGGGGGTCACTACATTAAGAATCAAAAGGCAAACAGGGAGCCCCAGGAACCATGTGTAAACCAACTGTCCTGCTCCCGACCTGGGCTGAATCTGCTGTGAACAACTGCCCACAGTTTCTGCAAGCCAATGCCTTCCGAGACACAGCTGGGTGGAGTAAGCCGTAGACCCTTCTCCAGCCTTACTAAGAGGGGTTCCTCCTCATGGCTGTCTTTCTTTCCGTCTATCACTACAGCTCTCCTCATTCTGTCTCTGTGTCTCCTCTCTCTTTTCCCAGGTCCCTTCTCCTTTCTCCTTCCCTTTCTCTCCCCCTCAGCCCTCCTTACTTCTCTGTTCCCCCTGACTCAGCAAGGTGCTTTATAAGGTGCTGCGGGGCTCAGCCAAATCCAAACCACATTGTCTGCACCGCCTTCCCATCAGGAGTGAGCTGTGGAGCTGTACAGCCCAAGCTGGGTGCTCAGGCCGCTCCCCTTCTCTTTCTTGCCCCCTTCAGAAGGGGTAGGAGATGCTAGGGGAACCTCCTGGTCCACTCTGGGTCAGTTACTTGTGGGCATCTGCCTTCTTGACCTTGGCAAGCTCATCAAGAGAAGGTTGGGCTCATTGGCCAAGAATGTCATTGAAACTACAGAGCCTTGGCTGGTGGGGGGTGGGGAGTTGGGGGAGGGAGGTCTAAGCACTTTTCACAGGGCCCCTCCAAGGCACTTTTCATCAGAGCAGCTACTGACGCTCTAGAGTCCCTGCCCCCACCCAGACCAGCTCTCCATTCTCAGCTTTTTCTTCTTGTTCAGAAAAAAAGGGGTGGGGGGGATGAGAGAGAAAGGAAGGGAGAGAAGGAAAAAAATAGAAAGAAACAACCCAACAACAAAGTCTGTCCCACTCCAGTGAGGTAATTGAAAACAAACTTCTTCCCCACCCCCCCACCCCCCCACCCCAGTTCTCCAGTGCAGAAAAGGGAAGTGCTGCCCTGGGAAACTAGCACTGGCCATGACTGATGCCTACTCTGACCCACAGGCTGGAGGGGCTGCGCTACACTGGCAGAGTGCCCTCCTTCCCCAGGGGTACCAGCAGAAGTGGGGGATGACATTATCTCATGCCATTCCAGAGACAGGCATCACCTTTCGGGTCTAGCTGCCACCCGTATCTGCCCCCGTTGAGACTACAGATAAACAACACAGCGACTTATCAGATGACTTAATTGGTGCTATGCTTCTACAAGCACCCAAGACTTGGGGACCAAATGACTGTCCCCCAAGAAAAATCACAAAATGGGGCTGTCTCCAAGCCCCAGATGACAGCTGTTTCCTCTGCACTAGCTCTCTTGCTCACTCGCTCTCCCTGGCAGCCCTTTGGAGAGGGAGGAAGGGGGAGGAAGGAGACCCTCCTGGGAGGGTCTAGGCTTATGGGTCCCCTAGGTCTCCCACTCAGAAAGTCCCAACCCAGGCCTGAGGGGAAGGAGGGAGAGTGCTCACTGCCAAACCACCCCTACCTCACCACCGGAAAAACCAACAACCCAAAACCCCAAAGGGAAGAGGATGCCAAATGTCTCGATGGGGAAGCATTTCACAAACGGGCTGCTGGGTCTATCCATGGCCTTGAATCTTGAGTTCCCGCTGAGTCACCCGTGAAGCCTCTGGTGTTGAAACTGGTCCGGTGCCTTATGCTGATTAATGAGTTACAAATCTCCCACCCATGTGCACTCTCTCTGGTCACTGGGAAGAATGAAAACCCTTGTGAATTTGACTGAGAAGCTGGGCCCTGCTGCCCTCTCCCCTCCTCAGGGGGCATTGTGAGCTGGTTAGTCACCTGCCCCAGCCCCTGGCGCCTCACTTAGCTCTAGCTTTTGGAAGTGGGACAAGTGGCGGGACAATAGGCAAGGGGGGCGGTCAGCTCAGACAAAGGGCAGCAGGAAAAACACCATCACTTGCTTGGAGGCCAGCTTGCTGGCATTTGAGAGAATGTGTCATTGCATTTATTCAAGTGGGAGGGGGAGGGAAGGTCAGAAATGAAGAGGCAGAGGTAGGGTCGGTACAGGGACCCTAAACCCGGCAAGGAGCAGAGGGAAGGAGGCCAGCATGCCCTGGCCGACACCAAGGAAGAAGCCCACACCAAGGCCAGCTCCCTTTCCAAGCTCTCGAGAGTTTGCAGAGGGACGATGCCCTCCCTGCCCCCTCCCCCAGGAGGCCTAGGGTGGTACCGTCGCAGCCTTGCCTCACCTCACCACCCCCCCTCAGTGTTGTGGGAGGGAGAGGAGCCCCAGAAGCCCTCCCTTCCCTCCTCCCCCCTCTTCCCCCCACCCGGGGAGGGCTGCTACAATTTGTGGTTACAGCTTTACACGTCAGAAAAAAAAAAGTTTGCAGAATGTCCCACACCGAAAAAAAAATGCGAAACCGAGAGAAAAAAACCTGCGAGTGGGCCTGGCGGATGGGATTATTAAAGCTTCG
Organism: Rhabdomys pumilio; assembly: GCA_030674055.1. Taxonomy (NCBI): domain Eukaryota; kingdom Metazoa; phylum Chordata; class Mammalia; order Rodentia; family Muridae; genus Rhabdomys; species Rhabdomys pumilio. The sequence continues at coordinate 133,211,741 of JANHMN010000003.1, forward strand.
CCGGAGCCGCGGCTCGCCCTCCCACTCCGCCAGCCTCTGGGAGAGGAGCCGCGCCCGGCCGGCCCGGCCCCCAGCCCCATGGACCTCCGAGCAGGTAGGAGCCAGGCGTCCGAGGCCGAGGCCTCCGCCCCCGCCCAGCACCAGTGAGATCCGGTTCCCGTCCTCCTCCCCACCCTCGGAGCCCCGAGCCAGGGCCCGGCCGGGGAGCAGAGCTCGGGCTGGGGAGGTACGGCCGGGCGCCCTCGAGAGGGGCCGGGTGGGGACGCGGCATTCCTGAAGTCCGCTTGTCGGAGCCAGGAGGTGGCTGAGAACGCGGCGGGGAGCCTGGACAACCCTCAGACCTGGACGGGCGGCCACCTGGAGCCACGCGAGGCGGGGTCCCAGGGAACCCGCGGACACAGAGCCCCGCGCCAGAGTCCGGACGAGCGAGTCCGAGGCGGGCAGCGAGGGTGCGGGGAGGGGGGAGCCGCGGCGCGAGGGAGGAGGGGGCCAGGAGAGGAAGAGGGAGGGAGGGAGGCAGAGGGGGAGCCCGCGGCCGAGCAGCGGGAGGCGAAGGGGAGGCCGACACCTCGGGCCGCGCTGAACTCCTTCCTCGGCCCGCGGGGAGAGGAGGAGGGCGCGCGAGAGGAGGGCGGAGGGCAGAGCAAACCTAGCTGGGCCGGGCCGGGCCGCGGGACTCCGGCTACTACGCTGCGCGCGGCGTGGCCGGAGCCCTCCATGCTGCCCACCGCCTGGGAGCCAGAGGCAGGTAGGCGCGGCAGGGTGGCCGGGGCCCCGGGCCCGCGGGGGCCTGGGAGTGATTACTGCGGGAGGGAGTTGTGGGGGAGACGCAGCCTGGCCGGACCCAGCAGGAAAAAGTCCGTCAGCGGCCCGGGAGCGCCGAGCCTGCCGGCAGCCCCTCGAGCGGCTGCCTGGCCAGGCGGCCCGTGGCAAGAGGGCGGGTCGGGCAGGGAGTGGACGCGCTGGAGCGGGCAGCGGCTCAGCCGAGTCCCGGAGCCCGGCGCCCGGACCCCGCCTCCGCCCCCGCCGCCGCCGGGAAGGGAGCGGACGGGGGGGCGGGGCCGGGGGCGCCGGGGCCACACAAGGGGAAGGCGCCACCGCCTCCGGGAGGGGTCCGGGATCTAGAGGTCACGGTCGAGAAGGTAGGGCCAGCGAACTGCCAACTCCCACCGCCCCAGTTTCTCGGGGCTGATGCCCTCAAGCAAAGTCCGCGTAACTTCTTCAAAGTCCTCACACTCATGTTCTCACCTACCTTTCTATTACACTGGGATGCAGAAGGCTTCCTTCTAGGAGACCCCCCAATCCCTGTGTTCTCCAGAGCTTAGGAGCAGGAAGAACCTGCCAAAAGGAGGAGGGCAGACAGTGGAGGGATGGATGGCAGCGGCAGTCCGCATCTTAGAGAAAGACTAGAGGTGGGAAACATCATACACACCTCTCTCTCTGAGCAGGGAGATCTCTGGCTTTCATTTTCCTAACAGACATCTGTGTCCGTCTAGTACACACCGCCATCCCGTTCGCCCCCGTCACCACCGGACATAAGTTCTTACTTCTCTAACAGACAAGGTGAACCCTTCTAGCTCCATACTTCAAAGAAGAGGAAGAAAAACTAGAAACGGACGCCTCTGTCCCTGGGCAACCCCAGAAGTGTCTGCTGACAGGAGTAATGGGCTCCCCGGCTGCACACTGAAGTGTCCAGTTCACACTTCTGCAAGCCACCCCTACACTCTAGCTACTGATTCCTGACACTTCACATTCCTCCCCATAATCCCACCTGCCTGTTGACACCCTGGCTCCTGCACTCTCCGAAGCCCCTCCCACCCCCTCCTGTACACTCTTGATCACAACACCCTTTCCAGTTCATTCACACACGTGCTCTGAGCTATTCCCTTCATTTCTTTTCCGGCGGCCTCAGTGGGCTGCTCAACCATAAGGCTGTGGCTTTACTCTCATCTCCCTGAGAACCCAAAGGCCCTCTTGTGGCATATCGGAGCAGCTTTCCTTCAGCCTGAGCGCAACTCCTGGATTGACTTCACAAGGAAAAACTTGCCTTGCCTTCTGCCTTTTCCCCTGACACTGGTCTATCTTTTGGACTGGAGAGGAAGAGAAGGGGAAAATGGGACAGTTGGAAAGGACACAGATGGAGCCCCGTAGGATTCATCTGGGAGGATCCTTAGCACAGTGCAGTCTCCTTACAGGAGCTCACTGCCACAGATGGGTTCGTAGTGGAGCATTCTCCTGACTTCCAGGCCTACCTCCATTCCTCACCAGCTTTACACCAAAACCTGAGACTGCAGAAGTGAAGGAAGAAAAAAATAGAAGGGGCAGCCATTCTTGAGGATGGAAAGACTAGGTTTCTGTGGGCCTTTTCTCTGGTCTGACCCCTGAATCTCACCACTTTTTAGGCTGTTCCCTCCAGTTCCCCTTAGTGGACTCCAAAGTACCCAGATGCTAGTTCTGATATGGACTGAAGACACGACCTTTCCTTCTGGCTCCCATTTTTAGCCTAGACTGTAGAACTTCTGGACTCAACATCTAGGGCTTACAGCTGTTAGCCCCTAGTTCCAGGTGCAGTCTCCCCCATCTACCCTGGACATCTGCACTGCTGAGCCCCCCACCCTCACTGAGGGTGGTCAGCCTGTGGGATGGGCCAGGAGCTGAGGGGAGACTGCTGAAGGCCTGCCTGTGTAGCATGTGGGGGTGGCCTTTGGGCTTGCCAGGGCTAAGGCAGTTATGTGTGTGTGTGTTCATGAGGGGGGGCCTGGTTTCCCAGGGCCCAGGGATCTGGATAGAATTAGGGGCTGGCCCTGGCAGGGGCCGGGATGGGGAGTGTAGGGGTGCTGCAGCAGGAAACGTGAGCTGCACTCATTAGCTCCTCACGTGCTCAGCTGGATTTATAAACACAAGGAGAAGGGGACGTAAACAATCAGTGGGCAGCAGCCAGAGGCAGGGCTGGGACTGGGACGGGGCTGGGGAGGGGGCTGGGGACGGGCTGGGGACGGGGCTGGGGAGGGGCGGGGATGCAGCCTTACGGTGGGGTCCACCTGCATACATCATGAGCTAGAGAGAAAAACAGGGAGCTGGGCTCTACCAAACCATTCCCTGGGTATTGGGAGTCCCTGGCTCAGTGTTCATACTGAGGTCAGGTGTTCTCTGTCCAGGCTTCCAGCTTGGCTGCCTGAGATACGGGCACATCTTGTCCAAGACCAAAGCTGTCATAGGACAGAGTATAGAGTCCTATACTTCAACTCCCCTTTCACCTCTACTGGCCTCCACTCTGATTCCTATGACCGACTCCCATGCTTCTTTCTACTTCTCTCTGGGACTGGCCAGTAGGCTCCCCTTCTGTCCTCCCCCCCCCCCCCCCCAGCTTGCAGTGACATAGTTACCTCAGAACTGAAATATTCCTGGAAACACCGGCCTCGTCTGGTTAATTTCATGAGCCGTTTTTCTGCCCAGATGACTTAGCTTTTGTTTATCCAAAGGCTTTTTCTCCCCTGTTGTCCCAGTGTAAGGAGCTATTCTCCCCAGAGATGTCCCACAGGGCCCAGGAAGGGAGGAAGAAACAAGCTTCATACTAGGCTCCTGACTGTATCTCCTGCTATGGAACAGACAGAGCCTAGTCCAGGATTCTGGATGACCGAGCTGCCTCTGCCAGGGTCAGGTAAAGAGGCCAGCCAAGCCTCCAGTTTCTGCTTTGGCAGGACTTTGGCAATGCCACTAACTTCCAGCAAAGCCATACTCTGTACCTGTAAAACCCTAAAGACTTAGCATTACAACAGACTCTAACCCTAATCTAGTCTCCATGCCTCCTTAACTCCAAACCCTATCCTGAGTCTGAATACAGCCAAATTGTTAAGCCTATCCACTTGTTCCTAAGAACATGCCATTATAGAAAAGTCTGGAAGTATAAAATGTAAGCTAGAGGAAAGAAACCACTTGATCTCATACCTATCCAAGCTTAAAACCCAAACTAGCCCTGCTTTTTGTGACATGCCAAACACCATTCTGTCTGATGGGTAAATCAACAAATTCACAGATCTTGGTCCCAGCTAACCTTCTGCCTGCCCAGACCTAACCACACTCCTGGACTCAAATCTCAACCACACTCACTCAACCAAATCCCAGTCTAAATTCATCTGAAATGTTAAGACTAACCTAGTCTTCAAGCCTAACCTAGCCCACTGCCTGTTATATTCTTACCCTATCGTAGCCCTGATTTTGATTTTGGACCTCACCTAAAAGTCTCTTTAGAAAAGCATGTTTCCCACCTGATTCTGGCCCTTCTCCCAGCATCAACTAGCTTCTGGAATAATCAAACCCTCTGATGTCTTCTGTTGATCAGCCTCCCTCTTTAAATGCACATCTTTCTCCTTGATGCTCCTTCTACAACACCCTAAAGTTAGGGGGGACATTGGCAGGGCCTGTAGGGACAAGCCTATAACCCCAGCTACTCCGGAAGCTGAGGCAGAAAGATTGTAAGTTCACAAGTAGCTCATTGAGCAACTTAGGGAGACCCTGCATGGAGAGTAGAGAAGGCTGGAGCTGTGATTCAGTGGCAGAGCACTGCCTGAATGCACAGACCCTGTGTTTAATCTTAGGACTAAGGGGGTTGGGGTGGGGGAATCAAACTTTAGCATTGCTAGTAAGAGGAATGCTGTATCTCCTTCAATTAACCCTATCCTGCCCTCACAGCACCCAGGAACCATATCCTAGCATATACCCTCCACTTCTCACTCCACAAACCATCTTGGCCCCATGGCCTGACCTTGGCTGTGGAACACTACTCCTACCTCCCATGGGTGCTGCCTTTCTTCTCACTCTTCCACAGGGCTCAGTGCTTACAGCTTGCCAGAGCTAACATATGCCATATTTCCACCCCTTAGTTCCTGCTGCAATGGGACTGGAAGACTTGGAGAAGAGGCTGGGACACTACTAGAACTCCAGCATGTTGACACAAAATCTCTAAAGCCTGGCCTGCCCCTCTGAATAGACACATGCACACATAGTTGGCACATATAGGGACATACATGCCAAAGACTTTCAGCTGATAGCAGTCAAGTATCTACTGACAGACACAAATGCCAGGACTTAGTCCTTGCACACATACCTCCACATACACTCTTGGACCAGAAATCTTTCCCTTCCTCCATTCCCTCCACCTTCCATCTGGTCTCCCTCCCTTACCCCCCTTCCTAGCCCAAGGTGGGGACAGACACCTGAGGGGCTGCCAGCTGTTTCCCCACTCGGGCCTGGGCCCACCCTCATACTTCTTGCCCATCCTATCCACAGGGGACTCGTGGGGGATGTTAGCTTGCCTATGCACGGTGCTGTGGCACCTCCCTGCAGTGCCAGCTCTTAATCGCACAGGAGATCCAGGCCCTGGCCCCTCCCTCCAGAAAACTTATGACCTCACCCGCTACCTGGAGCATCAACTCCGAAGCTTAGCTGGGACCTACGTGAGTATCCCCTTTGACAAGAGGAAGCAGAGGCTTTTGGGAAGAGAGAGCATGGGGCAGGGGTCCTAGTGAATGATGGGGTGATGAGAGGCCCTTTGGGTTCACACAGTTTCTCCATCTGGCCTATCTTCTGCCCTTCCCTCTCAGGTGCCTCCCCCCCAATCCTGGCCTCAGGAGTAGGCATGTGGGCAGGCCTCGAACCCGCCTTGGCCCATTGCCCCATTGGCTGCCAGCCCAGCTGCCTGCCTCCCCCTGGGGGCTGGGGAAGTCTCCTCTGTTTACACCGTGTTGTGGTGTCTCTTGCAAGGGTGGGGCTGGGTGGGGATGGAGGGGCCCCACCTTCTATGCTTGTGTTCCAGCTCGCCTCTACCCCCAGACCTGGGGCCCTGTTGTTCTGGACCCGTGGGCCTCCCTCTGTCTGCCTCTCCCATCCTTCACAGACCTCTTTGGGGGTCGGAGGAGGGGTCTACAAAGAATCTAGGGCATTCATGGCAAGGGGTTCAGGGTATGGAGGGTGGTTGGACCATAAGAATTTGAGGGTAGTCTAGAGATGTTCACAGAGCCCAGGAGAGAAGGAGAGAGGATCAGAGGCACTGAGGACCATGGGGAACAGGCCCCTCTTCCCGTGTTCCTCTTCCACATCCCAGACCCTACTCCTGAGCCAGGGAAGAAAAAGGGAGGAGGTGGCGGGGGAGCTGGCTCCAGCCCCAGGATACACCGAGGAAATTAGTTTGTCTCTGTGCTTGTCAGCGTGTGAACCTCCCCCTGGGCCAGCGCCTATCCCAGGCCTCGCCCTCTTCTCTTTCCCTCCCAGTTGCACATCTCCCACATCCCCTTCCCTGGGCCTCAGGCAGTTCCCCCGAGACGTTGGCAAGGCCTTTGCCCTCTTCCTATGCTCCTCTGTCTCCTGTGCCCTTCCTCCTGTCCTCTCTACATTTCCTCAGTTTCTTCCTTTACAGCTCTGCTTCTAGCAACTGAATCCTCTTCTTTGGGGTGTTGGTAAGTACATTGCCATCTCTTGTCCCTTTGGCTTAAAGAACTGGGCCTATACAGTTTTGGTGTTACCAGATCCCTCCGCCTTTGATACGGACTCTCCTCTGGCCGGTTTCCCTGCACAGAAAACTTTCTCTGCCTAAGTCTGCTACCCTCTCTAATTCCCAACCCTTTCTCTCCTAACTTCCTCTGCCAAATTTCTTGAAGGAGTCGTCTACACCCTCTGCCTCCACTTCCTCTCCACCCACTCACTTGTTAACCCCCTGCAATCTGGCTTCCAGGCCACGGCAACCATCTCTCCCAGGTCATCAGGCATCTCCTTCTCACCAAACCCGACAGCATTTTCTGCGGCTCACTCTCATGTTCTGCAACTGCCCTGCGGAGCTCTGCTGCGTCCTGAGCTCCTCCCTGGCCTGCACTCTCAGAGGCCACCTTCTACCTCTCCAGCCTGGTCTCCTGACTCCTCCGGCTCCTCTTCTTCTCTGCCCTGCCCTGTGGTGGGCATTCTCCGCCCAGACAATCAGCACGTCCCTCCTCCGTGGCTCCTTCGTGGTTTTCTCTTTCTACACCTCTCCATAGGAGAACTCATCACCCCACTGCTTCACCTGTCTCCTCCATGCAATTGACACACTTGCTGGAAAAACTCGGGAGGTCTGTGACCAGAGGCCTCCCGTGTCAGGGTCAAGAGCAATAGAAGCTTTGGGAGGAGGTATCTCTCTGGTGGCAAGCTGGCAGCTCTGCTCTGCCCCTTCCCCACTGCCCTCTCCTTTCCACAGCTGAACTACCTGGGGCCCCCTTTCAACGAGCCTGACTTCAATCCTCCTCGGCTGGGGGCAGAAACTCTGCCTAGGGCCACGGTCAACTTGGAAGTGTGGCGAAGCCTCAATGACAGGCTGCGGCTGACCCAGAACTATGAGGCCTACAGTCACCTCCTGTGTTACTTGCGTGGCCTCAACCGTCAAGCTGCCACAGCTGAACTACGACGCAGTCTGGCCCATTTCTGTACCAGTCTCCAGGGCCTGCTGGGCAGCATTGCAGGGGTCATGGCAACTCTTGGCTACCCATTGCCCCAGCCTCTGCCAGGGACTGAGCCAGCCTGGGCCCCTGGCCCTGCCCACAGTGACTTCCTCCAGAAGATGGATGACTTCTGGCTGCTGAAGGAGCTGCAGACCTGGCTATGGCGTTCAGCCAAGGACTTCAACCGACTTAAGAAGAAGATGCAACCTCCAGCAGCTTCAGTCACCCTGCACTTGGAGGCCCATGGTTTCTGATCTCTGACCCTTAACTCCTGTACCTCCAGCCCCAGTCAGCTGTGCTTCCATTGTGGAGTGAAAAATCCTGTATGCCAACATTTGTTGAGCCAGGAGACGGACCATGGGAGCTCTGCCCTCCTCAGCCTTGGATGGGGAGTGTAATAAGCCCTCCAGCTCCTAGGGTCCTAGGGTCTGGGGAAAAGGTCCAGTGGGCACCAAGAGGTAATGCCTGAGGGAGTTGAATGGCTCAGTGGGTATAAAGGCTCTTCCTGCCTCCTGTTTTCTGCTTGCCACTTGCCAGTATCCACTCAGTTCCTCGTGTGGCACTTGCAGAAACACACCTGGAGGGCATGGGTGGGGGCCACTGTAGCATGTGCCTTTCTGGGATAAGGCCCCTTGGCTTCCTTCCCTCTCCTTGGATGGATGTTGCTCCCCTCCCCAATAACTACATATCCAGTTCAGGAAACAAAGCGACCAGTCTAAAGAAGAGTGTGATAGTAAGTGGAGGGGTAGGGTCTCTGCTGGAGGTGGCCTAGAAACCAGAAGATGTAATTCTAAAAGAGAAGGGCAGGGACAGACCAGACCCAGCAGTCACCAAGATAATTGGTGATACAGGGCGGAAAACAAAAGCCATGTTGAACATTAGGACCTTGCCTTGAATTTTCTTGCCAGCATCTTGGTGCCTCCTCTCTGCCCCTTTTCCCAGGGTATCTGTGGTTGCCTGGGCTGGGGAGGGCAGCCATAGTCATAGCCACAGGGTTTCCTGAAAGTTTACATTGCAGTAGCATTGTGGGGTGAGGGGGACGGCTCCCCCAGGCTCTATCCCCAGCCCCACCCACTCATGACTCTAAGTTTGTTGTATTAATATTTATTTATTTGGAGATGTTATTTATTAGATGATATTTATTGCAGAATTTCTATTCTTGTATTAACAAATAAAATGCTTTCCCCAGAACTTTTTGCCTAGCTTGGTAATCTTCCTAGGGTACATTGCTGGTAGCCCTAGCCCTATCTGCTATAATTTTCACTGTCTCTTTATACCATAGAGGTACACAGGCCTTGGGGTACAGGCTCTTTCTGCTAGCCCTGGGACAACCTATCCGCTCCCTTGTTACACCCACAATGCTTTGGTCCTCCCAGATAGCTGTGCATGTTTCATGTTGTCTGCCAGCCTTCCTTGCTTCTGGACTGCTTGTCTGGTCTCCCAGGTCTGTCTGGCCTTGAGTTCCCCCACTCTGGCTCAGCCTGCACTTGGTGGGAAGAGCTGTTATGTTCCTCTCTGACTTGCTAATCACTAACCCCTGGCATTCAGTCCCAAGCTTCCCTGGGCTTCCATTAGTCCCATGAGGGCCCTCACCTTACTCTTCTAGGAAGGCTGATGGACAGCCAAGTCAGAGCGCCTTCCTGTGGATCTGTTGCTTTCCCTCCAGTGTAAAAGCCTATTTGGAGAGGAGAATGGGGTAGATGGGAGGAATGATCTAAGCTCCAATCTCATAATCTGTTACTTGGACAGCATTAGACAAAGTTTTCTGATCTTTGGTTTCCCTATCTGTAAAGTGGGAGTAATTAAATACCTTTATGCAGTTGTTGGAGAGGGTGATGGAAATATTAAGGTATTTGGCTATAGCAACAACCATTGGAATAATTGCAGATTAGTTGGGACATATTACTGTGTCACGACATTCTAGTCATGAGCTGCTGGGCAAATTAATGGGTTAATTGTTCCCAAGAAACACATTCACATTTTATGAAAGAGTCCCCTGCAGACAATGCCTTCTGCAGTAAGGAAGTGACAAGTGGTGGTAGGTGCCACTCCGTTGACAGCTGCTTTAAAGACTCAGTTCCCTTCCCTTCACTACACTTGCTGGGTAGACTGAAACCAAAAGAAGACTCAAACCTAACTTGACTTCTGCTCTTGTAGAACTTATAATCTATTTGGGAAGAAAGTTCAGCTTCGCTGTCTCGAGCACTTACATCCCAGACTGTCAGTTGATTCTGTCAGGAGGTGCCTCGGGAATTATGACAGACAGGCAAGAGTCGAGATCTGGTCTTTCAAATGCTTTACTTTCAATATTGGGTTCATATAAGAAAGTCACAGTGTCATACAATAGAGTCACAGCACACATGCAAAACCAAACTATGGAGGCACACACTAAAGCTATGGCTGCTACTATCCACATCACTCAGTCACTCACAAATACAACCTGTTCTCGGCTCAGGTTCGGGCTCGGACTTCTCTGTCACCTCTTTCGGCCTTGGCTGCGGCCTTAGTGAGTCTTGCTCCACAGGCACTACCCAGTGGGGTGGGGTATTGGATGATCGTTTGGGTCTCATCAGAGTCCAGACTAGCGTGGAGTCAGGGGGCTAGTCATGATGGACTCGTGAGTGGAGTTTCTCTGGGGTTTTTAAGCTCACTTCCAACCAGGGAATGCCCTGGGGCTTCCCTATCTATCTATGGCACTCATCACACACCACATATCTGGTTTCACTCTATCTAATAGTTAGGTTCTGTCCCTCTGGCCTTTTGCTAGGTCATCTAGCCTATGCTGGGTCCAGCCAGACCCTCACAAAAATGCTCTTTACCATTCCCTGAAATAATAAGGTATAGAAGCCCATTTACATGGTTGAGTGGACAAGGCAAGTGCAGGAGCCCTAGAAAAGGGTGAGGTGAAGGTGTAGGGTGAGGAGTTTCTGACTGCCATGCATGGGCTAGCCAACCTCAGCATCATGTCCTAGAGTCACCTGGCCCAAGTGGAACATGTCCTGATTCTGTAGGCTGAGATACCTGTCCAGACACTTAACAAAACTCTGCCCCTTTGCCTAATGAGACACACTAGAAAGGGGATCAGGCTTTCTCTACACACGGGCAAAATATATCTTGGCTTGTGATATGTAAAACATTAAACAATGATATATGAGGAAGGCAGAAGGGAAAGCAGGGTCCTGTCTTCACAGAGATCTCACAGTGTTAGCTGGTGACTTTCTTAGAGGCCAACACCAGTCTTCCTCTGTAGTATCTTCCCCATCTCTCCCTTTGTTCTTTCTTCCTTCTCTCCCTCTGTCTTCCCTTTCTCCCTTCTCTTTTTCCCCCTCTCCTCTCCACCTCCTCTTCATTCTCCTTCCCCAACCCCAGCTTTTTTTCCCTGTCATTTTGTAGTCTAGGCTGCCTTTGAACTTGCAATTCTCCTGTCCCCTACCTCTGCAGTGCTGGTTTAAGAAGCATACACCCCCCTCTGCTCGCTTCCCCCCCCCCCCCTGTGTAGCACCCAGCTCAGGGTCCAACCTAAAGGTGTTTCATTAATGTATTCTGTAAGTGTGGAACAAAGCAATCTAGGAGAGGGAGTAGGCTGACCGCTTGTAAATGTGTGGACATGAGGAGGCAGGTTTACTTAAGTGTAGTCAATGGGCCAGTGAGATGGCTCAGTGGGTGAAGGTGCTTGCTGCCAAGCCAAACATGAGTTTGATCTCTGTTACTCACATGGTAGAAGAAGAGAACCAATAAATATTAGAAAAGGTAGGGAGTCAAGCAGGCAGACCCATCAAATAAAAGTGTAGGACAGAGGGCAGCACCTAAGGGGTGAAGGGCTTAGGCTGAGAGTGTGTAGACAAGAAGCAGCGTGTCTGCCTTTTGATTGATGTGTGTAGTGCTGGCACATAGCAAGTGCTCAGCACACCTTTTGCATAAATGCACAGGGTAAGATTCAGTGCTGTCCTTAGAGGACAGGAAGATTTTGGATAGGTAGAGATGGGTCAGGACACAGTGGAATCTCCTTTTTAGGAAGACAGTATTTGGGGGGCAGGCTCCAGGATTGCTCAGCCATGCATTTAGATAGTGTTTTAGCATAATGCTCGACACAGTGAAGCCCTTGGTACTTAATTTAAACGGATGTAAGACCGTCCAAAAGAAGACTTCTGAAGGTTAGAGGCTAAGACCTAATCAGCAGTCTCACGCTCAGGGAAACTGAGAAGAGAAAATAGAGGAAACACACCAGCTTGGGAAGTTAAGAACCACAGGCAACTTGTTTGTTTTTGGATATAGGGACCAGGCTCACTTAAAACTCGTAGCGATTCTCCTGCTTCAGTGTCTTAAGTGCTGGCATTATAGGTGTGTACCACCATGCACACCCCATAGGAACCTTTGAAATAGCAGGTGAGAGGCAGACACCAAATTGTGAGTCCAAGAAAGATACAGTGTGAGGAGAGTAGAAATGAATACATATTCTGTGTCCTTTGATAAAGGAAGGATCAAGGAAGGCTTATCATTTATCAGTTTTAAATAGAAGAAATCTAAACATGTTATTGCCAAGTATGGAAGTGGTAGCTGAAGGATGAAGGGTTTGGGGTACTGAAGAGATAAGAAAGAGAGAATGCAAAAGCTTTCTGGGCAGACACAGGGAAGAACCAGGGGATAACAGACACATCTTTCTTGAGGGTCCTGTTTGTGGCATTTCTTAGCAATCTAAAAACATCTTGCCTCTACCTAGATAGAGCCTCCTCAGTACTGGCTCTCAGCCTCCAGGAAGCTGCCTTTTCTCCTATGTACAGGTTTTCATCTCCCTTACATCTTCTCAGACACAGGAACACTTCCAAGCATGTAAAATGACAGTGAGAGGACAAGGGGAAGTTAACCCCCTCATCTCTACTCTCACTCCTTTCCCCTGAGGACACAGGACTTCTGGAGACAGTGCTTTGCCTCTGTGGCGCTGCAGAAATCCAGGTAGCCTTGATTTGCATGTTCATTTCTCAGTACCCGGGCTTCTGATTCAAAGACCCTACTTAAGAGTTGTAACGGGCTGGAGAGATGGCTCAGCGGTTAAGAGCGCTGACTAAAGTTCCTGAGTTCAATTCCCAGCAACCACGCGGTGGCTCACATCCATCTGTAATGGGATCCAATGCCCTCTTCTGGTGTGTCTGAAGACAGCTACAGTGTACTCATATACATAAAAGAAGGAAGGAAGGAAGGAAGGAAGGGAGGAAGGGAGGAAGGAAGGAAGGAAGGAAGGAAGGAAGGAAGGAAGGAAGGAAAGAAAGAAATCTTAAAAAAAAAAAAAAGAGGGTGCACACTGCTCTTGCAGAGAACCCAAGTTTGGTTCCCAGCACCCACGTACAGTGGCTCACAACGGCCTGTAACTCCAGGTCCAGGGGAAATCTGATTCTTTGGGTTCTGTGCTCTGTGAGAATCTGCACGCATATGTTCATACCCCCTTGACTGAGTACATAACTAGTGGTAGAACACTTGCCTAGCATGCATTAGGCCCCAAGTTCAAATCCAAGTACCTCAATGCCTATCCCCCCAAAAAACCAAATAACATCTCCAAGTACCTCAAAGCCTACCCTCCCAAGACCCTCCCCCCCCAAAAAAAAAACAACCCCAAATTACATCTCAAAGAACAATCTGACTTTTGCTAGGCCTTGTGGTATCTGCCTTTAATTCCACCACCACTCAGGAGGCAGAGACAGGCAGATCTCTCTGAATTCAAGGCCAGCCTGGTCTATGTAGCGAGTTCCAGAATTCCAGAATAGCCAGAGCTACACAGAGAAACCTTGTCTCAAAAAACAAAAACAAGAAGAGTTATAACCTAGATGGCCAAAGACAGTTCATTATCCACATGAAAAAATGTACATGAGACAACCTTCTCTTCTGCTGGGAGCTACCAGCCCAGTAGCAGACATTCCCATAAGATGTTCTGTAGGATGCAGTGGGGAAACCCCAGTCACTGTGATTGGGAATTATTAGTGGGTATGTCAAAAACTCAAGCTGCACATCTGTAATCCCAATACTTGGGAGATAAAGGCAAGAAGATTACAAGTTCAAGGCCAGCCTTGGTTTACATAGTAAATTCAAAGTCTTTAGTCAAGAGACTGTCTCAAAAAACAAACCAGGAAAAAAAGAAAAAGAAAAACCAAAGAGCTCTGAAGTACTCTCTGAGCCTGTTCTCTAAGAATACCTGTGGCTGCTCTGTAAGGCCCCACCCTCACCATTTGTGTGTGTGAATCCAGTGTTCCACCCATGAAACATCTCTTCAATCCATTCCCTGCCTTTGTTCCTTCTGGTGTCTTCTCTGCTTGTAGTGTGTGGCGCAATGGCTCACAACTGCCCAACAATTCCATTCTAATGACCTTGGGTCCCTCACCTCTTGACTTTGCCATGCTTGTTTTGCTGGTCCTCAGCATTAGAAAATGCCCTCTCTTCACGTAGCCTCAACCTCTTGCCTAGGTCTCCAGAAGTCCTGTGTCCTTAGGGGGAAAGGAGAGAGAGCAGAGAAGAGAGGGGTTGACCACACGTGTATTGGAAACCTGCACCTAGGAGAGAAGGCAGCTTCCTTGAGGCTGGCAGCCAGTACTGAGGAGGCTCTAGGTAGAGGCAAATCACCACACCTCACCAGAGAATGACACAGCAGCTGGGACTTAGGGGTCCCTCAGCAGCAACAGAACTCATTCCAACACTCATCTTACACAAACACATTTACCACAGCCACAGCCACTCAAACGGGGAGGGCAGAAGGCTGTCCTTTGCTTTCCTTAGCCTAGAGCGCAAAGGTTAGCAATTCAGGGGAGACTGCATAATCTGATGGTAGTTCCTTCTGAGTTCTCCCTTTTAGGGAGTCATAATTGTCCCTGTCTTTGTCCTCTCGGATTCTTGAGCTCCCTGACTCAGTCTGGTATCCACATTTCCTAGAAGGGAAAAAACCCTTGCCAGCAGACTCATACCAATGCCATAGAGGGAGTAATTTTAAGAGACCTGTGGGCCTGAGTCCCAGTCCTTTCTATCTTACTTTTCAGGGTCCCTAGAGTGGCCAGTTTAGAGATAACTTGGAGGTACCTCCTCAACTTGCCTCTACCTCCAGGATATAGCGCTTAGGGACCAACTAGGACTTCGTTCCTGCTGGACAAAGTCTGACACCTGGTGGCCATAGTGAGGAATGACCAGAAGGGCACTTTTCAAATCCCCAGAATTCCTTCTAAATTGCTGGCCCTGGTGAAAGGGGAGCTGACCAGTGGAGCTGGTGTGGAAGGTTCCTGGGCAGGGCAGAATAGACACTAGGGACCCAGGGAAACCTTTTCCCACCCTTTAAAACCAGGAAACTCAGAACCTACCAGGCTTAGCACTGGGTCTGAGAGGGTAGAGAGGAACTTGGAGGAGCTCCTGAAGGAATATAGTACCTGGGGGAAAGAACGAAGGCTGGTAAAATGTTTTGGGATGTTCACCTGGATGCACAAAATCCCCTAAACTGGACTTATTTTAGCTCAGAATGAGTAGTGAGGCCTGAAGGGTGTGTGGCTAAGGAGAGGGAAAGGAATAGGAGAGACCTTACATCCCATTGAGCCTCATGCAGCTGCTCTCCTCCCTCTCTCTAGCTGCCCCGTCTTCTCAGCACGATCCGGCTCTCTCCATGTGATCCATCTCAAACTGAAGCACAGGGACTTTCAGGATGTATATTGGTGCACAGTGCTGACCCACCTGCAACTGTCACACTGAGGAAAGCCAAGCTTAACCTGCTTTCCACTGGAGCCATGCCCCAGTGAGTCCCAGTTCTGGGCTTCTTTCTGTTCAGGCTCTTTGTTCTCCCGGTCTCCAGGACTTTGACCTTGAACCTAGTAGGCTTCGGGTATTTCCAAGGTGTAAGTTAACTCCATCGACTTCTCCCGCCGGCTTCTGGAATCAGTGCTGACCAAAGACACTTGACATTCAAGACAGAACTGAGCCACTAACTTAGACCACCAGTTTGGGCTCCGCTCTGAGAACTGAACAGCAGTTTGGTGGAGCCCAAGAAGCTGCCTGCATCAAGCAAAGCATTCTAGGCAGGAAGGAAAATGATGAAGTTAGAGAAGAAAGTAGGAAAACACCCAAAGACAGGAGATCAAGTCAGTGCCCCAAACACTTTAGAGAACTATCAGATGCTGAGCAGGCCAGGATGATCCCAGTGCTCACCTGGAGAAGACAGCATGCTTCCTAGGGAGAGCGCCACTCCCCTCTCCCCAACCCCACCAGAGGGCCAGTGCTAGGGTCCTGTACTGAGACAAAACACTCCAGATCCCTGAGGGGCTGAGGGGAACCTAAAGCCCCTGGGAGCTATCTTTCCAGACAGTGTAGGAGAAGCTGCCTGGACCTGAACCAAGAAGATCTGGGGTAGGGGCTGGAGGGAGGGCAGGTAGGATAGCCCAGCCAAGATCCACAAAGCAGGTCAGGGTGTCAGGAGCTGCCAAAGGAGAGAGGGGAATAGGCCTAGGCAGTGGTGGGAGCTGCTGTGGCCGCCCAGCGGCACACCCCATTTCACGCTCCCTGGGCGGTGGCAGGCCCCACGGCTATCAGTTTTCAGGGGTGGGAGGGACCAGGAATGAGGAGGGGTCTGCCCTACCCAGGCTTCCCTGTTCCCTCAGGGCTTTGTGGACTCAGGAAGTGGGTGCCACATACCTTGGGGGAACAGCCCCAGAATACCTTTCTGAGGCCCTTTTAAGGAGTGGTCAGTCCCATAGACTTTAGGAGCTACCCCACTATAGAGCACTAGGCTTGACAAGACCTAATGCTTATGCTTTTCCCTTCCTAGTAGAGAATACCCCTCCCCCTTCCCAACTCTGTGGAGTCCTTTCTCCCAGACGTGGGCTCCACTGTCCAGGAGACAGATGGAGGGATCAGACCTGGGCCACCCCAAACAATGGGTCAGAGAGAGGCCTTCCAGGTCTTTTCAGTGTGCCCACAGCTCCTTCTTCCTTAAGAAGCTAATGAGGGAAGACTAGGCAAGAGGAGGCCCCTGGAGACACAACCTCTGCCCACCACTGGTGAACTCCTCTCTGGAGTGATCCTCTTCTCTGCCTTACACACATGGGAGGCCAGCTGAGTGCTTCCTAAGCCAGGTCTCAGAGCTTCCAAAAAGGTGGGCAAAGGCCTCCAATCAGCCATCCTTAGACCTTGCACCCCTGGAAGGAAGAACCGGATGGGCTCTCCAGAGGGTGATTAGTGCTGGGTCAGTCCCAGTGCTGGTTCCCAGACTCCCACAGGCCAGCACTTTCACCCTCTGCCAGGAAGTTGGTGAGGGGGAGGTGGTAGTAGGGGTGAGTCAGCGATGACAGGAGCCCCAAAACAAAGGTCATGGGTAGAGAACTGAGAGACGCTGTTTACAGCAATTACCAGGTCGTCTCCCAATGCCTACCATTCTCCTCTGGCTCTCAGGAGCTCTCACTCCTGCTCTCTGTCCGGTCTGACCACTGTGTGTGACCCTCTACCTGGCAAGTCTGGGAGTTTCTGGAGCACAAGGAAGGCTAGTTAGTTACACAGTACCTGTTACTAAGAGCACTGATCACAATTTGCTACACTTCCCACTTGCAAAAAACTCTTTTGATATCTATTTTTGAGTTAGCATGTGGGAGATTTGGAATTTGGCACATGGTAAGTCCAATATGGGGATTAGGTTTATTGAAATTATTCTCTGCTCTTGATACACATTCAGAAAAAAACAGCAGATCTGTCTATTAAGAACTGGGGATATGAATCCATGGGAAGTGGATACTATATCACGGGCGTCCTGTTTGGACTGGAATCTTCCTGACTAGTAAAGTGGACAGAGGCAGGCTGTGGAACTTGACAGAGGACACAGCAACCGCATGCCTGGGCTGGGTGGATAGTGTCTCGGCCAGCAGACTGTGAGAAAGGAGCCTTCTGAGTTCATGGGTTTCTCCAGCAAGGTCTCCTGGGGCCAGTAGAAGCAGGGAAGGACCTGGACTAGTCCAAACTCTCTTTGGACCTACAGATCAGATCCCACAGTACTCTAGGGCCAACCGGCAGGAGTAAAAGGTTCTCAGGGGACTTACAAACTGGCCACGGGGATTAGTGAGGCTGAAAAGAACATTTGCCTAGGAAGGAAAAACGGGAAGTGAGAGGCCGAGGATAACTCTCTATATGTCCCTGGGGACCCAAGTGGACCAATGAGAAACCCTAGGAGGTGGTGAAGTCTGGGGCATCTTGACAGGTTCTTGGTTCCGCCTAACCCCTTCTCACTCGGAACGCAGCAGCAGCTACCCCGCCCCCTGCCTTCTGCCGATTGCCATTGGCTAGAATTAAGACCCCGCCCTGCAAAGGCCGTTTGCCATTTGCTTAGGTCTCTGATGTTTGCGTGCTTGTGGGGGCGGAAGACAGGCGTCATTCCCTGGAACCTAGGGACTTCCTCTCTCTGCTTGTCTGGGTCAACTTGTCTGTCCATTGCTGGCCCATCTCTCTCTGGCCCCCTCTCTCACCCTCAGCAGCTGTCTCTCACAAGCCCGCTGCCCTGCCTTTTCTTTGCCTCCTGCTCCGCCTGCCTGGGTGGCCGCCATGGGTCGGAAGCGGTTCATCACTGACTCCTACCCTGTTGTGAAGAAGAGGGAGGGGCCCCCTGGGCACAGCAAGGGGGAGCTGGCACTCGAGCTAGGTCTCTGAAATGTGGGGGTGGCAGGAAGAGTGGACATGAAGTGACCAGAAAGGAGTGTGTGTCTGTGTGTCTGTGTGTGTGTTTTAGCTAAAAGGGGAAGCTAGCATGTCTCACACTTCCGATGAGCTGTCTGTCTGCCCGGTGGCAAAAGCAAACTAGTGAGGAGATAGCCAGGATATAGAGGCACAGCTCTAAGTCCAGGGTAGGGCAAAGGCCTGGATGGGCCTGAGGGGTCACATGTTATTGCAGGGGAAGACACCCAGTCCCTCAGCCAGGAGGAAACAGAGCTGGAGCTGCTGAGGCAGTTTGACCTGGCCTGGCAATATGGGCCTTGCACAGGTGAGAACCCCATTTCCAGCCCCTCCCATCAGGCACATCTCTGAATCAGTTCTGCCATCAATGTGTCTCAGAAGTAATCCAAATGCCTGTCTAACTCTTGGACTCTGTCTCCTGAGACTGACAATGGAGGCTCAAGAAACTGCCCTCTGTCTTCTCCAGCATGGACTCTCCTGCCCATCCTGTCTTCTTTCCCTATGGCAGGTATCACAAGGCTGCAGCGCTGGCATCGGGCAGAGCAGATGGGCTTGAAGCCCCCCCTAGAGGTACACCAAGTGTTGAAGACACACCCTGAAGACCCTCGCTTCCAATGCAGGTCAGGACAGGCTGGGATAGCTTTCAGGGGAACCAGGCACTTCTCCAGGAGTTGCCACCCTCTTGGTCTAAATAGGGGCTGCCTTGACTTGGAGAAATGGGAACAGACTTAGAGGGTCCTTCCTGACAAGCAAGAAGGGTCTTCTAGGTGCCTGGTAGAGATAGGTCTCTATAGTGAGCCTCACCTCTATGAGCTAATGGTGGGGGAAGAGTATATCCAGAGCCCATGGGGCTATCCATGCGAGTACTGAGGTGTTCACCAGAGCCACAGAACCACAGGCAATAGTTATGAACTAGAGACTGGAACAGAACTGACTTGGCTATGAGTTCCTTCTCCCACACTGTCTTCCACAGCCTCTGGCATCTCTACCCACTCTGAGGTACCACCTTGGTTGTCCTTCTCTTGGCACCTCCCAGCCACCAAGAACTTCAGGACAGACATCATTGCCTGCTCTGCCCATCTCATCCTTGGAGAAAGTTAGCAGGCTGACTTTGGAGTTCTTCCTGGTTCAGCTTCTTATCCGTCTAAACAGCAGACTGAAGCTCCTCGGGACCTGTGAAGCTGAACACCTCCAAGCCCTAATCATGACCACCAGATGCCTGCCCCACCCTTTCTGATCTATGCTGTGGCAAATCCAGCGCAGTCTGGCATAAAACCACATGAAGGCAAATAACCTAAAGGGCCCACCCTGGGCATCTGGCTGAGGGCACAGCTGACTGAGTTATTGAATCAAGGAGGTCACTAATGATTATAATAAAGCACATTACGCCTGAAGCCCTGACCTTTAGTCTTTAATATGCTCTACTCTAGCTGGCAGTTCTCAAATGTAAGTAGGCTGGAGAGCCAGCTAGAGGCTTTTTGTTTTGTCGTTTTGAGACAGTTTCTCTGTGTTGTCCTGGTCCTGGAACTTACTCTGTAGACTAGTCTGGCCTCAATCTCAAAGATTTACCTGCCTCTGCTTCCTGAATGCTGAGATTAAAGGGTCTCAATATGGGGGGTGGGGTGCAGCACTGTGATTTACAACACTGTGTAAGTAAACAAATTCATTAATTAATGGAGGAAAAGGTCTCACTATATAACTCTGTCTGTCCTAGAACTCACTATATAGACCAGGCTGGCTTCTAATTCACAGAAATCTACTTGCCTCTGTCTTCCAAGTGCTGGGATTAAAGGCTTGTGTTTCTATACCACCAGACTTCCATATCTATTTTTCTAAGGCAGTCTTTTTTCAAAAGCTGAGTGGCCTCTAGTGTCCCCTAGTAGAAACCCAGTCTAAGTTTCCTTCCCTGACCAGCCAGCAGAAAACCTGCCTAATATGCCCAGCTTACAAACAGCCACTAAATTCCTGCTACGATAGGTCCCCATGGGGAGTTACTATCACTGAAAATATAGGCAAAACAATCATGGAAATTATCTATGTCATGTGGTGGTCAGCATTAAGTAAAATTAGGGTGAGGGGTTTGTAGGAGGTTAGAAAATGTCAATGAAGCCGGGCATGGTGGTGCACGACTTTAATCCCAGCACTTGGGAGGCAGAGACAGGCGGATTTCTGAGTTCGAGGCCAGCTTGGTCTACAGAGTGAGTTCCAGGACAGCCAGGGCTACACAGAAGAAACCCTGTCTCAAAAAACCAAAAAAAAAAAAAAAAAAAAGTCAATGAGATATTTTGGAGAAGCTGGACAGGAAAGACTCCAGAGTAAGAAAGCATTTGAGAAGAGATACAGAGGAAGTAAGGACGAGAAGGCTCATACCTGAGTAAATGCTTCAGACAGAAAGAATGACAAGAAAGGAACATTTCCAGACTGTTCACAGAAGAATGTGAAGGTCAGAACACAGGGGACAAGGAGAAGACAAGGGAATGAGGCCAAACAAGTAGCAGGCCAGTCCCATTGGGCATTGTAGACCATGATAAGAAATCTGGATTTTACTGTGAGTGAAAAGAGATATGGATGACTTTAAGGGATGACATCATTAAACTTATGTTTTGAAAATGTAAGTGCAGCTGTGGGTGGAAACAGTCTGTGGAGTTGGGAAAGCAGACAGGTGGGAACTGCTCTGCTCAGCAAGGCTAATGAAACCTGTCTGAAAAGAGGTGACAGGGATATGGTTTGAAATAGGATAGGGAGCCGGGGCTGGTGAGAAGTGGCCAGGTTTTATTTTGAAGGGACAACTGACCACCAGAGGTTGCTGATATTGACTGGGATTTAAGGGGCAGGAGCCAAGGATAACTCCAAGGATTTGTGCCTGAGTGACTGGAAGATCAGATATCCCATAGTAGAAGAGGAGGAGGAGTGGGAAGAGGAGAGCAGGAAGGGAACAAAGAGCTTTAGATGTTTGGCTTTTGGGGAGGGGCTGTGGGTGGAACCTAAGGTCTTGCCTGTAACAGGCAAGAGCTCTATTACTGAGCTACACCCCAGTCAATATGTTACATTTGAAATGTTTGTAATATATGCTAGTAAAGATGGGGTGTAGGCAGAAGATATGGTAAATTTAGAATTCTGGAGAGGTCTAGATTTGAGATATACCTTTGGGGGAATTTTCAAATGGCATTTAAGGTCACAAAAACGAGCTGGGCACACTAGTTCTTGATCATGTGTACAATCCCAACACTCTGGAACCTGCTTCAGGACTGAAGTTTCAAAGCTAGTCTGGTAACATAGCAAGACTTTGCCTCCAAAATGTTCTCAGCACTCAGATTACCGAGACAAGAAGAGCTCTGTGAGTTCAAGTCCAGCCTGGTTTATGTCGAGAGTTCAAGGACTGTTAGAGCTACATAGTGAGACCCTGTCTTAAAAAAAAACCCAGCTGGGCGGTGGTGGTGCACGCCTTTAATCCCAGCACTTGGGAGGCAAAGGCAGGCAGATTTCTGAGTTCGAGGCCAGCCTGGTCTACAGAGTGAGTTCCAGGACAGCCAGGGCTACACAGAGAAACACTGTCTCGAAAAAACCAAAACAAAATAAAAATCCAAATCCATCCATCAATCAGTATATTAATCTCCGTATATTAATCATCAATCACAGTATATTAAGAGTACTGAGAGAAGAGGGATCCAAGGACAGCCCAGCCCTACTCTTAGGCCAGGGAAGTGGGAGAATAGAGCAAAGGAGACGGGGTGAGGGTAGCCTGTAGAGCAGAACAGTAGAGGTAACGGAGAGCCTGGAGAGTCCTAGCAGAGAACTTCAACCTTTAGGTGTCCCCCAGAAGCTGGTAAAATGCAATTTGAGAGGGTTCAGCCACACAGAGGCCCCTGGGAACTTTGGTAAGAACAGCTTTAAGGTGTGAGGTAAGAGCCTGCCTGGAGAACTGGGAACAGGAGGCTTGTCAGTTTGGGTTTGATTTATTTCGGTTCATGGGTAAAGGCAGTATTATCATGCTAGGGAAGGGATAATGGCAGGAGTGGCTCTGACTCTAACACTGGGCTGTGAGCAAGAAAAATCTGGAGTGCTTCACAAATTCTATGCCATCCTGTCATTCCAGCTTCAGCGTAAGTGCTGCCTATGGGAGCACAGGCCAACCTTTGAGGAACATTTTACTGTAAAGGACCGGAGACTGCAGTGGTAGCTGGAAAGGGAGTGAGATCAAAGGGACGGTTTGTTTTGTCTCTTGTTTTAGATGGAGCAGTAGAGCAGCTTAATTACACAGTGCACACAATCAAGAGTGGTGCCTCGGCCAGGATGTGATGCATGGTGAGGGAGGGAGGATACTGTTAAGGTCAGTCGGGAGGACAGGAAACTCTAGGTAAATGACTGTGAGCAAGCAAGAGAGGTAGGTATAGGGAAGGGACGTCTTGAGGGCGGGGATACTGGAGGAACAGATGCTCGTTGAGAGCCTGGCAGTGCTGGGTAGCATGGCATGTTTGTTAAGTGCTTATTCTGTCAACTGCTGTGCTGAACACTGTATGTGTGTTATTAGTTGAAACCTGAGAACATTAATTGTCTATGCTTTACAGATAAAGAAACTGAGGCTGAGAGGGAAAATGCTCTGCACAGCCAGCAAACAGCAAAGCCAGCCTTCACAGCTGCCCCACCAGGCTAGCCAAACACCTGCACTCCAGATGTTTAAGATGGACTTGATGAGATAAGGCCTACATATGGGGAAAGGAAAAAAAAAACAACTCATGTAATACAAGTGCTGCCCCCAGGCAACCTAGGAATCTAGAGACACAGAGGTGGCCAGTTCTCAGGAAGCAGAGAGCATCTGGGGTAGGGGTGTACAGGAACCGTTCTGCAGAAGCCTCCGCCTGCTGCACTGAAGTCACCCCGCTGACCCTCATTTGTACCAAGCCCTTGGGTTCACAGTGTTCCTTCTTCTTAGACCTTCCACTACAGAATTAACTCAGTCTCTGAGTAGTCTCAGTAGTTTTATGTTTGGTCTTTTTAAAATCTGCCAGTTTTACATTTGACTCCAGACCCTAGCGATGTGTTGGAAGTAGCTGTTCTAACATAAAAATAAAGCCCTTCAGGAAGATGTGTTTGTGCAGCTTAAGGCTGGCTTCATAAGCCTCTGACACCTACCACAGCTTAGCTCAGTCTAAGCAACACTGTGTAACAGTAAATAAGCATTCGGCCAGAGGAGATGGAAAGGATCCAGTCCTTGAAGGGTAAGCTAGAGCCTGCAGGCAGACACTGGCATTCTGGCCTGAGCAAACAAACAGAACGTGTGTGTGTGTGTGTGTGTGTGTGTGTGTGTGTGTGTGTGTGTGTGTTGGAGACAGAGGGTGTTTGGTGGTTTTTGTCAACTTGACACAGAGTAGAATCCTCTGAGAAGAAGGAACCTCAGCTGAGAAGATTTTCCTATCAAATTGGCCCGTATGATAGATGTGGACGGGCCCAGCCCATGGTGGGCGGGGCCAGCCATGGACAAGTGGTCCTAAGGCGTACGGGAAAATAAACTGAGCAAGCCAGAAGGACCAAGCCAGTAAGCAGCACTCCTCCATGGCATCTGCCTGAGTAACTGCCTCCAGGCTCCTGCTTTGCTTGATTGAGTTCTTGCCCTGACTTCCCTCAGTGGTGGACTGGAAGTATAAGATGAAACAAGCCCTCTCCTCCTGCAGTTACCTTTGGCTATGGTTTTTATCATAGCAATAGAAATCAAACTTAGACAGGGGACATGTCTGGCCAGGCACACATGATGTATGCAGCATATATCATGTGTGTTGTCGTAGTACAACTAAAGCTATCTAGGGGCTGGAGAGATGGCTATGCAGGTTAAGAGTAGTCATTGCTCTTGCAGAGAAGCTGGCTTTGGTTCCTAGCACCCCCATTACATCTCACAAACACTTGTAATCCTAGTGCCAGGGGGTTTACTACTTCTTGCCTCTGCTGTCACCAAGCACACAAGTGCTACACATGCATACACAGAGACATAACATTTAAAAAAAATGCCAAAAGACACACTTATGTGTCCAGCACTGGTCTGTGTGCATTTTATCCTCACAGCTACTCTAGACATGACTATAACACTTATAATTCTAGAGGCAGAGGCAGATAGGCCTATGTGAGTTCAAGGCTGGTTTGATCTACACAGCAAGCTACAGGATAAGGGCTACAGAGAGACCCTGTCTCAAAAAAAAAAAAGAGCCGAGTGGCACACACCTTTAATCCCAGCACTTGGGAGGCAGAGGCAGGTGGATTTCTGAGTTCGAGGCTAGCCTGGTCTACAGAGTGAGTTCCAGGACAGCCAGGGCTACACAGAGAAACCCTGTCTCAAAAAACAAACAAACAAAACAAACAAACAAACAAACAAACAAACCCAAGAAGTTGAAAGAAGATCCAGCCAACCAAAGAGGAAGGTCTTGGCAGGAAGACTGACTGAGGTGCAGCGTCACGGCTGACAAGGAGGTTGGCTGCAGAGCACCTCGGGACAGGTGCTGGTAGGAAGAGCAGAGGAGAAGAATCCACATTCCCTCCTCTGTTCTGCTTTGTGCATTTAATTGGACTTTCTCTGTGCCATGGTAATGATGGGGACCCCAGTAACTCTCGGGGAGCACACTGACTCATTCTCACTGATTCAGGTGTGGCAGCATTCATCCTCCCTCAGACCATGTTGCCAGCCAGGGCAAGCCTGATGGGAGGGCCCACAGAGGCTGCCTAAGGACTAGACAGAGCCCACAGCAGGGCTCAAGTGATCACAGACGATGTGCTAGGTCCAAAATCCTTCTTGGGCCCAACTTTGGTTCTTTGTATATTTGTTTTTGTTTTAAGATTTATTTATTTGCTGGGCAGTGGTGGTGCATGCCTTTAATCCCAGCACTTGGGAGGCAGAGGCAGGCGGATTTCTGAGTTCGAGGCCAGCCTGGTCTACAGAGTGAGTTCTAGGACAGCCAGGGCTACACAGAGAAACCCTATCTCAAAAAACCAAAAAAAAAAAAAAAAAAAAAAAAGAAACGAACAAAAAAAAAAAAAATTTATTTTTTTATTTTATGTGAGTATACTGTAGCTGTCTTCAGACACACCAGAAGAGTGCATCGGATCCCATTACAGATGGTTGTGAGCCACCATATGGTTGCTGGGAATTGAACTCAGAACCTCTGGAAGAGCAGTCAGTGCTCTTAACTGCTGAGCCATCTGTCCAGTCCAAGTTTGGTTCTTTGTAGCTTGAAGGAAAAGGTATCCTGCTCTAACTTTGAGCTATCTCTGACACCACACTATGGGGTGTTAATGGCTTCTACTCTTACTGACTCTAGCCTTTCCTGCACCCTGGTTTTCTCTCTGTGAATCCTTGCCTAAAGATGAGCTAAAGACCCTTCTCTGCTCTCTGTGGTGGCCTGTTTGTCTTTGTTACGGCCTATCATGTTAGGACAACAACTCACACCACTGACCTCACTGCTAGAGAGGATTTGATCTTTGCTCCCCCAACCCCCCAGCAGGGTCAATTCTATGGCTGACAACCTTCCCACGTCATGTTCACATCTGTTTTTGGTTTATTTCTCCAGTCTGTGAAATAATTTACAGTGTGAAGGCTGCTCCTAAGCTTTAGTGAAACTTAGGCTCTACCTAAATCACTCTTCTGTCAAATTCAGAAGCAGGCCCTTTCCTGTTTGCAAGCCTAGGCCTCCAGTGGCCAGCCTATTCAGTGCACTGAGGGACACAGTAGAGACAGTCTTATGTCAGCAGCACTTGGCACTGTCCAGCTTTTTCTCCATGTGCTCCTAGGTCACTGGCCAGGATGCTACCGTTATAGTCTCACACTGCTGAAGGGCAAAACGTATCCAACTCCAAGGATGTTAGTTTGACATCCTTCATTGAAATCACGAGTGTAGATATATTCCTTGCAGCCTCTTATCTAGAAACCTATCTGTCAGGTCCACTTGTTTGTGGAAAACACCTGTCTAACTAACTTTTTGTAAGAGCAGAAAACACCTGCCTAACTAACTTTTTGTAAGAGCAGAACGTAAAGGCATAAAAGTGCTGAGTGAAGTTTGAGTGCCTGATGGAGACAAAGCTACAGAAGTCCCTCAGAGTTGTTCATGAACTGGCTTATCTGACTTAATTCTAAGACATATAGAGAGGTGAGGGAAAGATTTGCAGAAAAGTATGCATTTTAGCAAAAGTATGTACATATAATGCTGAACGTGTGGCTCAGTAGTAAAACATGTGCTTAGTATGTGTAAGACCCTGAGTTTGAGCCCAGTAAACACACACACACACACACACACACACACATTTGTCTTGTGTATACAGTTCCTCTAATAGGACTGGCAAGAATGCTCAGGGTAAGACACTTGCCACCAAACCTGACTTTGCTCCTCATAAGTTAGATCCTCATCCACAACCAAAGGCGAGAACCGACTCTCACAAACTGTCTTCTCACCTCCAAAAATGCATCATGGCATGTGCCCCCACTACCACTAAACATAAATAAATGTAATTAAAATGATAAATTTATAATATTAGTTGCCTTTGATAGGAAGGTTCTTTGTGCCTTAGAAATTCGAAGTGAATTTGGGTATAGTGTGCACGCCTTTAATCCCAGCAGTCAGGAGGCAGAGGCATGGGGCTCTCTGTGAGTTTAAAAGCAGCCTGATCCACTCAGTGAACTTAGGCCAGCTAGGGCTAAAACATGAGGCTCTGATTCAGAAAAGGAAGAAGAAAATAGAAAACAAAATATATTTGAGCCGTAAATTTGAATTATTTAATTAAATTACCTGTTCACTCAAGTAAAAAACATATTACCAAATTCATACCTGTGTTTTTAAAGAATATTAAAAATAATAGAAATACCAAACATACCTCTAACTCCAGCACTTGGGAGGTGGAGGCATGAAGACCGGGAGCCTCCGCTATACTGTGAGCTTGAGGTCAACATGGGTTCCTTATGACCTAGTCACAGAAAAACAATGGTGGTGGTGGTGGTGGTGGTGTGGTGGAGAAGGAGGAAGAGGAGGGAGAAGAGGAGGAGGAAGAGGAGGAGGAAGAGGAACAGTGTCATGAGGTAAAATCTGGACTCCCAATACTGCCCTCTCTGTGTTACAGTCACTGAGAGAGAAGGGATTTCTACCTAGTCCTGAAGTAGGTGTCCTTTCAAAATGGTATTTCTAGTGGGCTTCATTTCCCCTTTACCTAGCAGTGCCCTAACAGTGGGACAAGGGGCAACTTGCCAAGACAACAGACTTAGCAGAAGTTCAAATACGGTGACTTTAAAATAAACACAGACACTTTCAGTTAGTTGATTAACAAGCCCATATGGGGGCTGGAGAGATGGCTCAGCAGATAAGAGCACCAACTGCTCTTCCAGAGGACCTGAGTTCAATTCCCAGCAACCATATGGTGGCTCACAGCCATCTGTAATGGGATCCGATGCCCTCTTCTGGTGCATCTACTCGACTGTGTGTACTCACATACATTAACAAACAAGCAAACAAACCAAGCACATATGGGACACCTGTAGGTGTGGTAGTGTGTGGAAGACAGAGCTTCAGCTCATATAATATGCTCAGCTCCACTCTAGTAGCCTTGGGCAGTACCCTCTGCTACTGAGGCACAGCAGACAGGCTCGGGGAGGATCTGAACACGTGTGAGGACATGCCGTTTATTACTTGACTCAACAATCCCAGAGCTACAACTTACCCTGAAGAATTGCTTCAACAAACAAAACAGCAGGTGCACAAGCTTATTCAGGGTGGTATTGTGTGAAGGGCAGAATACTGAAAACAGCCTTCGACCCTGCCCCCAGTGGGCTGCCCAGTGTGGCTCTATAGCTACAGACATGGAAGATTTTCTGGCTGATGTGCAATGATTGATTTCCAAGATAAATTGTAAAATACATAGGAAACTCACTTTGTTTTAGAAAAGAAAAAGAAGTAAACTATATATTTGATAAATAAAAAAAAAAAATTACAGGAAAGGTAAGTAGAAATGGGTTAGCTAAGGTTAGCTAAGAATGGAGGGACCAGAGCCAGGCTTCTCTAAGGACATTTCCTCAGTTTTGTTCTTGAACCATGGTCCGATGTTAAAGATGTTCTATGACGTCTTTATACTTATATTTAATTTAGGACCCTGAGTTCCAGAGTTGCTGGGACTACACAGAGAAATCCTCCCTGTCTGGATAACCCTCCCCACAAAAGGTCACATGCTATGAAAAAAAATGGAGAAAAATTATGATTTAAGAAAACCTTTCAGGGTGGGATTTGGAGTTATATACATTAGCAATGTGTATTTTAAAAAATCATCTTTACTGAGATATAATTTATCCACAACAACGCTGCAGGGTTTTTGTTTGTTTTGTTTTGTTTTGTTTTGTTTTTAGCAGTATTGTGATGAAGCCAAGGGTCTTGTGCAAGCTCAGCAACTGGGATCACATGTACACCAAGCCTCCAAAATTGGATTTTAAGTGCACATCTCTGACAAATCTATAAACTACCTCAACCACCAATACCATGATCATTTAGAACGCTCCATTAGCCCAGAAAGCTTCTTGCTCTTCCTTGTATGTATTCCCTCATCATGTACAACTTGGTTTCTGTAACCAGAGACACACCTTGTCCTTCCTAGAATGTCTCATAAACACCACCATGAGCATGCCTGCTTCACTTCATGTTATAATATCTGTAAGAGGGCTGATGAGATGGCAGAGCAGATGAAGGTGCAAGCTGGGCAAGCTCAATTCGGTTCCTGTGACCCACACAGATGGCGGTGAGGACTGACTCCACAAAGTTGTACTCTGACCTACACATGGATATCCCACCCCTTTAGCCCAACTTTTGCTATTTTGTGGGGTTTTCTTTCTTCTATCCTTCACCCTCTTTTAACCCTGCCAACCCCATGCCAGAAGGTAGGAGAGAAAACAGGATAGAAAGGAAAGGGGGTAAAGTAAGTTAGGCTACTTCCTGCTGATTGGGGGGGGGGTTGAGTGCTTTGGGGCAAGTTTGATGCTTCACAGCTAAAGCAGCCCCATATCCCACACCTGAGATTAAGATGAAAACATATTCTTATAATATTTCTGTGTTTTTCAAAGAAACCAAAACTCCAAAATTGTCACTACACCCTCCAAATAAAACTTTTTTAGAGATTAAAATTAAATTTAAAAAAATTAAAATAAAAATTAGTAATCCCCACGAGGTCCAGCCACACTGCTGGGCATCAGGCACTTTGTTCACAGTGTGAGGTGGGGCCAGTGAGAGCAGAGCAGGGTTAAGGTGATGGAGATGGGGAGGGAAGTTCAGGCCACACTGCCCCTCCCTGATACCAGCCAGGGAAAGGATGTGAGTAACATGGCGGCTCAGGAGTGAGATCTGGAGATAGAAGGGCTTGAGCCTTACCAGTCAGTTAGCCAGAGAAGAGTGACGCTTTTGTTACCCAGGCTTAGTCAGGAATGAAGGACTACCTGATGACTCTGTCTCCATGGTCACAGGCAGGCCTGGGGCAGAGGCAGGTCACAGATGAGTCAAGCTCAACTCATTTATTTTATGATTGTGTAATACACCATCATGTGAACAAGCCCAGATGCATTAGCCATTTGTCAGCTGGTGGCCGCGTTCAATGACTTCTAGTTTTGAACCCTGCTGAATAAAGCTGTTATAAACGAGTCTTTGTATAATGTCTTCTATTTTCTCTTGGGTAAATGCCAAAAAATCAGATTACTGGGTTGTATATCATATGTGTATTCAATTTTATTTATTTTTAAAGAGTTATTCTATGTCATGTGTATGAATGTTTTACCTGCATGTCTTTCTGTGTACTATGTATGTGCCTGGTGCCCATGGAAGCCAGATGAAGGCATCAGATCCCTTGGAACAGGAGTTATGGAGGACTGTGAGCTGTCATGTGGGTGTTGAGAACGCAGCCCAGGTCTAGAAGAGGAGCCAGTGCTCCTAACCACTGAGCCATCTCTCCATCCCATGTACATTAAATTTTAGAATAAATAAGTCTACTACTTTACATTCCCATCAACATGTAGGACGGTTTTAGGAGATGTAGCCCAAATGCTGCTAGCATTGGTACCTCAAATGTGTGAAGTCCTGAGCTCCATCTCCAGAACTGAAGAACGGAGGTGGCTTGAGAGCCTTACATCCACACCAACAACTAATGGTGCTAGCCTTTTAAGTTTCAGTCATTCTTCCTAAAAATGTCTGATTTGGGGATGGGCAAATAGCTCAGCAGTTAAGAAAGTTTGCTCTTCTGTTAGAGGGCAGGGCAGATGTGTGTGTAGAGGGCTGCAGGTGTGCAGCCAGAGGACAAGACATGACATCTATGTGTGCAGGTGTGCAGCCAGAGGGCCAGGCAGATGTGTATGTGTGCAAGCATGCAGTCAGGGACAACTTTGTGAAATTGATTCTCCTACCTTTACATGGGTTCTGGGGATTGAAATTAGGTTGCCAGACTTGGCAGCAAGGGTCTGTTCCCTCCGAGCCGTCTCAGCAGTCTGTGTGGAGCACTAACTTCACACAGATACACATGCAGGCAGAACACCAATGGATGTAAAGGGATTTTAAAAAGATTAATTATGAAAGGGCTGGAGAGATGGCCTAGAGGTTAACACCACTGTTCTTCCATAAGTCCTGAGTTCAATTTCCAGCAACCATATAGTGACTCATAACCGTCTATAATGGTATCTGATGCCCTCTTCTGGCCTGCAGGCGTACATGCAGGCAGAATGCTGTATACATAATAAATAAACACCTTTTAAAAAGATTTTAATTAAGTGTGTGTGGCAAGGGTTATTGTATGTGCAGATGAGTGCAGGTGTCTGTAGAGACTAATTCCTCTGATGCTGGAGTTACAGGTGGCTGTAAGCCATCTGACGTAAGTGTTGGGAATTCAACTTGGGGCCTACAGAAGAGCAATACATGCTCCTACCCAGGGAACCATGTCTTTAACATGACTACTTGTTTCAACAGCATTCCAGTCACTCCACAGAGAAACTGCAGCTACCAACAGTCAGTTCTAAGTCCCTTTGGCAACAGCCAACATATTTTCAGTTTCCATGGATTTGCCTATTCTGACCATTTCACACAGACAGAATCATGCAGTACTGGAGAGATGGCTCAGTAGTTAAGAGCACATGCTGCTCTTGCAGAGGACCTGGGTTCAATTCCAGCACCCACATGGCAGCTTATAACCATCTGTAACTTCAGTTCCAGGGGATCTGATGCCTCTTATGGATTTTGTGGGCACTGCATGCATGTACTGCACAGATACCTGCAGGCAAAACATAGACATTGAATAAATATGACATGGAAATAAATAAATAGAATTATGCAATATGTGGTCTTTCTGTTTTAAAGGCGTGGGCAATCAAGCTGGACCTGTTCACATGCTTGTTTTTTGTTTTTGTTTTTGTCTTTGTTTTTGTTTTTGTTTTTGGTTTTGGTTTTGGTTTTGATTTTTCCAAGACAAGTTTCACTATGTAGCCCTGGCTGTCCTAGAACTTACTCTGTGGACCAGGCAGACCTTGAACTCAGAGATCTGCCTGCCTCTGCGAGTGCATCTCAACCCTGTCTTGAAAATGAAACAAACAAAATCACTTAATTATCTACTGAATCCTAAGTAGGTGGCTCAGTGGTTGGGAGCATTGGCTGCTCTTCCAGAGGACAGGATTCAAATTGCAGCCAATACATGGCAGCTCACAACCATCTGTAACTCTAGTCCCAGAAGACCAGACACTCTCTTCTGGTCTCTGAGGACACAGCATGCATGTGGTACACAATTATAGATGCAAACAAAACACTCACAAACATAAAGTATTTTTTAAATAGTTATTTTTTATTTTATGTGCATTGGCTTTTCGCCTGCATGTATGTCAGTGTGAGAATGTCAGATCTTGGAGTTACAAACAGTTGTGAGCCGCCATGTGGGTGCTGGGAATTGAACCTGAGTCCTCTGGAAGAGCAGTCAGTGCTCTTACCCACTAAGACATCACTCGAGCCCATAAAAAGAATTTTTTAATTTTTAAAATTTTTTTAAAAATGTATTTCTTTTATGTGTATGGGTATTTGGGCTGCATTTATATATGTGTGTACTATGTGCATGCCTGGAATCTGAGAATGTACGAGAATCAAGTTATTATTTGTGAATTACTTAGTCAGATATACTATTGTAACAGCACAAAAGAACTAGAACAGGCTTCAATTAACAAAAGAACTAGGAGAGGCTTCAATAAGCAAGAACCACACCTTGAATTCAGAGCTCTGCCTGCCTCTGCCTCCTGACTCCTGAGTGCTGCGATTAAAGGTGTGCATCACCATGGTAAGTTTTAAAATTTTTAAGAAACACTCTATTTTTATTTTTTTGTACATGAATGTTTTACCTGAACATGCGTGTATATGTGTGCACCTGTGTGTCCGTGTGTCTGTGTGCCTGTGTAAGTGCCTTCAGAACCAACAGAGGGTGCTGGATCCCCTGGAGCTGGTTGTGAGCTGCCCAACATGGGAACTGATCCAAACTCTGGTCCTCTGAAAGAACAAACAGTGCTCTTAAAGAGCAGAGCCATCTGTCCAGCTTCCTCTCCTTCATCTTTTTACAACTTGATTTTAGGCTGTATTAGACAGGCTTGGCACAGCTTTGTTCTACAGGAGGGTTTACAAAAGAGCAAGATAGTGGGTTGGGCTATTCTAGCCATATGGTGTCTGCCACTGTGGTACAGATCAGCCAGAGAGAGGAGGCAGATGCACAGGCCGTGGTGGGCTGTGGTGGG